>OY998252.1:36612500-37812500 GCA_963922045.1 Persicaria maculosa | reverse complement strand
TGTTGTGACGAGTTGAGATGATATCTGGAGAGCATGTTGACGTATTGATGTTGATATACTGCTTGATCTTCCCTTTTGTTGAATCTTACTAGCATGACCTTGTTTGTATTGATGTGGTTATAATTAGTTTTGTTTCATTGACTTATGATGAAATCCCGCTGTGGCTATCCTTGCAAATACCAATGTTTGATGTGATGAATCTGTTATAATAATGCTGGATAGAAATTGGATAGGATGACTATGTGAATTAATGCGTTAAATGAGATCCCTTGTTGTGATTGACCCTACTATGATTGCGGTGTTGATATGCGATAGTGCGATACCTTTTATGATTTATGGTGTGATGTCGAGGCGTTGTTATGATTTTGATATGTTGATTGAGATGCACATTATAACCTTTAGTGTGATTTGGAGATGCTTGATGTGACCTTGTGGCACTGTGTGGGTACATGGTTGAGACTTGTCGTATGATGTGTTGGTTGGAGATTGATTGGCTTAAGCTGTTATGCATTTGTTATGGCGTATGAATCTTGCTTGAATGGAGACTGATAGATTGATTTGATTATGGAAACTAGGAAGAGAATATGAGATTAGCCGGCGCCCTTAGAGGTGGATGATTCCACCTCCGAGCTTCTGAATTTAATTGGTTGTTATGCGAGAAACTGATTTGGTTTTGGAGGATTTTGACGAAATTTTGATCGAAAGGATTTTACTTGTTTTGGTATAAAGTTGCTTGGTTAAACGTCTTATTTGAAGATTTTGAGCGGTTTGAAAAGGAATTACTTGGAATTTTAAAGAATAAACGTTACCGAGAATTTCAACGATTCTGAGGCCAATCTTTTTCAATTGCGGAATCTCTCTTGAAACTTTTCAACCCGGGCTTATATTATAACGCCTCGCGAAGTGGATACAAGTATTTTATAGGGGCGCATATAGAATGCTTGCTAAGACCTAGTAGGGGCGCTATAGTTGCTTTCGAGTTATGATATAACCGAAAGGTCGGGGTAAGAGTGTGATAGGGGCCCATATCACATACTTACTACGATCAATTGGGAATGTTATGATCACGTCAAGGGTGCTGTGAGGATCTCATACGGGCCCCTATGAGATGCTTACAGAATCAATGGCATGATTCTTGGACTCACCAATTTAAAACTTCATCCTCATGTTTTAGAGCGATTTTAGTCTCGGGGACGAGACTTGTTTTTAGAGGTGGATGATGTAAAGACCGGGAAATTTATAATATTAAAATTATTAAAATAGTGATTTATAATCATTTCGATTTCTTAGATTCGGGAGATTTGGAATTTCCGTCCTTAAAGTTATTGATTTTATTCTAAATATTTCAAAATGAGTTCCGGCATTATTTAGTTGAAAATTAAAAATATGCTTTACCCCGCTTCTATATACGAAAATTTAAAAGAATATTTGGAGTCTTATATTAAATTCGGATTTGGAAAATTAAGGAGTATATTAAACGCGTCGGGATAAGATCGAGTGAGCGGGTTTCAGATTTATTTTCCGGGTATTTGACGTTTGGAGTTTTGGGACCACTTACTTATCCATTTTACCGAATTGCCCAGCAGTAAGCACAGTGCTTCTTTGTCTTCTACCCCTGCAATTGCCAACCCACGCCACTGTTGCAGTGTTGCCTCCCTCTTCCCTTTCTTCAATTCCAGTAAGACAAAACCCACAAAAAGTAATCCCTCCCTCTCCCCTCTTGGTCTGATTTCACCAATGCAGTACACAGCTCACACACCCCTCTATCCCTTCTCCCTCCGCCTGTCTTCTCCTCACCCAAACACCCTCCTTTCTTCTTCTGATTTCCGCCGCCAAGCACCACAAACCAAGAAAAACCAAACCCAATCCTCCTCTTTTCACCTTGTTCTTCAGCTACCTCCTCCTCCTTGCGAGCAGCCAGCAGCCCGAGCACCTTCTCCGACGTCCGGGGCACAGCCCAGGGGCCACCAGTGCACCGGGTATCTCTCGAGCGCCTCCGAGCACCTTGCTCTACTTTCCCAAGCACATCCGACCCCGCAGCTCCTCCTTCCCGTCGGAACCAGCAACCGCAACAACCTGAGCAGCTCAGGCCGCCCCCGAACCGCCAGGAGCGCAGCCCCGAGCCGCCCTCTTCTAGTCTTCTTCCCCCTTCCTCCGTTTCCCTCGAATCCGAGCGGTAAGGCCCCTTCTTCACTTCTTTTCGCTCTCAAACCGATAAAGTCTACCTTTGGACCCCTTATTACCGTCCTAGGCCACGAACGCACCTGTCTCGACTCCGGCGATGCCAATCGCACATCGACGGGCGTTTACGACGAATCTTCGAAGACCTTGGGTGAGCACCTCTTTCTCTCTTTCTTCTTGCCGATTTCATGGTTCCTTGGTGTCGGGTTTAATGGTCGGAGCAAGCCATTGTCGCCGGCCGGCTTCCTCTTCTTTTTCCGGATCTATCGAACAACGATGAAGTTGAACAGTGGCATTTTGAGGGTTCGGTTCTCTATTTTTAGGGGTCCGGTTCATGGGTTTGTTGAAATAAAAAAAAAACTGCTTTGGTTCATTTAGAACAAAATCAGGCCTTGAGGTGGGTTTTTGTTTGGGCCGGACCCTTCTTTCTTCCTTTTCTGATTGGGCCTAAAAATTCGGGTTATGGGTTGTTGGATCCGGGTCCCTTCTATTCTTTCTTTTCTGGGCTTGGATTAGGAATTTCTATTTCCGGGTTGAGGGATTGGACCCGATTTTCATTCGGTTTTGGGCTTTGAATCCGGATCCCTTGGTTTGGGCCTGATTTCCTTATTTGGACTTGGCTTGTTTATATTAAGAAGTTGTTTTGTGTTATGTTATGTTGATATAAAATCTTATATGATAAGTATTTATTCGATTAATATTATTATTATTATTATTATTATTATTATTATTATTATTATTATTATTATTATTATTATTATTATTATTATTATTATATGATTATATATTTTGTTGGTAGTATTATTAGTATTAAAATGTTATATTTTGAGTTTTGGGATGATTATAAATTTTGGAAAATATATTTTTCTTTTAGGAATTCTAAAATGATTTATTGTCTCGGATTATAATTATGATTTGTGAAGGGGATTTAATTTTGGATATTCTATAGAGTTAAGCATTGTTTGATAAATTATTTAAAAGAGATCTTAAGTTCGGATATATCTTTTAAGGATTTGTTGTTTGGAAAACCGAAATGCCGGAATATTTCTATAATTTGATTTCGAGAGATTTATTTTAAGGTTCAAATGTTTAATTTCGGGATTCCTTGTCTTGGTTTAATTATATTGGTTTTGAGAAAGAAATTGGAAGTAAATGATTTTGGTTGATGTTGATCGTATCGGAAAGGTTTTGGGAAAATGGTTTTATCGTCGATTGATTTTGAAGATATGGAGAACTTGGGTTCAGGTGTGTAAAAATGTTGGTTCGATAGCTTATGAAAATGGCTTGATGATAGGTGTGTACTGCTTTTGGATTGCTTTGGACTTGCATTTGGGCCCTTGCTTGCGTTATTTTGCTGTTCTACATCTTCAGGTAAGTTCCCTAGGGGGCTTACTCAGGTTGGACATTCATGCCTGTTGTTGCATTTTATGTTAGGTGTTGCATATGCATCAAAGCATGCCATGTAGTATCATGTTTAGGTTGCACTAATTGATTGAGCATCTGTTTACTTTATGCGTTTGAAACAGAACGGCCATTATCTGTGATAGTCCTAGAGTCTTTGCTAGGGTCATAGGGTAGCCCAGCCTCATCGGGTACCCTGAGTCAATCGAGTCATGAACTTCCTTATATTATGATATGCCTGCGGGCTTTATTGTGGAGCGGGTTAGGCATGCGTGCCGCCCGATTATGATGGAATGCATTCACGAGCTGGCCAGTCTCCGCCCTATCGGAAGGGGGTGGAGGTAGGAGAGGGATATGCCACTTGGCATTGTCTTAGGCCTTTTACAGTATTTTTAAGCATTATTATAACTAGGAGCATGCTAGTGTGATTGACTTTCGTACTGCATTAGAACATCTTTATTAGGTATAGCACATACTATGTGGCCTCAGCGAGGACTGCCGGTCCCGCATGAGTGGCTCGATCTGACTCCTTTCCCCGTTCTTTTTTTTAAGGTATTTTCTGCAGATTTTGAATGCTCGATGTCTGTATGACGGGGTTTCCTTTTGGCGAATCGAAGAATCTGGCTAACACTTTAACTTAGTAAAATGGTAATTACTCACTCATGATTTGGTTTTGACCCGGCTCTGCTGTGGCACTTGTGTCTTTACTTTGCTTCCGCTTTACTCCCTTTGAAATGGATTTCGCGACATAGTCATAGGACAGGTTAAGGGTACCCAACGGCCCTTTGAGGTGTTTAGGGTTTGAAATCCCTCTTTTTATTAATCTTAAAATGAGTTTGAAACCTCGACCCGTACCTGGATTGCAAGATCCGAACAAGGGGTTTTATCCCATGTAACGTAGACTGGAGGTAAAGGTGAACCAGGCAACAACCAAATCTGTGAATAGAAGGTGAATATTGACATCAGAAAAGAGAAATAAAACATTAACAAATCAATGCATATGAAATACGAAACGTACCGGAACGAAGTGGTTGTTGTTGCCGACTAAAGCTATTCCATCTAGCTCCTCATAGGCCGGTACTGACGGGCCACCGGTGGCGTACAAAGGTAAGCACAACATAGGCATCATCTGTGACAAAATCACCAAAGGACGCTGGTGAAGCGTGGCAAACACCTCGCCCATGATCGGAATCTCCATCCAATACGTAGCATCATGACACGTGCCGAAATAGTTGACTCTCATGATGAGCTCATCTAAGGTAGGATAGTAATGGTACCGATCTGAATGCAGCTGCAACTCAACGGCCAGCTCTCGTCGAACTCGAGGCCATGCGTCTTGTCCCAAGTTCAGAAGATAAGCAAAAGACTTATACCCACAGTGACCATCACCTGCAACATTTATGACGACTCGTACGAAAGTAATCTTGAATTCGTCGATATTGCCAGTGCCCTAATTGAAATCTACGTGAGGTAGATTCTGTGGTGGAAGCGTCGTAGGTGCTGGCGTAGGAATGTCACCTACAATATCCGGAGCTGGCTCCGACGCTGATCGACCTCGCCCATGTCCCCTGCCACGACCCCGTCCTCGACCTCGTCCTCTGCCTACTCCTCGGCCCCTAGGAGGGTCGTCGATGGCAATGGCGTTGGACCCAGTGACCTCCTCATTGCCTTCCACGTCATCTGTTTCGTTTGATGACGGTTGACCCCGACCTCGGCCTCGTGTTGATCCACTGGTCGCCTCTCTATCTGCCCGACGTTGAGCCCGAGCACGCTCACGTTCCCAAGGTAGAGGGTTCGTGTGACAGGGGTGGCGAGTCCTCGGTCCCCCGGACGGTCTACGGTCCTCCGGGTCAGGGGGGTTCAACGGTGTATGGGAGGGACGATCCCCGTCGTTGAATGCTGACGCGATTCTCCAACGAGTATCCTCGTCCATAGCTCCACTCTGGAACAAACTGATCATGCGCGACATGTCCACATCAGCTCTGCTGAGGGGAGTGTTATCTTGGATGTTGTCAACATGCGGCCTCTTCAAATCCAATTGCTTCCAAAAAATGTGAATCTGGGATGGTCTAATGGGCATCTGCGTGTCTCTACAAGCTTGCATCTCATGTGTGCATGGGAGACCGTAGACGTCCCTCCAGTATCTATCTCTACACGGTTGCGAAGGTGGCTCGGCTTCCATCTTCGTGTAGATTTCGAACAACAGGTTGAAACATTCTTTTGACACAATATTCCGAATTCGATCGAAAATCCATAGGCCGTAGGAGTCTGTAGGCCAGGTGTTGTTCGCTCTCCCCATTGTATTCTTCACCTCACTTATATGATCCGCCATCATCAGGTCGATTGTGTTGATCACATGAGTGAAATCACCGACCGCAGAGTTTAAGGTCTTTTTCAACACACAATGAGCAGACTCCACCCTACAAGAGAAGTGAGACTCGCATGTGAAGATCTGTATATGTAAACAAATTACGTGTATAATGAATTTTGTAAGGAAAAAGTAGGTGCACCTGTTCGTCGTGGTCGTACCAAAATGCTGGATTGCGTCTGTCCATGCACGAACTATATTTTCCGAGTAATCTCGTAACCACGTCGCCTCCAAATATGGCATAAGCCCTTCCATATGCCCCCACTCTGCATGCATCCCCCTCCTTCTAGCGACGAAAGTTTCAACCGATCTGGATTGGAACAGGCCAGTACATGCGTTCTTGAAACGCCTAGCAACATCAAGATTCTTTGACTTTTGGAAAGCAGCTTCTTCGCATCGTCGGAGGACGTGCACTGTGCACAACATATGCCTAACACTGGGAAGAACTACTCGTAGCGCCGCAATCAACCCCAACTCTCGATGTGTGACAACAACGTTAGGAAGATTACCTCGCATGAGGTAAACGAGCTGCCCCAATGCCCAAATGTACGTATCTGTGTTCTCGTGCGACATGAAGCAGAACCCGATGACGAAGTTTTTCTTTGTGCAAGTGAATCCAACAAACTCACACAAAGGGATCCCGTACCTGGACCATGAAATATTTGACTTTGCAAACCCTGGTGGGAAGGGGTAAAAGAATAAGTGTAGATCGAAACGTACGCATTCGTCCGGTATGTACTATCGACGAGGACGACGTATGGAAAGATGGCTAGAAGATGGCGAGCGTCTGTATGGGCGATGAATAGATCTTGAAGCTTGTTGGGATCGTCAGGGGATCTCCTCGTAAAGTAAAAGTAATCCTTCTCCCGCAAAATGCGGAGTGCTTCCTGGGTGACTGTTCGATCTCCTCTCGCTTCAGCTTTAAACTTTGCTCTTGCATTGTACACTTGGCGCCGCGATGTGAAGTTCAACTTCTGTCGTGAGTCAGCTGCCTTCTTCAAGGTGGCTAAAATTGGTTTTGGTGGGGTACCAGCCACGGTAAGGGCCAACTTAGCGTCCCTTTCCTATGTATACATCCGTCCGACGTACGGGTGACCGTCCAATGCACCGGGGAGTTGATGGTTGTGCTTGCCATGAAGAACGTCCAGGCCCCATTCGCCCCGTTTGAACTCCACGCCAGACAACGCAAACGGACACCCCTCTATCTTCGAAACAGCTCTGCGCGTGTTCCCACTTGTATCATCTCCGGCTACTCGCGGTCTCTTACGGGGAGTGTACTCACCGTACTTCTCACATGCGAGCAATAGACTCCCACGCCTTGTAGGAGTGCTCCCCCAAGAACGCTTGATTGTCAAAACCATATTAAGCTTTAATGCGGTGCCACGACAGTGTTGTAGGAGATCGTGGCGATTGGTCCACGTCTGCGATGTAGCAAAATCTGAAGTGTAAGATTCGCGGTACTCCTGGTTACGGGGCTGAACGTCCTCATTGTCTTCCGGCATCGGATCAGCCTGCTCCTCTAATGGTAGCTGTCGGCATGCAAATAGTACATATATATTGCGTGACCCATTCATGGTTTCCGTTCGCTCTAATTCATAACCTAAGTTACTCCACTACATTTAAAAACCGGTACCTATATTTTGGTTTCCATTAGATATGATTCTACTACATATATTCTAGTTTCCATTCGATATGATTCCACTACCTATATTCTGGTTATTCCACTACCTATATTCTGGTTATTCCACTACCTATATTCTACCTATAATGTCATTGCAAATGATAAACATTAATCACATACCGGAAGACGAGGGGGTGGTGAGTTATCGGCCATTGGAGTACTTGTAGGTGCTTCCTCCGCTGGGCTTGAAGGCCGTCGATTGGTGTCGTCGTTTGCCATATTAGAAAATGAGGTGTGGGGGATTGGATGGATTCCAACGGAGAGCGGAAGACTTCTTATACAGTAACACCGCATAGGTATGCGGTGGTGGTTACTTACCGTTGACGTGGAATTATTTGAATTTGTGGGCCCACCGCATTGGTATACGGTGACAGAGACACCGCATCGCATGGGTATACGGTGTGTGCCGTCGCATGGGTATGCGGTGGTGCACACCGCATGGGTATGCGGTGATAGCCACCGCATACCGATGCGGTGGGTGCCTATATATAGTTCATGTCCGGGGTGTGAAAATTGTCGTGGCGGAAAAGCGATGATAATCCAAGCAAACTAGCCAGGGCCAAATATTTGTGTCTTCGAATCCAAATTTTTGACCCTTGACTAGTTTGCTCGGGTTATATTGCTTCGTCCCATAAAATAAAATCCGTATGGGTACTTTTTTCTTGTCTGAATAGCGATGATTGCCTAGACAAATGCCATGTCCGGCGATTTATGTCGTTTGATTGAAATCGTAGGCCGTTGGCATGTTGCTTGGGCTATATCGCTTCGATCCGGGGTTATATCGTTTCGATCTAAAAAAAATGAAATAGTTATCTGCAGGATAACGTGAAAGACGTTATGATAGTACCCATGCATGTCCATAACGTCTTTGATATTATCCTGCAGATGACTTTTGCTCATCCAATCAAAATCGAAAATTCTTTGGAAACGTACCGGTACGGGTACACCGTGATCTTCGTCCGTCATCGGAGTTGTCGCCCAAATTACATCGGTCGAGGGGGAATGAACCTCTTACCAGAGGACGAAGCTGGGAATTTCCGTCGGAACGCACGACAGAATCTCTCATCTTCGTACTTTGATAAGAGGCTTGCTCTCCCCCGACTGATGGAATTTGGACGACCAACTCCGACGAAGGACGCAGACCACGATGTCCCCGTGGTACACAATGAAAACTATATAAAGCCTATGGCCCTGTCGCTAAACGTAAACCCAAACACTATGTCCACTACCAAAGTGTATGACGCAGAGACAAGATCGGGCAGTAGGTTTAGACTTACAGTCGAAACTTTTCGTACGCCAACTGACAATTTATTGTGCAACTGTCAGCACAGAAGCTGGAAAGGATGGCCGTGTTGCCTTGTCCAAGTTTTATGCGGGGAACGAGATACAGGGAGGGTTTCCCATTCGGTTGACCCAGAGTGCGTCCAAGGAGTGACTTACGAGGATGTCCGCATGACAAGAGCGTACTCGTATAGCGATAACCCTGCCGCATATTATGTTTACGTGACGGATGCAATAACGGAGCTTGTTAGCGATTTCTTCTCCGATTTGGGATTGGCCAGTGCATCGCAGGTGGCAAGATACGCAGTGGAAAAATTTGTGCGGCGTGCAAACACTAAGCTTACAAAGTACTCATTCCACCGAATAGAGATTCACATTTTACCGAGCAATGTAGAGGAGTCGGTTGGTAGTTGTTATGTACCATAGGTAAAATGTTGCCGGTTGGTAGTTGTTATGTATCATGTAAGGTTAATTTATCAGATGCCTAGTTAAACCAAGAATTATAATTATCACGTACATCATTTGCACTACATAATTGATAATATACACCAATCAACCACCACGAGCTAATGGGTCATACGACTCGTACCTATACACTACAGGCTCTACGGAACAACTACCTTCTGACTCCTCGAGAAGACGTGGGTTAATGTGGATCTCAATGCGGTTGAATGCGTACTTCTTCACTTTGTCGTTCACTGGATGGACTGCGTTGTCGACAGTGAACCTTGCAATTCGAAGTGCGCAGCGTAGCCTGACATCGATGAATAGGTCGCTGATTGCGCATTTGATTGCCTCAATCGCCTCGCGGTAGTATGACTCAGGGTCCTCAACCGCCACGCGGTGACCTTTCACACACGCCAATTCAACCGGCTCCGAGAATGCGTAGGTATTGCCTTCAACGCTTTTATAACATACAACGTGAACAAGACAACAGGGAAATGCTTGACACCACTTCTTGTGCTGACAATTACACAAATAATCCTCGTATGGACGAGAAAACTTTTCAAGTATAACTTTGAAGGACACACCACTATCTGTCTCACCTTCAAACTCATCTACTCTCACCATTTGCTTCGATTTTTGTGATTCGTACTCTTGTATCTCAATAAACCGTATGCGGCGGTTGTCCCATTTTATAGCGAATTGAAGGTGTATGAACGACAGCCACCGCATAGGTATGCGGTGTACATACCGCATACCTATGCGGTGTACATACCGCATACCTATGCGGTGTTAGGATGGGCATCAGGGAAATCGTTCCGGTCCGGACCGGACACACCGCTTGTGTATGCGGTGTATGAACACCGCATGTGTATGCGGTATATGAACACCGCATGTGTATGCGGTGTATTCACACCGCATGTGTATGCGGTGTATTCACACCGCATGTGTATGCGGTGTGTGGCCTATAAATCCTGTCGGCGACACCACTGCAGCTGTGTGGATGGGCATCAGGGAAGTCATGTAACCACTAACAGAACAACCAAATACATCATCCCAGATCGAACCGTCACGACGGAGGGGGACCCCAAAATTTCTCATAGATGCGCGCTAGATGTGCATCTGTCAACGGAACTCCTAGGGACCTGAGTCGCTCAATCTCCAACCCAGCAGCATGATGGCGCTGCTCGATAATCGTCGGCGGGGGTGGCGGAGGCGGGATGATGGGCTGGTGTCGAGGAGTGTCAGGAAGTATGTATGGATGACTGTGGCGGTGTAACCACTCCACATAGTCATCGGCCACACCATATGGGTACTCAGCAGAGGTCCTTGGCAACTCCTCCATGGGGAACAGATGATCGAACCTATGCGCCCAGTGGTTGTCAGCCGCGTGGAACGACGCCTCCTTCTTGGCCTTCACGGACTTTGGTCTGTGCACTTTGCTAGGTCTGATTGGGTTAGCAGGAATATGCTGAACCTGACCAAACTGTCGCAACACACGGTCGGGCATATACGGCTCCTCCTCGAACAACCACTGGATGGTACCCCTATATCGAGACAGACGCAGATCTCCATCAAAATCCAAGTGCCTACCAAAGGGCATGAACTCGATCTTCAATTTAAAAGAAATTGTTTATACGACTCAAATGTTCAAAATCTAGTTTATTGTCTCACCAATGTAAGTGCGGAAGTACAATGTGTTCGTACCTCGTCGACAATCATCTCATCCAGCCTCCGCCGCATAACATCCAGTCGCTCAATGCGAGGCCTATCATCCCGGGACATCGTAGTGGAAAATGGCGTCGCCCCCAGGACGTACCTCACCCTGTGTCGCGGATCCCGGGCTAGCCTCCGATAGAGCGTCATGCCAACCTTGAACACCGGAAAATACAGCCATATCCACACCTACAATGGAACAATACTATCAGCAACATAGCCATTGTAACTTAGTGAAAAAACTGGAAAAAATTCATGCATAAGAGAACGAATGACTTACCTCCAGCAGTTTCGTACAACCGTCCATGTCTTTGGCCAACTCCCTGGTCGCCTCGCCCAATCCTCGATACAAGCACGCCAAGACCCCTGCCGCTAAAGAAAGAGTCGGAACCTCCGCTGCATCCATAAACCTATGAAGCACCTTCGGACGCAATCTTCCGCCCGACTTGTCGATGAACAGCGTCGCAGTCGCAATAAGCCCCATTGCAATAGCCACGATGCCCTCCATATCATGCTCTAGTGGGGCGCCATCTCGAACCCGCTTTCGCATCGGTGCTATTTTCTGAAGGAGGAGCTGAACAGTGGGGCCTCCATGGTTCCATGCGCTCTCTCGCTCGTGCTGAGTCAAGCCGTACAAGCCCCCAACTCTCTCCCTCCCGGCGGCCACGTCATCCACATGAATACACTGCTTTCCGTCCAAAACAAGCCCAAGTATGAAGAACACATCGTGCAGTGTGATAGTGATCTCTCCCCATGCGAAGTGGAAACTGTTCGTCTCGGGGTGCCAGTGCTCAACAAACGCACTGATCAGACTGTGATCCACATGATCCCACTCAAAATCTCTCAGCTCCCAGAGCCCAGTGTCACGCACTGTGGGAAACCAGGACTCCCGTCCATCCTCCTCCAACAACGCCTCTACCCGGCCCAACAACTGACCCCGTCTCTGCACACGCACACCCCTCCGCAAGGCTACCTCCTCCCGTCTCCTAACAACCTGTGCAATGTGGGCCTCGTAATCTCTCACAAGTGAAACGGTATGTGCCCCCCTGGCCATTTGGGCAGAACTGCCCGAGCTACCCCAGTGCTGCTAGGCTCGACATGCTGCCTATCACCCCCTGCACTACTTCCGTCGGCATGCTGCCTATCACTACCTGCCCTACTGCTCTCGCCACGCTGTCTCCGCCTCCGCTGCACTACACGGACGGGGGCATGTGCCGCCTGATCTCCTCCCCTGTCCTACCCAACATTGTCAGATGTCCCCCACATCGGATCATGCCTCTCATGACCCCCAGTAATCGGCTCAGCCTCCAAGTTCCTAGGTGTCGCCGATGGCGCCGCCGGCTGACTCCCGGTAATCGGCTCAGGCTCCGAGCTCCTCGGGGTCGACGATGGCGCCGCATGCTCACTCCTAAGCGTCCTCCCTACACCCGTAGATACTAACGGGGTGAACGACGCAAAATCTATCTGCCCAACGACCCATGGCTCCTGGTCGCCCGCTCGAGCATGACTCGTCCCATGGTCGCCCGCTCGAGCATGACTCGTCCCAACACCCGCATCTCCGAGCAGAGGTGCCGTGTCTTCATACGAGTTCAATTGTTCGCTCTCAAACGCAGTCCCAAAGTACGTCTGATAACCGCCGTGCTGAGTCTGCAACTGCTCATCCACTCTCTCAGATCCAGTCTGCTGTGCTCGGTCCCCTCGTAGGTACTCCTACATCATCTCATAACCCTCCCCTGGTCTAGACTCTTCGGTCGACTGCACCATTGGGTCATCCGTGTGGTCATACATCAACTCCAGCTCAATCTGCACCAGACTCTGATATGTCTCTATAGACGACTGTGACGTATGCCCCAAACCGTCATTGTGGTCAACACGTGACTAAAAAGATGGCTCAACCCCAGTATCAGCTCCTACCGTCTCACTATCTCTCTCCGGAGGATCCACTACATCCTCCAACGTCTGGCTCTCCCTGACGGCAGCCCCGATGTCATCACCTACCGCATCACTATCCATCTCCATAGGATCTGGTACATCCTCCAACGTATGTATCTCCCTAGCGGCAGCTCTCCTAGCAGATTGCAAAACCACCCTATCTCCTAACCCTCTCGATAACGTGGACCGTGTAAATTAAAATATATTTGTCAGAATCCTATCGCTCGAATACGATACTATATCGTATGACTGACTAAATGTTGCAAGATTTTCCTAGGGTTTATTAATGATTTCAACTTAATACTATCGATTCCTAAGAAAACAAAAATATACTTATTCGATTTCAATTTCCCTATACCTAGTAATGATTTTAACATACCTTAGGCTGAGGCTGTGTATGAGTCTGTGGTTGTTGCTCAGGCTGTGGCGGGACATCTGTCGTCCTCCTCCTCTGTATAGTCGGTTCGGGCTACATTGTATATAACAATTAAACGTTAACACTATCTCCTTCAGCTTAAAAAATAATGCAAATTGATTTGTATATAGATTTAATGTTACCTGTAACGAATGTCTCCGAAAAGGACCAACACCATCAGCCGCATCTTTTCCACGATTGTCTTTCACCATCTCAACACTCGGGTACAAAGTGGGGGTAGAAAGAGAGACGGGAGAATCGACGAAACCAAAAGTCGGGCTCGGAAAGAAAGGAATCGGAGAAGAGTCGGAAAGTGTGTCGAAGAAATGGGACCCGCACGCCTATTTATAATGGGCCCCCTCCGCGGTTAAAAGCCACCGCATATCCATGCGGTGGCTTTTTTACCGTTGCCACAACGGTAAAAAACACACCGCATACACATGCGGTGGCTTTATTACCGTTGTGGTAACGGTAACAAATCCACCGCATGGGTATGCGGTGGGTTGTTACATAATCTTTTAAAATTGTCACAACCCACCGCATAGGTATGCGGTGGGTTTCAGATATATTCGAACCAATCAGATTTATGTATAACGGACTCCGTTGTACCCTACCCCACCGCATATACATGCGGTGGGTTGCTATACGGTCAACGCACCTACCGCATGTATATGCGGTGGGTCAGGGGAACATTTGATTACGCCACCGCATAGGTATGTGGTGGCTTTGCGGTGTAAATAGTAAAAACTAGCGGTGAACTTATCATCACCTATCGAAATGAATGGAATACAAAAGTAGATTTTTTTTAAACTTCAACTCGTTTAAAAATTTAATCCTTATATGGATATTAATCATTTTCAATTTTAATTTTCAATTTTTTGGGAGAAAATTGCACGTTGATTCGCATTGATTCATCTTATGTCGATCCATCTTCGTTCAATCCTTCCTGCATAGAAGAAGAAAGAGGTGGGGCTCGCTCCCCAGAGAGCCTTCGACACTCAAGTAAGAATTTGTTGGCTAAAAGAAAAGCCATCCATTTTTTTCTCTCATCGATCTCTCTAGAATTCTAGAGAAAAAGAGTCCCAAATCCCTTTTGGGGATCCACCCCCCGCGTAGCGGGTTCCGACCACCTCCTGGGCTCTTCTCGTCGAGTCTGGCTCCGGAGTCATCGTCATCGGCTTCATGCCTCGCTCATCCCGTCTTTGGTGTCCGCCTCGGTGTCACCGGCGGCCTATTTTCCTCTTCACATCACCCTTGTCTTCGATTGGTACTCTTTTCTGCCGCCAGTTTTGATTTCAACCTCGAAGCCGAGTAGCCGACACGCATTTCTTTGTAACCATCCATCTTCTTGGATCTGGTCCATCCTTCTTCGATTGCCCCTGGGTGGTGCTTGGCCTCCTCCTTTCGGATCCTCCATGTTTCAATCTTCCCACTGAGCATCATGGCATCAAAAGGAGGGATGCATTCTCGTGAAATCTGCTACCACTGAGCATCGTTGTGTGAGGGATATGCAAAGATATTGTCAGCTTACATCAAGATGGCTTGTTAGAGAATATATTGGTCGTTTCAAGGAGAACCCTCATTGGCCAGCAGATAAGATGGTTCAAAGTGTGAGGAGAAGGTATGGTATTATCATAAATAGATGGATTGCATATAAGGCAAGGACAGCTGCATATAAGATGTTACATGGCTCAATCAAACAACACTATAACAAGCTTGGCAGGTTAATTGAAGAGCTAAGGAGAACAAATGGAAGAAGCACCTTCGAATTAGTTACAATCCCTTCTAGTCCTCCGACATTTCAAAGGTTTTTTCTTTGTTTTGAAGGGTTAAGAAGTTGTTTTCTGTTGGGCTGCAGAAGATTTATATGTTTGGATGAATGTTTTTTGAAAACATTTTTGGGAGGTATTCTTCTTGGTGCTGTGGGAAGGGATGAGAATAATCAGATGTTTCCTATTTGTTGGGTAGTAGTTGAGGGTGAGAATAGAGAAAGATGGGAACGGTTTTTAAACCATTTGAAGGTTGAATTGAATGATACAAATGGGGAAGGATGGACATTCATGTCTGATCGACAGAAGGTTAGAACATTTTGTAATTTTTTCCAGCAAGTGTGAATGTTTTTCCTTTGAGTGTTACTAATCTGATGATACATTTTATCCACGGGGCCTTCTTGCTACTTCTGCAACAGTTTTCCCTCGTGCAGAACATAGAAACTGTGCAAGGCATATATATGCAAACTGGCATAAGGTGCATAAAGGTGATGAGTTGAAGCTTGCCTTTTGGAGGATTGTTCGAGTGTACACTAAAGCTGATTTTGATGAAGTTGTTGAAGAGCTCAAACAGATTTCCCCTCAAGGAGTCACATATCTTCTACAACAAAATCCAAGGGTATTTTGTAAGGCATTCTTTTCTGGTGAAAGTAAGTGTGATATTGTTGTTAGCAATATGGCTAAGACATGTGATGGATACATTCTTAAAGCTAGGGGAAAACATATCATTGACATGCTTAGTGATGTTAGAACATTGCTCATGGAAATGATGGTTGTTAAGTGTATGTTAATGGAAGGCCAGGAAGAAAGTGCCATTTGCCCAAGAATAAAGCTGAAATTAGAGGAGCAGAAACTCAAAGCATGGGAGTTAGGAGTGTCACCTTCATCACTGACAGTTTTTCAAGTGAGAGAGATTGTGGATATCTTCAAGGTGGATGTCGAACATCAGAGTTGCACTTGCAGGAGATGGGATATAACATGCATTCCTTGTCATCATGCTATAGTTGCAATTTCATAAATGAAGTTAAGTCCAGAAGATTTTGTCCACAACTTCTACAAAAAGGAGACTTACTTGAAGGCTTATGGAAGAGGCAATGAGCCATGTGTTAGTGAAAAGTTTTGGCCAAAGGTTCACGTTCCTTTGGACCCTCCACCTATAAAGACACAACCAGGACGACCTAAAAATAATAGAAGAAAGTGCCCACATGAAGATCCAAAGAGGCCAGGAAAACTCGCAAAGCATGGTGCAACAATGAGGTGTGGTAAGTGTCACTCAACTGATCATAACATTAGGAGGTGTCCAGAAAGAAGTGACTATGCTCCTCCAGCTCAGAAAAGGCCTCGAGGAAGACCTAGAAAGACCCTATTGCATGTGTCAGAGAGGGATGAGGAATCTTCAGGTAACATACAAACATTTTGCATGCTATTGTAATGTCATTCTGATATGGACTCATAAACCATATGTTACTTTTTATTGCTTGTAGGTGTACCTATTGGTGCTACAAATATAGGAGGAAGAGGGGGGAGAAGAGAGAGACGGCGACCTAGAAAGAGAGGGGGAGATGCATCTGCAACTGGAGTTGAAGTCATTTATAAAGAAAGTGGAGGTTTCATGTACATATCTAGATCAGCAAGACAAGCCCAAGCTTCACAAGGAGTGCAACACTCGGCCGCAATTAATGATAGCCAGTGATCAATTGTACTTTAATGCAAGCCATGAAGTGGTCCAGTGGATACCATTCAATACATCACTCAACCTTTTGCCAATATTTATTGCCATTGAAATACTCTGCTTTTGTACACACTATAGCTGTCTAGCTAGTGAACTTAAAACACTACAAGATTAAATGTTGAATGATGTATGCGAATGGATTGGAAACTTTAACATTTTGCTAAACTATATTGATGTTAAACATCAATTTTGTAATGTTGAATCCTTAAATGCTGAATGTTCAAATCTAGTGGATGTTTGAATGTTAAATGCTCCCTATTTTTTAAAAACTTTACATCAAAAAAAATTACAGTAGAAAAAATTTACAGCTGCAATTTACAGTAACAACTTTTGCATTTTCAGGCACGAAGATGCATTTTACAGCACATTCCAGCACTATAGCAACAACATTTTGGGCATTTTTAGCCCTGAAAGTGCATTTTACAACACTGTTAGCAGCAACATTTTGTGTCTTAAATTACAACACTATAGCAGCATCATTTTCAGCCATTTTGTGTCTTATATGACAACATCAACTCTTGGTAAACAAAATACACACTTTCATTGCATTAATAAACATCTTACAACATTGTCTTTAGACATAACAAGTCATTAGGTAATATAGCTCTAATTTGAATACACGACACAACCATAAGCGCGAGAGTAATACTAACCTAATCTAAATTCACCTATGCTTTCATATTTTCACCAATATGATGAGTAATATAATTAACATCACACCAATTATAATTTTCAGCACTAGTTTTTCTCTTTCAATCTTCTCCACGAGATTCTTGCAATCTGAGCAATGTGAGCATCCATCCGTAGAGGTACCAAGATCTCCGTCAACTCTCAATTTGTAGATAGCTTTATTGCCGCTAAAACCATAAGCGCGAGCATCCACCCATTCGAAGTAAGTGCATTTTGCATTTGTCTATAATTCAACACAAAAAGGAAGACAATTAGTGAAAATCAATTCAAAGCCAAATTTGGATTAATCGATTGAACTCCAAATTCAAAGCCTACAACCAATTCAAAGGCTTTCTCTATAATTCAAAGCCTACAAGCAAAACCAATTCAAAGCCAAATTCAAAGCCTACAACCAATTCAGAGGCTTTGTCTATAATTCAAAGCCTACAAGCAAAACCAATTCAAAGCCTAAATCGATTGAAACAAATTTAAAGCCTACAACAGTAGTGCTGAATTATAGACAAAAAATCAAAACCAATTCAAAGGCTTAATCGATTGAAAGCCCTAAATTTGGATTCAAAGCGAGTACCACACTCTAAAATCAAAACCAATTCAAAGGCTTAATCGATTGAAAACATCAGAAACCCTAAAATTTAAATTCGTTTACCAAGCATAAAAAACCCTATTAAATTGAAATCCAATTACAATTCAATCTTACCTTCCACAATGGACACCCATAGAATTGTTTTCCTGAATTTTCAATGTATTTGCATGTTTAACATTTTGCTAAACTATATTGATGTTAAACATCAATTTTGTAATGTTGAATCCTTAAATGCTGAATGTTCAAATCTAGTGGATGTTTGAATGTTAAAAGCTCCCTATTTTTCAAAAACTTTAAAGCAAAAAAAAATTACAGTAGAATAAATTTACAACTGCAATTTACAGTAACAACTTTTGCATTTTCAGGCACGAAGATGCATTTTACAGCACATTCCAGCACTATAGCAACAACATTTTGGGCATTTTTAGCCCTGAAAGTGCATTTTACAACACTATTAGCAGCAGCATTTTGTGTCTTAAATTACAACACTATAGCAGCATCATTTTCAGCCATTTTGTGTCTTATATGACAACATCAACTCTTGGTAAACAAAATACACACTTTCATTGCATTAATAAACATCTTACAACATTGTCTTTAGACATAACAAGTCATTAGGTAATATAGCTCTAATTTGAATACACGACACAACCATAAGCGCGAGAGTAATACTAACCTAATCTAAATTCACCTATGCTTTCATATTTTCACCAATATGATGAGTAATATAATTAACATCACACCAATTATAATTTTCAGCACTAGTTTTTCTCTTTCAATCTTCTCCACGAGATTCTTGCAATCTGAGCAATGTGAGCATCCATCCGTAGAGGTACCAAGATCTCCGTCAACTCTCAATTTGTAGATAGCTTTATTGCCTCTAAAACCATAAGCGCGAGCATCCACCCATTCGAAGTAAGTGCATTTTGCATTTGTCTATAATTCAACACAAAAAGGAAGACAATTAGTGAAAATCAATTCAAAGCCAAATTTGGATTAATCGATTGAACTCCAAATTCAAAGCCTACAACCAATTCAAAGGCTTTCTCTATAATTCAAAGCCTACAAGCAAAACCAATTCAAAGCCAAATTCAAAGCCTACAACCAATTCAGAGGCTTTGTCTATAATTCAAAGCCTACAAGCAAAACCAATTCAAAGCCTAAATCGATTGAAACAAATTTAAAGCCTACAACAGTAGTGCTGAATTATAGACAAAAAATCAAAACCAATTCAAAGGCTTAATCGATTGAAAGCCCTAAATTTGGATTCAAAGCGAGTACCACACTCTAAAATCAAAACCAATTCAAAGGCTTAATCGATTGAAAACATCAGAAACCCTAAAATTTAAATTCGTTTACCAAGCATAAAAAACCCTAATAAATTGAAATCCAATTACAATTCAATCTTACCTTCCACAATGGACACCCATAGAATTGTTTTCCTGAATTTTCAATGTATTTGCAAGTTTGAAGGGTTGCAAGGAGGCCATGGAGGCATTTTCAAACCGATGATATCCTCTTCGACACGAACTTGAAGACTCTGTCATCCCTTCCGTTCGATCCTCCTGCGTTGCCTTCGTTGCCGTCCCCCCAACTGTTAACTTCTTCTCCCTGGGCGTCTTTGTCAATGTCTTCCTCCTCCTACCTCCTTTGCGATGCTCTGCAAATCGAAGAAGCCCCTTTCGAACGTCTTCTCCTCCTAAGATCGAGGTTTAATTTCTTTTTTTTAATTAATGAGGTGGACAATGGGTCCACAAGTGACATGGCATCCACATGGTATTTTCGGCGTACACGTGGCAACTATTGCCGGAACCCTTGTCGGATTTTTGGTTAATATGGCGATAGTTTGTACATGAGATTGTCAATTATAAAGTTCGTATTATATTTGGTTCACGGTGGATAGTTGGTATTATTTTCAGTTATTTTTCCTAAAAATTATTATGATTAATTATTGTTGTTATATATATAATAATTTTTTTTATAATTTCTACTTTTTTTTTAACCTACCACTCTCGAAAAGGTTTATCTAATATCCTGAAAGAGCTGAGCAAATCCCAAAATTCTGATAAATATTAATTTTATTAATAAGAAATAATAATGCTACCTGGACTTTCAGTTTGGTCTCGGAATCCATATGGGATGTGCAGACGATTATCTAAGGAAGCTCCTTCCCGAACACGGAGTCACTCCATAAACATTACCACGACCCCATAATATATGTACGTAAAGCGGGTGGTTAGAGAGAGAAACTCTCAAAGAAGGAAAATCCTTCTTGCCTTCCCCCTTGCCTCGACAAGCTCTTCCCCATCGGTACCTAGCTTTCTGGCGGCCCTAGGCCTCCGAGTAAGCCATTGGCTCCACCCGTGAAAGTCCTTGTCGGTTAACCAAAGTGTTTCCTCCACAAGTGTCTCCCAATTCCGACATCTGTTAACCATGTGAAGGAAAGAAGCCTAAGCGCATTAACTACGTCTGCTCACCGCCCACCTCACTTAACTCCCTCCATCGACCGCATTGACTCCTTCTCCTGAATTAATCTTCCCATTCTAATTCAATGTCTTCCTAAAAAAGAAGAATTTTTCAAATTTCAGGTGCCCTCCGACCCTTGGCGGCGGCGCCCCTACCGAAGAATCTTTCAAATTTCAGGTGCCCTCCGCTCCTTGGCAGCGGCGCCCCTGCCGGCGCTCCGATCAGCTCCAAAATTGCTTCATTCAAGTAGAAGGTGTCCGTACCTCTACTAGCCGTTACTCACATACAAATTGTCGTTACTGCTTCTAACGGTCATAACTTTCAAAAATTTTGACCGTTGGTTTCTCTGACATCCATCTCTGTTTCGACGGATCCCCTCTCTTGACTCCTCTCCGACGCCGGAAAAATCTTCTCTCTCTAATTTTTCCGGCAAGGCCTTCCTCTCCTCTCCCTCTCTGGCCCAAATTTGCTTCTCTTTTTCAAGAATCCTATTTTTGGAAGGAGTGAACAGTACCCTACTTCTTCAATCCTTCGCAAGCCAACTGGAAGGTGTCCCCTACTACCTCCCTTTCTCAAATTGATCACCAAAATCCTATTTTATTCCCAAAAGCGCCCTACTGCCTTGAGAATTAGGAAGAAGAAGACTCTTGAAGGAAAGCCCCTTCTCGGCTAAGGTGTGCAATAACAAGGAACAGTAATTCGAAGCTTCAGACGGCAAGGAAGGTCCCCGTCTATCTTCCTCCCTGTGAATTGGTTACATCCCTACTCTCCCCCATCCTTCTTCTACCCAAAGCCTTGCGAATTTGGGATTGGAAAACCAATTTACGAAACCCCCAAACTCGAAAGGCTCTTCCAAACCTACTCTCCCAAAGATTCCCTTCTATGTCCCCCGTCTCCAATTAACCTCTCCATCCTCCTCAAATTGGCCTAAAACTGCCCCCACCTTAAGGAATTCGAATTTAAGGGTCTTTTCAACACATCCCCAAATTCTAAGGTTACCGACGAAGAACAAAGTTCGAAGAATCCATCGAGGAGTTTCCTCTGATTAAGATCCACAAAGATTGAAATTTCCAAAACAACTTCCTCCCTTTCTAGTATCCACATCCTTACCATTTTTTTTAAAAGGAGGCCGGATTGATAAACCCCTAAATGCTTGGGCTTCCTCTTGCTACACGGTTCCTGTTCTGAACGTCTGCCAACAATGAGTAACGATAAGTCCCCAAGGTCTGGGCGCCGGGCTATATGCCTCACTCCAACCCCAATTTCAGCAGCAACCAATGCAATTTTAGCCGCGAAGATGACCGTATTAGGAACTCTGCCCAGAGGAACCCCCCATTTCTCTCTAGACGCCAGCTCTAGAAGATCACATTGCTGTAGCTACAATGCCAGGTTCATCTCCATTTTCTGTCTTTAAGCCATATAGATCTCTTGAGGTAAACATCTCTTCCTCCCTTCCTCCGGAGCTGGTCGGGTCCTCTAAGCTAGAATCTGTAGTGCAGAAGATCCCAAAGGAGGGACATGATGTGTGTGTGTGCAGAAGATCCCTAGGGAGGGAAAAAACCTTGATTGTTTAAATTATTTAATGATTGCTACTGATCTTCATTTACATCCTGAGAAGATCCCTAAGGAGGGTCAAAATTTATTGAATTCTGATGATGTCTCCAGGGTAGTTTTGACTGCAAATGATAAATCTCTCCCTAAGCATTGTGGTTCTGGCTATGAGCAATTGCGTAAAAACTCTCAATCTCTTCATGTGAACAAAACCTCTATTGAGCCTGCTGCTGAAAATACCAAAGCGAGACCTCTGCTTGCTTCTACCTCAAGTGTTGCTAATGAAAACCAGACCACAAATGAGAGATGTCAGGTTGTGTGTGGCTCCCCTGCTAAGGAGAGGGGATCTGTTGAGACTGGAAATCAGCATCAAAATGTGACTAATAGCAACTCCCCATATCTGGCTTCTCCACCCCAAAACCATAACCTTCCTAGTACCTCCTCTACAAGCCAGCAAGACCAAAGTCAAGCCCCGTCCTCTGAGAACATGAATCCTGACCCAACCCCAACTGAGGCATATAAAAGAACTGTTCAGATCCCTTTAAACTCTGTTCTAAATCAAGGTGCTTGGGCTCCAGGCTCCACTCTTACGGGCAGATATGCTAAGACAAGAGGCTACAAACTATCTTTTGAAAGTTCTGGAGACAGAGACACAGTAAAGGCTACAAAGGAGGATTGTTTAAGTCTAGAAGAAGCTCAGGGTACTCCTTATTAGGATATATTGTGGGTAGATTCCTGGGTTTCTAAGCGATAGGAAAAATGAAGGAAAACTAGCCCATACATCAGTTTAACGCCCAAGGAGGATGATTTATGTTCAAGTTTTATTCAGAAGAAGATCGTGAAACAATTATGCTCAAGGGCCCCTTCACTGGACCAGGGTATACTTTACTGCTCAAGTATGTGCCAGAGAGGTTCACATTTGATAAAGCCTTGTTTTCAAGCTTACCAATTTGGGTGAGGATTCACAAACTTCCAACAGAGTTCTGGACTCCTACTATGCTTCAAATAATAGCTTCGAAAATAGAAGAGTCACTCATGACAGATGCTTATACTGAACATAGAACTAAGCAATTGTATGCAGAGTTCTTGTGGATATGGATTGTTAATTCCAAAGAATTGAAAAGAATGGCCACAATTGAATTTTCAGATGCCCCTGATCATACTTGTTTTCTGGAATATGAGAACTTAATTACCTCCTCGATGGAACAAATGCAATACATATGGACACGAGACCTCTAAATGTCCCACTACTTCCACCACCTCCAAAGACAAAGGAAAGAGAGTCGTGCAGGAGAAAGGTCAAAGAGCTTACTCTCATAATGCATCTACTTCCTGGGCTCCCAAGGTTCCACACAGTCAACATCAACAAGGGATAAACCCTCCTGACCCCAACCCTCTTATACTAGCTAATACAAGTTTGAACTCTAGACCTAATCATCCCCACAGAACAACACCAGTGGTTTCTTCTCTCTTCCCTACCAACCACCCTCCCCCCTGATCCCCCTCAAGATCCTCCCATGTCAAATGCAGCCCCCCCTCTCCCCTCCTAGCCCTCCCAAAGAAACACCAGTTCCACCCTCCCTCCTCCCTCCTCCCCCTCCAACCCCCCCATCTTATCAACCCCCTTTTACCCACAGCCAAGAAACCTAGACCCTCTGTATCCAACTCCACAAGATCAAACGTGAAATCTTCCCTTTTCTCTCCCATCAACAGAATAAATTTAGCCTATCAGAAAAAGAAAGCCTCTCCTCCTCCTCCCCTTAAACATGTGAACTTGGAAGGTACCTAGAGGATTTACATTGAAGCTTCAAGAAGGCATGAGCAGGAGATGAGAGCTATTTAGCAGAAAGAATCAGAAAGATTAAAGAAAAAGAAGGTATCATTTGCAGAGGGGAATATATTTCATATTTTAGAGGATACTAATGGACGTGAAGAAGAATTGGTGCAACATATCCAGACACAAAAATGTGAATCAAGCTTGGAGATTGTCCTAATTGGGAAAGTCCACCCTGAAGTTACACAGAACAGGCAGACAATGAATGAAATTGACAATTTTCAGAAGGAGAAACACATGGAAATAGATAAAGGAAAAGCTACTTTCAGAAGCGCAAACACTGGACTGAAAATATGGAAGTAAGAAGAAGCTGCAGGTTGAACAAAAGAAATAACTCACATCTACTGGACTCAGACAACGCGAAAGGGGCAGTTGACAATGATGAAGTGGTATTGGGACGAAAGTATTGGCCATGAGAGAAGAATGCAGAACGAAAGACAGGAGATCGAGGGCCTAGCATCCTCCAAAAAAAGAGTAAATGATAATTGCTTCATGGAATGTAAGGGGTTTCAATAGCTCTCTTAAACACAAAGTTGTACGTGAATTCCTAAGAGAGAAATCTCTTTCTCTTTTAGGAATAGTGGAAACAAAGTTGGATGAAATGAAGTTAGGAGAAATCATGAGGAAGAATTTTCAACAATGGTATTTTATTCACAATTTTGAATATAGTGTAGTAGGAAGAATAGTTCTCATTTGGGATCCTTTCAAGGTGGAATTCACACATAAGAAATCAACAGATCAGATGATTAGTGGAGATATTAGGTGCAAGATAACAGGGAGAAATTTTGAATTTGCTCAGGTTTATGGGCTGCATACAATAATCAGAAGAAGAGCATTGTGGAATGATCTCATGACTGAGAATAACAGAAGGAATGACCCATGGCTTATACAAGGAGACTTTAATGCAGTCATGCGCTCATGTGAGAGAAAGAATGGCACAACTGTCACTGCATATGATATCTCAGATCTGTGGGAATGCTGTGCTGAAATGGGTCTAAAGGATGCAATCATGTCTGGCTTGGAACACACTTGGTTTAAAGGAAAAAAGTCCACCAAAATTGACAGGGTCATGGTGAATGACATATGGGACATATCTGAATACTATTGCAAGGCTACATACCTACCTCCTAAGGCTTTCTATGATCACACTCAGCTGGTGGTGGAGATTCTGGAGCAACAGGAGAAAAAAAAGGAGTATTCAAATATTTCAACATGTGGGGAAAACATGAGGAGTTTCAGCAAACAGTCAGTGATAATTGGATGTTCATGGGGGGAGGGAATGAACAATTTCTGTTATGTAAGAAGCTAAAAAACTTGAAGATCCCCCTAAAAGATCTCAACAAGAAACATTTTTCTGACATCACTAGTAGAGCCAAGAAAGCTGAAGAGGAATATGAAAGAGCATTCCTAGCACTAAGAGAGAACTCAAAATCAGAGGAACTGTTCCAGAATATGGAAACCTCCAAAAAAGCTAGACACCTAAGGGATACATAATTTAGATTCAATTCTCAGCTTGCAAAAGCCAAACATGTTTTCTAAGGAGACAAATGTAATGCATATTTACATGGATTAATGAAGAAGAATATGAGGAGGAGTCATATTAGTGCACTGGTCGACGGACAGGAAACTATGTCTCTTGAGGAGGTTGCTATGCAGTTTGAAGAGTTTTATATCAATCTCCTAGGTACAGCCAAAAATGCGGATAGAATAGATCAAATGTTTGTTATTCATAGTGGAGATCTCCTGGAACCAGAATCACATGAAGAGATTATAAGGCCAGTTGACTAAGAAGAAATAAAAGGGGCTCTTTGGGAGATTGGAGATGATAAGTCCCCGGGACCAGATGGCATCACCTCAAAATTCTTTAAGGATTGTTGGGAGACGACAGGGGATCAATTCTACAGAGCTATCAAAGAATTTTTTGAGTCAGGAAGGCTCCTCAAACAGATTAATCACACCAGCATTGCTCTTATAGCCAAAACTACAAATGCAAATAAGGTGAGTGAATTTAGACCTATTTCTTGTTGCAATGTGACATACAGAGTAATCACAAAGATTTTAGCAAGTAGATTAAAACCGGTTTTGAAGAAACTTGTTTTCCCTACTCAAATAGGTTTTTATAGAAGGGAGATTGATGACAGAAAATATAATGCTACTCCAGGAACTAATCAGAAAATCTGCTAGGAAACGTATTAGTCCTAGATGCATTTTGAATCTGGATTTAAGGAAAGCATACGACATTATTTCTTGGGATTTTATCAAACAAATGTTGATTGCTCTCAATTTCCCTTTAAGGTTTATAAATTGGTTGATGGAATGTATATGCACCACGCCCTTCTATATAAATATAAATGGTTGAATGAATGGATTTTTTAGAGGGAAAAGAGGTCTTAGAGCATCAGCAATGGTCGGGTTCCCCAAAACTTCTCTCTCCTTTTCTTATTCGTCCACCTCATTTTCCACTAACTTTATTCTCAACCCTCCCCAATTCAATTCTCCATTCCCACAATGGTCAGGTTCCCCAATAATCTATCCCATCACTTTTTCCATACCCATTATATTTTTCCTATAATTTCAAATATTAAAAAATTAAATTGATTTATCAATATAAAAAATTAAATTAATTTTTAATTAAATTTAATATTTAGTTTTAATAATTTAAAATATTTTTAAATAAATTTTTAATAAATTTGAAATTTCAAAAAAAAAATGAATATTACTATAAGTTAATATTATAATATTATAATTATATTAATAATTACTTTTAATAATTTAAAATATTTAAACTAAATTGTTAATAAATTTGACATTTCAAAAATTTATTAATTTAATTATTAATTATATTTGTTAATTACTTTTAATTATTTAAAACGTTTAAACTAAATTGTTAATATATTCGAGAACTAAAAAATACTAATTAAATTTTTTAATTATATTTGATAATTAATTTTAGTGATTTAAAATATTTAAATAAATTAAACCATTGAATTTTTTTTAATGTAATTATATAATTATATTTAATAATTAATTTTAATATTTTAATTAAATTATTAATAGTTTTTAGTCTTTGATTAAAATCTATTAAGGAAAATGAAAAAAAGAAATGATTTATTACGTTGACACGTGTCATCGTTTAATTGGTTTCGGATTTGGGAAGGTTCCGAATATATTGAGGCACCCCAAATATCGGGAGGCTGTTTACAATGATTGGGTTACCCAACTGAGTGGAAAAAGTGATTTGGGGAGGTCGGTGACCGACCATTGCTGATGCTCTTAGGGAAGGGGACCCTATCTCCCCCTCTCATATTTGTGCTCTGTGTAGGCTATCTCTCTAGAGTTCTAAAATGCAGGACAAGGCTCTCGTCTTTTAGCTTTCATCCAAAATGCTCCTTGCTGCAAATTTCTCATCTAGCATATGCAGACGATATCCTTTTGCTATCCAGAGGAGATAAGAGCTCTATAATGATCCTTCTTGATGCACTAGAACACTTCTCCAAAGTATCTGGCCTAGAGGTAAATTCCTTAAAATCCTCTTTTTATTTGGCAGGGGCTAGGCCTGAGGTTAAATCATATCTAGTTAATAGAACATGTTTTCCTCAAGATGAATTCCCCTTTAAATACTTAGGAATACCCATCTCCTCGGGCAGACTAACTGTTTCACAATTCTCTCCTTTTTTAGACAAGCTGCTAACTAATATTAGCTATTGGAATTCAAAGACACTAACTTATGCAGGAAAGGTGGAACTCATAAGGGCTGTTTTACAAGGGATAGAGGCTTTCTGGTTCTCTGTACTCCCTTCCTCATCCACGTTAATTGATAAAGTAAATTCTTTATGTGCTAAATTCTTATGGAAGTCTCACAGGGTAAAGTGGAAGGATGTTTGTCTACCCAAGGAAGAAGGTGGTTTAAGGTTGAAGGATTTGAAAAGTTGGAACATTGCATTTATGTCAAGAGTGTTATGGGATATTTTGAGGAAAAAAGATAGCTTATGGATTAGATGGCTACACCACTAGTATTTACAAGAGGGGAGTATATGGAATTGGGAGCCCCACAAAGTAAATGATTCACCCTTAATCAAGAAAATCCTAGCTATAAAAAATGAACTTCTAACCACTGCAGGTTCTGAGGAGCAAGCAACTACTCTCTTATCTTCTTGGTGCAGTGGAGGGACGAAATACAAAATCAGTGCAGCTTATGATTTCTTCAGAAGGAAAGCTGCCAATTAAGCCTCATTGGAGTACGGTTGTATGGGACAATATTAATTTCCCGAAGCACTCATTTATTCTATGGCTCGCAGCTAAGGGGAGATTGTGCACAAAAGATAAGATCAGGACAAGGGAAGTTCAACTGGGCTGTACACTTTGTAATCAAGAGCTTGAATCACATGATCATATATTTTTCTCTTGTAATTTCTCTTCTCAAATATGGATGCAGGTAAAACAGTGGTTGGGGAATCTGGAGAGGAATGAACACAATCAAAGGGTCCCTAAAATGGCTGAAAAAGGAGGCAAAGGGCAGGAGTTGGCAATCGAAGATGAAAAGGATAGGCTTAGCAACCACAGTATATCACATCTGGAAGGCCAGGAATGAAAAGGAGTTCGAGAAAGTCACTAAGAGCCCAGAGGAGATTGTGTACATCATACAACTCCACATCTACAAAGTGCTAGCTCAACGTTTCTCCCTGCATTTTAGCACTGCTCCCTTGCTTCAGGATGGCCTAATAATGGAAAATTTGGAGGAGGGACCTCAAAGCTGAATGGAGATGAAGCATAGCAATTCCTTTGTGCTCAAATGCTATGTTCATGAATGAAGGCCCTTCCCCAAATCGGACCAAGATCTCAGCGGATATCTATGTGTAGGCAACATTTTGTTATGTCTAGTTTGCCTCACAATTGTATAGGATCTGAATGATTAACATTGATGGCATATATGTAAGTGCAGAATAGGCTTGCGAATGGTTGGATTATAGGGTGCTCGAAGTGTTATGATGGAATTGGAACCTCCTTGATGGCCGAGCCGAAGGGAGGTGTCATCTTAACACTTTTGAGGTGTGTGTCCGAGTTCCGATAGCTTTGGCTTGAAGAGATAGGATCCACACAAAGACTAGGTCCCCCACCCTAAATGTTAAAAGCTTAGGATGTGAGCCTTACTCACACAAAGACCACTAAAGGGAAAGCTTTGTCAGTCGTCTATGGTCCGAACAACTTTGTACATATTTCATTTTTTGCAATATACTAGCCCCCTGTGGCCCTCATCCCATCACCTCAAGCCTCTGTCCCCTCAGCTGCAACCCCTACCCTGCCCCCTAACCCCACACAACCGGTCAATCAGATCCAAACTCGGAGCATGAGTGGCATCTCTCGCCCCAAACAGATTTTTGACCTCTTCGTTTCTCACCTATCGACCATCCCTACCTCCCACAAAACAGCCGCCTTAGACCCACATTGGAATGCTGCCATTTGTTGTTGCAGGAGGATGGTCAAGTATGAAATATAAATAAATATAAAAGCAGAATGACTCCTTGTCTCAGCAAATAAATACAATACTTCCTCCCATTGTAGTAGAAGGCAGTCAGGATCGATCCACGAGGAAGCGTGTCAGCGCCCGCCCTTTCAGTTCCAGATCTCAGCAGAAAATAAACCAGACAAATAGCAAACACAGAGAAAAGTAGAAACAAGCAGAAAACTTTGGTCGATATCGACCTCCAGTACTCGATATCGAGTAGAAAAATCAACCAACAGTGCTCGAAATCGACTCAAAACAGAAACAAAACAACCAACTCGACGTCGACCAAAACTTCCTCGATGTCGACCAAGCTTGTCGATTTCGAGTAAGAGCAGAAACACAAATTTTCAACTTTTCGAATGAAAACGAATGTAAACACGAAATTAACTCAATAAACTAAAGACTTCCAAGATTAGGGTTTCAATTTGCGACGGATACTGTACTTCTGAGCATGGCTCGCAATTTGGATGTGGGTTCTTGTCTTCACAAAGAGCTCTGATATGCTCTTCCAATTTCCATATTCACACACCTCAATTCCTTTCAAAAACAGCCTACAGTTTTACAAAACACATTAATGTTAATCCTTAATCTAATACGTGCTGTATAACTTTTCTTGAAGTAAACATCAAAGCATCAAAGCATATATATATATATATATATATATATATATATATATATATATATATATAAACTGATCGATTAACCTATATATATATAAATTTGAATGAATTTTTATATTAATTGTTACTAACCGATTATAGAAAAGAATATATATATCATGCCCTAATTAAATTTGATGGTCAATTGTGTTTAGTTCTTAATTAATAATGTGCTTGAATTGCCCAATAATATAAATATAAATATAATTAACAGGACTAATTAATTACCTGTGCTCTTCGTGGGTCCACTCTTTCCTCTTTCGGACTCGTCCACTGTTGCTTACCGGCATTGGGTGGAATTCCGGCGAAGGACGAGGATCCTTGGTCGACGAGGGAGTTGCCTCGACAATTAATCCCGGTGATGTCGGGGATGGGATAGAAAGCTCTGTCTTTCCGGCCAACCACTTGTTTAGAAGGTCATCGAACTCGCGAACCAAACCCTCGTTGATGATTGGAGGCGGCAGGTTGCAAGAATCGGCCCATTCTTGATCGGTGGTAAAGTCGATCTGATCGAGCAGACTCGACATTACATCGTCGCCGTCGACGAAGTGCTCTTGCGGAATCTTGGAGTGGGAGTTGACTGGCGGTGGCTTGACTACAGTGTTTCCTTCATCGATGGCGTCCAAGAGAAGGCAAATATCGGCCCAATCTTGATCGGCGGTCAAGTCGACTAAATCGCCGCGATGGTCTTGTGGCTGCGGTGGTACCGGTGGTGGCGTCAGCTGGACGAAGGGGTTTCGGAAGTCGGCATGATGCTGATCATACGCCGGCTCCACTGGGCAGGGGACCGGTGGTGGCGTCGGCTTGACGAATTGGAAACCGGCATGATGCTGATCAATATAAGGCGCCGGCTCCACTGGGCAGGGGAAAGACGACGCGGCACACCAGTCGGGATAGGTAAATAAGTCGCCATTAATCGCCGGCAGGATGGGTGTAAAGGCGTCGAAGCAGTAGTCCTCCTCTGGCATGGTGTAGTCGAAGAGGAAAGTGTTTTCCATCGCCTGAGATTTGATGGATATTAAATTTGTATCTAAAATTCTATGGTTTAGCCCTATATAGCCTTTATATAGATTATGGGAAATTAGGGTTTCGATTTTTTTTTTATTGCTGTTGTTGGAAAATAAATGTGAATTAAGTTACTTGATCGGTAAGATTTGATTATATTCAATTCTCCAATTAAAGATTATTGTTGACAATATCTTCAAAAACATATATATAGTTTCCAAATATTTTTGTAGATTGTGTCTACTTGTATTAATTAATTTATCTCAAATTATAAATTTTGGAAATTAAAGATTCTATATAGATTATGGGAAATTTGGGTTTGGAATTTTTGTTGTTGTTGTTGTCGGAAAATTAAAAGTTGATTAGGGTTTAGGTGTAATTACGTTACTTGAACGGTAAGATTTAATTACATTCAATTCTCAAGCTAAAGATTATTGTACACAATATTCAAAACATATATATTTTCCAACTATTTTGTAGATTTTGTGTAATTATATTAATTTATCTCAAATTATAAATTTTGGAAATTAAATTTAGTATAAAATCATAATAATTTAATATTATACATTTAACTGAACTATTAACAAAATTTAGTATAAAATAAGAAATGTAGAGTTGATAAAGTAAAATTTTAGGAAATTTTATCATTGTAGTATCTTAATTAAAGTATACTTACTATATAAGTGGTTAATTGTTTTATTATGATAAAATATAATGAAAAGTAATAACAACTAATAATTATAATTAATGATATTAATTTTTTTTGATAAAAAAAACCAAAATATCAAATATAGTTGTGAATAAAATATAGTTGTGCATAAAATGCCTATGGGTCACATTTTTTTTAAAAGGGGATTTGTGTTTAAATGGAAATTGATCAATAAAAAATAAAAGGAGAAAAAATGTTATTTTTTTAAGAAAAAAATTTTATTTTTTTATATGAAAAATACCTAAAATTATGGTAGGAATGAGAAAAAAAAACTTTTCTGTTATAAGATAGTAGATAGGAATTTTTTTTTCAAACTATTCAAGAAAAAATAAAAAATTACAAAAAAAAAAAAATCACAACTTGAAAATATTTATAGAAATATTCAAAATTTGCAGGTGTGTCGGGAAAACGTGGTCTCAAACCGCGTTTTTTGGGTAAATTATCAATTTAAACCTAGAGCCAAAGGGAAATCTATATCTATATAAACTCTTAATTTAGAAGAGTTTAAGCTGATGTGTCAACCTTAGAGGGATTTGAGGAGTTTTAACCAATTTTTTTTTCCCATTTTTCTTTAATTCTCTTTTTTTTTTCCTTTAATTCTTTTTGTTTTCTTTAATCTATATCTATATCTATATATCTATATAATACTTTAAATGAGAAGCATTTTTTATGAGATGTCACTCTCTCCTTAAAAGAAGGGTATTCAATCAATTTTTGAAAAAATTCAATTAATCCATGATGTTAGTCTAAATTATAGTTTTAGTAATTCTAAAAAACAATGGGATTAATTCAAAACATAAAATTGATATTAGTAAATATATCTATATATACTACTTTAATTGTTTTTTCAACCAATGAGTTTAATTCAAAATATTTAATTATTTGAACTTTTACTATTATTTTATAATATTAATTTAATCTATTATTGTGATTTTATTTATAAAAAAATCGTGCCATGGCACGGGGATAATACTAGTAGTAGTTTAAAATAAAAACGCGGTTTCAAACCGCGTTTTAGCCCTAATTTCGGGTAAAACGCAGTTTTAAACCGTGTTTATTTCCTAAAAAAACCAAAAAAAAAACCCAAAAATAGAATAAAAAATAAACTGTAAAACGCGGTACGAAACCGCGTTTTACTTGCAGGCCGATCGGAGCACCAGCAGATCTCCGGCGCCTCCGCCTCCGGTCTTCTTCCCAGCCTCCCCATGATCTCCGGCGCCTCCGTCTCCGCCAACACCTCCACGCCCCTCTCCAGCCACAACCCTCTCCGATTCTTTCTTCCCTGCAGCCCAAGCTCCGACATCTCTGAGGCCCAGATTCGCCGTCGTTTGCGCCTCGAACACCAAAAATCGGCTGCAATTGATGGCTGGGATGGACAGCAACGGCGGAGGGACGATAGCGAGGACGAAGGGGTTGCAATTTGTGGTGTCTGGGTTGCAATTGGTGGCTGGGATGGAGAGCAGCCATGGTTGTCGGAGGTAGGAGGAGGAGGAGAGGTTGCAATTGGTGGCTGGGATGGAGAGCGAGGGCGGAGGGATGGAGAGCGAGGTCGAGAATCCGACAGGGAGAGGTGGAGACCGAGGACGAAGGGAGGAGTAGCCATGGGAAGAAGGTCGAAGACGGAGAAGGGACGGAAGACGAGGACGAAGGTGGAGAGAGAGGGCAAGGAAGAGGACGGAGAGCGAGGGCGAGGACGAAGACGAAGGTGGAGAGCGAGGGCGGAGAGACGGAGAGCGAGGACGAAGGGAGATCGTGGGGAGGCTGGGAAGAAGGCCGGAGACGGAGATCTGCTGGTGCTCCGATTGGCCTGCAAGTAAGACTCGGTTTCGTACCGCGTTTTACAGTTTATTTTTTGTTTTATTTTTTTTGTTTTTTTTTTAGGAAATAAACGCGGTTTGAAACCACGTTTTACCCGAAATTAGGGCTAAAACGCGGTTTGAAACCAAGTTTTTATTTTAAAATGCTATTTCCCTTCGGCGCCAGTTTTAAATTGTTAATTTACCCAAGAAATGCGGTCTGAGACCGCGTTTCTCCGACACACCTGCAAATTTTGAATATTTCTGTAAATATTTTCATGTTGTAATTTTTTTTGTAATTTTTTTTTCTTGAATATTTTGAAAAAATATTCAGTAGATAGAATATAGATTATAAGGAAATTTTTTTCCATTTAGATTACCTAGTTAAATGGATGTATAAAATTATATTGGTTTAACGTTTGAAATACCTTTTTTTTTTGTTCATTAAGAACAATATAAATCTGAAATTAAATAAAATAATGGTAGTAATTATAGGAATATACGAGTATTATTTTCCAATGATGCCGACACCAATTCACAACCCATCTCATTTTCCTTTCTAATGTCCAAGAAACCGTGATTGCTACCGCTATCAAGCAACACTGTGAAAGGTCGTTCTTGATTGACACCCCACACTTTGATGGTGGTCTTTGGACTGCTACCTTCAAGTGCGTGGACATAGACCTCGGGCTCATCATCTATCTCTTCTTGCAGCACTTTGTCGCTTTGCCGGTCGTCCACATCTACTGCTACCAAGTTGTGCAATGTGTGTTTCTTGCATTTGTGACCCACGAAATAACGCTCATCGCATTTGTATCATAACCCCAAGCTTCGTTGTTGAGCAATACTTGACACATGTAGCTTGGAATCACCTTCCTGCCCAAGACTCACGTTCTTTCCCTTAGCAACCCCATCTGCAGGTTTAGCGCCACTGGTGGACACGACCTTTACGGTTCCGGTACTTCCACTACCTCGCCAGGGGGGTTTACTCGGCTTGACAATGGCCTGGACAACCCCTGATCTCTTGCTTGAGGCCACTTATATATGTAACTCGAAATGAAATAGGCCTCCAGCAAATGCGGATTGTAGACGAACATACACGATTGAAGCTCCTCAAATTTCTCTGTGTATTCCTCCAAATTGTCACCCAACTCCAATTTGTTGAAGTCTTCCACTACCCCAGGGCCCTGTTTCTCGCTAAATCTTGCACATATGGCTTTACTCAGATCCGATCAACTAATTCGAGAATCTTACATCATGAACCCCTGCATCCATATATCCGCCCTATTATTCATATACATTGATGCTATTTCAACCTTTTGCGACTCTAGAATTTTAAAAACCCCCTAAAAAATTCACATTTGCGGATCCAGCTCCTCGGTTTCTTTCCGTCGAACACTGGAAAATCAATCTTCGGCGTCCGATTGAAACCTCACCGACCTTCCCAAATTTCTTGTCCACTAGTGCGAGAACCATTGCCCTCAGTTGCTTCCGACGAGTATCACGCTGCCCCGTGTTGCGGCTCCACCGATCTTGAATCCTAATCACCAGATCGGCCTTCTTCTTCATTTGGTGTGGGTGATTTGCCGTTCATCCCGCGCATATAATCCATCAGCAAGTCGAGTTTCTTGGAGAACTCCGATGTTTCCTTCTCGTGTTGATTCACCATATCTGTCCTCAATTTCTCGATTCTCTGGTCAGCCAACTAACACTGCTCGTTGATATGCCTTCGTGTATCAATCATGAATTGTTGTTGTTAATTGCGGAACTACTGAAATTTCTATTCAAGTGGCTTGTAACGATATCGGCCATGGCGGATTGATTGTGCTCACTCTGGATACCAATTGTTATAGATTCGGTTGTCTTCTTACAAATCTGGAGATCGATAAGGAGAGTTAGAGAGTAAGGAGAGTAGAAAAAGAGTAAGGAGTAAGGAGAAAGGAAGTTGTTTGTGTATTCAATTCATCCCCAACTCTACCGAATACATCTCTTTTTAGTTCTACACGTTATTGATCTTATTAGAAATTTGCCCCAGTGGGCCCTAATCTCCACAACCCATTTTTCTTAACGTTGGGCCTTCGGCCCATAACATTGAGTTAGGATAGAGTTGTAGAAATATGTCCAATGCTAAAAATAATTTAAATGATTTAAATTTAAAATTTATGAGAATGATCTAAATTTTCATATTAAAGGTAGTAGCTAGGTGTTTTCTACATTCAATAATTCTATATATGAAAAAAGTTAAACATACAATTTATGAAAGAGTTTATTTTAAGAGTATGTAACTGATCATATATTCCTTATTTATAAATTTATAAAAATTTAAATTATTGATTCCGTAAATAGATATAGATTATCGTTTGGCCTTTTGATAATGCATATTTAGATAGGTATTACAGAGTAGTTTTAGGGTCATTTAGATGTATATATTGCATTTTAAGAGGTAAGTTTACTTGTTTGCTCATTTGGTTCTTAATCTCGGAATCTACACCAAGTTTAGTGCGTAATTGCAGATTTTGGATTCGAAGAAGGGAGAAGGTCATTCATGAGAGTCATATGGATCATATGGAGGCAAGAACGTGCTAGAGAAGCCAAGTTGGAATGCACAAGGAAGAGGCAAAGGGCATACAAGAGAGAAAACGGCACTCGCGGCCAGAGGAACAAGGACATACAGAAAACCGCACCCGTGGCCGCACCTGCAGCCATTACAGCAGAGCACTAATTATGGGCAGCACTCGCGACCTGGTCGCGGTTTTTCTGGGCCGGTTCAGCGCCGATTTTCTATCTTTTGGGAAACACTTTCTAGGTTTTTTATGACGGTATTCTTAGGTATTTAAAGACTTACATTAGTTGTTTTGAGGTTATCTTTTATCCTTTGAAGAATTGAGAGACGTCGTTTAGGAGCATTAGCAACTAAACTCATCGTGTTTTGCCTACGATTAAGACTTGGTTTTGTTGAATTGTGAGTTTGGGATTCTAGTTGTTTTCTATTATCTACTTCAACTTCTTTGTGCTTTCACTACTAGAATTGTGTCCATAGACATCAGATGATTAACATCAGTCAGAAAAACGCATGATGTTAAATAAATTTTTAACATCGGTTTGTAAATTTGTGATGTTGAAAACGAATCAGACATCACCCTATTTTATTGACTGATGTGAAAAAAAAAAATTTTGGAAAAAAGAAAGGCGCGGGATTGAAATCTGAACTGAGTAAAATCCCGCTCATCTCAAATTCGAGCGGGCGGATTCCAATTTTTGTAACACTTAGAAAATTTCGTTGAAAATTTTGGTTGTTTCTGAAATCCAAAAAACACAATTCCAATATTCCCCACACTTAGAGAAAAAAAAATTGAATTGTTTGAAAAAAAATACAAACAGACATATACTTAACAAAATAAAAAGAAGATACTCACCAGTCAGCCACTACTCACTAGTACTCATCTCTTTCCCCCTCACATCCCGACTCTCCTTCTTGTTCACAAAGAATCCTTCCTCCTCCACTCTCGCCTTCCATAGGCTCTGGGCTGTCGAACTCAAACTCGAGAGTGGCTCCGGTGGCGCTCTTCGTGGTCAGTCTAGTCTCTCCGGCTTTCCTCACGCTGTCGAACTCGGTCGGTGAAATCCCTCGCATTTTCGTTGTCGTCCTCGCCTCTCCGGCTGTTAAACCAAAGCTCAGTTGTCGTCCTCGCCTCTCAAGCTGCCAAAATCCCTTCTCTGGCAGTCGAAACCCCTACTCCTTCACTGCATCTTTGTCACTGGTATGAAATTCCGCCTTTAATTTTCAATAGTTTCGATTTAGGGTTTATGTGAATTGGATTGATTCAGTCTATGTAGCTGAAATTGATATTCAGTTTCGATTTAGGGTTCCTTTAGGGTTTGAAGTGCTCTCTAATTTAGCTAATGAAACCAAAGAGCAAGGGTTCTCCGATTCTAGGTATGAAACTCTTCCTTTTAATTTTCAATATCGGGTTACCTACGTAGCCGTTTTTACGGCGTCAAGTCTTTACGTAGTTCTTTTCTTTTGAAACCGTTTTAATTTTTATTTGACGATTGAACCCGACGAGCTTTTTTCTTTATGTCGAGCTACCTACGTACCCGTTTGGACGGGATCAAATCTTGCGTAGTTCTCAAGAGAACAATTTGAATTTTTGATTTGACGATTGAACCAGACGAGCTTTAGCTTTATGTTCGGTGGCCTACGTATCCGATAACTCGGAATCAAATCAGGCATAGTTCTGTAAAAGGACCAATTTAATTTGTTTGGTTTTAACCTCATATTCATTTAAAAGCGAATTTAGAGGTGGACGACTGTACCCGATATATTTTAGGATTTAATATCGGGTTACCTACGTAGCCGTTTTTACGGCGTCAAGTCTTTACGTAGTTCTACCTTAAACCAAGTTTATATTTGGTGAAACTTGATTTGAGGTTTTGACTCCGTTTTTGTTTAGGAGCCGACCTGAGATTGACCCACTCGAATTAATCGGCAAAGAATTTTTGACGAGTTTAATTTTATATTTTTTATCAAACTCGAATTCTTAACTTGCGCCGATTATAATTCGTATAATTTAGTGGGTTAGTTTTGCAATTAAACATATATATTTTATAAGCTTTGACGCATGAAATATATATGTATATTGTTGGGCATTTTTTCTTCTTTTCTTTCTTTTCTTTTTTTCCTTAATCATACCAAAGCCCATTTTTTTGACTTTCGTTAAGATGAACCCAATTGATTAATTGACCCAACCCAGGCCCTTCATTCTTTCAACAGCTTGCCCTCTGCTCATCTTTATTCAGACGACAGACAAGAGCCTCTACAACCCGCAGGTTCATCGGGAGAAGAAGCCACAACGAGCAGCGGAATAAAGTGGGTTTATAGGCCGAAGGTCGAAGAAGACTCAAACGAACGCCGGACGCGCAAGCATTCGGTTCTCCCCGACAGCCTTGTGAGTTCCGACTCTCGTTTGGTTTGTTTATCCAGGTTTGCTATTTAGGGTTTAAACAATCTGTGCCCCGAATCTTGAGTTTCTGCTCACATTCATCCCCAATTAAATGCTCAATTCCTTGGCTGACCTCTGTTTGCAATTTGCAATTTCCAGAATTGTAATTTGAGCATCTTGGAGGAGGAGCAGTGCAACAAACACATGCCTGAGCTCTCGGGTGCGGCACTGCGGTGTTGGAAGCGACCACCGGCTTAGGTATGTCGCTTAAAAATCTTTCTGCGTCCTTTGTTTCTCCTGATTTTAGAATCTCAGTTATAGGCTGAGTTGGATTTGGGCATACAAATTTCGGGAATTATCAGTTTGCATTTCTTCCCCTTTCTTTTGAGAAAAGTTATTCCTGGGTATAATTTGACACAAATTTGGCATAATTTTAGCCACGAGTTCTTTTGATTACTCCCTTGTGAAATTGCCTGTGAAAAATCCAGTTTTGGCAAACACCCAATTTAACAGGTCATAGACGGGTGATGAAACCAAGTCGATTAATTTAACAACTGCCTAATCTTTTTAAATCGAATTTTGTTCACCAGTTTTTGACCTCTTTGTTTTTTTATGTCAAGAGATCTTGTGCTTTGGGTTTGGACTAGGCAACCCTCTCTACTGTCATTGATTTGTATTTACAGAGAAGGGGCAATAATGAATCCCAGGCAAGTCCAAAATGATTCCAGTGAAAATTTGGCAGCACTTCGACTTAATTTATGCAATTTCGTGATTCCGAAACCCAGGCCGCGAGAAAAGCTCGTAAGGTTTTCAAGGGCGGGGTTACTAGAATCGAATGGAATGGTCAAACGATAAAATTTTGACAGCACTTTTACATGGTTTAGGCGATTTGATGATTCCGGAACCCATGCCATGAGAAAAGCTCTCCGAGGTTTTCAAGGGCGGGATTCTGAGAACCGAACATGGATCGATCAAAACCACTACCTTGTTGCTGTCGCTTCTTCTTCTTCTTGCTGATTTTTTTTGTATGCGCGTGTATTTGTGCTTGCAGGTGCTTTAGGGCCAGCAGGAAGGGGAAAATCAGGAAGGAGAGTACCAACTATTTTCTTTGGGTTTACAGTTCTCCAAAAAGGAAGAAAAAGAAAGTCCCTTTTAGAGGAAGAAGAAAGCCAGCCCGACCAAAAGCAGAAGAAACTGTAGCAAAGCCCTTTATAGAGGAATAGGGGAAGTTATCTCCCTCTAGGCCACGTACTGATAGTTGCATCACATTTTTTTGTTTTGAAAAATCTGTGCAGTTTCTTTTAACTGCAATAAGATTACAGTTGTCATTTGTAACTACTTGTTGATGGGCTGATTTAATGTGGGCTTGTCAAACATTTTCTTTTTTAAGGGCCCAATTCCAAAATACTAAGCTTATGCTTAATTCTATCATAAATTGTCACATATTTTCCATAGAATAAATGTGAACATATTTTTTTATGAAGTCATGAATTAGATTAATTCACGAAAATTTACCCTCCAACAGTTGCCCCCCAAACTTTGTGCGTGTGAGGTATCGAACGCGTTCAAAGTTCGATTGATGTGCTATTTATACACAATTTTGTTTCAAATCGACCTTCACTTAAGAAAGTTTTTGGTTTGTTTTGCGATCTGCAGAAGAATGGAACTTGTATTTATTGTTCCGATGAAAATTGATCACATGAGAAAAGCAATTCTACTTATAACTTTGCTTATGACCAATAAGAGGTAAGCTGGTATAGGTACACGAGAGTCGAAAATATTTTTCTTCTCGACCTCAGATTTTCTGCTTTCGTGGCTTTTCGACCAGTTTGGCTTTTGAGCCTTCAAATCGGTAGATTTTTGGCTTGAGTCGATTTTGGCTTTGACTTTATCGCCAATTTGAGTTTTTTTGGCTTTTGGTCGGAGATTTTCGACTTTAAGCTGGATTTGGATTTGAAGGTTTTTTTGTGAAGGAAAAGAGTTTGGCTTTGACGACTTGGAGTCATGGGTTTAAATCTTTGTATTTTGACCGATTTCAGTTTGATTTTCGGTCTTAGACTAAATTTGGTTTTGATGACTTGGTGTCGTAGGCTTAGCTTTTGTAACCTTTGTGGTTGAAGCTTTATGATCAAGATCTCATATGAGATGATTTTGAAATAGGATCCCCATACCAGTTGAAGCCAAGGCATTTGGTGGCTTTCTTTTTTGAGTTTTTATTTTGAATTTTAGGGGCTTTGAATGACCGTACATATACAGATAATGTAGGCCAATTTTTGTTTGAGAGGGTTTGAAGGGTTTTGTGAGGCTTAAGGCCTCTTTGACTTTGAGAGATAAAAAAAGCATTGACCATTTGATTAGTCAAGTTTGGATAAGTTTTGAGGCATTTGTGGTTTACGGCTCCTTGGGAGGAAGTTTGATTTATGAGACTTGAGCTGACTATCACATGTGGACGTCATAATCAAAGTCGGAAAATTTAGGCATGAGCCTTTTGTTTATCCCTTTAAGAGAATGACTTTGAAAGACATTTTGTTTTTCTCTCTCTTTCTTTGCCTCATTCTCAATATACACACAAAATGTGCAAGTCTTCCGACTATATTTGATCCTTCTCCTTGTAGTTGAGACAATGCTCATTTGACTACATAAATAAAGGATTTGACTTCTTTTTCTTCTTTGTTGAGAAAATAAGATATTTTGTTTGTTTTTGTTTTTGTGGCTGCACCTAACATTTTGACTAGCTAGACTGCCTACGTACCCCCTTTATGAGGGATCAAGCCGCTCGTAGTTCTTTGCGAACCCATTTTTCATAAATGCTTCCGGGTCATTTGAATTTAGGACTGATTTCAAGTCCTTCCTTTTTTTTTTTTTAATGCATCACTCGAATTACTTAAGCACTCCTTCTAGGAAGGGTTTCCCAGATAACTTGACTATCATTTGTAAACCGGGATTTTTTTTCTTTTTTTTTTTACCGCATCATTCAAATTATCGGGCCCACCTTCTAGGAAGGGTTTCCCGAATAATCCGACTATCATATGCGAACCCGATTTTTTTTTTTTTTTTTGTGCGACTGAATTTGACACATATTTTTTTATGTCAAATTTCCTACGTACCCCTTGTTGGGGATCAAGTCTTAACGTAGTTCTAGGAAGAACTATTTGTTTTTCCGCCTTGGAGACTACTTGATCATTTTGACACCCTTATTTGGCTTTAGGTGTCCATGATTTGGTTGAGCTTATGGATGAGGACTTTTTACTGTCTCTTCCGGAGCTCTTACTTTTAGGCCTTTTCATTTGGACCTTCTTGCTTTTAGACTCATCAACTTTTCCGAGCCTTTCAAATATCGGAGCTTTAGATTCTCCACTTGTCGAAGCCATATCAAGCCTTTGAAACACCGAAGATTTGGATGCTTCATTTGTTGAGGCTAGCTCAAGTCTTTTGAATACAAAAGATTTCGATGCGTCACATGCAGATGCTAGATCAAGCCTTTTAAACACCGAAGATATGGGAGTTCCTCTTGAGGCTGTCTCGAGCCTTTCAAACGCAGACACTCTCGGCTTTATCACACTTGCAGTTAGAACACCCTCTTCGTATGAGATTTGGAAATTTATGACGAATGTCTCATCGACAAGTTTTTGTGGAGCTTTACCCCTGAAAGAAGGTTTTAGTTTTTGCAATCGAACTTTATGCTTCTTGTGCATTATTGAAGTTTCACCGAAGCTTGATTTCTTTCCCTTTGATTTCTCTTTTGATTTTGAGGAAAGAAGTTGATGCTTGGAGCGAAGAGTAATCTTATTAACTCTTACTTCTTTTTTGCCTATGTCATCGATCCATGAGACCATACAACATTGAGCGATTTCTTTTTCTTTTAAGCACTCTTCTTTTGAAGGATCATCTTTCACTAACGTCTTAAGAGGCAATGAACTCGTGGGGATGCCCCCAGCTTCAATAGCAATGGAAGATGCTTTTTTTGTTTGAGAAGCTACTTGGAGCGAGGGGGTGGACTCTGCAACGTCTACCATTGAAATGGTATTTGATGAAGCTGCTTGAGTTGAGGATGTTGCCCCCTCGATTTCAATTTCTCCTTTGTTAATCATCTCCTCTACAATGTCTTTGAAGACGTAGCAATCCTTGATTGGATGACTAACAAGCTGGTGATACGGGCAATATTTTAGATCACTCGTCATACTAACCTGTTTTGGTCTTTTTGGCTCCGGGAGTACTAAAAGATTAGCACTCACCAATTCATCAAATATTCCTTGTACATCAGCATCGTCAAAAGGATATTTCTTTTGCCTTCTTTCATGAAGGGTGAGTCTGTTGGCTGGCTCCTTGGCTGTCTCTTTTCTTTGAGCTTTGGAACCATTTCTATTACCAAACTCTCGATCACGTTTGGCGAAAGTTGCCATAGACTCCTCTTCGTTTTGTAGCTCACTGCCATCATTTTTGTTAGCCTCACTATCTTGAGGCCATTGGGATTCTCGTGCTAGCTGTTTCTCAACATTGCACGCTTTAGACACCAACTCATCAAATGAACGAGGCTCGACACTCCCAACATGTACCGCTAATTCCGGTATTAGGTTGTTGGTGCACATTTGAACACAAGTTTGTTCGCTCAATTTTTCGTGGCATTGGAGTCTCATGCTCTTCCACCTGGCGATGAAGTCGTTGGCGAGCTCGTTAGACCTTTGATAGGTGTTTGCGAGATCCATAATAGAAACTCTTGCTTTCGAGCTCACAAACTGAGCTAGGAACTCTCTTTGTAGATCGTCCCAAGTTTGAATCGACCCTGGTTGAAGTTGAGTGTACCAAGTGAATGCCGATCCCTTTAAAGATTGAACGAATTGCCTAATTAATAAGGCATCGTTTAACGCGGTTTCACCACAAGCATCGTGAGGTGAACCGTGAAGGCCATCGAACTTTTCAAAGCTCGGTCTTTGGTAGCCTGGGGGAAATGGCGTCAAATCATAGTTTGCTGGATATGGCTTTTTATACCCGAGCAATATCGGATTTTGTTATGCATAAGCTTCTTTTATCCCTTGAGCGATCATCTCTTTGACTTCTTGCGAAGAGATCAATGTGCTACCGCTTGACCCTTCACCATTTGGCCTTGATTGCTCTTGTCTATTTGCTTGAGCTTGAATATTGATTTGAGCGAGGAGTGATGCAATTTGAGCATCTTTTTCATTCAGCTTTCTTTGTAACTCTTGAAGCTGCTCCTCGACACTTGGTGTGCTGGTAGTCAATACTGGCATCACATCTAGTCCATCGTGTGGGATGTTTGCTTGAGATTCAACCGTTGAAGTATTTGAACTTGTTAACTTCAACAGGTCTTCATCTCTTATATCCTCTTTGGAAACATGGCATATTTGTTGAACCTCCTTGCCCTTCTTGGATCTTGAAGGCTTAACCTTTGTGGCCATAGGTTCCATCTCTTCCAAATACGAGGTCATATTGACTTGTGCAACCTCTTTCGGATAAATAAGCATAGACCCAACGAGAATCCCTCTTGGAGAAGCCACTAGAGGAATTTCTTTTGCCCCTTGCGAGCTAAGGAGATCTTTTGCAAGGGTTGCACTAGCTCGCTCTAAAGTTGATGAACGAGCTAGCACAAGAAGAGCTCTTGTCTTGCCGCGTTGAGATCCACACTTGCGTCCCCTTCGCTTCATGGAGTTGTTTGCCTTCTTGGCAATGGAGACAGGTTGTGCGGAAGTTGCAATTGCTCCCTCATTCGTTTTGATGACACGAATGATAGGCCTTTGAATGACTTATTTAGTAGGCTTGGTGCCTTTGTAACCACCATCTTGCATTTTGAACTTGTTGCAGATAGGTTGGTTGTTGAACTTGTTGTCACCGATCCGGGTGATCTTAAGCTTCCTGCCCCCATGGCTTGGAAGGGCTTTAGGCTTCATGCCCTCATCCCTTGAAAGTGTTGCAGGAGACTTCGACGCCCACTTGGCGATGGTCTTGTCCTCCGGAGCTTGAAGAGTTCCAAAGGTGTTGCTGATCGGGATCATTGCAGACATTGAGTCCCGGGTGATGTCACAGTGAGCTTCGAATGATCTTTTCTTGATCCAGCGACCTCCTTTGATGATGAAGGTTGCTGGAAGGTCGTTGAAGTTGACAATCACTTTTGGTGCCATTTGTTCCTTTCAAAAAGATATAACCATGTATTAGTAGAAATACAACTAAGAGATGAAAAGGCAAAAAGGGTCCCACTGGGCGTGCCAAAAATATGTTGAACAAAAATGCGCAATAATCGTACAACACATTTTATTTGATTTTTAATATTTGAGTTCGACCCCTTTTGGTTATCCTCTTGATTCAAAGTCGTATCGATACCAAGATTTGAGTGGTTTTGGTGATTTGGGCTGCACCTGAATTTTAACGGGTTGCCTACGTATCTCTTGGAAGAGAATCAAGCCTCACGTAGTTCCGAGTGGTTGGGTTTGTGTGTTTTATCACCTTTAAGGTTTTCATGCATCATTGGATCGTATTAGGACCCACCTTCTCGGAAGGGTAGCCCTAACATAAATCACACTATCATATGCATGAGATTTTCTCGTGTATCACCCGAATAAATAGAGCACATCTTCTTGGAAGGGTTTCTCAACTTAACGGCTATCACTTACACGGAAAATCACGTGTATTTAATTTAGCTTTAATTTTAACCCTATTTTCATTTTAAAATTGAATTTAGGGATTAGCGACTGTACCCGACATATTTTGAGATTTAATATCGGGTTACCTACGTAGCCGTTTTTACGGCGTCAAGTCTTTACGTAGTTCTTTTCTTTTGAAACCGTTTTAATTTTTATTTGACGATTGAACCCGACGAGCTTTTTGCTTTATGTCGAGCTACCTACGTACCCGTTTGGACGGGATCAAATCTTGCGTAGTTCTCAAGAGAACAATTTGAATTTTTGATTTGATGATTGAACCAGACGAGCTTTAGCTTTATGTCCGGTGGCCTACGTATATGATAACTCGGAATCAAATCAGGCGTAGTTCTGTAAAAGGACCAATTTAATTTGTTTGGTTTTAACCTCATCATCATTTAAAAGCGAGTCTTTACTCCGTTTTTGTTTAGGAGCCGACCTGAGATTGACCCACTCGAATTAATCGGCAAAGAATTTTTTACGAGTTTAATTTTATATTTTTTATCAAACTCGAATTCTTTAACTTGCGTCGATTATAATTCGTATAATTTAGTGGGTTAGTTTTACAATTAAACATATATATTTTATAAGCTTTCACGCATGAAATATATATATATATATATATATATATATTGTTGGGCATTTTTTCTTCTTTTCTTTCTTTTCTTTTTTTCCTTAATCTTACCAAAGCCCATTTTTTTGACTTTCGTTAAGATGAACCCAATTGATTAATTGACCCAACCCAGGCCCTTCATTCTTTCTACAGCTTGCCCTCTGCTCATCTTTATTCAGACGACAGACAAGAGCCTCTACAACCCACAGGTTCATCGGGAGAAGAAGCCACAATGAGCAGCGGAATAAAGTGGGTTTATAGGCCGAAGGTCGTAGAAGACTCAAACGAACGCCGGACGCGCAAGCATTCGGTGCTCCCCGACAGCCTTGTGAGTTCCGACTCTCGTTTGGTTTGTTTATCCAGGTTTGCTATTTAGGGTTTAAACAATCTGTGCCCCGAATCTTGAGTTTCCGCTCACATTCATCCCCAATTAAATGCTCAATTCCTTGGCTGACCTCTGTTTGCAATTTGCAATTTCCAGAATTGTAATTTGAGCATCTTGGAGGAGGAGCAGTGCAACAAACACATGCCTGAGCTCTCGGGTGCGGCACTGCGGTGTTGGAGGCGACCACCGGCTTAGGTATGTCGCTTAAAAATCTTTCTGCGTCCTTTGTTTCTCTTGATTTTAGAATCTCAGTTATAGGCTGAGTTGGATTTGGGCATACAAATTTCGGGAATTATCAGTTTGCATTTCTTCCCCTTTCTTTTGAGAAAAGTTATTCCTGGGTATAATTTGACACAAATTTGGCATAATTTTAGCCACGAGTTCTTTTGATTACTCCCTTGTGAAATTGCCTGTGAAAAATCCAGTTTTGGCAAACACCCAATTTAACAGGTCATAGACGGGTGATGAAACCAAGTCGACTAATTTAACAACTGCCTAATCTTTTTAAATCGAATTTTGTTCACCAGTTTTTGACCTCTTTGTTTTTTTATGTCAAGAGATCTTGTGCTTTGGGTTTGGACTAGGCAACCCTCTCTACTGTCATTGATTTGTATTTACAGAGAAGGGGCAATAATGAATCCCAGGCAAGTCCAAAATGATTCCAGTGAAAATTTGGCAGCACTTCGACTTAATTTATGCAATTTCGTGATTCCGAAACCCAGGCCGCGAGAAAATCTCGTAAGGTTTTCAAGGGCGGGGTTACTAGAATCGAATGGAATGGTCAAACGATAAAATTTTGACAGCACTTTGGCATGGTTTAGGCGATTTGATGATTCCGGAACCCATGCCATGAGAAAAGCTCTCCGAGGTTTTCAAGGGCGGGATTCCGAGAACCGAACATGGATCGATCAAAACCACTACCTTGTTGCTGTCGCTTCTTCTTCTTCTTGCTGATTTTTTTTGTATGCGCGTGTATTTGTGCTTGCAGGTGCTTTAGGGCCAGCAGGAAGGGGAAAATCAGGAAGGAGAGTACCAACTGTTTTCTTTGGGTTTACAGTTCTCCAAAAAGGAAGAAAAAGAAAGTCCCTTTTAGAGGAAGAAGAAAGCCAGCCCGACCAAAAGCAGAAGAAACTGTAGCAAAGCCTTTTATAGAGGAATAGGGGAAGTTATCTCCCTCTAGGCCACGTACTGACAGTTGCATCATATTTTTTTGTTTTGAAAAATCTGTGCAGTTTCTTTTAACTGCAATAAGATTACAGTTGTCATTTGTAACTACTTGTTGATGGGCTGATTTAATGTGGGCTTGTCAAACATTTTTTTTAAGGGCCCAATTCCAAAATACTAAGCTTATGCTTAATTCTATCATAAATTGTCACATATTTTCCATAGAATAAATGTGAACATATTTTTTTATGAAGTCATGAATTAGATTAATTCACGAAAATTTACCCTCCAACAAACCCGGAATTATTATTTTTTTTCAATTTAATATTTAGCCACAATAGTTCATTGCATAAGAAAGAAATACATTTTAATTATCATTTTCTTTTAAAATCGGGTCTTTGGGTTTCACCTGACCCGAAAATGTCGGATCAGATCGAGTTGACCAAGCATGAACCATCCTAATTGATCAATCTAACCCAATACTCGATTAGAATTTTATTGAAAAACTAATGTAAAAAAATAAAGTGTGGATTGATGAATAAGAGGGTGGATTTTTTTTTACCCAATACTCAATTAGAATAAAGGAGAATTTTTTTTATCAAAAGTATGTTTTTATGATTTTTTTCCTTTTTTTAATTTATAAGTCAATTTTTTTTCCAAAAAATGTGAGGGTGGATTGATGCAAATTTTTTATAAATAATGGGTGGTATGTTATGTATGTACAATGTTTAACCAATAATGAGATTTGTGTTTGCAAAATATTAAAAATAATGAATCTTTTGTGTAATGTTAAAAATAATGGTTGATTTTCTTCTAAAAATTTTTGTAACAATTGGTGAGTTTTTGCTAAAATTTTGGAAATTATGTGTGATTTTATTGAAAAAAAATATATAAGGTATTTTTTTTCACTTTTATGTTGGATTTAGTTAAATAATAGGTAATTTTATTCATTGTTAAAAATAAAAGGGGTCTTGTGAAATAAGGAAAAACAATGGGCCATTTTATTGATTTAAAGAAGTGAAAATATGAGTTTTGGGCATGAGGCGAACTTTTCACAAAACTCAGGGGCACCATCCTGATAAAATAAAACCTTAGGGCACTAAGCGAAATTGTCAAAATCTCAGGGACACCAAACGGAATTTCACAAAAAAGAATGAATAAAAAGGAATGAAAAAAAAAAGTGTCTACCCGTGGCCGGACTTTCCATTCACATGAGGTTCCTTTCCCTTCTTTCGGTTTATTTATTTATTTCTTCTCTTTTATTATTAAAAAAAAAAAGGCTGACTTCGGGGGCCCACATGTGCTCCCAAGTTGGACTACCCTCACGTGACATAGGAGGAGCCTTTCCCATATCTTTTATTTTCTTCCATATTTCTTCAATCTTGTCCTCTTTCCTTTATTTCTATCTTCTAACATCCCCCATTGAAGAGTGGCTTCAAGCTCCAAGCTTTCAAACGCCATATCCCACAACCTCCTTCATTCCATCCCCAAATCACAAAAAAAAAACCCGTTTTCCGACGCTTCCGCTCCCGATCTACACAACCACGCATTTCGTTCGTCGTTCCGACCAAAAAGCAACAACCTTTCATTCCACCCCCAACACTACAAACCACCATCATCCTCCACCACTATCCATTACAAATCACCCAAAATCCACCCACATTGCAGCGTTCGGAGTGTTTATACACATACAAGGGGCAAAGGTCGCTCTTTTCGGCAAAGATCCTCGAGTTTCGACGCTTCGGCACCGCCGTCGGAGTGACCGGAGCCAAATCAGAGCCACCCGGGGGGAAGATTCGGCCAACCCAGCACAGCCGCGCCTGCTGCCCACCCGCGGACTCACCCGCTGCCAAAACAGCAGCTCCTGATATTCGATCAGCACCCGCGGTTCTCCCAGCAGCACCCGCGGCCACTTCATTTGACATCCTTTTTCATCGTTTTCGACGCTTGGATCCTTGTAAGTGCCCTTTCTCCGCGTTTTCCAGTCCATTATTGATAGAATAGGATGGCGAGACCCCATGGTTTGTCTAGTGAACAAAGAAAGAAATGGGATGACCTTCAGGGTCAGGAGATATTGTCGACAAAATGATTCCATATGCCCAGTTTGAGAATAATTAGGATGGAACAAACGGTGCGTCAATTGTTAGAAAAAGGGGGTTTGAAAGAATTTGTTACAAAGAATGTCTCGACTTATCCAAGCTTTGTTTGTGAATTCTTTAGTACGTTGAGGGCAAGCCGGAATGGTGGCATTGATTTTAGGCTAAGGGGAAGAACTTACCATTCGGATAGGAGACGTTTTGCTAGGGCTTTTGGAGTATCCGCCCAACCCACCAACGACTAGCACAGAATTCCCAGGACTACGACCACCACCTTCTGGCAGAGAGCGACTGGCGTATCATCCGGCCCAAGGTTGGAGAATATAACTATAGCATCCTCCACCCACCCCTACGTCTTTGTCACAAGGTGCTGAATAACTTCTTCTTTGGGCAAGCAGAGATCAACAAGATGTCCTTGAGTGCTTTGGCTTTTCTATGGTGCTTGACTCCGGAAGGCGAGCACATTCCGGATTGGGTAGATTTGTTTTTAGAGCTCTGCAAGGCGGCGATGAAGAAGACATCGCCTATCGGTTTTGGGGGTCTTATCACTTTCATAGCCTGGGAGCATGGAGTTGATTGACACGTCGGACCTTCAGGATTCGGTGAGTGATCTTTATCTCTTAGACTTGACGGCTTTAAGGAGGGCAAATCATTTGGTGGGAGAGGGACCCTCCTTCATCTGGCAGGCAGTAAAGAACAACGTCCATCGAATTAGGCTACCTAGGCCTTTTCCCTTTGGACCTCGCTAGGCTGAACATCCTCTTCCTCCTCCTCATTCCCCCCTGCCTCATTCCCCCCTTCCTCATCATGAGCCGGTACAAATCCCAAAGCAAGGAGTGCTTGAAGGTCATCGTGAGGAATGTGGAAATCCTCAGCCGTCAGTCCAAAGGGAAAAGGCCTATGTAGCCTAATTTCGTTAGACGTTGTTCTTCCCTGCCTGCCAGATGAAGGAGGGTCCCTCTCCCACCAAATGATTTGCCCTCCTTAAAGTCGTCAAGTCTAAGAGATAAAGATCACTCACCGAATCCTGAAGGTCCAAAGTGTCAACTCCATGCTCCCAAGTTATGAAAGTGATAAGACCCCCAAAACCAATAGGCGATGTCTTCTTCATCACCGCTTTGCAGTGCTCTAAAAACAAATCTACCCAATCCGGAATGTGCTCGCCTTCCGGAGTTAAGCACCATAGAAAAGCCAAAGCACTCAAGGACACCTTGTTGATCTCTGCTTGCCCATGGAAGGTGTTATTCATCACCTTGTGACAAAGACGTAGGGGTGGGTGGAGGATGCTATAGTCATATTCTCTCACATTGGGCCGCATGATACGCCCATTCGCTCTCTGCCAAAAGGTGGCGGTCGTAGTCCTGGGAATTCTGTGCCAGTCGTTGGTGGGTTGGGCGGATACTCCAAAAGCCCTAGCAAAACGTCTCCTATCCGAATGGTAAGCTCTTCCCCTTAGCCTAAAATCAATGCCACGCACCATTCCGGCTTGCCCTCAACGTGCTCAAGAATTCACAAACCAAGCTTGGATAAGTCGGGCCATTTTTCGTAAAAAATTCTTTCAAACCCCCCTTTTTCTAACAATTGACGCACCGTTTGTTCCATCCTAAGTATTCTCAAAGTGGTCACATGGAAGAATTTTTTCGATAATATCTCCTGACCCTCAAGTTCATCCCATTTCTTCCTTTGTTCACTAGACAAACCATGGGGTCTCGCCATCCTATTCTATCAATAGTGGACTGGAAAACGCGGAGAAAAGACACTTACAAGGATCCAGGCGTCGAAAACGATGGAAAAGGATGTCAAATGAAGTGGCCGTGGATGATGTTGTGAGAACCGCGGGTGTTGCTCGAATATCAAGCGCTGCTGTTTTGGCAGCGGGTGAGGCCGCGGGTGGGTAGCATACGCGGCTGTGCTACGTTGGCCGGATCTTCCCCCGGGTGGCTCCGATTTTGCTCCGGTTGCTCCGATGGCGGTGCCGAAGCGTTGAAACTCGAGAATCTTTGTCGAAAATAGCGGCCTTTGCCCCTTGTATGTGTATAAACACTCTAAACGCCGCAATGTGGGTGGATTTTGGGTGATTTGTGATGGATAGTAGTGGAGGATGATGGTGGTTTGTAGTGTTGGGGGTGGAATGAAAGGTTGTTGCTTTTTGGTCTGAACGACGAGCGGAGTGTGTGGTTGTGTAGATCAGGAGCGGAAGCGTTGGAAAAAGGGGTTTTATTTTGTGTTTTGAGACCAATCTAGTCCATGGAAATGATTTTCAGCCCGGGCCATGTCATGGAGGTGCTGGCTCTTCTGGCACTTCTAGAGGGGATGAGCCCTCTTTATGGGCCCTTCAGCGTCAGATGGAGTCCTTGAGAGTTGAGCAGCACGGCTTATTGGAGAACCTGCAGGACCTACATCAGAATTTCTCCTACATTCGTCAGGATGTCCAGGGCATATCCGTGGACCTTACCACGATTCGGGAGTTGCATGCTCAGCTTGCTCAGCATCAAGCTGAGTCTCGGCGTCGCCATGAGGAGGCTCACCATTTCCAGATTGAGGCCCATCGGCTTCAGATGGAGGCTATTGAGCGCTTGCATCAGCGCCATGAGGAGTTCTTTCACTTTGCCTATCCCGAGTTCCCGCCGTACCAGCCTCCACCTCCACCCCCGCCATACCAGTGAGCTTGTGAGTTTTACTTTTCTCCTCCCTTTTTCGTTCTAATTTTTGTTGTTTTGATTTCATTGAGACAATGAAAACTTCAAGTGTGGGGGAGGGGATTAGTGTACATAGTAGGTTGCATTGCATATCGAGCATGTTTAAATTATTCTGCATAATATTCATGTGTTGCATCTTAATATGCTTTGCATCTTAGTTTTATTTTAAGAAAAAAAAAACAAGAATAAAAAAATTGGGAAAAATGAAAAAGAAAAAAAAATCATGCATTTGCATAGAATATGCCATTGTCTAAACAACCACCATGTCTAGTAAGTCCTCAAAAGTTTATTGAAATTATGATCATATAAGTCCCATGATATGTTTGAATTGTTTTAGCCTTATCCCACTTATTGTTTTATGTGAAACATAGCTAGGTGAACATAATTGAGCTTGTATGATCTAAGTTCCTAGCATGACTAAAATCCAACAAAAATTTAACCATGTGAGATTGATTTTTGGCCTTATTGGGACTACACTTCATTGAGTAATTTTGCTCTTGTTTCATGTGTGTGAATACTCTCCAATGCTTCTACCTCTTGGAATTGATTTTGTTATCTATGTCAAGGTTGTACTTATATGTTTGTTATTGGTGAATTTCACATGATTGAGGCACCTTTATTAGCCATATTTGACTCTATTCCACCTTACCTATGATCCTCTGCTTTAAGCCAATTTGAGTCTAATTGTCTAGTCTTTTGTAGCTCCACAAGATTTTTCCATAGCCAATTATAGTCTGACCCCATCCGGGAATTAGGAATGGTTGGTGAATATTTATATTGTGGATGATGGTTTTTAGTGGTGGATTGTATGGTTGATGTACCCTTATGAGATGTTTGATTATTGCTAGTACATTCATTACTTGGGACCTAAGGAGGATAAAATTCACTTAGGGGTAAAAGTCAAGAAAAATCATTTGATATAGCATGAAAACAAACAAAAAAAGAGGAAAAAAAAACAAAAGAAAAAAAAAAGAATAAATAAATGAGTTGAGTATGGTTTGTAAAGTTATATGCTTGAGATTGGAGTGGTATTACATTGTAGATTTATGGTATGAGTTTATGAGTGGTATGATGATTTGGTTACTTCCTTAGTTCCCGGATTATGAGCACCACATGGCCTAAATTGTTTCATACCTTATGTTTTCTACCTTGGCCCCATTACAACACATAAAAAGACCTCATGATGATTTTTGCCGGTAATGACATCCACAGTGGAGATTGTGATTCAATTTCAATTCTTATGTAGCTTAGTTGCATTTTGGATAGAGTTTGAGTGGTCATTGATAAACCTAAACACTTAGAGTGAGAGCGAAAACACTTTATTCCCGGTGAGGTTGGATCTGTAAGCATGCGGGTTACTTGATCACATAAATACTTGCTAGGACATTTGTTTGCCTTGTCTATGTTTGCACTTTGATGAGATGTTGTTTTTTATGAGGTTATTGCATGAAGGATTGTGTTTGTGGGATGAATGATTCATAAATGATTTGTTTTGCTCGAGGACAAGCAAAAGGCTAAGTGTGGGAGAGTTTGATAATGCATATTTAGATAGGCATTATAGAGTAGTTTTAGGGTCATTTAGATGTATATATTGCATTTTAAGGGGTAAGTTTACTTGTTTGCTCATTTGGTGCTTAAGTTCGGAATCTACACAAAGTTTAGTGCGTAATTGCAGATTTTGGATTCAAAGAAGGGAAGAGGTCATTCATGAGAGTCATATGGATCATATGGAGGCAAAAACGAGCTAGAGAAGCCAAGTTGGAATGCACAAGGAAGAGGCAAAGGGCATACAAGAGAGAAAACGGCACCCGCGGCCAAAGGAACAAGGAAAGACAGAAAACCGCACCCGCGGCCGCACCCGTGGCCAATACAGCAGAGCACCAATTCTGGGCAGCACCCGCGGCCTGGTCGCGGTTTTTCTGGGCTGGTTCAGCGTCGATTTTCTATCCTTCTTAAGTTGGGCCCATCTTAGGGAAACACTTTATAGGTTTTTTATGACGGTATTCTTAGGTATTTAAAGACTTAAATTAGTTGTTTTGAGGTTATCTTTTATCCTTTGAAGAATTTAGAGACGTCATTTAGGAGCATAAGCAACTAAACTCATCGTGTTTTGCCTACGATTAAGACTTGGTTTTGTTGAATTGTGAGTTTGGAATTCTAGTTGTTTTCTATTATCTACTTCAATTTCTTTGTGCTTTAATTGCTTATGTTGTTGATTCTACCTTGATTCGCGACCTCGTTAGAATTGCATCATTGCTAGGGTTTTGATTCATACGTTTGTGAAGCCTAATCCAAAGTAGCAAATACAATTAAGTGGATCTCATAGAAAAGCTTGATTGTATAAGAAGTTGACTATAGGTTAAATGTTAGTTCTTTAGGGAATGAATATTGCTTATAAGCTTAATATATCTTGAGACTTAGTGTTATTCCTAGGATTAAACATTAATCCATGTTAAGATTGCTCAGGAGTAAGGGATTATTAGGACTCATAGGACTAATAATACATTTAAATCAAGATAAGAGTGGATGATAGAAAAGATACAACTAGAAGGAAGAACTATGATCAAGGAGACGAACCAAAGTTAAGAATAGTAGGTGAAACGTCTCATTCATCATTGTTTACAACCATCACCATTATTTACTTATTCAATTCTTTGCATCTTTACATCTCTATAACCCCCTTGGTTACTCTTGTTGGTAATTATAACGCATAAAGTATCGGTAGTTCCTTGTGGATCGACTCTGGACTTTTTAGCTATACTAGTTGGTTAGTTTGGATATTCTGTTGATAGGAATCCGACGATTTTGTCCTGTCACCTTTATTTTGGATAATGGAAATGAACTTAAATTAATTTAATTGAAGATAAGGTTAAATAGGTAATTATTCATCTATAAAATCTAGGATGTTTTCATAGAATTAATGAATATAGAAAAAAAAAACTAGCTACTACATACAAAAATTCGAGTCATTCTCATGAATTTCAAATTTAAATCAATTAAAATTTACACAATTGTTTATAATTTTTTTTATACATATAATAATTTATTTATAATAATCGTCCGAAGGCATGGGAATTGATATTTTAAAATTCATGAGAATGATCTGAATGTTGTAAAACCTTTATTGATTCATGTTTCAGCTCCTATAACTTCTACCTCTATTGCCTATATAAGGGTTGTAACATCACTTGAGAGAATACACATGAATGAGAAGTCTCCTCTCTACTCCCTTCTTCTTCCATGAAAGAGTCTTTCTCTGCTCTCTTATTCCCTATATTTTAACACGTTATCAACACGAAACCTCTATCCAATAAACCACTAACCCCTCGTTAATGATCACCACCGGCTCCGAATCGAATCGATGATGAAGGGGATCGACGGTATGGTGAATCGATGATGAAGGGGATCGATGTTCAGCCAGCCCGAGGCAACCCAACCAATGGCGGAGACACCCTGCTCATGCAAGCAGTAGCCAGCGGCAATGCCTCCTCGCAGCCATCGACCCACGATCGTCTCGATTGAATTTTATGATTGATTACTTCGGTTTGTTTTTCCATCTTCATTCTTTGATGTGTGTGAATCTGTTTTTCCCACAGTTACTATCTATTCTCGAGTTCCCTCACTCCCAATCCCAGCGCCTAACCAGGTCGACATCGGAGATGTCCTTGTCAGTGCGAGACGACCGATGGCGCCTAATCCCAGCGCCTGAGATGGTGATTTGAGACAGGAAGACGAAGCTATTTGTTGCAGTGGTGATCGAAAGTCGGAACGGAATACAAACACGGGAATTGAAGACAAAGCATTCGGAAGAGTTGTCAATTCCTGTTCGGCGTCGCTCTGCAAAATCAAAAGAAGAAGAAGCGATTTGTTGCAGGTTGAAATCTTATTTATTATATTATATATTTGATTAATTGTGATTGAAGGCTACTACGCTCCTGGTCGAAGAAGAAGAAGCAACGAAACTGCCTTCTGCAAATCAATCGAAGAAGACGAAGCAATTTCATTTCAGAATTGGGGTAATTACAAAACCAGCCCCAGAATTCTTGAAATTACAGACTAGCTTGCACTTTCCTGATCATTACAGAAAAAGACCCAAACTTACAGGGTTGCAAATTTTGTCCGATTCCGATCTTCATCCCCAAAGTGATGAGATTTAACTCGTGAAATAGATAAACGCATCCCTCAAAGATGATGTAGATTTGCGTATGTATAAAATATATCAACCTCCGACGTGGTTATCCCTTAAAGTGGGTAAAAGGATCAACAAAAATGATATTATAATATGAATCGACATCTTCGATGAGAAACGGTGAATTTCATGAGTAGATTAATATACACGTGACCCGAAGTAGACGATTGGACAAATCACATCCCCGCAGAGATGATCAAGCCGATAAATTTCATCCCCGTAGTGACGAAATTATATTTACTGTTTATGTTTATTTACTTCATATGTATTTTATTCTATTTATTTAAATTATATTTTTTCCCTTGTCTCCCGAAGTAGATGAACCAATGAATGGTTTAATATCATCCCTGTAGCGATGAACGATAAATCAATCTCATCCCCGAAGTGATGAAACGACAAAATATCGTCCCTGAAGCGATGAAACGTTAAATTTCATTCCTAAAGCGATGAGCCAAATATTTTCATCCTTGTAGTGATCGATAAATTTTTTGTTTATATGTATGTTTTTATTACTATTTATTCTTCATCTCACGAAGTAGATGAATAGACTCATTTCCTGAAGAAATGAACGGACTCATTTCCTGAAGTAAATGAACGGACACATCTCCCGAAGTAGATTAACGAATTTTGAAGTAGATAAACCGCACCCTCGTAGGGATGAAACGGTAAACATCATTCTTGTAGCGATGATTTGTATAGCCAGAGAAACAAATAAACCATAATCCTTAATGTTACTCCATCAGTTTTCCGCAGTAAACGACAAAATGGTCTCGAAGATCTATGTTAAATTTTCATGTCACTCGAAGTTGACATTAATTTTATTTATTTATTTAAGATTATTTTTGTTGATATTCAAGTTTCTGAATATACTTTACTATTTAGTGTTATCTTTTACTTAGTTTTATTTTACTTAATCCACTATATTGTGAGTTTTCACCAGAGCCTGCATAAGAGCTTGAAGACTCTAATTTCATATTCTTATAAACTCTAGAAGAGTATAAGATCTTATTTTAAACATTTGTACTCTTGAAGAAGTACATGGAATGTCGGTTATGACATATTAAGAACTATTTTTTTTGTTAGTACAACCAATATAAATAACCACAAAACGTGATATGGTTTACAAGGCTACTTCCTAACAATCCTCTAAGCATGGCATCTTCCTGTAGAGGGTGTAAAAGAGGTAATGGTTAAGCGCACAACCAAAGTTATTGTTGTGACTTATAACTAGGTCATCTTTGTATGGTTCATTTATAATGTCTTGAAGAACATTATGAATAAAGTTAATATAGTTGGTCGTTAGTTTCATACATGTAGTATGACACCAACAGCAGTTCTGAAAATACCCGGTTAACAGCATCAGATTAAATAAATGGATCACCATGTACAAAGTTCAATTGTTAGAATGTTTTACCTTTGAAACTTATGATGTCACTAACCAAACGTTAGTTAATGATAAAATCTTATTCTTTGTGGCATTTGGTCGCTCACGTAAAACGATGATTTGCAAGATCATTGAAAATTACATGAAAATCCACCAAAAGGACTAGAAGATCCTAGGACTAGAAGATCCTCAATAAGAGTAACCATACATGTACGGCTTGTTCTCTTGGCAAAATAATAACAAGATCGTCTATAATAAAGATTAAATGCAAAGTCTCTTATGTCTATTGATCGAGTTCAAGGAGACAACTACGAACATAAAACATTGGCATATGGACCAATGCTATTCCAATATAGATGCCTTAACACATTGGTCATATGAAAAGGTAGAGAATGTTTGAGGAGCATATAGTAGCTCACAACGACCTAGAAGAGTCATTAGTCAAATGGGCCCGTGCAGTTTGCATTTCGAATTTGACACAATAACTTCTCCCAAAGTATCTCCAGAAGAGAGTATATGTTCCGAAGCCTCCTCCACAGTTAACTAAAATGAGACCACAAAGAATTTGGATGATACATGGGGTTTGATTCCCTAATTATATCAAATACCTCGAGTTTTATAAAGATGATCAAATGCTCGGTATTTAGGGGGAGAGGAAATGAGACTGTATTAAGAAAGAGATTGCATGAAAGCAACTTCTCTATCATGTGGGATCCGCGGATAAATGAAAGTGAACTGGAAGTTCAACACTTATATACACCAAATGATAATTAAATTGTTTAGCAAAAAACCATCAAATGCATTTACTAAGGCCAAGAGAGTGACTAAGTCACGTATATTGCGCTAGCTAGCTCATTTGGAGATTTCAGAAGTAACTCCGAAATCAACAAAAATCAAGTGATTCTCAAATACACCAGATGTGTTGAAGATCATTAGGCTCTCACTTTAGGATTCCCCAGAAATGGAAAGAGCTCATGAGAATATGATGATTATAAATCAAATAATGGATGTCGACATCGACATGGTGGTAAAAGATATAGAAGCAATTCATGCAAAGATGAACTCTTTAAAAATGATGTTATTGGACCCGTAGTTCCAACATTGAAAGGTATAACATCATTGGTTTTAAGTAGGTGTTCATACAAAACTGAAACAAGTGAAATCAAGTTGTAAGATACAAAGCTAGATAGATTGCACAAAAGTCCAGAGTGGGTGATATGAAAATATATTCACCAGTAGTGAATGTATCTTTGGTTGTCAATGAACCGAATCCCACCGTAATTTACGAGCATAGTAGTTGTATACTCAAATTGATCATTGATAAAAGAATATAAGTGAAAATGATAAATTTGAAATTTCTGAAGCATCAATATGAAAGCCTCCTCATATATACACGATAAAGCCAAAGGGTGCTTATAGTACTTGGAGTATTGTGTAAGTGATGACATGGTGTATTGATTCCTGAAGTACTATACACAACGTTGTACTCTTTTCCTTAATCTTGGTTTTTATCCCACTGGGTTTTTCCAAGGTAAGGTTTTTAATGAGGCAACTTATACACCATCTATACATCAGATCCCCCGTATCAAATGATAAAAGCGCACTAGGTCCTGAAGTACCTTATATTTGTGCATTGAAAGCAACTCATCACCAAAGACAAGGAAGTCTATTGCATTGAAGTCGAGTGTGATACACGAACGCATTTTAACTTGCACATATCGAAGGTATTATTCAGACTCAACCATGCAACTCATGAAGTCAGTATTGACAAGAAGTTCGAAGAGCTTATCAGAATGAGAAAGCTGCAAGAAGGATGTTGAATTCAGGGGGAGAATATATGCACTGCGCTCTTTTTCCCTTCAATCAGGTTTTGTCCCATTGGGTTTTCCTAACAAGGTTTTTTTAACGAGGCAGTATCACCAAAGCGTATCGAACAACATCTATATTCTTTCCCCCTTAGTCCTAGTTTTGTCCCATCGGGTTTTCTAGCCGAGGTTTTTAACGAGAAAGTTTGTAATGTTAGAGGTGCACATCCAAGGGGGAGTGTTGTAAAACCTTTATTGATGGATGTTTCACCACCTATAACTCCTACCTCTATTGCCTATATAAGGGTTGTAACATCACTTGAGAGAATACACATGAATGAGAAGTATCCTCTCTACTCCCTTGTTCTTCCATGAAAGAGTCTTTCTCTACTCTCTTATTCCCTATATTTTAACACTGAAACAATATATTCATAATTATAAAAAACAGAGCTCTGAAAAGCTTTAGATGAGATTGATCAAGTTAAAAGAAGAAAAACAATATTTTAGTTTTAGGTTCTTCAAAGCAATATTTTAGAAAAACGATATTTTAATTTCACGAGGTACCCCTAAGATATCGCTTAATACGCGGTGACCAATTGTTTTACACCTTTCACGTGGTACCCCTGAGGTTTTGAATCCTTTCACCTCGTGCCCTTCTCCGTTTATTTTAACAGCTTCCTCTGTTAGTTCTAAATAAAAGAAAAAATCAATTGAATTGACAAAAGAAACGGGGAAGAACAGAAACTCGAGCAGACGGAAGACACAGATCGAGGCTAGTGGTCGGAGCTGCTGGTCGTCGGCGTTCTTCGTGTGGCTACAGGCTTGTTCCAGACATTGTTGTTATTGCTTTTGTTCTTGGATTTCTTCCCATTCGTGTTCGAAATGTTTCCATTGGCGCTCTTTGGCTCCGACTGCTCGGCCTCGTCCCCACATTGTTCGATTTCAGATTGCTTATTACTCGCCGTTGTGCGTGGGATCGGTGGAGCTAGGTGTTTCTACTTCTTCGGTAGCGGCTCGTTCTCCTCCTCATCGAAAAGCTTCACAGTGTCGAGCGATTTATTTTCATGGTTAAGAGAGTTCTGGATCTCCAATGTTGAATCTGTAGACGACTCTTCGGAAGCAAAAAATCGCTCCTTGCCACTCTTCTGGCTCTCCGAATTGATTTAGGCTTCAATTCGAAATCTCGGCATGCAAATCCTTGCCACTCTTCTGGCTCTCCAAATTAATTCTTTGTGTTTTTTTTCTTCCCCAGTTTCTTTTATCAATTCAATTGATTTTTTCTTTTATTTTGAACTAACGGAGGAAGCTGTTAAATTAAAAGGAGAAGGGCACGAGGTGAAAGGATTCAAAACCTCAGGGGTACCACGTCAAAGGTGTACAACAATTGATCACCACGTGAATTAAGCGATACGTACCTCAGGGTTACCTCGTGAAATTTCGGAAAATTAAAAGTTTCAAAAAGCTATTAACTATTGGGACGAAATAGTGAAGATTTATCAAGTTAAGTGAATAATAAGTAATTTTTTTCCAATGTTATTTTGTGCAAAGAAAAGTAACTTTTAAATTTATATGAAACTCAAATTAGTTAAGATAAAATGAGACCTAAAGTGAATTGAAAAAGGTTAAAGTATGTTAGAATATTCAAACAAAATTAACATATATGAGATTCGGTTCATAGTTTTAAAGAGATCGATTTGGGTGAAAATTAAAAGATTAGTAAAATCTGATCAAATTATTTAGAGTAATGTGAATCCACTAAAATTATATAGGTTAATACTTTGAATGATACATAATATGAGCATAAACAAAGAGATTAATTAAAACTAGTACTTTTCCCGTACCTTGTACGGGTGAGTATTTTTATTGAAATTTACCGTTTTAGTTCCCTCTCGTACTATGAATATATTTCATTTCATTTGAATTGTTGTCATGTTATCAATTATAACCCTCGTTATAATACAATAACACTTACAATCACAAACAAAAGTCTCATAATTACGGTCAAGTTTGATATCTTAAACAAAATATTCGACACATTAATTTTCTACTAACATATTGCTCTTGCTTCTTGTCATGTTGTTCTTCGAAATATTTGATTATCATGATGAAATACTTTTTTATTGAGACAATCGATACTTCAAATTTGACAAAAAAATAGTAAATCACCCGCTTCTACGCTTCTCCTAGTATCCATCCTAAATTCCTAATTGAAGACAAAGAAAAGAAACCTTATAGTTTTTAGCTTAAGAAAGCTGAATTCGGATCCTTTATGATATTTTATATATTACACGTCATTCTACACTTTTTAAATTGATCTAAATTATAAACCAATTTGATAAAGATACCCTAAGTTTAAATGTATAAACCCTATATAGCTAAAGAATTTTAAAAATGATATTTAGTGTGTGTTTTTATAATACTTAGACCCTTAATTAGAAAAAAAGGAACTCTATCTGTAAGTGTATAAACATTAAGAGGCCAAAACATTAAGGAGTACGACTAAATAAAAATAGCATCCAAATAGCCCCATAAAGCATATTCTTTAGCTATATAGAGTTTATACATTTAAACTTAGGGTATCTTTATCAAATTGGTTTATAATTTAGATCAATTTAAAAAGTGTAGAATGATGTGTAATAGATAAAATATCATAAAGGATCCGAATTCGGATTTCTTAAGCTAAAAACTATAAGGTTTCTTTTCTGTGTCTTCAATTAGGATCAGGGCTGTCCAATGAATTTCGGAGGCCCTGTGCCAAACTTCAAATAAGATGGTACTATTGTTAATCCTCTGCATATGGAATAGCCCCATAAAGCATATTCTGGTGCTGTTAATCCTCTGCAAATGTAGTAGAGTAAGTTTGATTTAGTTCATAAAGCCTGGAGTAAAATTTCAATAAAAAAAAAACCAGTTATTGGGAAAACAATTACGGAGTACGACTTTGAGACTCAAATTGGAGAGCACAATAAGGTACAGATCCACCTTTAACATGCCTATCAGAGAAAATGGAAATGACAATCACCTCGATCTCAGTGCTACTAATAGTGGTTCAGAAACTGATGAAACCTCATGCCAAAACTTACTGTCTGCACCGCCTATGCGATGTACACACTCCAAAAATTTCTCATGAAGGTCAGGAGTCCATCTAATTTGTGTTTTAAATTTTAATTGACAAAGAAACTGCAGATGAAACGGAATTCCTTGTGCCTACAGAAGAAGAGTTGCCTGGTATTCTTGAATTATGTTTCTCTTTTTGAGAAGAGAAGTTCAATAGACCATGTGGAGAATGAAAGGAACTATTAAAAATCTGCAAAGACACGCGACATGAAATCAATTTTAATAAACCAAGTTAACCAAACAATAAAGATAAAAATAAAACAAAACCAAGAGCAAGAACAACATGATGAACACCACAAGCAATCTGATGAACATCTAACACTACATTAGTCTCCAAGGGCTTTGGGAATCAGGATATCAATCTTTGAAGAAAATGGCCTTATTGAGCCATCAGTTGAACTTCCATCATACCAGAGTTCACCCGGCCCCATATATAAACATCAACCAATGATTCTATGTCTTGTCCAGAACCTATGCATGAACAACTGGGAGTACGGTATTGCTTGAAACACTAACTCAAAAACCATCCCCAGGATTTGTTCTTTGTTGCATAATTCCATGCTCAGACCCAACATCTGAGCATGAGTTTAACTTAATAGATACTCTACCAGGGAATTGATCTAGCCTTGGATGACCGTGTGAGAGATCAGCTCCGTCACTTAGCTACAAAAAAAGGAGGAAATATATATCATGGAAGCCGACATTTGTCAAGATCATGGACACCAACATTTAACCATGAAAGAGGGGGAAATAAATTTTCATCCATTCAGTGTAAAGGAAAGGAAAGTACATGAATATAGTTAATCGTTGCATTTTGATGGATTGCATGTTAAAAGCTTAAAAATCTATTAATAAGAGTTGTGCAGATTTGCTAGTAAGGTACTAATTTTAGTACAACTGTATCTTGGACTTCAAAGAATTAATGAATTATGATATGTAAATATAGACATAATGAAAAAATCAGTCCAACGCACACACAAAGCAAATTGTAATAGTTTACATGAAATGGTTGTTCATAAGAGAGATGATTGATGGTTTTGGATTTGGATAAAATATTACCTCATAAAAATCACTCTTTACGTGCCTACTCTGTTGGCCCCCCGAAATTAAAGATTTGAGACCTGTAAGCCAAACTTCTGTTTCCTCTTGATCCTTGCAAATCTTTACAGCAAATGAAAAGTTATCATAATATGAACACTTTCTAGAGAAAATAAAACCGGGGGGGGGGGTTACATGGCTGCGACTAACCAGGTCAAGAGATCTTTCACCATTGTTATATATAAGTGAAAATGATAAGAAATCCTTTTCAGGGTGCAAGTACCTACAGAAAACAGCCTGCATATATAGAACTGATTGTTAAAATGTAAGAATTCAAATGATATCAATTTGTACAAAATCAACCTTCCGAATGCATAACCAGATAAAAAGAGCTTCTGAGGAAACAAAGGTAGAGAATTGTCTTACAGTTCTTTGTCCTACAATAATTTTTGATACTATACATAGCTTCAGGTTCCTTGTCCCCGAGAATACCAAATAAGTGTTGCTTCATCCTGCAGAAATGAAAAAGAGAACAATATTAGACCTCCGACCAACGATTAACATAAATCATCAATTAGCCAAGTGCCACTTTCTTTCTCAGTTTACAGTTTTAAATATATTACTAATCAAGTAGGTAATTAAGAACTGAAGAGAATTTCAATAAAGATGGCATGCATTACATAGACACAATTACTAACCATGCTCAAATCATATCAAAAATCGTTTACTAAAGCTATATATACAATGGTTATTCACTGTTAAAAGTTTTAGATAAACTACCTTCCAACAAATAAAATTCGGCTAAGTAGGAGGTTGAAAGATTAGCTGGGACTGGAAAAAGGTTTACTCATGGGTGCAGCTAAAGAAAATCTGGAATAAGCAATTTCAGAACAATTGAACATAAAATTTGGAATAAGCAATTTCAGCTAACGAACCATTATTTTCGTTTTTATAAATGCCTACTATGTGCAATATCAAATAAAAAAAAGTCAAAATTTGGTAGACAAACTCAGTTATTTTGATGACAACACTACATAAAAATACGAACTTTTATTTAAAAAAATAAAACCTGTGTAAATCACTGAAAAGAATAAACATAAAACACTACAGGCAAGAATGCGACAACATTTTCGATTGCAATTACCTAATCCTAACATCAAATTAGAGCTATGAGATTCAACTTTAAAATGACAACAACTTTAATTACACGAATAAAAAAAGTGCATAGGATACATATGCTTCTGATTTTATATATACCATAGATTCATCCGTAACCCTAAGAACATCGTACATATAAACAATATCATACCTTATGCTCTTTCTTGGGCTCTTGCTTCTGTTGCAAGTGCTACTCCACCTCATATTTGAGTTGTCCTCATACTTTCTGAATTGCAATATTTGTACATAGATTAACATAAAGTCACGGACATATGATGAATGCAAGTTACCATAGTTGCTGATCTCTATCACTTCAAGGATGAATCCAAAGGGTTGTTGCACGTTTCACACTAAGTTGTGGTAATGAAAATAAATTGATGAACTTACTCGAGTTGGCTCCATGTCACCACTTCCCTTTGCAAATGCAGCTACAGATGTTCTTCCGGAAGATCCCTTGATGGTCAGAAGGGGGCCACCAACATTTAGCATTATTTTCCTAACTGAAATTCACTTCCTGATTTCCAAGGCATCAAGAGGTAATGTACTGAGATTGTACCTGGATTCGGCTGCGAAGGACCACTCCTCACATTGAAACAGTTGGTGGCCTTCATGAAATTCAGAGCATCTTCTTGAAACTTGCTATTCTCCTTCTTGATTCTGGTTCAAACTCATCTCCAATGAGTCATCTGCGAGAAGCACCCCCTGGCTCATCCTGGATTTCGGCCTCTTCATCGATAATCTGAATCTATCGAACTTCGTAACCTTGACTATTCTCAACTTCTTCAATCTCCTCCTTGGTTCATCTCATTGTTTTGAAGAATTGACTCCACTACTACAACACTCATTCCTTCCTACATCGGAAACAAAATTCCAGATTCCCTAATTTTCACATGTAACAAAAAAACCGAGTCCGCATTGTTGAACAAAAATGCGCGATATAATTGTACAACACATTTTATTTAATTTTTAATATTTGAGTTCGACCCCTTTTGGTTATCCTCTTGATTCGAAGTCATATCGATACCAAGATTTGAATGGTTTTGGTGATTTGGGCTGCACCCGAAATTTAACGGGTTGCCTACGTATCTCTTGGAAGAGAATCAAGCCTCACGTAGTTCTGAGTGTTTTGTATTTTGTGTTTGGTTTGATGTGGATTTGGTTTCGTTTTCTTGTATGCATCATAGGATGAAGTTCAAGCCCACCTTATACGAAGGGTAGCTCGAACAACACTCCACCCGGGTAACCTAAGCCCACCTTTTCGGAAGGGTAACTCAAGTAACCCGCCTATCATTTGCATAGAAAACGATTTGGCTTTGAGTTGGAGTTTAGTTTGATTTGACTTGTTTTGACTTAAAGGTCAATTTGGGGATCGTGATTGAACCCGTTTGTGAGTTTCCTACGTACCCTTTTGGAAGGGATCAAATCATACGTAGTTCTTGAAAAGGGCATATTTGAATTTGGTATTTGGGTTTTTGAAGTTTTGGTCATGACCGAACTCGACGAGCGGAAGCTTTGTATCGAGTCGGAGGAGATACTTTGGATTTGATAGAAATTTGATATTTGGGACGACTTAGAGTCGAAAAGTGAATTTGAGGAGATTTGATTTGAAAGTTTGAATGTGACTGGACTCGGTGAGAATTTATTTTACACCAAGTTTCCTACGTATCCACTTGTTTAGTGGAATCAAGTCACCGTAGTTCGGGACAAAGATGAATTTTTGTATTTGAGTTTGATCATGAGATCATTTGAGAGTGACGAGGGAACTCGATGAGCAGAAGCTTTATATCGAGTCAGAATGGACCATTTGAATTTGTTTGATTTTGACCTCATATTCATTTAAAGGGAATTTAGAGGTTGACGACTGTACCCCATATATTTTTAGAATTTAATATCGGGTTACCTACGTAGCCGTTTTTACGGCGTCAAGCCTTTACGTAGTTCTTTTCTTTTGAAACTGTTTGATTTAATTTGTAACCGGTGACTGAATTCGGCGTGTTTAGAATTTTATACCGAATTTCCTACGTAACTCGTAAAAGAGTATCAAGTCTATACGTAGTTCTGAAACGAACTGATTTGATTTGTTTGGTTTTGACCTCATATTCATTTAAAGAGAATTTAGAGGCGGACGACTGTACCCGATATATTTTTAGAATTTAATATCGGGTTACCAACGTAGCCGTTTTTACGGCGTCAAGTCTTTACGTAGTTCTACCAAAGGACAAATTTGATTTAATTTGAGTCGGGCGACTGAATCCGATATATATGAATTTTTAATATCGAATTTCCTACGTAACTCGTAAACGAGTATCAAGTCTTTACGTAGTTCTTTACGCAAACCAAGTTTATATTTGGGTGAAAATTGATTTGAGATTTTGACTCCGTTTTTGTTGAAGTCGGTTTGAGATTGACCCACTAGAATTAATCGGCAAAGAATATTTGACAAGTTTAATTTTATGTTTTTGATCAAACTCGAATTCTTAATTTATGCCAAAAATAATTCTTATATTTTAGTGGGTGGAGTTTTGTAATTAAAACAAAATTTGTCTCGAAATGTCACAAGCAGCATGTACATATACATGACTTGCTTTTGCTTTCCTTTTTTCTTTTTAAGTATGTAGGCTGATCTTTCAATGGGTGGACAAATTCAACCCATTTTTTTAATCAAGCCCATTCCTTTTTACCCAGCCCACTTTGTTTCTTAATTTAATTCAGCCCCAATTCATCGTTGCAACAGCTCCACACTAAGGCAATCGAGGTTTACTTTTCGCATCAGTAGCTTCAAGCTTTAGCCCCGCCGACCGCAAGCTTCCACAGAAAAACCACAACGCCGCGGCAACAGAAGGTCGGAGTCAGAGGAGAATCCGATTCCGAAGCACATCGTGGGGCTTGAGTGTGGACGCTTTTGGGAGAAGCAGACCAAAACCGAAGGGATTTAACAAGCAGAGCTCCGGGAATTTTGCAAACTGAAGAACAAGGAAAGAAGGGGAGGGCACTCGAAAGAGGAGTCAATCCACGGTTGGGAGAGATTTGAGCAAGGACCAAAGGTCATCTGAATTCGAGCAGCCGGAGGGAAGAACGGAGTAACAGTCTCATTCCAGCCCTTAGGCGCGTTGCTGCAATTCCGTCTCCTACAAAACCGGTATTCCTCTACTCTCATTTTCTTTGCTTCTTGATTTCTTAAGCTATTGTCCGCTCACTGAAATCTGAAATTGATTTGTTGAATCTCCTGATTTTGAGTTTTGATTTGTCTTTGGCATAAACCGATTTGGGTTTTCAAGAACAAAATGAGGGCTGATTTTGGTCACTCATAATTTGGGGATTCTCGGTTTGGGACAGTCAGAATTCCGGGCTCGGGAAGTCTAACAAGGCCATCGATCGTCCGAATTTGAGCATCTGAGAGAAGAAGCAGTGCAGCGAGGTGTCTGAGGAAACCACCGGTTTAGGTATGTCCCCCCCTCTTTTTTTTAGCAGAGTTCTTCCTAGGTATAATTTGACACCAATTTGGCATAATTTTAGCCACAAGTTCTTTTGATTACTCCCTTGTGAAATTGCCTGTGGAAAATCCAGTTTTAGCAATCATCCAGTTCAACGGGTCATAGGCAGTTGATGAAGATTCAATTAATTTTATTTTGTTTAACTAACTGAATCCATGGAAATCTGCCGAAAGCGCTGAACCGAGGAAGCTTTGGGCTCCTGGGTAATTTTCGCCAGAGTTTCGCCATGGTTTTAGGCGGTTTTGAGATTCCAAAATCCATACCATATACTTAAAACAAATATAACTTTACAAAGCTATATCGTTTTGCATAGGGGGATCTTGGAACCATGAAAACTACCTTGAATCTTCTTCTTTTCTGCAGCAGGAACCAGGTTTGTTGATGTGTTTTTTTTTGCTTGTGTGTTGCAGGTTTACTTTCAAGAGGCCAGGAAAAACCAGGAGGAAGAAACCGGCCAGAAGAAATTGTAGGAAGAAACCAGCGGGTGAAGAAGAGTCTGCTGGGAAAGGAAAGCTCCAAAATAAACACAACATTGCCCTTTTATAGCAGCTGGGATTGGGAGCAGTTAAAGTAGAGTGGGGGTAGACAGTTTTTTTTTCTTTGTGTAACTGGCTAACTGCATTCCACGTTTTACAATTTTGTAACCTCCAGCAACTGCTCATGTGCATATTGGGCTTCTTCTGTTTGGCTTGTATTTGGGCCTCACCTTCCTTTTAACTTGAAAGGTCCAATTTATCTTAATGTTAAGCTTTATGCTTAAATGAAGAATTTTTTTTTTTTTATCACATTCTTAGCATATAAGAAAAATGTGATGATACTTTTATCAAATCATGAATTCAATTTATTCACGAAAATTTACCCCCCAACAGTTGCCCCTCGAACTTTATGCGTGCGAGATGTCGAGCACGTTCAAAGTTCGTTATTCCGAAGAAAATTGCAACTTGTGTTGTTGTTTAGATGAAAAGTTGATCACCAATGAAAAGCAATCCTACTTAGGATTTGCTTATGACCAATGAGAGGTAATGTGGTATGGGTATCTTAAAATCGGAATTATTTTCCTTCTCATAATTTGATTTCTGCCTTTGTGGCTTTTTAACCAGTTTGACTTTTGAGCTTTCAAACTGATTGGATTTTTGGCTTTGAGTCAATTTTGGCTTTGACTTTTTTTTTTTTTACCGACTTGATTTTTGACTTTTGGTCGAAGATTTTTGACTTTAAGCTTGAATTTGGATTTAAAGGTATTCTTGTGAGAGACAAGAATTTGATTTTGACGAGTTGGTGTCATAGGCTTGAGCTTTTGTAACCTTTGTGGTTGAAGCTTTGTGATCAAAACATCGTATGAGATGATTTTGAAATATAATACCCATACAATTTGAAGCCAAGGAATTTGATGGCTTTTACCTTTGAGTTTTAGGTTTTGAATTTAGGGGGCTCTGAATGACCGTACATATGCAGATAATGTAGGTCAATTTCTGTTTCAGAGGGTTTTGGGGGGCTTAGGCATTTTGGCTTTTGAGAGAGCGAAAAAACATTAACCATTTAAGTAGTCATGTCTTGAAGCAATTTTTTGTTTAGGGTTCCTTGAAAGGAAATTTTGATTTATAGGACTTGAATTTACTGTCACATTTGGACGTGATAATCAAAGTCGGGAAAATTTAGGCATAAGCCTTTTGTTTATCTTTTTTTATGAGAATGTCTTTGAAAGACAAAATTTTTCTCTCTCGCTTTTCCCTTTGCCTCATTTTCAGTATAGGCGCAAAACGTGCAAGTCTTTAGACCATACTTGATTTTTCTCCTTATAGTTGAGGCAATGCTCATTTGACTACAAAAACAGAGGATTTGACTTCGTTTTCTTCTTTGTTGAGAAAAGAAGATGTTTTGTTTGTTTTTGTGGCTGCATCTAGCCCTTTGACTAGCTAGACTGCCTACGTACCCCCTTTATGAGGGATCAAGCCGCTCGTAGTTCTTTTTGAACCCATTTTTCATATGCTTCCGGGTTGTTTGATTTTCGGACTAATTTCAAGTCCTCTTTTTTTTTTTTAATATGCATCACTCGAGTTACTTGAGCACACCTTCTAGGAAGGGTTTCCCAAAAACTCGACTATCATTTGCATACCGGGATTCCTTTTCTTTTTTTTTTCTTCTTCTTTTTTTTTTCTTTTTTACCGCATCATTCAGATCACTCGGGCCCACCTTCTAGGAAGGGTTTCCCAAATAACCTGACTATCATTTGCGAACCCGGAAACTCTTTCTTTTTTTTTTTTTTTTTTTTTGTGCGACTGAATCTGACATATATTTTTTTTTGATGCCAAATTTCCTACGTACCCCTTGTTGGGGATCAAGTCTTTACGTAGTTCTAGGCATAACTATTTGTTTTTCCGCCTTGGAGACTACTTGATCATTTTGACACCCTTACTTGGCTTTAGGTGTCCTTGATTTGGTTGAGCTTGTGGACGAGAACTTTTGACTGCCTCTTCCGGCGCTCTTGCTTTTGGTCCTTTTCATTTGGACCTTCTTGCTTTTAGACTCATCAACTTTTCCGAGCCTTTCAAATATCGGAGCTTTAGATTCTCCACTTGTCGAGGTTATATTAAGCCTTTGAAACACCGAAGGTTTGGATTCTTCACTTGCCAAGGCCATATCAAGCCTTTGAAACACTGACGATTTGAATGCTTCATTTGTTGAGGCTAGATTGAGTCTTTCAAATACTAAAGATTTCAGTGCGTCGCTTGTAGAAGCTAGATCAAGCCTTTTAAACACCGAAGATTTAGGAGTTTCACTTGAAGCCGTCTCGAGCCTTTCAAATGCGGACATCCTAGGCTCTATCACACTTGCAGTTAGAACACCGTCTTCGTATGAGATTTGGAAATTTTTGACACAAGCCTCATCGACAAGTTTTTGTGGAGCTTTACCCTTGAAAGAGGGTTTTAGCTTCTGCACTTGAACTTTATGCTTCTGGTGCATTTTTGAAGCTTCACCGAAGCTTGATTTCTTTTCCTTTGATTTCTCTCTTGATTTTGAGGAAAGAAGTTGATGCTTGGAGCGAAGAGTAATCTTATTAACTCTTGCTTCTTTTTCACCTATGTCGTCGGTCCATAGGACCATACAACATTGAGCGATTTCTTTGACTTTCAAAGACTCATCTTTTGAAGAATCATCTTTCACCAACGCTTTAGCAGGCAATGAAACTGTGGGGCTGCCCCCGGTTTCAATAGCCATAGAAGATGTTTTTTCTGTTCGAGAAGACACTTGGAGTGAGGGAGTGGACTCTGCAACGTCTACCACTGAAATAGTATTTGATGAAGCTGCTTGAGTTGAGGATGTTGCCCCCTCGATTTCAATTTCTCCTTTGTTAATCATCCTCTCTACGATGTCTTTAAAGACGTAGCAATCTTTGATCGGATGACTAACAAGTCGATGATACGAGCAATATTTCGGATCACTCGCCTTGCCAATACGTTTTGGCCTTTTTGTCTCCGGGAGTGTTAACATTTTAGCACTCATTAATTCATCAAATATCCCTTGTACATCATCATCGTCAAAGGGATATTTCTTTTGCTTTCTTTCATGAAAAGTGAGTCTATTGGCTGGCTCCTTGGCTTTCTCTTTTCTTTGAGCTTTAGAACCATTTCCAATACCGGACTCTCGATCATGTTTGGTGAAAGTCGCCATTGACTCTTCTTCGTTTTGGAGCTCATTGCCATCATTTTTGTCAGCCTTGTTATCTTGAGGCCAGTTGGATCCTCGTGCGAGTTGTTTTTCAACATTGCACGCTTTAGACACCAACTCATTAAATGAGCGAGGTTCGGCACTTCCAACATGTACCGCTAATTCCGGTATTAAGTTGTTGGTGCACATTTGAACGCAAACTTGTTCACTTAATTTTTCATGGCATTGGAGTCTTATGCTCCTCCACCTGGCGATGAAGTCGTTGGCGAGCTCATTAGATCTTTGATAGGTGTTTGCGAGATCCATAATGGAAACTCTTGCTTTCGAGCTCACAAATTGAGCTAGGAACTCTTTTTGTAGATCGTCCCATGTTTGAATCGACCCTGGTTGAAGTTGAGTGTACCAAGTGAATGCCGATCCCTTCAAAGATTGGACGAATTGCCTGATTAATAAGGCGTCGTTTAAGGCAGTTTCACCACAAGCAGAATAAAAATGAGCTAGGTGCTCGTGAGGTGAACCGTGAAGGCCATCGAACTTTTCAAAGCTCGGTCTTTGGTAGCCCGGGGGAAATGGCATCGAATCATAGTGTGCTGGATATGGCTTTCTATATCCAAACACTTTTAGATTTTGTGATGCATAAGCTTCTTTTATCCCTTGAGCGATCATCTCTTTGATTTCTTGTGGAGTGATCGATGTGCTACCGCTTGACCCTTCACCATTTGGCCTTGATTGCTCTTGTCTATTTGCTTGAGCTTGAATATTTATTTGAGCGAGGAGTGATGCAATTTGAGCATCTTTTTCATCAAGCTTCCTTTGCAACTCTTGAAGCTGCTCTTCGATACTTGATGTGCTGGTAGTCAATACCGGCATCACATATGTTCCATCTTGTGAGATGTTTGCTTGAGATTTAACCATTGAAGCATCTGAACTCGTTAGCTCTAACCGGTCTTTCTCTCTTGCATCCACTTTGGAGACTTGGCATGTTTGTTGAACCTCCTTGCCCTTCTTGGCTCTTGAAGACTTAACCTTTGTGGTTGGGGGCTCCATCTCTTCTGAATATGAGGCCATGTTGACTTGTACAACCTCTCTCGGATAAATGGACATAGACCCAATGAGGATCCGACTTGGAGAAGCCACTTGTGGAATTTCTTCTGCCCCCTGCGATCTAAGAAGATCAGAATTCCGGGCTCGGGAAGTCTAACAAGGCCATCGATCGTCCGAATTTGAGCATCTGAGAGAAGAAGCAGTGCAGCGTGGTGTCTGAGGAAACCACCGGTTTAGGTATGTCCCCCCCTCTTTTTTTTTAGCAGAGTTCTTCCTAGGTATAATTTGACACCAATTTGGCATAATTTTAGCCACAAGTTCTTTTGATTACTCCCTTGTGAAATTGCCTGTGGAAAATCCAGTTTTAGCAATCATCCAGTTCAACGGGTCATAGGCAGTTGATGAAGATTCAATTAATTTTATTTTGTTTAACTAACTGAATCCATGGAAATCTGCCGAAAGCGCTGAACCGAGGAAGCTTTGGGCTCCTGGGTAATTTTCGCCAGAGTTTCACCATGGTTTTAGGCGGTTTTGAGATTCCAAAATCCATACCATATACTTAAAACAAATATAACTTTACAAAGCTATATCGTTTTGCATAGGGGGATCTTGGAACCATGAAAACTACCTTGAATCTTCTTCTTTTCTGCAGCAGGAACCAGGTTTGTTAATGTGTTTTTTTTTTTGCTTGTGTGTTGCAGGTTTACTTTCAAGAGGCCAGGAAAAACCAGGAGGAAGAAACCGGCCAGAAGAAATTGTAGGAAGAAACCAGCGGGTGAAGAAGAGTCTGCTGGGAAAGGAAAGCTCCAAAATAAACACAACATTGCCCTTTTATAGCAGCTGGGATTGGGAGCAGTTAAAGTAGAGTGGGGGTAGACAGTTTTTTTTTCTTTGTGTAACTGGCTAACTGCATTCCACGTTTTACAATTTTGTAACCTCCAGCAACTGCTCATGTGCATATTGGGCTTCTTCTGTTTGGCTTGTATTTGGGCCTCACCTTCCTTTTAACTTGAAAGGTCCAATTTATCTTAATGTTAAGCTTTATGCTTAAATGAAGAATTTTTTTTTTATCACATTCTTAGCATATAAGAAAAATGTGATGATACTTTTATCAAATCATGAATTCAATTTATTCACGAAAATTTACCCCCCCCCAACACGCATAGTTTCAGATTATGCACAAATCCAACCACTAACAACCAAATAACCAAAATTCTAAACAAACACTACACATATCAGAGGCAAGGAAATTGATACCTTTTTATGCAATGTCTGATTGAATTAATGATTGGCGGTACCGAACTATCAGAGGATGAACCAAAAGCCTAGAATTGAAATTTTAAACAACAATCAAAGAAATGTAGTAAATTGAAACCAAAGAAGCCCAAAAATCAAGAAACCTCAATTACAAAACCTAACGAACATAGACAATCACCAAAGTTCTCAACCTAACGAACATAGACAATCACCAAGAAAACAAAAAACCCTAAAATTGAACTAAATTTTTGCTTTAACATAATCGACTCAAGAACCAAAAATAAAGAAACCTCAATTACAAAACCTAATTGTCAAGAATAAAGTCTCAAACTTTAAATTGAAAGGAAAAATTCAGCATCTAAGTATCTAAACATCTAGGAAAAATTCAGTATCTAAGCAAAGGAAAGCGAGATAAGACTCATCGGATTCATGGGTTTGTGTTCCTCCCACAAGCATAAAAATTGATCCCATCAACTGTTAATTGGCACACTAATAACTTTAAATAACTAAAATTTGGCATTTTATCGAACATCTTGCAGGCAAAATAAAACGAACATGATTCCAATTCCAAACATGCCTAACTTGACATTCCAAACATGAGACCAACCATGTAAGAGCTTGGCAATCATCTTCCACCTTGATCAACCTCTATTGCTTATATCGAAGATCGGGAACCTCTGTGAGGGCTCATCGATAGGCAAAAAACTCTCTTTTTTGAGCAATAAAAAACTATCTCTGAATGAACCACCAACCACAACACCCAATTTCCCCTCCGCCCACACCTGACCCCTCAACCCGTGCGATTTGGTTCGTAAATGCAAAGGACGAAGAGGAGGAAGAAGGGTTAGCTCAGTTACCGAAGGAAGAAGTCGGCCACCACAAGCGTCTGATCTGAAAACATGAATCAAAAACAAAAATGAAACCCTCGATCTATCAAACAAAGGCGTCTAGGCAAAAATCGATTTGTCTTCGTACTTCTCGCCATAGTAGCTGGTGACGAAGTAGGGAAGAAGATGTCTTTGTGTTTCGACTGACTGAAAGCGGTTGAATAATTGGATGGAGAGCTTTGTGAAGATTCAAACAGAAGAACGTGGGCAGATCAACCGTTCGAATCTAAAAAGCAGAATTAAAACCCTAACTTGCATCTCTAAGGGATGGAGAATTGAAACAATCGAAAGCAAGTGTGGAATTGAACTCACCGTGTACCTTGTCCTGGATGCTCAATCGGAAACCAAAACATCGACGGTGATCTCTACCTTGCCGGATCTGCTCGATCCCGTTCCTGAGTTGCAAAGGGAAACACAAAGATCGTGGGAGAGAGACGGCCAAAGAGATCCGAAAGAACAGAAAAAAAAAAATAAAAAAAAATCTAGAGCTCCATTGGATAGGCTATCTATCCTCTAAAGCAGAAGAGAAGTAGAGAACGTGGGCAAGGAAAGAGAACGTGGAGAGAAACTGTAAATTAAGGTTTCTTAGTTTGCTCAGGGAAGGACACGTGGTGCATTTTTTTACAAAGACTCTGCTTCTAATTTAATAAGTATAAGGGTGGGATATGATTATTCTAAAAAAATTAAAATATGATAAAAAAAAAGATTATTTAGTTCTCTAAAAATAAAAATACGATCAAATAAGAAAAATGAAATTAATGAATCAAATTAAATTAATAACTAATTAAATTGAATTATAATTAGTTATTTTGTTAGGGTCACACTAAAAGAAAAATGATCACTTAAATCTTGATTTGACATCTTTTATAGCGTTTTTAGTATTATTATAGATTTTTTTTATTAGGAGTATTATTATAAATTATAGATATAGATATCTGAACTCGAATTCTTACCGAATCAAAAACAAAAAAAAATATAGATAGATATTAGATAATATAGGATCGTGTTCCAGTGAAGTTAAAGGGAATTCCTCTCTCAAAAAAAAATAAAAAAAATTGAGGGATGGTGGGGGAGGGAAAGGAGGGGGATTTTCAACACTGATTTTTGAGATCCTCTCAACTCTACTGGTCAAACTCTACTGGAACTGCCTATCCGATAATATATATATACTACGGAGTATTTTTTTTTTTCAAAAAAGAAAGTATCCGACAATTAGCGTGCGCATTTCCAGTACTGTCCAAGCCTAGCTGTCTGGCAGACCCGGCCCAAAGGGTAGGCCTGAGGGGCGATGGCCATAGGCCGGAGAAATATAGGGGCCCATATATATTAGGTTCCTATGTATACATGTATATACATTAAAATATAGAAATGGGGTAGGAAAGTGGGAAGGGCCCCACCCTCTTTCTTCCTATCTTTAAATTCGGCGGAGGTGATCAAAAAAATAGAAATGGGGTACAAGAAAGTGGGAAGGGCCCCACCCTCTTTCTTCCTATCTTCAACTTTACAGGCGTAGGTGATAAAAAAAAAACTTACAGAGACGTTTGATTGACAGGGCAGGGCCATAGATGAAATTCGACGGCATACGATATACGGAGTATATATATGGAGTATATATGCAACGTTCACTTTTTCCCCTAATCTCAATCAGATTTCAAACCCATGTGAAAGCTGATAAATAAAAAACCCTTCCAAAAGCCATGGAAAACAAGATTTGCAGTGAAATTTAGCCAAATCGAATGAGAGTCGGCAAAGTTAGGGTTTCAATTTTGATTTTTTTTCCTCAGTAGAACTAAAATCTATTCATATTAAATTGTTGTTTTTACTAATTTTTATCATTTTCCTCCACTTTGCTGCAGATTTCTTTGAAATTGATTCACTTTTTGAAAATTTGGATCCTCTCGGTTTTTGACGAAATCTTTTATTGGGCATATTCTCCATCTATTACACAGGTGTTATTATTCCTTTCTTGTTTTATTGTGTTGCAATTTTTAATATCATTTTGCCTAAAAAACAGTTATCAGGGAGTCAAAAAAGAAAAATGAGAAAATTAACAGATGAGTTTATACAAACACAAAAAGGAGCTATCGATAAATTTGTTCTTAAACGACCAATACACGAAATAGGTGAAAGTACTATGTATTAATTTCGAAATGCTATTTTTTTTATTTTAATCATTAACATTTCCGTAAGTTTATATATAAAGCAATATTTTAGAGGTATGATTCTTTTATGTTACATGATAAGGAGCCTTGTTTGCCATCTCGCCAAGGGCTATGAAATACTAGGAACGGCCCTGCTGTCTGGATCTCATCCGATCCGATTCCCCTCTTCCAAACCATTCCAATTTTCAACACCAATTTCCTCTTCAAATTCACTTTACAGGTACTTGAAACCCTTACTTGTTTCATTAGCTAGCTTCAAGCTAGATTCGCGTCTTGAATCAATGTTGAGGATGGATCTCAAGCTGGATTCGCTACTTGATTAGCAGCAGCAATTGCAAGCTAGTTAGTTGCGCTCGTTTTAGGGATACATGGATCTGCATTTGAAGAGTTTATTCGGGAGGTTCAATGAGCAATTCGGATCGGGTCCAGGTCTTGGCCCTGGATCCGGCACCTGCCTCATGAATGTCGCCGGCGTAACTCCCGGAATCATCAAATCTCTTCACGAAGCAGCAGCAGCTCTGCTCAGGACGGATCCATGGAAGAGGCTGAGGCCGAGGCACCTGCTCGGCGTCCGCGTCGGGAAGGACTCCGAATGGCCCGGCGAAAAGCAGCTCTTCTCCTGCCTCCAGTTCATCGGGGGAGACGGCGGGGATCTTGCATTGTATCTGTTTCGATCGGAATCCGACGCGCTAAAAGTCACCAGGCCTCGGAAGACCCTCAGGATCCCGAATGTCGACGTCCTGAGAGTCACATTTGAGAAGGAATCCCTTTTGCCCCCTTCCCAATCCCCCAGTAAGCTCATCACTGGCACCACTGGCTACCTCCCGGTGTTCGATTTCGTTTCTTGCAACTCCGATGGAGAGCTCAGGTTTCGGAATCCTGCGTTCGAAGAGCTTCGATTTCTGTATGCTGTGATGAGAGCTGTGCCTTTAGTTCATCCCTTGCTCCGCCTCCAGGACGAGGTTGTTGAGCTCCCGCATTTGGCGTGCTTCGAGCCCTTCATTGAGACCGTCGATGTGCAGTGGCTCCCTGATTTGGTCAAGAAGAGCGGTCATGATTTCGTCGCGGTGGCCGTCTCCCACCCTCCTGGTCACTCCTATGACCAGGAGAAGCCCGGTGGCTCGTCTTCTTCCCCCACCTCGCCTCCTGGGGAGCCCTTGTTGCTCGGAGGATCTAGCCAGTCATAAAAACTCCATCTGTTTCTTCCTAATTGTGTAATCTGTGATGTGTGATTCAGTTTCAATGAGTTGTAACTTGGCCCTAGCTTGTGATTTTGCATTGCTGGCTTGTCTACTCGCTTCCATTTTCGTAGATGAAGACGATGTTGCAACTTACATGGTGAAGGCGATTGATGATCCACGAACATTCAAGGATCTAACCGGCTAAGATGGTTCATTCGTTTTGGAGTTAACTCGTTACAAGTTTCGGACTTTTCATAGGTTTTAAAGGTGATTCATTCTCAAAACCAGAACTCGTCTGGTTGAGGATCGGAATCTCCTTGGTGACGTTGCTTCGCCCCTGTGGGTAGTTATACAAGAACACATTCACACATTGTTTTGCACACAGCGAAGCAGTACACAAAATCCTCGCAGTAATGTTACATATAGAGCGATTCAATAGAGCTATTTCTACTCATTTGAAGCTCAATGCGGCTGTTTTCTGCTACATCTCAACATGGTCCCAATCGACAGGGCTCTCGTCGAAGTTGTAATCCGGTTGTTGTAGCCTATTCCGACCCAGCCTGCTCATCATTGCAAGGCCTGTAAACAAGGAGACGATCCTTAGAACAATCCGACACATCAAAAACAGCATAATGCAAGTTCCTACGGTGTAATACATGACAGTACTTCATACCTTCTACCATTTTGTAGAGAGCTGACCACCAACTATCCACGGAAACATTGTACTGCTCAAGCGTTTCTTGGATATCTTTGTTATGTTTTCCTTCAAGGACGCCTTGAAGTGTTATGACGGCGTCCTTTGTTTTCTTGAGTATGTTGTCGTCATCATTGATTTCCAATTGCTGAAGATCATTATGCGATGAAGTTAGGCTGGCAGCAAGAGCAAACTGCGCAGCAGCAGCCCATCGTGCAGAGGCCAGCCACCGCCTTTGTCCATCCTGCTGGCTCATTGCTTCAGCGCGCGACTTGTTGTCCCTGGTTTCAAGAGCCAGGTTGCGCAGGTACTGAGCATTGGCAGCACCCGTGCTTTGTACCATCTTAGAGAACGCGCTTTCTTCATTCGAGAGAAGCCTATCCGGGGCATCATACTCTAGGACCTGTTACAGGAGGACAATGTAGTCTTAAACCATACAAAGTGTTGACAATTGAGAATGAAAAAGCTACAAAGGCAAAATCATACCCGGCCTGAGTCTAGGAGGAGGATGCGGTCACAGTCGATGATAGTATTCAGGCGATGCGCAATGATAAGCATTGTGCAAGACTTGAATTCCTCTCTTATAGTCTTTTGAATGAGAGCATCAGTCCTCACATCAACAGCTGCTGTTGCTTCGTCTAGGACAAGGATCTTTGATCTTCGTAGCAACGCCCTCGCGAGACTTAATAGCTGTCTCTGTCCAACACTAAAGTTCTCCCCACTTTCGGATACCTCGGCATCAAGACCTAAAGAGTTCCGTCTGATGGCGTCTTTCAAATGAGCCCTCTCCAAAGCTTCCCAAAGGTCAGCATCACTGTGTTCACTGAAAGGATCCAGATTGAATCTCACAGTTCCTGAAGTATAGCAGCGGTTAAACCATCTCGTAAATCATGACCATTTTTCGTCTTTTCATGACTACTACACTCTCGAATAACGGATGTTAAAGCATACCTGAGAACAAAACTGGCGCCTGAGGTATAATACCGAGAACTTTCCGAAGATCAGTGAGTCCAAACTTTGCAGTGTCGTAGTTGTCGACCAAAATTCTGCCCCTCTCCAGCTCGACTATCCGGAACAATGCATTAAGCATGCTCGATTTCCCTGCACCAGTACGACCAACTATGCCCACCTTTTCGCCAGGAGTCACCGTAAAGGAGACACCATGTAGGACAGGAGGAAGTTCTGGTCGGTATCGAAGGACAACATCCTCAAAATCAATAGATCCAGATGATGGCCAAGCAGGAGGTGGGCGGCTGCCTTCGATCACCGGTGGTGCCTCAGAAGGCAAATCTACATAGGTGCCAACCCGTTCAACGGAATTCAGACTGTTCTCTGCGATACTTGCAAGTCTCAGCACAGCAGTCAGCAAGCTCGTAATGTTGAGAGCATAGCTGAGGAGTAGACCCATAGTTGAGGCAAATGCAGCCTGGTTTTCCGCCCTTCCATTCTGCATCACCGCAAATGTAGCCGTTAACCATATCATGAGGCCGCCCAACGTCTCTAAACGAATTCCGAGCCACCTGTTGCCACCCATGGTGACAAGGGTGAACCTGATATTGTTATCCATTGACTTCCCGTTCACATATGCCATCCGGTCGTAGGCCTTGTATGCACGGATAGTGGTCAACCCGTTCAGCGCTTCTCCAAATTGCGCGTAAACAGGTGACCTGCTGATCGAATCCAAACGTTTCACCTCACGAGCAGTGCTCTGCCACAAGCCGAAAAACACAATGTTAAACTACTGCTTCATTATTAGCTAATCGAATCCAAACACTGTGAAGCCATTCTTACCTGATAGTAGAGATATGCAGCGTAAAACACGACGAGAAGAGGCATTATAGCCCACAAGGACATAGTGCTCACAATTCCTATCAATACAAAGGTTGAAAGAAGCTGTGATACTTGACCCAAGAACAAATTTGCATAAGTAGCGACAGTCCGATCTATGTCACCAATATCCTTGGCAAACCGGTTGATGATGCGTCCAAGCGGGTTTGTGTGGAAGAAAACCATGGGAGCTCTTAATATGGAGTTGAGCATTGCATCATGAAGCACCTTGGCCGCATAAAGACTTGAAATGATTAACCAGTATGAATTGATCAAGGCCACAAGAACCTGTATCAATGAGGTATGTCAGTTTCGGCCTTCATGACATCTATGTTTGAATGAACTAGAGCAACATCATTCAAGATCAAGAAAATGCAATGGGTACCTGCCCGGATGACAGAAGTGCATAAACTAAATTGTAGAAACCGGAGCCATACTTCTTGGCACCGCTCTGATCCGTCCAGTAGCTCAACCATGTGCTACTTGATACTCGCAAAGTTTCCGTTAATACGTAGCACATAAGAAGTATCATGACCACCCACCAGCCTCCCAATGCATTCTTGTACCTGTTGGATGTACAGAACAAATCAAGGTAAGATTTTATAAATACGACTACAAAACAACAACGAAAAATGAGTGATAGATGCTAGTTACCTCATTAGAACACCCCAGCTGACAACTCCGGTTTCTCGTTCTTCTTGCTTAATAAGAACAGACTTGCCTTCTTTTGTTTTCTGCACATTGTCATTGGCACCTTTAGCAGCGTCATTTAGAGTTCCATTGGCCATGGGTTCGGAGGTCTTTGGATCATTATTCTCAGACTGCTCGCTCTCCTCAACGTACTCTTCCATTTTCCCGGCATTTTCCATCAGTTTCTGGAACATCGGGCCATTGCTGGAAAGCTCCTCGAAAGTTCCCTCTTCTTTGATCATGCCATCGTGTACCAAAATAATCCTATCGACCTGCGACAGAAAATGTAGCTGGTTTGTGACTAGCACCCTAGTCTTGCCTCTTAGCTCCTCCTTTATACATTTTTCGAAAACCTGAAAGAAAGCATTCCATTCAGAATATCAGAAGATTTCCTACTAATGATAAAATATATTGACAGTTTAAGCTTACAGCAGAAAACTTGATTGTTTACCTGTCGCCCCACGTGTGCATCTAAAGCACTTAAAGGATCATCAAAGATGTAAACATCTGAATTAGAATAAACAGCCCTAGCCATGGAGACTCTCTGCTTTTGACCACCGCTGATGTTTACACCTCGTTCGCCAATCTCAGTGAGATCACCACCCTTGCGATAAGAAATTTGCGATAAGTAAACAAGCAAAACAGCAATAGTTACTTCAGGTTTATTTAGACAAAATAAGCTTACAGGGAGTAAATCAAGGTCATGCTGCAGGGCTGTCACATTTATCGCCCTGCCATATCTTTCCGGTTCAAAGACTGATCCAAATAGTATGTTGTCGCGCACCTGCGATGGCAATATCACTTTTCAATCATTCATGTTTCAAGAGTACGCGGCTATATGACTTCCCATCCAGAGACCCTCAATCTTAAGTCACAAGCTAAAGCCAACTAAGCGCTCTCATGTTTGGTGTCCTAAGACCCTAAAGGGAAGAGATCTTGTAGACATAGATATCATTTTTATTTAATATTTATAAACCCAATTCATCCAATCCACATTTCTGATATGCGATACAAAATCGTCACATTAACCTATTCTGAGCAAATTACAAGAAAATGGGCTAACTCAAAGACACTGATAGGGATCTGCAGCTTACAGTAGCATTGAAAATCCAGGAAACTTGTGGAACATATGCAACTGCTCCTCTAATGACTAGGCTCGTCTCTGACGATGTAGGAGGAAGCTCTCCGAGCATTGCAGATATTAGCGATGTTTTCCCTTCGCCTGTACTTCCTACGATGGCAACCAAACCGCCAGCTGGAATATCCAAATTGACATCACATAGCGTAGGTTTTTCTTGCTGCAATTGGGAAAATATATCAAGAATTGTCATCTTGCTGCTTAGAAGGAGAAATATCAATACCGTTTGCAGCATCAGAAAGAGTGTACTTATACGCATGATGTCAAGTAACCGAACCCAACTCCAGAAAATTTTGTAGTAGAAAATTTAATGAAATTTGACCTTGGATTCCCATGAAAAGTTTCCATTACTAATTGAGATTGCTGGCAGTCCTGGTTCAATAGGCGGGTTTGGTAGAAGTTCTCTCTCCTCAGCCAACAAGAGTTCTTCTAGACGCTTTAGAGAAACATTAGCATTCACAACCTGCCATATATTGACAGCATGACAAGTTAGGATGAAATTGGTCCATTGCAAAATCTAGGACTTTGTATCAAAGAAAAGGAATACAGTTACAGAACCTGAGTTATAATGTTGGGGAGCAGATAAAGAGGAAACCGCATAACCGCAAATAGAGAGAGTGAAGTAAATGCCCTTGCAGGCGTCAACTCTCCACCAAGTAGGGAGAACATTGCAAAGGAAACCACGGTCACAAAAACCGGTATACTATTGAGTAAAAAAGTATTCAACTGCAAAAAAAATAGCAAACAAATCAGAGATAACTAAATAAGATTAGCAGTATAAATATCTACTTAGCTGGTATACAAGGCTCAGATGTATAATTAAGTGGTGTTGGTAAATTCATACTTCTGAAGGCACTGCTTGTTTTAAATAGTAAATGGTGATAGATTTATAAGATCAGTTGCGTGAACATTCATGAAAATCTTTTTTATTGTGGAAATATAAGTATGATAAACACTGATAAAGGCCAATACTTGGATTTGTTGAAAATATTCCTATAGGATGCATGAAAGATGATCAAACTATTTTTTTAAAATATGATTTCTTTTACATACCGCTCCTAGGAGTTGGGCCTTGCGGAACCAAGATAATTCGTCAGATCGGACACTTTGAACCTTCGACTGGAAACTACTCTCCCAAGCATAGCATCTGGAGATTTCAGCCGAGGAAGTTGTATTCAGCATTGGAAAGCCCTCAAAAGTCCAGAAATAAGAGGGGATAAAGATGGATAAAAGAACATACTTCACTGTATCCATGGCAGCTAAAATTTCATTCATGAGGCCAATCCTCTTGTCAGTGCGCTGCAAGCCCTCCTTAGTTAACTTTTGCATTTTGCTGATAATTAATGTCTGTACCAAAGTAAGCATAGGTTATCAGGCTATGTACCATACTTCAAAATTCCTCTTGCTTGCGGAAAATTAGGGAGGGTTCAAAACCACATGTACACCTTTCTCAAGAGCAAAAGCTCTAACTATGAAACCATGGTTTTCAGAAGTGAGAAAACTGGATATTTTTGGACATTGAATAAAATTTGCATAAACAAGACATCTTATCATTTAATATATCATCTCTTCTATATATTCCTGAACTTAAGGAGTAACTCAAGACAACTGAAATCAGTATAAATGAAGATTGGCACTGAAGCATGATAATGATCAACCAAAAGGTTAAGGCAATGAGAGATTGGCTATCTTCCCAACACTATAACCAGTTGATCACCCTTCAATTTTCCCACACAATACAAAGCATGCACAACCAAAAGAAAAAAAAAACGATACCTGCAGAGGGAACAGAAGAACCAACAATAAAGCACCCAGAATTGAGGCAACTCCAAGCTGCTTGTAAAGTAGAACCATAGCAACAATGATGCGGAATGGAGCTGACCATAATGTGTGAAGTGATTGGCATATTTGCTGTAAACAAGTGAGATGGAGTCAATCAAATGCAGACTTACCCATTTCTTACTGTTTTTAGTAAATACAGAAGCAATCATTTGAAGAGTCGTATAACATCAGCTGATTATAATTCAACCAGAGATATTTGATATAAATTACAGAAACCATAAAACTCAATAGTGAAACAAATGAGTCATACACATACTGAAGTTTTTTCAGATTGGCAAAATTATAGAAGTCTAATAGAAAAGTCGCTAAATAAGTTTCAATGTCAATAGCGCTCCAAATCATTCTGTAATTTTCAGGTGCCAAATATGTATTGAATAGTCATAGAACAAGACAAGGACAATGTCAAACTATAGGAAAAGCATCAATAAATAGATAAGAGAAAATGCACACAAGGTTATGATATTCCTTAAAGATAAAGTCTCCCTATCTAATGAACCAAATGATAATGATTATCCTAAGAAGAAAACATGCACCATCATGCATACCACATGGTCCACATTTATAGTTTCATAATTAACCTACAAATGCCAATGAATACCAGACCTTGCAGTCGTCAAAATTCATTTGAATGAAGACCTACATTACATACACTACAAGATAAAGTCTACATGCCTGAAGTGCTTCAGCATCGGTTGTCATTAGGTTGGTTATTTTCCCAGAAGCAAACTTTCTACGGCTCTCATGGGTCAGTCTTAGGGATTTACGAAATACAGCAGCAACCTGTAGCATCCAGCAGGCCAGATAGAAGAAAGTAATTGTTTTTAGTACTCATTAAAAGCTTAGCAAAGATTTTAAAACAGCATTATCTAATATAACCAAAAACACATCTTAGAGCAATTCATAATCACTACAGTTTTCATAATCAAGTCTAGGAACAAAGGCCTTTGTAGAAGCAAGTTTACCAGAGTTGATCTCAGCCGGAAACCAACACGCATGACATTCTGGAAGTATTGAGCCTCACATAACACCCCCAACGACTGAATCAAGTAAAACATCAGTAAAGTCAATCATTCAAATGAAGTTGAGATATCCCAACAATTTCAACAAAAAGAGAAGGTTATCAGGGGATGGATATTTCTATATGAGATAGGAATAATGAGAAAGCTATAAAGGCAGGAGATGCGCAAAAACCTTCAGTGACCATATGAAAGACATATACATGCCCATAATGGCATTGTATTATAAAACTAGCCAATCTAAAAAGGATGAAAAGGCAAGTAACTTAAATTCTTACCACTCCAACAAAAATGGAAAAGGCATAAATGTAGCCAATCCATGCTGGATCTCCACGTTGCATAGACTGTAGACAGATCAATCGATAACATTAAAAAAAAAAGCAGTGATAGACTAGGAAAGTCAATCAGATTCATTAATCCAGATAACAAAGTCAATAAAGTTTTCCACGACATCTTTGATCTAAAATTGCATACTAATAGAAGGCCTGTTACTAATAAGAAATGGAAACCACGGCTAATATTCTAATATAGTTACAGTGAAAGAACACAAACAAATGTTCTAACTCATTCAATACACTGCCAACTCTTCTTGTTCAATAATTAACAAAGACGGATGCATCATGTGTGAGTTTCCTACATTTCTTGTAAAAGTCGTATTCACATGCAATACTTGCAAGTTGCAACATGACAATATATTTCACAATCTTTCTTAGATCCAAAAGATAACAAACAGCAACAACAACCCAAAAGATGATAAGGCTGTTCACAGTGATGGTATACCCAATGACAACCCAGCTTCGGGAAGAAAAGCCTGTCCCAAGTGTATATACCCCTCACAACGCAACGTTTTGAAAATGCATTTGGCGACTTGAGTGTTTTAATACAAACATCAGTAGCCCATCTAACCTACTTTTACAACACTTTATGAGAAGGCATTCTGTTAGGCTTCATGACACTAAACAAGAAATGCTCCAATTATGTCAGGGAAACATATCTTTTGTAATAAGATTAGTTCTAAGAGACAAAACAATGGCATTAAAAGAAATATGATGAGCTGAAGGTGGAGCAACGAACCTGAAGAAGACTGTTTAATAACAGTGGCCCAACAAATTGCGAAAGATCATTGCCAATCTAAAATGTGATAAAGAGGAACTAATTAGAAAGTTAACAAACAACAAAAACTAAGGGAAATTATGCAACTATAAGTATATCAGGAACATAATTTCTTTAAATGTCATTTATACTTTGAACTTGCAAAACTTCTTACATTGGAGAAAAAGAAAACAATTCCAAAAGAATTCTCAAGAGCCAAAAGTTATATACTCAGTTGATTTCAATGGATATCAAACAACTAATGGTGTAAAATATATTCCAACAACTTTCTTCAGAGGATAAGATATATGTTTTTACTAAAATGAATCTTAATAATTGATCGTCCACTATCTCGAGGTTTAATTTGAAAATGCTCATATTTTTCCATACATATCTTCCTTTATCATGCTAAAATCATAATTAATTGAGAAAGTTGCTATTTCTAAAACTACTACAAAGGTGAAGTATAGAGCAAAGATAGAACCAGAGGCACCACCTCAGATACATTATTTCACAATAAAATCAAGAATATAAGATAGTTAAAAATAAAGAAGAACAAGATTATCTTCTCTCATCCATAATATATTTTATTGTTGTGCATTTGCTAGAACAGCATACTCAATCTAAGGAAAATGATTAAACATTTAACTGAAAGGTAAATATCTAACCTTCCAGAAGCCTCCCCACCAAAACCTACAAAATAATGAGTTGGATAACTTAGTTAAATAAAACAAATGAATACCAAGTCGATCTTCTAGTTGAATATTGTAAGAATTTTTTGAACATGTAATTCAATTGAAGAAAAATCTCCATCATCATACCTTCCACCAAGGCTACTATTCAATGCTCTCAACATCCATGGCTTTTGTTTCCTAGATTCATCAACCCAACACCTCTGGAAACTACAATTACCATCCATCAATTAATCAATACTAAAGATGGGTTGTATTTAGGTTAACAAAAAAAGAATATATATATAACATACTTGCTATACAAAGTTTCAGTTCGATCCCAAGTATCTAATTTCCAAATATCCTTCTCTGTGAGTGGTCTCTTATACCCTAGCTGCATCAGTGGGTTCATCCATGAAAAGAAGATCTCTGGTGCAAGATAACATAACATAATAAAATCAGCTAAGAAATGAAAGGAAAAACCAATCAAACATATAGTTAATGGATGGTTGAGTCATTCTAAAAGTCAACATCCTTTAACAAATAATGAAATTGTAATAGAAACATGAGCACCATTACCTATTGAAATAGATACTGTTGATGAGTGATGATTAGAAGTGTAATGGGGATTGGGAAAAAGAATACTTACTAGAAAATATGTCAACGTGTCTTTCAGGACAAATTTGCTCCCCTCCAGGAAGTTCTTCATACTCAGTATTGTCATGTACTTCATCCCTCAGTGGAGTGTAACCTGGATAAGGATCCAAATTTGGAATGTATACAAAGAGTAGCACTCCAAACAAACTCTGAAGCAGAGAAAAGGTGCAATCAATTCTAGGAATAGAGGTTACCCCAAATATATAGAAACAATAAGGTATATAATTTGAATGCCAAAAGATGGTCTCAACAGTAACATCAGATCATTAGATGATTAATATAAAATCAAGTAAAAGAATCATTACAAACCCATTTGCTTCGAATTGGGGATCTACATGCAAATATCAGATATTCGGATCTTAAAAATGAAAACCAAAGTTCAAAAACAAATCAAGTTGAACAACTTGCGAAAATAACTCAAATGTTTCTTCAATCTTCATTTTCTCAAAATTATCATTTTTATCCTAGGCGTCAGTTTTTTACTTTTCAATCCTGGAATCAATAGGACATATCAGGCAAAGGTTTTTGGTGTAATTTTGTCCAACATCATTTTGTCAAACTCAAATGTTTTTGGTGTCTTTTTGTCCTACATCATGTTTGATAAATGTAACTATTCCTTAATCAGTATTTTCTTGTGATTATAAAAGAGAAGTTGATTTAAGAGAAACTTTTGTCAAAGCTTCATTAAAACTAGTTTACAAACTCACTTGATGGAATCCTCAAGGCCCTATTATAAAGCTTATTTTCATCTTTAATACGTAAAACTGTAGGCTTTTTTGAAGAAAGCACGAGTACTGAGTGAAGTTCTTAATGCACCACAAAACTTGGTAGCAAGCTTACAATCCCATTCAATGATAGCAGAGCATGCTTACCTGCTTACATTTTCTCACAAGTTTACGAGAACACATGCCCGTAAGTCAACCACAAAGTACAGGGACACTAATTTATTATAGCACATCAACTACCGGATATAACTTCATAATATTGATAGATAGCAAAACAAACCTGGATGAGCACCTCGCTAATGTATAGATGTAGCACAAATCTGTAAGGCATAATAAGAGAAATATATAAGCAAAAATCTAAGAGAAACAGCTTCTTCATATATATATGACTGGTAATACTCATCTCCCATTGACTGATAGTTTTCCAAATTCTTGCCAGGGCAAAAGTTTAAACAATTAAGCAAAAGTCATGTACTGAAATGGGGAAGTCATAATGGTGATACACTTACACAAATAAAAAAGAAAAGATACCTATCGTAGAACTCCTTCACTGAAAGTACAAGGTTGAGCACAACAGCATCACCCACCAAAGCATAGATAACTCCAAACCTGACAAACCATCTGAAATCTTGAATGTAGACTTTAGTCTCCACACCAGTCAAGACCAGCATGGAACACCAAGCAAGAGCCTCAATAATCAGCGAAACCACCTGGGAACAAGGAAACAAGAGTAAGTGAATAATTTGACGACTCAATCTACTTTGGTAAAATGGTTCACAAATTAAGTTGAGGAGTTTATTCACAAAGTTAGTCAGGGTCCTTAGGGACTGTGCGTATAAATTGATAAGTGGCTACACATAAGCTAAAGAGCTGCGTTTTTCACCTTAAATAGTTAACCTTGATATAATAGTACATATAATATGAATTAGGACTGTAGGAAGTGTTGTAAGCCCAAATGAAAGATCCAAGGATTTTTACTTACATCTAAAGCATATCTCCATTGCAAATTGCAATGGACCTCAAGCAACAAACGTATCAGCTTATTTAGGGAGAAATTAATAGAACATTTACTAGAAATTTACTATAATAATTTCTTATGATAACTATTGCCGGCAGAATTGGACAAAACACAGTATGGCATTTCAGCAGAAGAATAAAACATAAAAGTCAGAAAGACTTTCATGTCATTTTTCAGGCAACTTCACAATTACGGAATCACCCCAGTGTTCTACGTACTTCTCCTTATTTTGTCCTCCAACAGAAACTAAGAAAGTTGGATATCAGGGATGATGAGATAAGAGAAGTTGTATCCAAGTGGTGGCCTATACATAATGAACTCTGGGGGGCAACACTTTCCCTGGATCCCAAGCTTAAATAATTTGATTCTTCAATTATACCACAGGTTTTTTTTGTTTGTTTGTTTTTGCTTCTGTTTGAAAAAAAGTAACTTCATTCCAACTCGAACAAAAGATATAGCTCTATCCCAATCAGTGGATTACAAAAGAGTACCAATAGTATAGTCAATACTGCCTCTATAACCTTGATTCCTACATTTACATGTTCCCTAATTAACCCATAACAGTATAATGACTAAAAGCTAGATAGAAAAGAATTTGATTATACACAAACCAATAATATGGGGCATATTCCACAAAGTAACGAGCTGTATTTCTAAATGGCAAATTTCCATGGTCCCTAACAATCAGAAAGGGAAAGCATAAACGTAAATAGAATAAAGACGAACCTCAAAAGGTGCCAGACCACCCTGCCCATCAAGCTTAAATGCTGAAATGCCCATGACTAGTCTGAACAAAGGCTCGGCAGTACAATATGCAGCCAACAAAGCCAGCATATAGTTATAGTACTTTGACCTCAAGCAGAACCTGGGAGCCTTGAAATTCTTCTTAGTTAACCAGATACGGTATAGGCTGAGACCTATGAGAGCCAAATGAGATATGCAGATCACAGTGGAGTTGACTGCACACGGTGTGTAAGCTCCAAATGAATTTTGGACTAGGTTTGCCCACACGCTATTAGCACGCGGCTGACAATACCAGACCAATGGCTCAAAAGCCATGTTTTACCACCCTATTTCTCAACACTAATCAATTGATATATTCAAAATTCCGAAGCTCTTCTATTCGCTGGCTACAACTATGTCACCTGTGCATTGAGATTAAACAAAATTCACTCAATAACAGGAGGAAAATTGCTTAACTTTATGATGGTATAAACTCAGAATTGCTTGCTCTGATTAATTAATTTTCTTTTAAAGGTAATACATAATAGGGATCAGGAACTTCAAACACACCCTAAAAAGAAAGGTGTAAGCCAGATTACTTGAGATCTCCCCATTATATTTGATCGGTAATGCAATTTTGGAGCAAAGAAATTAGAAAAAGGTCATTCATTTTAGATTTGTCAACAAACCCCCTTTATGCTTATAAGGACCTGAATAACATAGTTTCCATGATAATTCATAGAGGAAGAAGACCCAAACAGAAAGAAAGAAGTCAATGTTGAAGTCATTTCACATGACAATCAAAATCACCACCTATATGACAAAAAAAAAACGATCACTATCAATGTTGAAAAGTAACGATCAAACACACTGCAACAAAAGGAGACGCAACCCACAAATTTTGCAGCTCATAAAACCCATTGCAAACCACTAGATTGAGGTGGGGGGAAATTCGGCAAGTACAATGTAATGGAGTTCATGGTTTCAGTTTGATTAGCCAAAAAGAAGAGCAAATTAGCCATGAAAGCAGATTATACCCTTTTCCAACAAACCCACCAATCAAAACCCAACCTCCTTTTAATACCAGGGCCAAGCTTTGTCAGAAACAATGCCCACCAGCAAAAAGGCATGTAATGCCATTTCTCTTTATCTAAAAATCAGGGAGGCCAAAAGAAGATCAATCAAGAACAAGAAGTTGTAAAAAGGCTACCTTTTTATTGCTGAATTGAAGAAACTCGGGACTTGAGGAGGAGAAACAGAGGAGATGAGCAAGACAACGGGGATTTTGATTCTATACCCACTCAACACATTGGGGTAGTATTTATATTTTAAGCCAAATTGAGATTTATTCATGGGCAAAGATATGAATTGCCAGGCGTCACCGCTGACGATGTGATTATAGAAATCGGAATGCCCAGAAAGACAGAAACGTTTCCGTTGGCGTTTCGCAGGACAACGGAAACGTTTCGGGGTTGCATAGTAAAGGGGCTCCGATCAAGTGCGCAATGAATTTGACTGGCTCAAATACCTACCGCGAAGCAGGTAAGTATCACTGTAACATTGATACCCAAGAACAGAAGTTGGATTTTTGGAACAAGGTTAAGCCGGTGAGGATGAGCTCTACTGAATAACTTTTTGGAATGGTGCACATGATGACTCATAAAATGCCGAATCAATGGGTGAGTGAGTTGTCCTCTTCTAAGTTCTACCCCACGGATTCTGTGTCCTTTGTCCTCTTTTATTTTGTTTTCAAGTACGGAGTATTTGATAAAGTTAAGAGTGTGTTTGCATTGCACTAAATCCCATTATTATTTGATTACTGAGTAATTGATACTTAAATCTTTTAATCAAAATATGTCATTTTAACACTTTTTTTTATATAATTTATAAGAAAACAAATAAAAATACACATATACTCTTAATTATTACTTTGCTTTTTAAAAAATTATAACTAACAACTATCTAATCATTACTATAGTTATTTTGTAAAATGAACATTAAAATGTTGATAACATCTTTTTATTAATAAGATTCATTTCTTTATGTTATTTGATTCCGCAGTCATTTACTTCTGTAATTTGTTTCTGATTTTATATAATGATTAATCCATCTACCGACTTGTCTAGTCTTTCGATTTCTTAAACTATTCGGTCTTTCGATTTCCTAGACTTGTCTGGATAACTAAATTTCTTTCGTGGTAAAAAAAAAGCATGTTCTATTTACTTGTTTGACTCGTGGGAGAGGAAAAGCTGGGGTATGTTTTTTTTTTTAATTATAGGAAATCTACCCAATAAGTTGGGGTAGGTGTTGGTTAAGAGGGGAAAAAAAGTTTTTTAAAAAAAATAAAATTAATTAATTTTAATTTAGACTTCAAAATATACGAAAACAAATTAAACAACAATAACAACCCATTTAATTCCGCGTTTAAGCGGGGTCTGGGAGTCAGGAGGTACACACTCTTTGATAAAACGAGTCGAGAAAGTGTTTTCGATAGACCCAGAACAATGAGACAATAGCACCACATAGAAGTAGGCCATACAAAAGGTAGATGAGACATAAAGGAATAAGAGACGGAAAAAGGAGCAGGAAAAAGGGCACAAGGACACAACTCAAATCAAGACCATAACACGCATCACTAAACATCAACAACCCGAATGCTCCTCCTCCAATGATCTCTATCCAAAGTCATATCCTTCGGCAGGTTCATAAGATTGAGATCATGTCTCATAACCTCCATCCAGCTCTTCTTAGGTCTACCTCAACCCCTACGGGTTTCTCTCATATCCAAGATCTCACACCTACGAACTGGAGCCGAAGAAGGTCTCCTACTAACGTGCCCAAACCAGCGCAATCTGGACTCTCGCAGTTTGTCCACAATACTCGCAACTCTAACCTCTCTCCTGATGTTAGCATTTCGGATTCTGTCAAGTCGCGTATGACCACTCATTCATCTCAGCATTCTCATCTCTTTCACTGATAACTTCTGTTTTTGAACTTTAGTAATAGGCCAACAATCAGAGCTATACACAAAAGTCGGTCTAACCACCACTTTGTAGAATTTTCCTTTCAGTTTAGCTAGAACGAGTAATAAAATATAAACTATATTTAACATAGTTTGTAGAATCTACAGTGTGTAATTTAACTATCAGCTCTTGCTCTTGAGATCAAACCTCGACGTGTTTGATCAATTTTTTTTTTTAAAAAAAAAAAAAGAAGTGAAAGAACGTAAATAATTTAGTTTTAGACTATAGTAGGCGTGGCCACGGGTTACGGGTCAACCCGTGACCCGCCGGGTCGTACGGGTCAACCCGTGACCCGCCGGGTCGTACGGGTCAACGACCCGCCGGGTCCGGGTTGGCGGGTTGGTGGGTGGGGGCGGGTAGCGGGTTAGGGTTAGGGTCGGGAGGTTGGTGACCCGTGACCCGCCGGGTTGACCCGTCGGGTCGACCCGCCGGGTCGGCCTAATTTTAAAAAAATGCCGTTGGATGTGGGGCCCACCAGTTGGAGCTATTTTTTTTTAAAAAATATAGCCGTTGTAACGGCTAGTAGGCACTCGGGGCTATAAATACCCGACTCCTCCTATCACAAATCCCATCCAATCCATCAATCACCTCTCAATTTGATTTTTAATAAGCTCGTAAGTTGTAATCATGTCCGGTGACAACCTCAAAGAGGCGTTGTTTCGAGATCATTACGAGAAGGTGGATGTGCAAGCCGATCGATCATTCGTAGCCGTTTGTCGTCATTGTGATAAAAGGTACAAGCTGAAAAATAGCCTTGGATATGGTAATTTGAAGCTTCACATCACCAACAAGCACCCCGAGAAGATTAAGAACGATGGCGCTTCGGGCTCGAGTGGGACGAGTAGTGGTAAAAACTAGTCTATTATTCCTATGTCATAAGTCTTAATAATAAGTAGTGAGTATTGTAGTAATGTAGTAAGTTTATGTTTTACGTTTGTATGTTATTATGTTATGTTATGACTTATGACGTTATGTGAATCGGTGAATCCGTGAATGTGAGTCGTGATTTGGAAACGTGTATGTGTATTCGTCTTTCGATTTACAATAAACTTGTGTTTGGATTATTCAAAGAATATTGTTTTATAAGATAATATTTTTACTAATTACCTAACAACATATGAAAAATTACCTAAACATTATATAATGTATATTACATTTAAAATGTTCACAAATTAAAAATGTACATAAAATATATTGGAAACTTAACATATAAATTTAATTCAAAGTTAAGCTAGTTAACTAGTAGCCAAACACCACCCAATTGCAAATTAAAAAAAAATTTGAATCGGGTGGCAACGGTCAGATTTCAACGGTCGACCCGCCGGGTCGACCGTTGGACCCGGCGGGTCGACCGTTGCCCAACGGCTCCATTGGAGGGAAAGGGCTCGGTTTGGCTCTATAAATAGGCCCTTTCCCTCCCAATTCCAACTCACACCTCTCTCATCTCCTCTACTCTCATCTTAATCTCTCTAATCGCTCTATAATCGCTCTCTAATCGCTCGATCTTGTCTCTCGTCATCTCCTAATTCCTAAGTCTCTTCAATTCAAAATGTCGGGTTTGATCAACCGAGTTACGGCCCGAGTTACTAGGGGTCGGAAGAGTGTTAGTGGAGCCCCATCTTCATCCACCCCGAGTGTCGGAGGAGGAGGCTCGAACCCGGCGGCGGGTCCAAGCCTTCGTCGAAGTGCATCGGTCTCGGCGGCGAGCGGATCCCGACGTCGTCGAGATGATGCTCTACTCGCCGACCACGTCGACGAGATGATGCTCACAACGTTTATGTTTCAATGATTTTATTACGCAAAATGTTCAACCTGCATGGCAAGGTATTAGTCGAAACATGGTTAAGAGGAAAATCAATAGACGGTATAACGCCCGTAAAAATGAATTAATCGAATATTTTCAAAAAAACCATGATTTACACGTTTCGATTTGTAGTGACATTTGGACCGACCATTGGCAACATCACTCATACATGGGTGTTACTTGCCATTGGGTTGATCAACGTTTTCAATTGCACAAACGTGTTTTAGCTTTTCGAGTTTTCGACGAAGCACACACGGCACGAAACATAGCAAGTGTCCTTTTAACGGTTTTACAAGAATATAGATTAACTAAAAGAGTTTTTAGTATTGGTTTTGACAACGCTTCTGCCAACACCGCATCTATCCCCGATTTAATCCAAAACTGTCAGCCCGCGATAGGCGGCAAGTTTTTCCACATCCGTTGCGCCCCTCACATTTTAAACTTATGTGTTCAAGATGGTTTAACATATTTACAAGGTGTTGTTGAACCAATTCGATATGTTTTGCGGGCACTTTGGCGAAGCAAACAGCTTCGCCAGCAATGGAGCGCTTATTGTCGTGCTCACCAAACCCGCCCAAAAACGTTCCCCAAGGACGTTTGCACTCGGTGGAACTCCACTTACACAATGATTTACGATTCAATCGCTTACAAGGAACTTCTTTCCGGTTTTGCAACACTACACATCCCGGGCTCATACATATTTGCCGATGTGTGGACTCAGGCCCGGGACGTTGTAGAGGTTTTCAAAGTTTTTTACGATGCAACTCGGACGTTTTCCCACGTTTACATGCCTACATCAAACGTTTTTTGTTTCATTGCAATGAACGTAGCATTAGCCCTTCAAGACGGGATTAACACGCCTTCCATTTCTCAAGCGACTAGGGAGATGCGGGAGAAATGGATAGCGTATTACAAATTTATACCCGACATTTTCCTCGTAGCGTGTTGTTTCGACCCTAGATATAAATTAAACGGAGTTCAATTGTTTTTAGAAAACTATTATCCGACTTTAGGAATTGTGGATGATCCTGATTGCAATGTTACAATTATTGTTGCTAGAGTTAGAGGATTGTTAGAACAATTATATACTGAATATTCGACGGGCGATAGAGCGCCCTCCGGTCGTCCTCCCGTGCCTTCTAGTTCAAGCGGGTCACGAACCAGCATCACCGCTAGAACTAAGGCACTTGCCCGAGATATCTTTGGGTCAAAGAGGTCGAGATCTTCGTCGAGCCCCCACTCGGAGCTCGACGAATATTTGTCCACTAACTTTGATTTTCTCAGCGATGAAGAGGAAGATTTCGATGTCCTTGAGTGGTGGAGCCGTCCCGAAAGACAAAGATTCCCGACGTTGCAGGTAATCGCCCGACAAATACTTGGGGCACCTTGCTCCACCGTAGCCGTCGAGCAGCTTTTCAGCCGCGGAGGTCAGATTCTTTCGGAGAAGAGATCAAGGTTGCTTCCCGAGAACCTCGAAGCCCAAGTTTGCCTTGCAGATTGGAAGAAGGCGGAGATGCGGCTGCAGAAGAACAACTTGGGGACTGATTCCGAGGATGATGACGGAATAGAGACAGAGTTCGTTGGGAGCTCCATTGATGGCGCGGTCACAGATGGCTCAGGAGGTGGAGGAGGATCCGACGATCAAGAAGACTAGAAGAGGAGGTAACCGGGCCGGGGTTCAGACATACAGGTAAAAGAACTACGTGGGCTTTGATTCCTCACCCCCGGGAGGATACGTAGGCAGTCGGGAAACCGATTCAAGCCCTTCTTCTTCCTTCCCCCCCAACACTCCCTAATACAAAAATTGTACAACTTTTTTGTAATTTGTTAAACTTAATGAGTTATAAGTCGTAGACTTTTTAGTTTTGAAAATTAGAAGATGTAATATTACATATTGTAAAACTAAACCGTCAAGTTATTATTTATGAACACGAAAGGATATTTGTCAAACACATAGGCGTTCAATTCCCGTTCCCTTTCTCGACAAATCAGATACGACAATTCAAATTCCAAAGTCCGAAACAAGTGCAAACCCGTCCAACCCGGGCTCCAACTCGTCGGGTTGACCCGGCGGGTACCCGGCGGGTCTGACCCGGCGGGTCAACCCGTCGACCCGATGACCCGCCGGGTGACCCGAACCCGCCAACCCGTGGAAATCCCGGGTTAGGGTTCGGGTCGCCCTCCCCCGACCCTTGACCCGGCGGGTCGAACCCGTCGACCCGCCGGGTCTGACCCGTGGCCACGCCTAGACTATAGTTGTTTATAAAGTAAAAGCAAATGAATATGGAACCAGCTCCATAGATGGAGAGGAGTGATTGAAGAGGTGGTCAAATAAGATGAATTAAGAGAGGTTGGTTGGTATGACTAGTTGGAACTCGTCTTACATCACTGCATACTCACTCTTTCACAAATACAAACAATGGCTTTTTTTTAAAAAAAACTCGTCTTACATCACTGCATACTTACCAAATAAAGCGAGTAAACATCTCCAACAACTTCCGGGTGCTCCACAAAATTATTTTGAAAATAATTTTACTTTGAAATTTTTTTAAATAAATATATTTACATTTTATTTACATATTTATAAATTTGTATTGAAAAAAATCATGTTTTATAAAAACATAAAATTTATTTTCTAATATAATTAATCTTTTAATTTCATAAATATAATTTTTAATAGTAAAATTTTATAAATATGTAAATATACATATATGTAAATATATATATATATTTTTTAACAATTAAAATTATAATCAAACTAATTTTGTGGTTCTACGGTGAACCGAAGGAAGTAGGAGATCCGACATCTTATGCTTGTTGAGTTTTAACGTTAGTTGGTACACGGCCCATAGTGGCTGGCCCACTTCATTTCATTCGTCTAAGTGTTAAAACCTCAAACACGGCCCACGGTGTCACGGCCCCACGTCAAGTTTTAAAGGATAAACAGCATAAAACCACCCATTACTCAAATTCACATACTTGTAGTCAAGATCTCAAATTTGAAACCCTAATTATAAAAAATTTACAAACAACACCTACCTCTTCTTCGTGTTCGACCTGCTTCTTCTTCGTGTTCGACTGTTCAACCTCCTTCTTATTCTTCTTATTTTGTTCGACCTTCGTCTTCTTTGATCTTCTTCTTCTAATCAACCCGTTCTTCCCCTTCTGTTCAACCGCTCTTCCACCGCCTCCTGCTACGTTCGACCTTCATTATCTCTTTTCTTTCTTTCTTTCTTTCTTTTTCTTTGAATAAAACCTAACGGAGCCGTTAGAGTTAACATGGGAAGGGCACGAGGTGAAATAATCTTAAAACTCAGGGGTATCCGGTGAAATTGGAGAAACTTTTGTATACCGCGCGAAATACCCGATACCTCAGGGATACCAGGCGAAATTTTTGAATAAATAACATGCACTTTATTTTGTATAAAAATAAATGAGGTCTATCAATTAAAAATCTTATAATATTTTTTCTACAATTATTTAATTAAGTACATTTCGATTACTAAAATAAAATTTTACCAAAAATTAAAACATTTGGCCAAAAAATAAAGGTTAATGGTTTAGTTGACTAAATATACACACACAATCTTTGTTTTAAAAAATATTGTAAAAGGGTGGTTTGTTAAAAAAAACTTCATTATATATAATATCTTTTGTAAAAAATTAATTAAATCAAATCATTTTGATCAATAAAATAAAAGATCATCAAAAAATAAAAACATTTTGCCTAAAATAGAAATTGATATTTAAATTGAATGGATTAAATTCTATAAAATGTTTTTCATAAAAAAATACAATAAAAGGTTTGGTTAAAAAAAACTATTTTTAGGGGAAAAACTCCAATAATAAAGTTAGAAACTTAGAGGGGTATAATGGTAATCTAACATAATTTTATCACCTACTTAACTTAATTCTACTTAACAATAGTGAAAACGGGTGGCTTTTTTTAACGGTTTGTGTTTAATGGGTGGTTTCCTACAATTCATATATAACGGGCGGTTTAACGCAATGTATGATATTTAAAGGGTGGTTTCTTGCAGTTTACCCAGTTTTGAAATCCTATATCCTATTAAACCAAAAAAAAATATCTTATATCCTATTATATATTATATATATTATATATATTAAATTATACATTATATATTATAGGGATTAACTCCGGTGAAAACCTCAAATTGTGGTAAAACCCGTGAGGATTACTTTATAGCTTGGTTTATTTGAAACCTATACTAAAAACCTCAATCACACGGTGACTTTACAACTCGGTTCAACCTAAAAACCGTGCTAAAAACTCCAATTTTAAAATAACACATGACTTTATAGTTCGGTCAATCCTAAAAATCGTGATAAAAACTCATATTTTAAAATTACATAGTGACTTTATAGCTCGGTTTTATTCAGAACTGGGCTAAAGTTTGTGACTTTATAGATCGGTTATATTCATAACCGGGCTATAAAGCAAGTGAACCGGACTAAAAAGTCGGTACTCACTGGTTTTTACCGCAATTTTGGTTTTCACCGGACCGCACCCCATATATTATATATACTATATATTATACATTATACATTATATATTATATATATTATATACAATACTAAAACAACATCTTTTTTTTGCCGCATGTCATCTTTTAGTTAATGATTTTCCCTCCAAAATTTTTGTCCAATTAGCTTTTATATCATCTCATTAAATGATGCCCCCGTTTTACAATTATAATAGTAAGTTTCTATAAATATCTTCTTTATTAGGTAATTTTTTAAAATAAAGACTGTAAAATAAATTACTATCATATTATAACTCATTTATCATCAATATTAAACTATAAATCATAACTTCTCATTTTCAAAATAATGTATTAAATATCAAAAGGGTATATTTTAATAATGTAATTATAAAAAAATCATGACGAATATGTATTTCCTCTTTTGTAGTTAACATGTTTATATATTGGAACATATTACTTTTTTATTTGAAATATGTTAAATGATAGGCTATGTAAAGACCGAAATATTAATTTTAATATTATTTTAATTACAAGTATATTATTTTATTTTTGAGATATAAAATATGAAAAAAAGGGGATATACTTGATCTCGAGCACAACTTCCGATTTAAAATCATTATGAATGATTCCGATATCGTTTTAAAGTTTGATCCCGATGGATTTTATTTCCGCTTTCTTACTTCGAGATTGGAATTTATTTTGAGATTCATTATTTATTTTAGATTCGGAGAATTTTATTAAAATTTAGAGCGGGTCGGGATAACGTCGAGATAGCGAGTTCCATGTATTTTGAATTTGGGTCTTGTGAGGATTATTCCTATGAGAAAATGGTACTAAATATACCATTTCTCTTGGCTCATTGCAAAAATAACCCTCCCCCAGCCCAATTTGCAGAAATGTCAAAAAGGCCCAATAATTTGCAAAACTAACCGGTTGTGGGAACCTGTTACTGCTGGTAAACTTTCAATTGCAATTTGGAAAGAGAAAATGGTAAAAAGAAGACATCACATCACGATCATCTCTCATACTCACCATTTCTGAAACCCGCATAAATTCAAAAGACTTGATGGAGAATACCACCATTGCCAAAGCTTGGAGGGAGCACCTGGTGCGACGCCGAAACCGAGAGAGAGAGGCTGCTGCGACGTCGGAACCGAGAGAGAGAGAGGGGGGGGGGGGGGAACCACCATTCAAAGGAGGGACGACCCGACATTGGAGAGAGACGACAATTGGTGCCCAATCCACCATTGAAGAGAGGTTATCCCCCATTTTCTATCTCTAAGCTTTCTTCTTTTATGGCAGTTTGGGGGTTTGAATGCATGTAGATTCGATTTGGGGGCCGGTGAGAAGAATTGGGTGAATGGGGTTAGAAATTTGTGAAGGGGAAACCCTAATTGTATGTGTGGTGGGCGGTTTGGGATAGGGGTGGAGATTTGCCATTGATGCTAAGTTGGGGATGAGATTGGAGGTCCAAATAGCTAGGGTAGAAACGATTAGACAACCCCCATGAAAGAATGAAATTTAGAATTTGATAACTCGTCAATGACGAGCGGAGTCGTTCTTGTGGATAGGGGAAACGATTGAATGGCTAGGTATAGGAAGTTCTGGACTGGCTTTGATTTGGGGGTAGTAGGGGACAACACATATGACTTGTCTTCGATTAGTTATAATGGATAGTGTCTTTGAAAAGCTCATGGTTTTAAACAAACCATGATGCTCGATGTAGTCTGGATAAATCTACTTAGGTACTCATGGTTTTAAAAAATTTCTCGCATAAGGGATAATGAAGATGATATATACAAGATTTTAGAGGATTATGGATTAAAGACTAGCAGCCCCTTTGAGGCCATAGTTTTAAGTCCCATGTACTAGTTTGTTGTTGGTGTTATGGTAAAGTGTTGTTTTTGGACCCAATCACACTCGTGATCAACCTTTTGTTGCCCAACTATATGCTGATGATTCTTATGATATGAAATTCTTTGACTTTCGTTACTCTTGTATATTGAATAAAAAAAATCGAAGATCCTCAAACCATCTGATGTCTTAAAGCAATCATATTCAGTTGTTGATGGTTTTTCGTGGCATTTGTGTAGTGTTGTCATTTGGATAATGTTAAATTTTCTGGCAGAAACATTATTTTAACTGGCTAGGCATTTGTATATACTAGCAAGGATTATTGCTTAAATGAGTATTATCTGAATGACAGATTAAGGACAATGACAAAATCGAAAGGAAAAAAGGTCGCGACGCCGTCGAGTAAGAAGGTATCACCTGTTGTCACTTCTGAGACAGATTAGGGGCCTTATTTATTTGTCTTGGTGATGTCAACTGTGTGGGCTTGTGTGATATTTGTGCAGGCGACACTAGCCCTTCCTCCGACAAACTATTTTAGAGGGAGGTCGAACCAGTTCTCTAAGATGGCCATGCTGAAAGGAATGGACGATGGCCTAGCTGCGGCTGATTGACAAATGTTGAAGGACAGTAGGCTAGGGGGCATTGTAAAGATCGGAACCAATGTGCCGTATTGCTCAGCCCTGGTCCATTACTTCCTCGAGAGGCAACTGACTTATGTTGGTTAGGAAATGTTGTTGTTCGTTGTGTTAGGTTGACTTGATAAACTTGTTAACATTTCAAACTTTCGGAACCTTGTGTTTTTTACTACATATGTATGTTGCCGAGACTTGGTTATATTTATTATAGATGGTTGTGGCTAATGTTGCGTTTTTATGCATTTTGTTTGGGTGTACTTGTCGTTTTTCTTATGGTTGACAATTTTTTAGATATATAAAACATGGTAAGGGATTGCCTGTTATCGACTTAGTATTTGATGAGATTGGCTAGGGAAAATATTTTATAAAACATGGTTGACAATTTTCTATCTTAATTTATTACAGATCGAGTGTGTATTTTCACAAAAGATTTAATCAAAGAGTAGCTAGTGTAGTGACGAGGGATGGCCCGTGGGCCGTGAGAATGGGAAGCATGGACAAAATGAAATTTGTGAAACTTCCAATCCAAGGAATTGTTCATCAGTTTGCCATGGATTCCCACTTTAATATGTACTTTAATACATTTTTAGTTCTGATTTTGTTACTTTCTTCTTCCTTCAACTCCTTTGGAATAATAGTAGTATTTTTGTATCATGCATATATGATAAATAACTCGCTTCAAAAGCAGTTCTTATAGGCACATGTATACGTACACAAACAATATTATCGGAATATATAAAAGTTGATCGACTGCTGAAATTAATAATTCAAGTTCGAGCTACGATGAAGTCTGCTACTTAGTTAGCTTATTTAAAGTAGTAATATGCTCTCAACTCTCAAGGAATCTTCCATGTAAAATTAAGAGCATTGATGGTCGTGATATTATCACCTTCAATAATAAGTTTTTGAAATTCTAGAACCGAAATCGCGGCCTGATATTCCATGAATAAGTTTCAGAGCCTCCACTTGAAGGATGTTGTTAGAGTGAACTCATATTCTATGATTATGGATCACTCGACTATTTTCATCTCTAAAAATGAAGCCAATAAATTTTGGGCTATTACCTTTTCAAGATTCATCAAAATTTTATTTGATAAAGCTTGGGGTGGCTTACTCCAACTTACTTTTCATGATCTAAGTTCATTAATTAGTACTAGTAGAAATTTTCCTTGTCCACAATTTCCAATTAATTATGAAAAATTGACAAGCTAAAATAAAATAATTATAATAAATTAATTAATGTGGAAATATGATCGATAATCTAATTCTCTAGGAGACCTGAGAGTGTCACCTCCTCGTCTCAAATTGTTCCCTATTTAACTATAGATTCGGTGAAGTTTTGCAAAAATAAATACTCCCCGTTCCCCAACCGGCCAACCCATTACACCTGCTTTCTCTTCCTCCCTCTCCAACTTTGCACTAACAACAATGGTGTTTAGCTACAGTAGACACTCCGACGGCGACGCTACCTCCACCATCACCCCCGCCACCTCCTTCACCAGCAGCACCGAATCAGATGGCCCGGGCTCCATCCGCCTCTCCTTCGACGCCGCCACCACTCACGCCCTGCCTTGCTCCCCCGACCGTACCCTCTCCCTCGCCAAGCCCCACCGCTCCTCCGACTCCGCCTTTGAGGCCATCGTCTCCGCTACCACCGCCTGCAGCCCCGCCGCCCTCTCCTACAAAGACTTCAAGCTTCTCCGCCGAATTGGCAGCGGCGACATTGGCACCGTCTACCTCTGCTGCCTCCGCGGCGCCCAATCTAGCGGCCAGTGCGACTACGCGATGAAGGTTGTCGATCGCGACGCCGTTGCGATGAAGAACAAGACTCAGCGCGCCGAGACGGAGAAGCTCATCCTCAAGATGCTCGACCACCCGTTCCTGCCGACGCTCTATGCCGAGTTCAACGTCTCCAATTTGTCTTGCATTGTTATGGAGTACTGTCCCGGAGGCGACCTCCACTCTCTCCGCCATCGCCAACCTTCCAAGCGCTTCTCTCTCTCCTCCGCTAGGTCTGCAATTTCCCCCAATTTTACACTTCTCTTTTCTAAGGTTTCAGAAATTCACCAAGTCGACTCGTTTGGATCGATTTGTCTGTAACAATCTAACTCGTTCATTCTCAATTTTCCGATCAGGTTCTACGCGGCGGAGGTGCTGGTGGCGTTGGAGTACCTTCACATGCTGGGAATCATCTACAGAGATTTGAAGCCGGAAAACGTCCTCGTCAGATCGGACGGTCATATCATGCTCTCCGATTTCGATCTCTCGTTGTGCTCTGATTCAATCCCAGCCGTTCAATTTCCCAGCTATTCCGCCACCCCTAATCGGACGGCTCAAAATCTCCCGCCCAATCCCACTCCGTTCTCCTGTCTCCCCAACCCGAACCGGATTTTCCGGTTCAAGAGAATCGGTTCGTTGCCGTCAAACCGGGTTTTCGTGGCCGAACCGGTAGCGGCCAGGTCCTGCTCGTTTGTTGGGACCCACGAGTATGTACCGCCTGAGGTGGCATCTGGCGGGTCCCACGGAAACGCGGTGGACTGGTGGGCCCTGGGGATATTCATCTACGAGATGGTATACGGACGGACGCCGTTCGTGGGCCCATCCAACGAAGCTACGTTGCGTAACATCCTAAAGAAGCCCCTCGCATTCTCCACGCTGACACCGACGTCAGCGTCTGAGGCCCACGCGCGGGATCTAGTATCCGGATTGCTGGCTAAGGATCCGATGAAGCGGGTCGGGTCGAGGCGCGGGGCGGCGGAGGTGAAGACCCACCCGTTCTTCAAGGGGCTGAACTTCGCGCTTGTGAGGTCCCTGACGCCGCCCATGGTCCCTGGCTCCACGGCGCCGGAGACGACGTCGGTTAAGGAGTTTGATTTGTTCTGAGAAAGTGGGAAGGATGAAAGCGAAACGGCGCGTTTAAAGCCACGTGGGATGTTGGGGGTTAGGGAAGGTCCCGCCAGATTTTTGGGGAGGAAGGACAGGCTGGTGGGGACAGTTGTATATTCGGGTTGTCTAGAGATTGTCTATCATCCTACTAATCATGTTTTTAAGAAAAATTAATACTCCGTACTCCGTAGTTAGTTTAGTTCCAATATACTGTATTGCTTAATTTTGGAGTTGAAAGTTCTGGGAAGGTTAGGATGGATTTGGCAGATAATTATATGATTAAGGACAAATTAATTAGGTGTATGAAACAATTGTATTGTATACAATTGAAAGTTCCTCGGAAGGTTATGATGGATTCATTTTGAATAACGATCGATGTTTCAAACTCATTTGATTTTTTTCATAAATGTTTAGAGTTAATTAGAGTTAAATTTCGGTGGGTTAGAGTAACCCCAAAAGTTATTGTAAAAATTCTCTAAAATATAGATCAAAATACCAAAATCTCTAAAAAAGAAATTACCCTCTAACTTCAACAGCTTTTCTATTTTACATATTTTTGCATTTATTATACACTATAATAAATAAAGAAATTTACCATGTACTAAATGCATTTGTTAGGGAAATTTATATCGTGCTAAATGATTTGAGTTCTTACCGTGTATGGCATGGCAATTCAGGTTTCATTATATACTGTCATATATAGTGATGGTGAATCTCATGGGTGATAACCATTCCGAAATGGCTCACTGAAAAGGACTTGCGGGTAGTATCAAAGGTCCCCAGTTCGAACCCCGGATATGGCCGCTCTTTATTTACAAATTCAAGAATCTCATGGGGGATTTGCCACCTCTACAATTTTACCTCTCATAGCCCAGCAAAAAAAATCATGTTTAGGTAAAACTAGTTACTTTGATGTACTAATTTTTATCTGGCCAAAGATTGTAGTTAAGAGTGTCTAAGTGAAACAAAAACACCAATTTGATGGATAAAAGATGAACTTATATGAACATATTCATTCATTTGTTCTCATTCTTATACATAATAAAACAAATTATTCTCATACATAATAAAACAAATTAGAATCAAGTAAAACTTGCATGTATCTTACAACTTGCTACCTCCTTTTTGGCATCAGATTAGTTATAGCAATCTCAAAACACAATCAGAGCAATCAACATATATAATAGACCCCTTTGGACGAACATGATTCATCACCAAAAGGGAGAGAGTTGATCACATATCACTGCTATCAATACATATAACTCAAACACAAACATTACCTAATATAATCAATCAAGCCCTTCAGAACTCTCAGTCAGTTGCCATGGTTTTTCTCGGACCAACGGATCGCCCTCACCCTCTTCCAAAGGGCAACGTCCCTCATCCTCACGAAGCACACGACACTGAAGAGTTGGTCCTGTTTGATTGTGGAGTAGCCAGGGCCTTTATTGACTTCCCAAACTCTGCAAATCTCAACGGCTTCCCAAGGATGCTTCTACCATAGAAGCCTTCAAGGCCAGCCTCCAACTAGTTCGAATCGATTGACTTCGCAAGATAAAAAAAAAAGACACCAAAGCATAGGATCAAAAGTTTTCAAAGATTTTTTCAAACACGGTTACTGTTTTTTCAAACAATAACTTGTTATTCGATGCGATTCGATTCTTCTATTTGAGCAAGCAATAACTCTTCTTCGAACAGAAACTTGTTTTTCAATCGGCAACAACTTATTTGCGCAATCGAACAGTAGTTACTGATTTTTCGAATAGAAACTTATTTGAGCAATCGAACGATAACAACTTGCTTATACAATAAGTGAATTCAACGGCAAGTTTTTTGTGCAATCGAATAGCAAGGATTTTTCGGACAATTGGTTTTTATTTTTTTTGCAATCAAATAGTAGGGATTTTTTCAATAAGTGCACAGAGAAAAAAGCAAGGACCTGAATCAAGCCAACAAGGATGAACGACAGCCATCAAACGGGACGAACTAGAACAGCAAGGGATTTTTCAGAACATAGAAAGGGTGACAAAATCAAGCCTGGATAGAACAAGGATGAACAGCAACCAGGAGTGGAGAAGATGGGATGGCAACGAGAAGATGGGACGAACATGAATGATGAACAAGAGCCATCAATTAATTTTCATGGAGAAGTGTGAAGAATTTAATTTTAGCGTTAGCACTACTCTCCTCCAAATTTACAGATTTTTTATCTATTTCATTGTGTTTTTCTATTTTACGTGAAGGTTTACGGGAGCTATTAGGCTTAAAATTGCCTATTTCCTCTAAATTTTTGCCTTTTTTCTATTTTGTTGGTACTATTGGGCTTGCTCTTATATGATATGGGAGGGTACATATCCAAGCACATCATACACTAATCAAGTCGAACACACGAGATTATGGGTGTTATGTGACTATGTGAGTCAAGCCACTCGAGTTCGGCTCGGGTTTGACTCATATACAACTCAGTTCAGGCTTGTTTATATTTGAAGACAAATGAGTACGAGCAAGATTTCGAGCTCATCACAAGCTCGAGCCGAGTTTTAGCTTTATATGAGCTTGTTCGTACAAATCGTTCTACATATGTAAGCTGAGCTTGTAATATTATGTTTACATAAAAACGAGCTCAAAACGAGTTTACAGATTGCACTAGTTCAGTTTTAAACCAGTTTACATAAAACGATCTTTTGAAAAATGATCGCTCGAGCTTGGCTCGTACAAAAGAGCTAAACAAGCTCAAGCTCGAGTTTGGTTAAATACTCGGAAGTCGATCATGAGCAGAATTCTTAGCTCGAAATAAAAATTGAGTTCGACCTGAACTCGGCTCAATAAAAAAACGAGCAAAGCATGAACACTCAAGTACTCGACTCGTTCGACTTGAATAATACCCATACCCATATACAAGATAAAATATCCCACCTTAATTATAATTGAATGTCAATTAAATTGGTTTTAGGATGAAACTCATTTATCTGATAAATGAGTTTCATCCTAAAACCAATTCAATTGACATTCAATTATAATCAAGGTGGGATATTTTTTATATCATTTCACATATTCAACATAAGGAAATAAACGTCAAATAGTTGTGTTCTCTGGGTATAGCGTACCTGAGTATACTTTTAGAGTTCCTCCAAATAAGCAATTAGCTCTAATACCATACGTAAAACTTGAGATCCTAACTTATACCACATAATTCTCTCAACGTAGAGCTAAATCCATGATAAATGGATTCAAACATCTTTATTACTCTATCCGATTGGAAATATAAGACATTTGGCTTTTATGCACGTAGTTTAAAGAGCTAAAAACTATATAAAATATTGATTTTTTTAATTAAATTTTTTTACATTATAATACTTATTAATAATAAGTATTATAATGAAAAAAGTTGTAATTAAAAAAAAATCAATATTTCACATAGTTTTTAGCTCCTTAACTACGTGCACAAAAGTCAAACGCTTTATATTAAAAATCGGAGGGAGTATTACATATCTCACGTTGGGCGAATTGTTGCAAATTTAGGAAAATGAAACAAATATCAAATTAATATGCATGAAAAATGAGAGAATGATATATGATGACAAGTATTATATAATACTTTCTAACCACAGAGAGGACTAATACAAGGTGACCCGATCTCCCCCTACCTGTTTATTATTGGGGCAAAAATCCTTGCCAGAAAACTTCAACAACAATGCAACGAAACAACAAGCCCAATTGGCTTTAGGTTGACCCCAAATGGATTAAGTATCCCGTTCCTATCCTTCGCGGATAATATAATGATTTTTGCAAAAGTGACTCAAGAATCGTGTGCAAAAGTTAAAAGAATAATTGATGAATATTGCCAGATTTCGGGACAGAAAGTGAATTTTCACAAGTCTGCGTTCCAAGTAACCAAAGGAGTTTCGCCAAACAAGAAGCAACAAATCCAAAGTACCCTTCTTATAATGAACCAAGTAGCCCTGGACAAGTATCTTGGTTGCCCTATCATAAACGGGAGAGTTAACAAAGAAACCTTCGAAGACATTATAGGCAAAACGAAAATGCAATTGACAAAATGGAAAGCAAAATCTCTTTCCCTTCAGGGAAAGACGGTACTCATTAAAGCAAACCTTCTTGCTAAGCCAAACTACATAATGCAAAACTTTATGCTCCCGACAAATGTACACAACGAACTAGATAGAATAAACAGATGCTTCTTTTGGAACAAGGACCAAAATTACAAACCGCTTTTAAGATGGGATAAAATATGTAGGGCAAAGAAACAAGGTGGATTGGGAATCCACAAGACAAAGGATATTTATGGAAAATCCTTGCAGAACCTCACAACCAATGGGTTAGAATAATACGAGAACAATATTTAAAAGATGACCACCTTTGGGACTACAAGAAGAAGGGTAACTTGTCTTGGAAATGGGCTAAGCTAATTGATCTAAAGGAAGAGTTCTGTGATGGACTCATCTAGCAGATAGGAAATGGAAAAACGATAAAATTTTGGAAGGATAAATGGTTCAACGACGACAGAAAACTTGAGGAACACCGACTAAAAGATCGGATAGAAGTTCAAGAAAAAGTTGGAAACTACATCCTACCAAACAAGACATGGAACAAAGGAAAGCTCTGTGAAATCCTACCAAGAGATATTGTAGAAAAAATAACAAATATCCCCCTTCCTTCACAAGAAATTGAGGACAGACTTTATTGGAAATCTAGCTATGATGGCTGGTTTTCTACTTCAAGTGCACTAAAACTTATAACAAAATCAAATGACAATGGAACAGACCTGTTCAATGACATATGGAAAACCAATTGCCCGCCGAAGGTGAGAAACTTCCTTTGGAATATGGTGATGGATGGACTACCAACCAAAGAAAGACTAAGGAAAAAAGGAATACATACCCCTCTAGATTGCGTCCTCTGCACCTCAATGGAAGAAGACTCCATCCACCTTCTGATGGAATGCCCCACAACCTTACGAATCATAGGCCTAATGTATAGAGTGATCGAGAGACAGATCATAAATGCGGACAAAACAAATAGATGCATAAAAACCTCTACAAATGAAGTATTTCGACATCTTAACTCTGAACAAAAAGCCACTATCTTCTTTACTTGGTGGTGCATTTGGAATAAGAGAAACAAGATAATATTTGAAAATCAAAACCTAAGAACAATTAATGAAATAATAGCTATAATAAGAAACCAGATAAAAAATTGGAAAAAAAACTAAGCAAAACGATCCAGATGAAAAAGAAGACCAAATAAGCACAATTAAACCAAAGAGGAACCCTCGCCAAAGAAATATTATTAGATGGAGAAAGCCTGAGACTGGTGGTTTTAAACTCAACTTTGACGGTGCTAAATCACCTTATGGTTTGGCCTCTGCAGGTTTCGTAATTCGAGATGATGAAGGGAGATTGAATGTTTGTGACGCCAGGAGCTGCGGGAATTTGTCGGCACTTCAGGCTGAGGTGGTCGGTCTGCTGCTTGGGCTGGTGGAAGCTCAAAAGCGGGGTCTTAGGCGTCTTGGTGCGGAGGGTGGCTGTGTTGCCGTCATCAACGCGATTAACGGCATCTGGAAGCCCCCCCGGGAGATCGAAATCCTTCTCTTTGAGGCTCTACTCGCGTCTTTCGAGATGGTCTCCGTCGGCCATGTCTTTAGGGATGCCAATAGGGTGGCAAATCGTATTGCTCAGCTGGCCTTGGCTTCTGGTTCGGCCTCCTGGATTTCCGGCCTAGAGTTCCAAACTCTCGTCCAAAAGGACGCTATTGGGTGGTGGTACAACAGTGGTTGACGCACCCCAAACTTTCGCCCTGTATCAAAAAAAAAAACTTAAAATATATGAACTAAATTCACTTGGATAATCATTATAACTTAAAATATATGATGACAATTATACAAGCACTAGTAGTAGTATTAAAACAGTCCAAGACCTTGATTTTTTACCCAGGAGTACACAATTGTTTTGTCAACAAATATAGATTGCCTTTAGGTTGATATTGTGTTAATTTGATCTGCAGTGGAGCTTAAGGCCCATTTCGTATAACTGTATAAGATTCGGTAAAGTAAAAAAAAAAAAGAGTAAATTTTATATAAGAAGTTATATTATATATTGAAAAGTTTTGTAAGTTAAGAGAATAGAAGAATACCTATATTTTTATATGAAAAATAAGATAATGGTTTATACTTTATACACTACAAAAAAAAAATGGTTTCGGCAAAAAGTCGTGGCAAAAGCCCCTTTTGTGGTGGCAAAAGACATTTAGTGATGCAGATCAAGATGACCTTTTGTGGGTCAAACAATGATCTTGATCCAGGCGAGCTTTCAAGACCGATTCGAGGGCTATTGATGGCGAATAGTGTCATCCTCAAAAGGAAGAAGAAGGCTCCACCATGGAACAAGGTCCAAAGGAGCAAGGTGAGCTAATGTTCAAGTTTGGGTTCGTTCTTAATGGGTTGACAGCATTTCGACGTCTCAATAAAACGGATCGTTCGGAGTCCATATTTATCGGATGAGGTCGTGTCATACCTTGTTGGAACGAGGACGAAATGATCTACAACTTTGTTGTTGAAGGTTTCTCCAGAATCGACCTCAAGAATGGCCGAAATTCATCATCTTTGCAGCTGTCTCTGTTTGGACGAATTTCTACATAATTATTTAATTATTTTCGAATTTATTTAATTAAATTAGATTTAATTATTTTATGAATTTAGGAAAATAATGTGGAAATAATTATATCTCTTCTAGATATAATTCTTGTCCACCCAGTTGTTAATTTTCTATCCTTAGTTAGTTTTACTTATCTTAGAAAAGATTTACATATCTTTAGATTATTTGATTTATCTTTAGTTACCAAAACTCTATCTTTTGCACAAGATAGAATTGGTCTATTGTCTATTTAAACTCATGTTTTACGTTCAATAAAAATTAGATTGGAATTAATATTGAGGAACCCCTTTATGGATTAAAGGGCTCTTCGATTTGCCAATCCAAAGGCTCAAACTATCTTATGTTCTTAATCACCTACGACACTTACACAAATCCCCCACATTCATACGTCAATCACCCAAACTCCAATTACATTTCAGTCCAATCGGCATTCACCTAAACACAAACCCAATTTCAGAAATCCGTCGCCATAAGCTCAGAAACGTCGCAAAATAGTCCTTCCCCTCTCGTGTAAAATTGTGCCAACTCAAGAGAAATCAAGGAGCTAAGCAAGATCGAGTTTTTCTTTTAGCAATTGGCCGGCCTAGTCAATTGCTATACATCAATTGATATTCAGAGACAGGTTATGCTACGCTCTTTGTTTCTTTGATGTTACTGATGTTTTGATTTGATATGGCTTGGGAAGTTTGGGGCGACTTGGAGGATGATCCCGATCCATTGGATGGATTTTTTGCTTTGGAACGTGCTAAACAACAACGGCGCCAACAAGAGTTACGTCGGAGAGCTTGGCTACAACAACAAACCCTAGAGCGTCAACACGAAGTCAAAAGACGCCAACTTTGGCTTCAACGTCAAGAGGAAGAACAACGTCAATTGGAGATCGAAGATAAGAGGTGTCGACAACGCTATCAGATTCGGCTTCTCCAACAAAGAGAGGCTGAGAAGGCACGACGACAAGAGGATGAGGAACGCCGCCGAGAGGAGGAACGCCTCCGCGAGAAGGAACGACGGCTAGAGAAAGAGGTACAACTTCTTGCCGGGATTCAAGCACATTTTGCCGCCTTGGATGCACAACGTCAAGCGAAGTTCGAGGAGGAAGAGGCACGACGTCAAGCCAACCTAGATGCCGAAATAACGGCTATATGCAAAGAGGCCGTGGAGGAATTGATGGCCAAGTTCAAGAAGGGCGTGAAGGAGCCTTCTGTTGAAATCGTTGCCACGGATTCAGCACAGCGCACTGAACTCGTTTCGCAGATTCCCGTTGACTCCGACATCGGAATTGAGTCAACTCAATTTTGTTGTGAAGCTGACTCAAAGAGCTTTTTCAACGGTGGGCCATACGCTGCCAGACTCCTCCGGTAAGACCTCCGAATCTACGCTGCAGGTGGACTGCAGTGCTGCGCCAGATGTGGTAGTTGCTTCTGACGACAACAATGAGGACGTTGGGGACACTTCTCTTGAGTTAGCTATTGTACCTCTTGAGAATGTTCCTAATGTTGAGACTTCTGAAGTTCATAGGGGTATTGAGCCTAATGATATTGTTTCTCTTGATTGCTAAATGTTCCCTATGACAGGTGTTGTTTTTGAGGTTTCTTTGCCTCGAATTCTACTGGCGCCATCTCAAGTTGATTGTCAAGGAAGTTACTTTTTGATTGCTGATCCTTCACATTTGCTCTTCAATGACTCGATTCGAGGACGAATCGAAGCTAAGAGGGGGAGAATGATGCAGATCAAGATGACCTTTTGTGGGTCAAACAATGATCTTGATCCAGATGAGCTCTCAAGACCGATTCGAGGGCTATTGATGGCGAAGAGTGTCATCCTCAAAAGGAAGAAGAAGGCTCCACCATGGAACAAGGTCCAAAGGAGCAAGGTGAGCTAATGTTCAAGTTTGGGTTCGTTCTTAATGGGTTGACAACATTTCGACGTCTCAGTAAAACGGATCGTTCGGAGTCCATATTTATCGGATGAGGTCGTGCCATACCTTGTTGGAACGAGGACAAAAAGATCTACAACTTTGTTGTTGAAGGTTTCTCCAGAATCGACCTCAAGAATGGCCGAAATTCATCATCTTTGCAGCTGTCTCTATTTGGACGAATTTCTACATAATTATTTAATTATTTTCGAATTTATTTAATTAAACTAGATTTAATTATTTTATGAATTTAGAAAAATAATGTGGAAATAATTATTTCTCTTCTAGATATAATTCTTGTCCACCCAATTGTTAATTTTCTATCCTAAGTTAGTTTTACTTATCTTAGAAAAGATTTACATATCTTTAGATTATTTGATTTATCTTTAGTTACCAAAACTCTATCTTTTGCACAAGATAGAATTGGTCTATTGTCTATTTAAACTCATGTTTTACGTTCAATAAAAATTAGATTGGAATTAATATTGAGGAACCCCTTTATGGATTAAAGGGTTCTTCGATTTGCCAATCCAAAGACTCAAACTATCTTATGTTCTTAATCACCTACGACACTTACACAAATCCCCCACATTCATACGTCAATCACCCAAACTCCAATTACATTTCAGTCCAATCGGCATTCACCTAAACACAAACCCAATTTCAGAAATCCGTCGCCATAAGCTCAGAAACATCGCAAAATAGTCCTTCCCCTCTCGTGTAAAATTGTGCCAACTCAAGAGAAATCAAGGAGCTAAGCAAGATCGAGTTTTTCTTTTAGCAATTGGCCGGCCTAGTCAATTGCTATACATCATTTAGCTTCGGCTCTGCGACGGCTAATAGGGGCGTGGCGAATTCGACGGTGGCAAATTTTGGTAGCTTTGACAAATAGCCGTCGCAAAAAAATTAACCACGGCTAAGCGACGGTAAGCAGCCGTAGCTAAAGTGTGTAGAAATTTTTTTTTAAAAAATTGCTTTTTAGCCCGGATTCTTTAGACCCGGGCTAAAAAGTCCAATATTGTTTTTTTAAAAAAAATTAAATAACACACAATTTACATATATAATAAAATGACATTAATTATACACAAAATTTACATATGTAATAAAATGTCAAAAACTACAAAATATATATACAGTAAATGTATGCATAATTATATAATTTACATATATACAAAAAAAACTACATAATTTATACATAATAAATGTACAAAAAGAGAGATACACTCCTATTAGTATTCCTCCCTACACAAATATTACATAGAATTTCTTTCCTGATGTACTAACCCAAGTGTCCACTTGAATGACATCCTCCCTGCACAAATATTACATAGACTTCTATCGATTCATTTTCACATCAAGAATTCCATAAATACATAGTTCTCTAAATGCATAGGAGCATAAAAAAGGTTGTTTTCCAATACATTATTCATAAGATTGACATGTTTTGGCAGAGATTACACAACTGATTAAAATTTTAAGCTTCTAGAGGAAAAAGTTTAGGCTCTGAATAGAGAATACACCTTCACATTTATAAAGCAGGGAAATAAAATGAGGAAAAATCTCATTTAAGAAGTTCAAAAGCTCAAATTTAGAAGGTCATATAACATGTTTTGCTGCAATTTACCAGTATATGGACCAAATGAACACAAGATGCATATCAGAACCAAAAATAAGCTCTTAATCGAATAGGTTATAGGACAAGAAAGTTGATATTCATAAGCAACCCTAAACACAATCATGGTAATAGAAAGGATACTCACAATCTTCGTGCAAGTAAACGAGTTCCTTGCGGCCATAAGAGACCTGCAACGACATTTAAGGGGAAAGAAATAAAATGATCCGGTTCAGACAACTACATAAACAAGCTATGCATGAACTAAACATAGGGTGGATACTGTGCTTTTAAGTTCCAGTTTCGGATGCCTCAATAACTACCAAGGATGCTAGTTTTCGGAACTAAGAAATCAAGGACAACACAAAGTCACAAACCTTGTATAATGAGTTCCTTACGAATGTAGATTGAGACCGAGAAGAAAGCTGCTAGCTGAGAACACCAGGAGCAACAGGAAAAAAATAGAGGGAGACTATTAGGGACATCATCAACATGTTTATTCAAGATCATACTATAACAAGTTGGTTCATGACAAACACCGAGTTTCAGCAGAATTAAACATAAGAACCAATCATAGACTAGGACAACCAATCAAAACTAGAGCTTAAATCCATAAAACACGCAATCAAAATCTATAGAAATAGACATTGTCCACATCTAAGAGAAATAGCAAAGAAGATCATGAAAGACTGAAACTAAATCCTTACAGATGGGAAATAGTGGAGAAAGTGAAAGCAATGTTGACAACGGTAAAATAATCAGTCGCCAACACATCAAGTCAACTCAATTCAATAGCTAGCTAAATAGGACATAAGGAATACATCATAGCCAAGGGAGACCTGAGGCAGATAAACTAATGCATGAGAAAGTCCTGACCACAAAACCATGTAATCACTTTTTATGTCCAAAAATATCACCATCACCAGCTGACATCCTTCATCCTGCATACAACACGTACAGATGACAGAGTTAAGTACACTTATTACGTCTGAGAAGATGGAAAAAAGCTTTGGGCTGAGGAATTTAGGTAACCATCAAGGAGGTAAGAGTATAAGGTAAAAAGAATCAATCTATTCCCATCATCTATTTGCAAATGGTGATCGAAATAATAATGTGACACAAGCAGTTTTACAGATTTCTTGTTGTAAGTTTAAATCATCACAACTCCTTCAATACTTGGCCAAACCATTCAAAGCTCAAATTGCACATCTATGAGTCTACTAAAAAAATAAACAAAGAACTCCCGGAAATTTTCGACAAACAATCAGGCATTGGAACTGTAGATTTAAGAACAACATTATCTACCCTAGTAGATCAAACTCAAAATAGATTAAAAGAGTACCTTCATTACAGGCATTGGAACTCACTCAATTGCAGTTCCAGTAACCTTAGAAACAGACTATGTTAAAGTCTTTTCTGCAATGGCCAAAAGCCTACAAGAACACAAAGGGGAAAGAACACATTAGTCACATGAAGTAAGTTGTGATAAATGGTGACTAGAATGACAACACAACCAAATTAAACACAACTAACCCTTAGGACTAGCATCTCGTATAGGACATTGTGGTACCCCATAGCTCCTATATCAAATTAAGACGAAAACAGGCCAATGTTTCTTTAACCCATATCTGATCCTATAATGATACTATATGCATATAACTTCATCCAAAATTTCAGTTTGAGCATAGGGGACCATTTGATGGTCTCTTCTAGTAATGTCACATAACTCAGTTTCTTCACTTACCTCTAAATAAATTTCAATTTGAACCAGTTCAAATGGAAAAGGAAAGAAATGGAAAAATGGAGCTCTATGAAGATTAACATACTCAAATCTCATTAAATGAATGGAAAGCTGTTTAACACAAGAGAATATATTTAAATTGGATACATAACCACTTAGACATCTATTTTTGATAGGTTAGGAAAGCTGAACATGTGGCAAGCATTTAACGAAAATAGGAGGGTGCAAAGGACTGTGCAGAATAGGGTAAGGAACAAGGGTGACCGTCACGGTAAGGATGCTCGGTTTGAGCCGAGGCAAGGGAAAAGGAAGAAGCAAGTAAAGTTCTAAAAACCATATAATGTAGCTAACTTAACTCATTATTTAAAATCTTTCAAAAAAAACTTATTATAAAATAACAACAGTGGTTAATAGTATGTTTAGCTATTAAAAAAGGCAATTCAAAATCTATACTATATGATTCAATCAAACATTCATCAGCCATCACAGGTACATATAAAAAACACAAGTGCATGCCATCCACTGGTCAAAAACCTGTTTTTGAACATTGGGCTTATCCAAGATGGTTTTCATTCCCCGTCTCATGCCTTATAATATTCATATTGATGATTGAGAAACATATAGTTTTATGAATGATTGCTAATTAAGATATATTGTATCGATCCGTTTATTTATGGATTTTATATCATAAGGCAAATGGCAGCAACATGGTTTTCTTTCTCAAGTCATATAGTCATACTGTTTTAACTCTGAGTCCTCATTAAATTACTAATTTTACATTTTGTAAATTGATTTACAAATTGTAAAATACTACCTTTACATTATGCTCTACCACTAAGTCATAAACTTGTTGTTTTTGGCTAATCGTCGAGCCCTTTCTTCCTCCTTGATAAAACTACCTTCATACATTGGTATTCAATGTTCAAATGCTGATAATGAAATATATTAAGTGTACCTATAAATAGTATACAAACAAGGTAACCCAGAGAGAACAAAAGGAAAATAAGAAAACCATGATATCAAATTGAGCAAAAGCATTATATTAGATCGGTCCAATCTTTAAATTTTAGTCGATTGAAAGTAATACAGGAGAAAGCCCTAATCAAACCAAACCCTAACAAGAAGCTATTAGAATCTGCCAAACGAAACCCTAAACAAATCAAACCCTAACTAAACAGTCACTTTTCCCCTAAATCAAACCCTAAACCAACCGTAATTGGATCTCCTAAATTGAAATGAAAGGGATTCAAAGATATTACCTAACAATGGAGAATTCCGGAGATATAAGGAAGGTACGCGAGATCCGCTTCTGTCCGACAGATCGAGGTGCTCGAGAGAGATGTCGATATGTTGAGAGAGAGAGGGATGTCGATGTGGAAACGGCCGACTCACAAGCGGAGTAAAGACGGCGTGGGCACGTACCGGCGCACAATCGCAGGTAGACGGGGTGGAATCGTCGGAACTTGAGAGCTAGAATCGAAGGGTACGCAGGCCGGCGAGCGTTGTTTGTGAAGAGAGGACGAGTGAGAGAGGAAATCGGGAAGGCCGTTGGTGGGCGTGAGAGTCAAGAAGGAGATGGATGAAGAAAAGAGAGAAGGTAGAGAGTGTCGTTAGTGGAGAGAGCTGAGGGAGAAAGGAGATCAGGAAGGCCAGCCATGAATAGATCTGAGAGTGAGAGTGAGAGTTGAGAGGGACATGGACAAACGAGAGAGGATCTTCAGATCTGGAATGAAGTGGGCGGACGAACTCACGAACAGTTTATATACTAGGGTTTCTCTAAAAAAAATATTGTATGCGTTTTAATTGAGTACCGTGTCTTTTTTTTGCCACGACATCACCTTGCCGTTGCAAATACCACCTCAATTGCCACGGAAAATGGGTTGCCGAAGCTACCTTGCGTGGCCAATTTTTTTTTTTTTTTTTTTGTAGTGATAGTAGTTAGAGATTTAGGGTCTCATATAAGATTATATAAGATAAATGAAATAGAAATAAATTTTGTATGAGAAAATATAGTGTAGAGAAGTTTTGTGAGATTAGATAAGAGAAAAATGTTCATTTTTACTCTAAAAAAAATAAGATAAAAAGGGAAGAATATATGGTTACCTATTATTCAAATAAGTGATTGAAAGAATGGATGTATATAAATTTGGGTGAAAGCCCATTAATTGCACCTATTAAATACTTACAAATAAATCTAATATATATTTAATATTAGCTTAAGAAAACAGAAAGTTATTGTAGCTTATTGGTAATAGGTATAGTTCCAATCCACCATGCCAAGGGATCAAATCTCTATAATTACAATATTTTTCAAGTTTATAGTATATTATTTTTTTTTAAACCTAAACGCAAGCATTTCTACAACAATTATCATTTTTTTGCTTGAATTGCATGTAGAAGTGAGTAAGAACAGAGTCAAATTAATATATTTGTCAAATTTCAAAGATTAATTATACATATTAAAACTTTTAGAGATAATGCATTTCTAAAGCAATTGTCATTTTTATTTTGCTTATATAGTTGAATTGCATGTAAAAGTGAGTAAAAAGATAAATAGAGCCAAGTTAATCTATACTATCTATACAAATTTGGGTGAAAGCCCATTAATTGCACCTAGGGTTGGCATGGTACGGTAACCACCAAAAAATGGTGATTACCACGTACCAACCACCAACTGGTGGTACACAAATTTTCATACCACATACCAACCACGAATTGTGGCTACCATCGGTACATTACCATGGTTACCATGTTGTAATTTCTTCCGGTGACTGTGATTCGGAAGAATGAACTCCGACAAGCCATTGAGAGAGAGCAAGTTAGAAATTGGGGGATCTTGAATGGTCAGAGGGTTTAGGAGGATGGAATCAGCAACTGAACGGGCAACCCTTGAATGGCCGCAACTCGAAAGCCTTGAACGGATAGACTAGAGAGGGGAGACTAGGGTTGTCGCGGACTTGCAGTGCCGCTTGATTCTCCTATGTGTTTGTCGGTTTGAACGAACTAACAAAAGAGACTAGAAACAGTAAAAATGACCAATTTATGTCAACATCAAAACACAAAATATAAAGTAAGTTAAGATTAAAAACTTAAAACTTAAAGGTAAAAACAATAAAGTATTAAATAAAAAAAATTATATATATATACTCGGTAACCATGGTAACCATGGTATTCAGATTTCATTACCATTACCGTACCACTTTCATGTGGTTACCACCACGATGGTTACCGCAATGTTGGTTACCATAAATGTGGTTACCAACATAGTCGGTTTGTGGTTGGTACGTGGTTGGTATGGTAATTTTCGTACCATTTGCCAGCCCTAATTGCACCTATTAAATACTTACAAATAAATCTAATATATATATATATATATATATATATATATATATATATATATATATATATATATTTTTATTTAATATTAGCTTAAGAAAACAGAAAGTTATTGTAGCTTATTGGTTATATCCAATCCACCATGCCAAAGGATCAAATCTCTATAATTACAGCATTGATATATATATATATATAGGGTGTAGTTCTAGTGTTCACAAGCCTTAGAGTGTACCTTGTACACAAATCTGAATCGTTAATAGATAAGAGATGGATGGTTATGATTAAAAGGATTTTGTTTTTATTTTGCTTTAATTTGTAGTGGGACCCATGCCCAAAAATAACTCATGCAATCTACCCATGCGCGTCGCGTCAGTGCGTGTACCACCAACACTTCCCTCTTCTTTTTTTTTTCGACTGCCTTTTTTTTATGGTTTTATAAAAAATTAAACGTATGGGACCCACCTGATTTAGTTGGTTTTAAAGATTTGGCAATTCCACCGAATAATATTACACATGTTACCGAATGGTTTTAAAAATTTGTCTATTTCACCGAATAATATTTCACATGCCACCGAATAATATTATATTATGTTTTTCCATCTAGTTTATATCAAAATTTAACAATTCTACCGAATAATTTGTCACATATTACCGAATAATATTTTTTCTTGTTCATCAATTTCAGAGAAAAGAAACTTACGATTTATATGAATAATTCTTCGTATTTCACCGAATAATGTTTTACATAATAATTATTCGTATTTCACCGAATAATGTTTAGTTGTGTAATTATACTTGTGTGATAAAGATATTTTTGTGTTGTTTGTCAAATCGAATACTCCATTTAACGACGAATAATGACTTAGATTTCACCGAATAATTAACCAAACTAAAATTCGACATAATAATAATGATTTAGATTTAACCGAATAATTGACCAAATCATTTACATTAATAATCAACAGCACCAAACCCACAAACAACACCTAATAATTGACCATAAAAATTGAATATAAAACACGACCTTCAATGATGGTGGAGAATTGGGTGGAAAGTAGACACCCAGCGTTACCAAACCCATCCATAACACCGACCAACAACAATCCAGCCAAGCTGCATCTTCGATCGGACGGCCTCACCCTTGGGGTTCTAATTCAGTAAGAGAAAGAGATGAAAGACAGAGCGGTCGAAGGGCCAAGCTACGCATCTTCGATCTCAAATCGGCCTCCCGAATCGCACCCTGCATTCGCCGCCGAGTAGAAACCGCCACCCACACAACCGCGGATGTGAATTGGGGGTGGTTGGCCTCAACCCCGAGCCCCCCTCATCGGAATCCTCGTCGGCGTGGTCGAGCAGCGAGAATATCTCCGGATCGGTCATCGGCGGCTGAATTGGAGGCGGTTGTAATGGAAGGCCCTTGGAGGTGGTTGTAATCGAAAGCCCTTGAATTGGAGGTAGTTCATGATCTTACCAAGTCAACATTCGACTCCTCTTCGCCGGCCTTTGCCTCTCGCCTCGCCGCCGGCCTTCACCTGCTCGCCTCTTCGCAAACCTTCGCCTCTGACCGCCTCCGATTGTGTCAACGCTCCGCCCTCGCAATAGCCCAGCAACCCTTCTCACAATCCCCTGGATATCTCTGTGCGGCTCCTCAAAGTTTTAGAAGACGACACAAATTAATTAGGGTTTTATTCATCTTCTCTACACGCGCTACACGCAAAAAAAGATAGAGTTTGGGATTATTTTTCACAATTTTTTTAAAAACCGCCCATGACACGTGGTACTCTCCCATCCCTCCATTTCATATAGATTAAAGGCTCAGATTTGTGTACAAGGTACACCCTAAGGCTTGTGAACAAATGATCCATACTATATATATATATATATATATATATATATATATATATATATATATATATATATATATATATATATATATATATATGATCGAATGGGTTCGCTCAAATTAAATATCATATGATCGAACGGGGTTTTAGTACGTAGTTGAATTTATCCACGAATTCAGGATTCCAGTCCATGAAGTTTAAGCTGATAATCTAATAGGCCAAGTTTGTACTATAGGTGGAATACGTGCATTCCATGTATATTTCAAGATTTGCGTTGTCTTCTCTTAGAAAAGGGTTCATTTTGTGGTCTTAATTCACCTCATTCGGCCTTGACAATTTTATATCTAGATCAGGTACTATACTCAATATTTGCCCATTTCATGTGGTAATTAATTTTTTTTGTATGATTAACTCTAAAGATTAAAATTATAGGGAAAACTAATTAAAATACGCCGATTTGCAAAAATACACTAAATCGGTGTTCGGTTTGCAAAAGTATACCTGTTTTCTGGGAATAGCAAAAATAAGATAGGTGGGTCCTTTGTGCTAAAAAATAGGTCATTTGTGCTAAAAAATAATGGTTTATTTTACCTTTAAATTTAAATATAAAAATCATTCAATAGTACAGAAAGCCAGTTTTACCTCGGTTATGTGTGCAAGCTTTACCACGGTTCTGAACTGAGGTAAAAGTGGCTATGGTAAATTTGTCAGTACCGTGGTAAAATTGTCCACCCGTGGTAAATCCGTCCATAGCTGTAGGCCTTGTCAACCGTGGTAAATAGGTCGTGTGGTAATTGTGTTTTGAACCGTGGTAAATTGTTGAACCGAAGTAAATATGTATTGTGGTAATTGTTGCCTAATTATTATAGTAGCCTATGCGGGATTTGAACCCATATCTTTTGTATAAATACATCGCTCTACCATTTGAGCTAATAGGCTTAAATAAAATGATGGTATAATTTTCCACCTTGCAAAGGTAGAAAATCCACCCTTTTAGTTTTATCAAATTGGTTACCAAATATTAAGTAAACCTAGTTAACTCCATATGTAAAACAATTCAACCAAATATTCCACCTATCTTTCATATACTACAAAGAGAATGTGTCAACTGGTTAGTTCATTACAAATCTTGTGTACTGAACTATAGATGTTGCTAATATTTACACTATATATATCTAGCCCTTTCCTTCCACTGGTTATAGACATAAGCTGCATTACTGATGTAGCTAGAAGAAACTAGTGAAGGTTCAGACAACATGGATCATGTTTATCCACACAATTATATATTCCAACTTCCTTCTTATCTAAGTGCAAACATTTTATCATAAGACTAAAGACATTAGTACAACCAACCACCTTAGTAAATCTTAAAACATCCAAAAGTATAAAAGCAAGAACTATTTTCTTCCTAGAAATGTGATAAATAAAAGATCATGCCCTCTTTTATTTGTGGAAAAATGGACAAAAATAATACCAAGTATCAACTTTTGGCCAAAAATAATACGAACTTTGAAATTGACCGTTTCATATACGAACTATCGCCTTATTAACCGAAAATAATACATATGTGTATTCCGGTGAACTTTCTGACCAAATACACCACGTGGACGCCCGAAAACACACATGACATAAATTTTTGCAACGTCACCAAATTTGTAAGTTATGTCATGTCATAAATTTATTTTTTATTTTTTATTTTTTTTTTAAAAGAAAATTAAACAAATATGCAAATAGCTACAGTACCTTCCGAAATAATGGAATCGAGGGTGGGTGTCTTCACTTTCTTCTCAATGTTATCTGCTCGTTCTCTCCTCCATTGTTTCGAAAGGTACTGTAGCTATTTGCCTATTTATTTAATTTTTCTTTTTTTTTTAAAAAAAATGAAAAATAAATTGAAAAATAAATTTATGACATGGCATAACTTACAAGTTTGGTGACATGGCAAAAATTTATGCCATGTGTGTTTTCCGGCGTCCACATGACGTATTTGGTCGGAAAGTTAACCGGAATACACATATGTATTATTTTCGGTTAATAGGGCGATAGTTCGTATATGAAACGGTCAATTTTAAAGTTCGTATTATTTTTGGCCAAAAGTTGATACTTGGTATTATTTTTGTCCATTTTTCCTTTATTTGTTAATCCAAGATAATTTTCTTAGAATTGCACATTAATTTAGATAAGAGAATTGCAAATCTACAATCAGCTAGCAATCATTTACTCCCTTTTACATTATGCTATAGTGGGATAAAAAATAATAATAAAAAATCAAAACTTGGACAGGAAACGAAGGACACTCTAGTTTTGCCTTATGATGGCACAATCTTCACTTGAAGGAAGATCTCATCGTATTCAAGAGATAGAATACAAGTCCCAAGTCAAATTCCAAAGATTAAAGAAACAACATTCACTAAAGAAGACAGAAAAATCTGAAAATTGACGTCTTACCTGGAAGTGGGAGAAGGTTGTTTGAAGGAAAGTCAAAATCTGAGTGTTTTGGCTATTCTGAACATGGCAAGTTAGTGGATCAAACCCCAGATAGAATCTGCTTGTATAACCTAAATCAGACATTTTTCCTGCAGGATAAGCTAGAAAGACATAGACAAGAGTTAGAAAATCATAGTTGGAGAAATTTATAAGAAATCCAGGAAACAAGAACAGATATCTAAGGCACTTGTCTTTATGTGTGCACAAAGACAAGTTTAAAATGGTTAAACAACCTGCACATGCAAACATACAACAAAGAAAACATACCATATTTGCCTGAGATATCATTAATGCTAGATGGAATCAGTTTCAAATATTACAAAACAGTTTCAAATTTGAAGATTCAGCTCAAGCTAAGCAACAAGTCAGATTCAAGCATCAGAAAGTGAAATATTACAAAACAGAAGTATATAAATCAGAACAGAGAAAAATATTAGAAAAATATGATTACTGCATCAATCCTATTAAAGACATTAGAAAAATATTAGAAAAAAGAGCAGAATATTACTCCATAAATTTACAAGCAAACATGTGGGAGCATCCAACAAAAAACAAGACAGTGAAAACATATATGCTCTTCTTTCATGGATAACAATTGACAACAAAAGAATAACCAGTTTTTACATGATATTCCTATTGAGATTACAACAGAAGCATCGAAATTTCAATGAAACTAGTACATAAGATGAAATAAAAAAAAAGGAAATGCATAAGATACTCATATAGAAAGGATATCATCAAAATTATAGCATCCGATTCCAAAATAGAATGATCCATAAGTCGCTCATCAGGAAAAGAACAAAATCACCTGGATAAAGTAAGAAACTTTTCTCCATGACTGTATCTCAGATTTATCCATAAATACTTTTAATTAGTATGCAGCCAGATAAACTTAACACCCATAAGGAAGCTAGCATGTGCAAGCACCCAAACTTGGCAATTGGATCAAAAGTATATAGATGAAGCTTGAACAAAAACAACATAAGCATCTAATAGGATAGTAATCGTTAGAATCTTAGAAGACTCATGTAAAAAAAAAACTTACACCAGGCGCTCCATTTTTGTCATAAACAGCATAACATTTCAGCTCTCTAATTTCAGGGAAAAGCTCATGAGTTCCAAGACACAATTAGATATCATTTCCATCTATGTTTTATTGATCATCAATTATGAACAATGCAAAATGCAGGAAAATCATCTAATATTTCATGTCTATTGGAACCAGTTGTCACCTGTTATCCTTCAAAAAAAAAAAACTTTCCTGAACCTTTAAAGCTTTATCTAAGATTAAGATTTTGTAATTGCAAGTCTCTTCTGAACACATACAAGATGCTCATGGTTGGTAAACTGGTATTATAGGGAAACTTTATGAGATTAAACAAGGACAAAGAACAGTTATACGTATACCTCCCCAGCAAAAGCTTGCCAATCCAACAGAAGAAGCTCCTCGAGTCCTTAATGCAGCAATGACTGACTTCACATCTTCATATCCTTTATTCTAATATTAGAAAAGTCATTTTGTTTGTGCCACAGATAAGAAGTTCACTAGCATATATAGAAAAGGAAAAGAAAACCTAAATGGATGATTGAGAAACTAACAGTTCCATGATTTGCTTTCTACGCTTGGAAATCAAAGCCAGCTTTCTCACGCCTTAACGGATCGCCATGGAAAAAATCAGGAGCCGCAACAAGGAATCCTTGTGCAGCAACCTTATCTGCTAGTGTCCTTCAATATAAGCAAGCAAGATATCAAACCACCACCAATGCTTAAGATGTGAAAGCATACAATTTAGTGTTCAAGTACGACAGAAGCTTCAGGGTTGCACCAATGCAGACAACAAGCACGCTACACTTGTATAAGGGTTCAACAAACTGTAATAGGGGATAACTGATAAGATCATACCTCATGTTCGGTGCTTCATATCCTATAAAAATACAAATTCAACTGTTAACAGGAAGGAAATATTCACAAATCGGATTCCAGAAGTTTCTGGAATGAGCAACACAAATTAAGCACTGAAGCCATGAAATGGGGGGAGTTAACAATCGTTTCGTTCTAGAAATTCACTTGTTTTCGGCTTTGATTTCACAACAGTGTGCAGCTTCAATGACGATTGATGACAACTGACTTAAAACCCTAGAAAAATAACATATCCAAAGAATCTGGAAAGTCACAATAGTCGAAAGATTGCAGAATATTAGGGCACAAGAAGTGGAGATTACATACCATAGAGTCGGAGATGAGGAGGACATAATAGTCCGTAATCATGCGCACTCAGGCGGTCCCTATTCTCAAGCGGAAACCAGCAGTACACGGAGGCAGCCACACTGATTTGAGACACACTCAGGCGGAATCAAGGCGGGCTCCTCACGGCGAGCTTCGACACAGGCAGAATCGAAGGTCGATGGCGATGGAGAGAGGTCGGGGGAAGATATGACGAACAAGGGCGTTGGCAATGGTCGGACCTGCGGTGCTTGATTAAAAGCGAGGATATTCGATGGCGAAGGAGCTAACCGACTACAACCGGCGACGACGAAGGAGGAGAGGAGGAGGAAGTGTCGGGTGTAGAGAGGAGGGGCCATGAAGAGAGCTGAGGAGGAGATTTTAGGAGACGAGAGATGGAGAAGAAAGTCTGGCAATGAGAGAAGGGCCGGTTAAGGGATTTATCAATCTTCAAAATTTACCACAAAATAAAAGGGATCGTGGTAAATATGATATTAATTTACTTCGGTTCTCTAAAAAACCGTGGTAAACTCGTTGATTTTGAAATTTTACCACGAAATCAAACGGAACTATGGTAAATTTGATGCTAGTTTACTTCGGTTCTTAGGAGAACCGTGGTAAACTTGTAAAGTTTGAAAAATTACCACACTAATACACAGAACCGAGGTAAATTAAGTGTAGCCAAAGACCAGTTTTCTACTAGTGATTAAAAGGAGAATTATGAATTAAAAGAAAAGTAAAAAAATGAAATATATATATATTAAAATAATATTTTTAATATTTTTTTCTCAGAAATTTAAAAATAATAAAACTAGCCGGATGAAAATAATTGAGAATTAATAGTGACAGGAATAAAATTTATTTTTGACAGGATATAAGTTGTTTATGATAAAACTGATAATTAATAATGATAGGATGGAGTCTATAATAGGGAAGAGAATAAAGATACGATTTTATCCATACCATAACTAGAAATTAAAGGTTTGTCCAAGATGACAAAGTTATTTGTTCACAACGACAGGGAATAATGTCCATATTGACAAGGTTGTAGGTTTATTTTAACAGGATTAAAGCTATAATAGGGGAGAGAATCTCTAAAGATACGGTCAAGCATATCTTCAGGATTATTAACCGTATTTACAAAAAATTGTCAATATATATCTTCAAACCATAATATTATCTCATTGTCAAGATGAATATTTTCCTTGACAATCCCAAATATGCACATTGATAGGATATGATCAAAAATCAATGGGAAATTGAGTAAAGATACGATTTTGACCAGTACCAACTAGATTATTAACCCTAACCGCTTAATTGCCGCCTCCTACTAGATATTCCCTCCAATCAACACCACTTTCTTCACCATGCTCTCCTACTAGATATGCCCTCCAATCAACCACTTTCTTCACCATGATCTCAAGTAGCTGTCATACCATCAAAATGTGGGCATTCAATTAAAAAGTTCATAAGACAATTCATTTAATATGAATCATGTACACTGATACACACTGCTTGAAAGGATTAAATCAGAGTGTTTCCTATCTAAAATCATTCAAACTCTTGAGGATTGAAGGAGATGTCATCGGGGTACATTCAGTGTAACCAATTCGGTAGCAGTGCACATGGTCTGATGGTCATACAACAGAGCGACTCTTTATTATAGTTTTTTTACATGACAAATATAGGAAATTATGGTTCGAGTTTTGAGGAACCTGCTTCCCCTGCTGGTAAGGCTAAATTACATTAATTGAACATATCTTCACAGATCTGACCACCTTAAATGACACGAAACCAATGATTTACCCATCCCCATATATGATGCGAACTTCAGTCAACAATAACAGTACATCTTCGCTTGCAAACTTCGTGCCCTTTCACATCCCCACTCATATGTTAGAAGTAATAATCCCCACAAGAGTTACTTTCATGGTAGCCACAAGTACAAGACAATAATGTTATGTGTTTTTAGGATTCTATACCTGCTCGTAGACAAAGTCGGGAGCTCTGATCCTCTTGGATTCATCAGCCATGCTCTTGCATGATGAGGGAATGTCAAGTAGGGTAGTTTTCTTGTATTGAACCTGCACATATATTGAGCTTATCTTCAATTTGATGCTTAAGAGCAAAAGAATGCACCAAATGCAGGAAAATAAATTGAAAATAGAGAAGCTACAAAGGTCGATAGATAAGAACAAAGCTACCTAGTTGATGCAAAGATAATGGAGGAATGGAAAGCAAGTTTTGTAAGATATGAAAACAGCCAGAACTGGAGCATAACTAAGAACTAAAAGACACATACTAAGCATAGTTACTCAGAAAATTAGCATCATAACACACTTCTTCAATCAATGGGAAGAACCAATCAATGACAATTAAGAAAATGAGAGGATAAGCTAAATACATCTGCAAAGCAATAATGTTTACTGCTGGAAAGACCTAAAATATGTCCTTCAATAATCAAAGTGGAAAATAAACCGGTATTCAGATTTTCAGTCAGTATACCTGGATTTCAATGGCTCTTATTAGTGCATCTAGGCACACGGCTGCATGAACACTTTCCAAGTTGGGGCACTGGAGAAGTAATTTATCTGCGGAGCAGAAATGTTAAAGAATGTCTAAAAAAAGCTACAAGTATTGACCCAATATCCATCATAAACAAAAGAGTCACTAAAGAAGTAATACCTAGGTGCAAATTTATACAGGAGTTCACGTTCAAGTCATTGAGTTCTGGACAGTTCAAGTATAAAGCCTGCAAATAACAACAATTAAATGGTCAGAAAAAACAGAGGAGAAGCAACTACATACGAGTCATTGGATAAAGGACTCACATCCAAGTTACGCACTCCGCTATTGAATCCAACATAATGCCTCTTGGTTGTATTTGGAAGTTTTGAGTGCCTTGTCCACCACCTTATGCAGGAAAAATACCAAAGAATTTACCAAAATGCCAATCACAACACCACTATGTGGGTGCATATGATGACCAAGTCAGCTTGCTTTACCATGATATAAAATTTTCAAACAATCAAAACATCTTGACATCCTCATGCTCAACTGCAAAGAACAAAACTCAAGTAAAAACATACTTCTACTCCTTTCGATTGAACACCTCCCACTAATAGTTTACGTGTAATATACAAATAGTTATTACGGTATACATTCTCCTAGTTACGGTACTTCTTAAATATATCAGGAAAAGTTTTCATGTTCAAAGCAAACCGTAACTAGAGACACCATAGACCCTTTCTGGACTAGTACAATGTTATCCACCTCGTCTGGATTATGGTGTTAGAAATAAATTCACTTTCCAAATCCAATTCATGCGCGGAAAACACAAAGTCTTCAAAAATTTTGTCAAGGGAAATACTGTTTTCACCCACACCATGAAGTCATGAACACACTATGTTGAAGCATCTGATCTGATCAGTGAAAAACAATAAGAGCTCAAGGGATAGATGCCTTTTCCACCAGTTCTTATATTCAGAGTAACGAGAGTTTCCACTAATTTTACAAATAATCAACAAATATAAACAATCAAGCAATTAATCAATGGTGGTTTAGATTCTTAAGATCATGAAATTTGAATAGTCAAAAGGCCCGATTATCATGAATTGACAAAAAATATAGACAGTGTAATTGATAATAAAACGTGAATAAAAACGAATGTAGAAATAACGAAACGAGGAAGATCAGAAGTAACATTGGATATAATGATTGGAAATTTGGGTAATGAAAAGGCAATCAAGGAAACACAATTACAGAGAATTACAGAAAGATAGAGTTTCTATTAGATAAAAATTACAATGGACGAGCAAAACGAACCGGAGGGTGATGGCGCCGGAGGGTGAGGGGGACGACCCAGAGCGGAAGGGCGAGGGCGATCGTTGACTGGGCAATAGGACTCAATCGACAAGCGCCAGTGGGTGAGGGCGACGGCTCCGGAGTGTGTGGGTGACGAGCCGGAGGGTGAGGGCGGTGAGCCAGAGCGGGAGGATGAGGGCGGACTGGGGTTGCGCGGAGGATCGGGTGCATCTCGTATTAGGGATTAGGGGTTGTTTGTTTTTTTTTTGTACGCTTTTAAGTTCTAATTCTTTTGTTTATTTTTATTATATTTAATTATTTAATATATAACAGGAAAAAAAAAAGATAAATACCAAAACATTTACCTTTTCTTATTTTCTATTTTTTGGGGAGGTGGGGTAATTTTGTTAATTGAATAGGGTATTTTTACAAATTTTCATACGTGGGTGCAATTGTTTTCAAAAGTAGGTATTTTTGCAAACCAATTATGAAAATGAGGTATTTACTACTAATTCCCCATTAAAAAAAGAAGAAATTGGGTCTAATAAAAAAATCTTTAAAACAAATTGCATTGGGCCGTGGGTGTTTTATTAAGAAATTGCAGTGCTCTACTCATATATTTATATTCCTCATATTAGTGTCTTGTATTATCTGGCTTTGATGCTTTTGCAGATACGGGTCATTCAGAAACTCTCTCTCGACCTAGTCGGGATATACTGGGCTTGTTGTTGTTGTTGTTGTTGTTGTAGTGGGTCGTGTGTGTTTTATTAAGAAATGTTGTTATCGTTAATGGGCCCCGAATTTTATTGGGCCCTGGGCGAGAGCCCAGCCTGTCTTTGCCTCTGGGTCGGGCCGTCATCTTACGATCCTAGGAAGAGTTCTGATCCGGACCGCTTGCACATACTCGTTTATACTAAAATCGGGGGTAGGATCGGCTAGGATCTCTAGGATCTTACGATCTTAACCGATCCTAGTAATTTCATATATTGGTAAAATTAGGTCCATCCAAATTTTATTCTACAAAGCCCATGTCGTTATTTTGAGGAACTTAGGCCCGTTTCTATTTTTTTAAAATTCTTGGGGACATTAAACCCTAAAATTCCTAGATGTCGTTTGTTTTCTCAAGTGCTCAACCCTCAAGTCTGTAGCGGTGCGGTCCGGTGAAGTGAAGCTTGAGGCCCTGAACTTTCAAAAAATGATGGTGTTTGTTTTAATTTTTTGGGACATAACTTGTTGTGAAGATGAATCTATCGAGGATTCGAGATGAATGATGGTGAAGAACTGAAGATGGTGATGATGTTGATGATTTTCTTTGAGAGAGATGCTGAAATTGTTTATGATGACTGATGTCTCCAAAGTAGCCATGTCTTTATGCATATTTTAGTTCCATATTCTTTACATTTTGCATATTTCGGGTTGGGAATATGTTGAATTTATGTAGTATATGCTTATTTGTCAGAAATGGAGATCTACATAAGTTTCTGTTTAATATTGCAGAATATGGAAACATTTCGGGAGAAAACCAAGAAGCGAGAACCGGAGCTCAAAGCTACTCGACATCGACAAAGCCTTAGTCGATCTCGACGGATCACGCCTAGACACACCCTAGTCGAAGAACACATGTCGAGGAGCCAAGGAGAAATTATCCAGAACCAGGAGATCGAGATTATCCGGATCTAGGGAGAAACTATCCGAAGTCGAGGAGAGACTACTCGACCATGCCCGAACAGCTTCCTCGAGATCGAGGACCGGTACCCGAGATCGACAAGCCCGGGAGCTTGTGTCCGAGCACATCGAGAAAGACCTGCCCAACCAGCCAAGCCAAACCTAGTCGACGAGCTTCCCTACTCGATGTCGACAAGGAGTCCTCGAGATCGACGAAGCCTGTGAACCTGTGTCCGAGCATGTCGACAAGAGGCTACCCGATGCACAAAGCCGGCCAAGTCGATGATCCACCCCTCCTCGAGATCGACGATGCCCTTGAGCCCTATACGAGCCTGTCGAGCACCAGCTAGCCAAGACGCCGAGTCAAACCCAGTCGACCGACAATCCTACTCGAGATCGAGTAGACCTTTGTCGAGATCGAGGAGACTTCCAGAGACGCGTTACGCGATTTGATCAATTCTACTCGGTGTGGGATTACTTGAGCCCGAAGATTGCCGATTCTATCCGAAATAATCAAGATACATCATGAAGAGAGAGATCTATCCACTTGAAGACACTTTAGATATAATTCCCTATTTTAGATTTAATTTCTTTGTTGCTTTTATTTATCTTTTAAGCCTTTAAGATATAGTTTTAGATATAGATAGATATTTCTATCCTTGAATAGCAAAGTTTAGAAGCCTATAAATAAAGCCCATGGGGCTGATTTCTAGTCATTCAATTTCAGTAGGAGAAGTAGTAGAGAGAGAGAGAGAGAGAGAGAGAGAGAGAGAGAGAGAGAGAGAGAGAGAGAGAGAGTGGCCAAGAGGAGTTTTGTGAAGCGAGAGCGGAATTGACTTCCTTTGGTTGTAAGCTCTATTTTATTTCATTAATGCAAGTTTATTTCCTTTTATTATTGATGTCTTTAATTATGATGAAGCGCGAGTAGTCCACCCACTTCTAGGGTTGGGGCGAGCCCGACGATAGCCATGCATAATTGAGGTAAAAATCCGACTTTTATCAAGTTTTGAGCATCTACTACTTGTTATGTGTTTATTACCCATCTAATGGAGATCCGTGATAACAACTTGGATTATAAACATAAAATCAGTAGAGACAATTAGGGTTTCTTGAAAGAGTTGTCTAATTGTTGGAAAAGGCGAAAGCTAGTCCTTTGATGCGATTCACATGATTATCTATTTGATTCTGCCTTACGCATGCTTGGTTATCGTTGTTGCAAACCCCAATCTTGGAAGTCCTTTTTATACAGTTTAGTTCAAAATCCCAAAAGCCTTTGCATTTACTTTTATTCGTTTTATTCTCTGTCTCCTCGAGATCGAATAGCACTCGTCGATCTCGACTACTGATCTTCGACCCAAGGTCGTTGTAGCTTCTGTGTGCAGGTACTCGACGAGCCAAGCCAAAGTCGATCAAGACTCTACTCGATCTCGAGTAGGCTCTTGTCGAGATCGACCACCAGTGCTTGTGACTGCTGCGTTGTTCGACTGTCCGATCTTCTGTCGAGTTGATGTGCTCGAGATCTAGCACCTGTTGTCGACTTCTGACCGTGAGACTCCATCGCTGCCTAGGATCCGCTGACACGCTTCCTCGTGGATCGATCCTGACTTCCCGTTGCTACATCAGGAGGAGGTCTTGTAATTATTTGCAAGGGACGGAATCTGGTTTGTTGTGATCTATTTTGTTATATTTCATACTTGATTTCCTCCTTACAACAAATTGGCGCCGTTGCCGGGGAAGCTATCATTCGGGCCTTAGGTAGTTAATTCTCACGTCTACTTTGAGCTACTTTACAGGTGTATGCGCCGTTCTGGTCAACCACCTGAGTTTGACGGCTTAGACGAACCAGAGCGCCTTCTACACATCAGAGCTAAACTACAAAGAGCCATGGCGGCTGCTGAGACACAAGAACAGCTGATTGCAAGGCTTACAAGGGAACTAGCCGTAAAGGATACTACTATCGCCGCTGAAAAGGCAGCGAGGGAACAAGAAGCTGAGCGCGCAAGGCAAGCAGAAGCTGAGCTTGCCCAATATCCAACCACTGCCGAGGATTATATGCATCTAACTCTCGTCGTGCCTGAATCGGCGATTCTTATCCCTGAAAACTCTTTTGAAATTCGCACTCAATTTCTGATAGAGCTTAAAAATAATGCTTTTTATGGCAAATTTAATGAGTGTCCTCTTGAACATATTACCAATTTTTCTGACATATGTCGTACTCTTGCTGAAGGTACAACTTTGGAATATGTCAAGATGAAGGCTTTTCGCTGGTCTCTCGCTGGGCCTGCACTGAAGTGGCTTGAAGGGCTGAAACCAAGATCACTCACAACATGGGCCCAAGTAGAGCAAGAGTTTCTGAATAAATTCTTCCCACCTGCCAAGACAGCACTCCTCCGCCAGAAAATCACCGCTTTCAAACAGAAGCCTAGGGAACCGCTACAAAGAACTGCTGCGATCTTACCCTACTCATGGACAGCCACCCTACGTCATTCAGGAGATCTTCTTCAACTCTCTTGATCAAGTCACTAAGGACAGAATCAACCAGTATACTCACTATGAGTATCTGACGATGCCGCCAATTGACGCCTGGGGTGTGCTAGACAAGCTCACCAATTATGACAACAAATATGGGTCTACTGCAAACTATGAGGAGAACTCCTATGCCAGGCCAGCACCATCTATGCCACTCTATGAGCCAACAAAGGAGATTGACCCAGATGTCAGGGAGCAGTTCTACAGAGACCAGAATCGTAAGCTCCTCAAGCAAGTCAAATATCTATCTGTCAATCAGCCTTGCATCGAATGCGGATCACGGAGGCACACCACTACTGAGTGCCCACACACTGAGCAAGTCGGAATGGCAGAGACACATGAGGAAGCAGCCTATGCTGGGGGTCCAAATTGCTACGTGGGAGATCAAAGGTTCTGTCAGCCACAGTGGAACCAAGGTCCTCCTAGGAACCCCCCACCCTACAGAGCTCTAGGACATCCAGAAAGGGATCAAAAGAAGGATGATCTACAGCTGATCCTTGATGAGATGCGCCGAAATCATGCACAGAACCTGCAGGCTACGAACACCATCAACAATCAGCTCCAGAATTTCAACACAAAATTTGGAGAGCTAGACATCTGGAAAAGGGGAATAGAGACTCAGATGGGTCAAATCGCTGCACAGATCCCACGACCATCCGGACAGCTCCTTGGGCAAACAGAACCAAATCCTAAGGGGAAAACCGGACACGTCGCAGCTATCAAACTCAGAAGTGGGCATCAATTACACAAGCCAAAGGTCGGAAAACAGCAAGGCAAGGAGGAGCAGCAACTCGAGACAGAGCAGAACCTACTCGATCTCGAGGAGACTCTGGTCGATCTCGACAAGCCACTGCTCGACACAGAACAGAAGCTGAGCTCGGACTCCACTGCGCAGCCCAGCAACTCCAGGTCGAACACCCAACTCGATCTCGAGGAGCCACTGGTCGAGATCGAGGAGAAAAATCCGGTCGAGGTCGACGACTTTGCAACACCTCCGACAACTGATCTGGCTCCGAAGCAGAAAAAGCCACTACCTTTCCCTTCCAAGGCACAGAAAGATCCCACAGCAGGTAGGTTTACCAGATTTGTGAATATGCTGCAAGAACTGAATGTTTCTATTCCTTTTACAGAAGCCCTGCAAGAGATGCTTGGATATGTCAAATTTCTGAAGGAAATCCCGAGTAAGAAGCGATCCATCTCAGAGATCGCAGGCGAGTGCAAAGTATTCCACTTCCCTAAAAAGAGACCTGACCCTGGTAAGTTTTCTGTTACTGTGGGTTTTGGACAATATAAATATGAGTCTCTGTGTGATTTAGGAGCAAGTGTATGCATCATGCCTCTATCAATCTGGCGGAAGGTAAAAATAGGATGCATAGAGCCTGTGGATGCCAAGCTATACATGGCAAACAATACAGTGGTCATCCCTACAGGTATAGTTGAGAACGTCCCCGTCCAAGTTGGTAAATTCTTTGTTCCAGCAGATTTCCTTATCATAGACTGCGTTGAAGATCCTACTAGCCCTATTATTCTTGGAAGACCATTCTTAGCAACTGCAGATGCCAGAATTAGTGTTAAGAATTGCTCGCTCACCTTCACCATAGGCGATGAGGTTTTAGATTTCTCTTTTGGCCCTGCAAAAGAGGAAATTTCATGGCTGGAGGTAAAGAGCATCAGCAACTAGGGGACCAAGCAAACAGCGGAGGAAAGCGCCAGAACTGTACTCGAGGTCGACAAGTCCTCCTCGATCTCGACAAGCACTCTACTCGATCTCGACAAGCCCTTGTCGATATCGACACCCTCTGCTGAGCCACTGACTTGCCCAGAGCCTAAGTATGGGGTCCCTGTACTCGAGGTCGACCAGCAGTACTCGACATCGACTAGCCCCAAACCCAAAGTTTTCTGTTTTGGGTCCGAAAAGGTAAGTTCAGGTATGAATTCTACTCCCCCTCAGTCCATAAAAAAAAATCAATAATTTAAGGGGAGGTAAGGCCCCGTGGCGAGAAAATCTGCGAAAGCTAAGGGCTGGAAGGAAGAAAAAGAAAGAGAAGGGAGATGATGCAATCAACCACCTATCAACTGAGCTTGCATACTACCATCAGGACCTAGATGATCCCGGAGAAGGGCCAAGCATGAGCGGGCCCCAAAATAATGATCCTTGAGCGCAAACGGAGAAGTCGGCCTAGCGACTCTAAAATCTAGAGCATGTATATAAACTTTATGAATTTTTTGGGACTTGTGAACTTTTTAGTTTTTGGTTTTTGTTCTTGGTTTTGGTTTTTTGTCTTTTAGAATACTTCATGTGGATAGTCTTGTTTTTGTGTACAATCTAACATTTTTAGGTCGGCAAGCATATAAGGATCGCGAAAAGTGGAATAAAGAAGTCCCTGAAAAACAGTCAAAATCAACGAAGGCCAAGTCGACGACGACAAGGAGGAGCAGCCCAGACACTCGTCGATATCGAGTAGGCCAACTCGAGATCGACAAAGCCCAGAATGCCCCTCGACTTCAGAAAGCCACTAGACGCAGACGAAACTACTCGAGATCGAGTACCTTGTACTCGAGATCGACGAGACACTTTTCTCGACCAACACTGATTCGCCCTCCTCGATATGTTATCCTGTGAGTTCGTTCCTTTACTCTTGTTTTTGTTTTATTTTATACAGTGGGGACACTGTAAATTTTAAGTATGGGGTGGGGGAAGAGCTCATTATCATATGTTTTAGTCTTGCTTTTGGTTTTACATGGTGAAATTTTAATTTTTATGCATTCATATTTAAATTTTATGCATTTCAATCTTTTGACATACTTTAGTCTTGTTTTTGCATAAAAATAAAAAAAAATAAAAAAAATAGAAAAATAAAAAAAAATAGAAAATGTCGAAAAAAGAAAAAAAAATATGCATGTTTAATTTTTGCATTGTTTTAGTTTTTATACCCTAACTTAGATGTCCTATGATGATAAATAATGACTGACTTGATCATATAAATCCTATGGCATGTTTGGAAGGTTTAGCCTAAGTCCTCAAAATGGTTTTTATGTGGATTGTGAACTTGTGATGAAATTGAGCACATATGATCCTAAGCTAAAGGTTAAAATCCAACAAAAAATTGTCCCAGTGAGAATTTTGGCCTTATAGGGAGAACATAAAAAATCCCTCTGCTTTCTTGAGTGTATTTACTCTTCCTATGCATCTCTAAATATTGTGATAGTTATTCAAAGCCAATGCATTTATATGTTTATGTTGATGAGAATTAAATGATGGAGGCACCTTTTAAGCCAATTTTATCCTCTCTTTACCTACCCTGCATTATCCCTGCTTGAAGCCAGGACATTAGCCTGAGACTTTTATTGTGAACTCCACAAAAATATCCTTAGCCAAATTGAGCCTGACCCCCATTTGGGAATTAAGACTTAGAGTTGGTTGGAATGATGATTTGTGGAAAGAATGAGCTGATGTTGCATTTCAAGAAGGAAGGATTGTTGAAATTATTGAGATATGGGATGGTTTTAAATTTTCATCTTGCTATGCATACTATGTAAAAGGATTTTTGGCTCACATTATAAATGCACTAGCATTAGTTTTATCTTATTTTCGTTCAAAAAAAAAAAAAGAAGTACATATGTTTATAAATAAAGTGCATGAGCCAAATTTACCTTATTTCTTTCATTATTTCGCAAGATACATACTTTGGAGAGGTTGAGAAAGTTTGAAAGGTTACATACTTCGTTGAGATAAATTGGAGAGTTTGGTTGATGCATATGATTGAAAGTTATGGTTTGGTTGTGTTGGAGATTTAGGAGTCTTGATTCCCGAATTTTATTAAGCACCACAAGGCCAAATAATTCCATTCCTTATTATTTCTTACCAAGCCCCATTACAACCCCGCCGAATGGAATCTTATTTGAAGACTTCTATTGAGCGAAGTCCTCCTGATAATTCTTGTTGCATTTTCATAATTGGTTGCGAAGTGGATACATGTTTAAATTGCAATGTTTATGAGATTGTATATGGAATTGAGTTAAGAGTTGATCTTCATAGCCTAAACACATTGAGAGTTGAGTGTAAACACATTATTCCTGTGAGGTTGGATTTATACTGCCTATGCATATGGATCGCTCATATATGTGTGATGACGTTAAATTCACTTGTCTTACATTGCTACTAATTGAGATGTTGCTTTTGACAAAGGCGAAGACTTGAAGGATGTGTTGTAGGTCTTGGTTATTGTTTGGTTATTGCTTGAGGACAAGCAAGTCTAAGTATGGGGTGATTTGATGTCTCCAAAGTAGCCAAGTCTTTATGCATATTTTAGTTCCATATTCTTTACATTTTGCATATTTCGGGTTGAGAATATGTCGAATTTCTGTAGTATATGCTTATTTGTCAGAAATGGAGATCTACATAAGTTTCTGTTTAATATTGCAGAATATGGAAACATTTCGGGAGAAAACCAAGAAGCGAGAACCGGAGCTCAAAGCTACTCGACATCGACAAAGCCTTAGTCGATCTCGACGGATCACGCCTAGACACACCCTAGTCGAAGAACACATGTCGAGGAGCCAAGGAGAAATTATCCGGAACCAGGAGAGATTATCCGGATCTAGGGAGAAACTATCCGGAGTCGAGGAGAGACTACCCGACCATGCCCGGACAGCTTCCTCGAGATCGAGGACCGGTACCCGAGATCGACAAGCCCGGGAGCTTGTGTCCGAGCACATCGAGAAAGACCTGCCCAACCAGCCAAGCCAAACCTAGTCGACGAGCTTCCCTACTCGATGTCGACAAGGAGTCCTCGAGATCGACGAAGCCTGTGAACCTGTGTCCGAGCATGTCGACAAGAGGCTACCCGATGCACAAAGCCGGCCAAGTCGATGATCCACCCCTCCTCGAGATCGACGATGCCCTTGAGCCCTATACGAGCCTGTCGAGCACCAGCTAGCCAAGACGCCGAGTCAAACCCAGTCGACCGACAATCCTACTCGAGATCGAGTAGACCTTTGTCGAGATCGAGGAGACTTCCAGAGACGCGTTACGCGATTTGATCAATTCTACTCGGTGTGGGATTACTTGAGCCCGAAGATTGCCGATTCTATCCGAAATAATCAAGATACATCATGAAGAGAGAGATCTATCCACTTGAAGACACTTTAGATATAATTCCCTATTTTAGATTTAATTTCTTTGTTGCTTTTATTTATCTTTTAAGCCTTTAAGATATAGTTTTAGATATAGATAGATATTTCTATCCTTGAATAGCAAAGTTTAGAAGCCTATAAATAAAGCCCATGGGGCTGACTTCTAGACATTCAATTTCAGTAGGAGAAGTAGTGGAGAGAGAGAGAGAGAGAGAGAGTGAGTGGCCAAGAGGAGTTTTGTGAAGCGATAGCGGAATTGACTTCCTTTGGTTGTAAGCTCTATTTTATTTCATTAATGCAAGTTTATTTCCTTTTATTATTGATGTCTTTAATTATGATGAAGCGTGAGTAGTCCACCCACTTCTAGGGTTGGGGCGAGCCCGACGATAGCCATGCATAATTGAGGTAAAAATCCGACTTTTATGAAGTTTTGAGCATCTACTACTTGTTATGTGTTTATTACCCATCTAATGGAGATCCATGATAACAACTTGGATTATAAACATAAAATCAGTAGAGACAATTAGGGTTTCTTGAAAGAGTTGTCTAATTGTTGGAAAAGGCGAAAGCTAGTCCTTTGATGCGATTCACATGATTATCTATTTGATTCTGCCTTACGCATGCTTGGTTATCGTTGTTGCAAACCCCAATCTTGGAAGTCCTTTTTATACAGTTTAGTTCAAAATCCCAAAAGCCTTTGCATTTACTTTTATTCGTTTTATTCTCTGTCTCCTCGAGATCGAATAGCACTCGTCGATCTCGACTACTGATCTTCGACCCAAGGTCGCTGTAGCTTCTGTGTGCAGGTACTCGATGAGCCAAGCCGAAGTCAACCAAGACTCTACTCGATCTCGAGTAGGCTCTTGTCGAGATCGACCACCTGTGCCTGTGACTGCTGCGTTGTTTGACTGTCCGATCTTCTATCGAGTTGCTGTGCTCGAGATCTAGCACCTGTTGTCGACTTCTGACCGTGAGACTCCACCGCTGCCTAGGATCCGCTGACACGCTTCCTCGTGGATCGATCCTGACTTCCCGCTGCTACATCTGGAGGAGGTCTTGTAATTATTTGCAAGGGACGGAATCTGGTTTGCTGTGATCTATTTTGTTATATTTCATACTTGATTTCCTCCTTACAACAATGACATTACAAACTAGAGATGGAAGGAGGAATTTCTAATGTATACGAGTGTTACCATCTATCACATTGGCATTCCAGAACAATCATGTGATGTGGGATGTGGGGTTTTATTTATTTATTGTTAATCTTATTTCTTAGACCATTTTTAGTTTGATTTATGGATGTTAAGTGACTTACTTAAACATTTTAAGTATCATATTATACCTTTTTACATATTATCCTTGACCAGTTATGAATGCTAATGAGTTATTATTGGCATATGTTAGTTACTTAGTTTATTTAAAGGAGGAAATGACTAGTTTTGTTTAAAAATTAAGTTTTTTTTTTGATAAGGTAAGAATTCGAGGGTCAGACAGACCTGACACCTCGAGAGGCCGACAAAGTCGACAGACGGCGAACCGTCGAAACATACAACGAGAAAAAACAAAAGGTGCAAACTAGGCAGTTACAATAAAAAATATCCGGACGACCTAGCAAACCAAATCCAAACACGTTGGGGACAACATAGACTACGAACAGAAGCCAAGCGCCACTAAGCAGCGACACCGCTGGCCAGCGGTACATCAGGAGATCCGTGGGCAGTGAAGACGAACCTCCAAGGAAATTTCCTAATCACGGAGACGCCTCGATGCACACTGCCTCGACCCCAGCCAGACCCGACTCCGAGACGCCAGAGCCCCAACTAAGAAAATGACCGCCAGACCAACCAAAAGAGCAGCCGAGAACCACCAAAGTCCAAAGCACCTGAAAACCCTTACGGGAGGGATTTTATTAAGGCCCTTTCGGGATTTAGTCTCAACCCTTAACGGACAAGTTTACTCAACCGGTTTATATAAATATAAAGAAATTATATAAATAAACCAGCTGAATTTATTTTTTATAATCTTTGGGCTACTTTAGGCCCAAGGATTTGCCTTGGGCCCAAAGGACAATTACGGGTCAGCCAACCGGGCCCAAGGAACCCGTTGACCAACAGTAGCACAAGATGCGATCATGCGAACAGATCCACGGCTACGGGCTACCCAATCGGCAAAACCAACCGCACCAACCGGCCAAAGGAAGCCACCAGCGTCGGCGTTGACGAGAAGAGCACAACCGGAAGATAACCAGAGACGCCACCCAGCCGGCAATCGGAGCAAAACACCGATGACAGGGAAGAGGCATCGAGAGGCACGGGAAGACGACACCGGAGATACTAGAAGCCGAAATCCGGCACCCGATTCGACGAACGAGGGAGGCGGAGGAGTATTGGATTTGAAGTTCAGCCTGGAAGTCATGGGAGAGGGAACCAAACCAAACGTGTGATATATGAGATTAGATCTCAAATTGAAACAAGGGGATTGATGAAAAGGGTGAAGAAACCATCATCATCAAAAGCCCCGTGTTAATTTGAGTTTTGAACAGCATCCGAAGATGAGCTTACAAATGGGTGGTTTTCATAAACATATGATTCAACAAGGCAGACAACCCCTGAGCAGCGGGCTTTCCAAGCCACATCGGAGCGGGCCTTCAAAACGAGGATTTAAACGGCTGGAGCCGGGGTGAGGCGATCGAGACCGGAGTACGACGACCGAAACCGAGTTGGTGCTCCCTCTCTCTGCCTTTTTTTTTTAAGCAAGATAATAATTCGATTCTCAAGACAAGCCTAGAGTAACCGAGAGACCGGACAAGCCGGTAGATGGACTAACCATCATGTACAAACTGAAAGCAAATGACTGAAGCAAATGACAGAAGGAAAATTACAGTAGCAAATGACAGAAATAAAAATACAGAATAAATATACAAGCCATCCTACACTAAAATTACAAGCAGAAGAGACAAAAGAAGCGATCGATCAAAGGGACAGCGTACACATAGAACTCTGGGAACATCAGCGGGCACCTCAGATTATGGACTCAAAGGAGCCGTCAGGTGTAAACGCACATCCACGACGTCATCGAACATGATAAATCAAACAATGCTCCAAGAAGCCTGCAACAAAGAAAGAACAGCACAACACAACACCTCGCAAATCCAACTCAAAGCCAAACCATTATTCAGAGAAATCCCCAAGACCCATCCCATACCCTCAGAGACGATAACAAGATCGTAGGCGACTACTAGGTAATCAAAATAGAGGCGAATAAAACGGGCCAAAACAGAAACATGAACAACAATAAAAAGGCAACGAGGCAGAAGAACGAAATGAGAAAGGTTCGAAGGCCAAAAAATCGAATAAAACAAAGGGCACACAGACCATCCTTATTCAATATGACTTCAAAATAAACAACGAAACAATTTGATTATCCACAGTGGGATCAACCTGATGAAGCGGAGCGAGCAACAACAGCAATAAGAGGTTGTGGAAAGACCGGGCGCGAAGGCGTTGGCGGCAACCAATAAGCGAGAGGCGACAGGCTACGCAGGTGGGTCTTTGTGAGAACCGGGAGCGCCGAGTTGGGGTGGCTGGACAAGGGGAGAACCGGGAGAGGCCGGCAGGGGGCGATGGTGGGCCAAGGTCGAAGGCGAAACCAAGGATGGTTGATGGAGAGCCATGGTAGGTGGCGGCGTTTGGTGGAAACCGGTGGACGAGGGTGGCGACAAGAAACGCCGAGAGAACTCGGACCAGACGGAAACCAAAACGAAGGCGGAGACTAGGGTGGCGTCGGGATGGGGGCTAAACGGACGAGAACCCTGCATAACAAGGGGGAAGAAACCGAAGGAAGGCAGCGACGATGAGCGGTGGTGTGAAGCCATGGAAGGTGTGAAGCTGGGAGCTATTGGAGAAGCTCAATCAGGGAGATGGTGGTCATTGAAGGTGCATGGGTGAAGATTTTGCGGCGGCGGCGGCAAACCTCTCAAAAGAGAGCGTTTGACCTAGTTGCCGCAAAAAAACTAGAAACTCGGTGCTCCCTCTCTCTAGAAAGCTAGAGAATTGATTTTCGGCCGACTAAAAAAAATTAAAAAAAAAAATTAAGGTATTTGTTTGGTATGACTTATTTATATTTGATTTTTTTATTTTATTTTTACTTTTTGCTAGGATCTACTATCCTACGATCCGATCTTAGATTCTTGCATTGATCCTACAATAGGATTTCGATTCTAAAAACCATGCATAGATGACCTCAAGGACCGAATTGAAAAGGTATAGTCGAGTTCAGGTACGAAATAAGAAAATAAAATTTTGGCAGAGCGTAGAAATTAAATTTTTCATGTACGCATAATTTTCATTTATAAAATCCTCATAGTAAATAAAGACAGATTTGGGGCCGACGGAGCAGTTGAACTCGTGACAGGTTGCAGTGGAAGAGCGCTATTAGAACACAAGAATAGCAGTTGAGTTTTATGTTCCACTCTTATGTCCTGTCTGCCATCGTTCTTGCTTTCGTGTCGCCCATACCATACACTCTTCAGTGGCTTTAGAGTTTTTTGTGTGTTTATCTCTATCTCTGTTTTTCTTTATGTGGTGATGTTTATTCCTCTCTGTGTTTCGTCCTACCTTCTGGGTCATGTGGAAACACCCTCTCGACTTGGTTGGGGAAAGGGTGCGTACGATGAGACCCCCCAGACCCTGCCTATGGCGGGATATACTGGGTTGTTGTTGTTGTTGTTGTTGTTGTTGTTTGTATTTTTTATTATTATTTTTTAAATGGAGGGAGTTGGGGTCTCCCCTAGCCCGTCCCTAGTTTTGTGCCTGGTCCATTGGTTGAACTTCTCCAAATGCCAAGATTCTTGTCCCACATTTTTTATAGGCATTTTCCCGATGACTAACGAGAGGAGGAAACCGAGTATGAAATATAACAAAATAGATCAAACCAGATTCAGGCCCACGCAAATAAATACAAGACTCCTCCAATGCAGTAAGAGAAAGTCAGGATCGAATCCACGAGGAAGCACGTCAGCAGTTCTTAGGTAGCTGTAAATTCTCACAGACAAGGCAGCAGAAAGACAGAAACACAGAAAGGAAACAGAAATAAAAGCAGAAAATAACAAACGAAAGCAAAGAACTAAACGAAGACAGAAAAGACAAAGCAAAGCAGCAAGTTAAAGCAAAGGCAGAGGCTCGTCGATCTCGACCAACAGCTACTCGAGATCGACAAAGGCAGGTAAAGACAGAAACTTTAGAAATCGACAAAAGACAGAAACTTTACTCGACCTAGACCAAGCGTACTCGAGATCGAGTACAACCTACTCGAGATCGACAAGATCTCCTCTGTATCGACAAGAAAGACAGAAATTTTAAATTGCAAATTCGAATGCAGAACTCAGATTTTCGACAGAAATAAATCAATATACTAAAGACTTCCAAAGCCAGGGTTTCAACACCACAACGATAACCATGCAAAATAACACATAAAGGCACAAAAGATCATGCTTTCCATCAAATAACTTTCGTCATTAACAAATAGGCATATAGAGGCTTTCGCATAAACCCTAATTGTTACTAACCCTTTTCACATAATTAATCCAAGTTGCATTAAGATCACTTTCGCTTCAATAACACAAACAAGGATCACCTTCAACTCTCGCAAAAGAATCATGCTCATAGGGATAGAAGACGAATTGCATAACAAAATCTGACCTTTATCGCATCGCCTCACATGGCCACCGTTGGGCTCACCCCAGCCCCAGAATTGGGTGGACTACTCGCTCTTCATCATCAAGAAAGACATCAAATAACAAAAGAAACTAACTTGTATTAATTTAAATAAAGAAAGCTTACAACCCACAAGACAAATCCGCTTTCGCCTTTCCACCTTGCTTGCTACAAACTCTCTTTCTCTATCCTACTTACTTGAATGGAATTGTGTCTGAATTGGAATGAATGAAAAACCAGCCCCTAGGGCTTTATTTATAGCCTTCTATTCCTTGCTAATCAAGGATAGAATCTTCTATCTATATCTAAAATTATATCTAAAATGCTTAATGATAAATAAAATTGTTTTAGGGAAATAAATCTAAAAGGAAAAGATAATTCTAAAGTGGGTAAGTCTTCATGTCTTGATAGATCTTGTCTCCCATGGATAGACTTGATAGAATTCGGATAGAATCTTCCTCCTTCGGCCCCAAGGAATCCCAACTCGACTAGGACAGCCCTCGACGACGCGTTTCTAGAGACTGGTCTACTCGACATCGACAAGGGCTCGTCGACCTCGACAAGGATTGTTCATCGACTGGACTTCTCGGCTAGATCTGCTCGACAGGCTCGGATCTGGGTTCCTGGCTCTCGTCGACCTCGAGTAGCCCTAGTCGACCTCGAGTAGGATTTATCCGTCGGCTAGGTCTTCTCGGGTAGGTGTGCTCGACAAGCCTAGATCTGGACTCTGGCTCATCGATCTCGACAAGGGTTCGTCGAGATCGAGTAGGGTGTGACCTTCTCTGGTCGAGCATCTTCTCCTCGGCACGGACTCGGACTGGCATTGTGGGGCTTGTCGATCTCGACAAGGGTTCGTCGAGATCGAGTAAGGTTGTGCTCGGCTTCTCGTCCAGTTCCCTCCTCGACTCCGGGTGTGGCACTGGGCTTCGTCGATCTCGACTAGGGTCTTGTCGAGATCGAGTTGGGTCCGGAAGTCGGGTTGGTCTGGTTCTCAACGTTGCTCCTGGTCGACAAGGCTGTGCTCGGACATGCTCGTCGAGATCGAGTAAGGTCTACTCGAGATCGAGTAGCTTGGGTTCTCAGCTCGATTCGACTGGTTCCGCTGCTTCTTTGACCTTGGACTTCTGTAGTGGATTTCCGAGCTTTTCCGACCTTCCTTAGAATTGCTGTAAAACGCCTCGAATTCTGCGATTTAAACAGAAACTGGTGTAGATTCCATAATTTGGCAAATAAACATAAACTACATAGGTTCTGTACTATCTTAGCCCAAATGAATGAAATGTATGCAAAAATCGACATAAAAGGTAATGTAAAACATGGCAAATTCAGCTCACAACAAACATCCCATACTTAAGCTTGCTTGTCCTCAAGCAATACTTTTATTTGTCATTCAGGGGAAGAAATCAAAACTCTCAACATATTAGATTCATTCTTATATAATCCTGCAATCAATTACCATCCTCGAAAAGGTACTAGTGTCACAGATTCATGCATGTGCAAATATATAAGAGCAACATCTACTCACAAAAGGAGGGTTATGCACAAATAATTTTTTATGTGACAAAGCAACAATAATCAAGAGGACTTTAATTAAGCTCATGAAGGAGTAGATTGGTAAAAGTCTAAAAGGTGGGCAATTTCTGGCAATGTGGTGCTAATGATCCAGGGAAATGGAGTATTTCCAAACTGAATTTCATACCACATTCTTTCTCCATATGATTCATCACCTTTCATATTGCTTTTCTCAATAATAATGCTTTTACCTCTCTAACCTCAGCACTGCCTTCTCGCGAGTCGCAAACATGGGTGTCATGAATGGCCCCGGATACTTAGTGCTTTGGACTCCTCACAATGTGTCCCATCTCTCCAAACTATTATCTCAGAGAGCAGGGTCAATCTACCTTTATCTCCTGAGGTGATTGAATTTTCTTTCACTCATTAAATTTTCCATATATTTCAAACAATTTCCTTCCAAACTCCAATTATGATAACAACACAAACACCATATAACATCTCCATAATGTAACATCATTCTCAACATAATCCCCGGATAAGGTAAAGAATGGCAAATTTTAGATCATGTGGAGCAATATATGAAATAAGGCATATTATGGCTTTTGTGATGCATAAGCATAGGTAAGGCTAGGATTTAACATATGAGCATTATATGGAAATATAAAGTCCTCCATCATCTTATCATGCAACATGTCAAAAGCAACCTCAAATTTTACCTCCTTTCATGGTTTTCAATAAAATAATGCACTTCATTGTGACTTCCCTTTACTAGGCAATTTCATACTATATCTCTAATGAATCCAATTTTGCATCGTCGAGTTCAACATAAGCTTCCATGACATTATCAAAATTTTCAATGGGGGTCATTTTATCTCAAATTTTGGAAAACATGCATATAAGCACATGGATTAATAATGCATTCCAAAATAGCCATGTAGCAATTCTAAGCAATAATGCACAAGTAATGTCAAATAAATCAAATATGCATAAAGTAAGCCCTTCCCCCACCCCATACTTAAACATTACAGTGTCCTCACTGTATAAAAACAAGGGTAAAGAAAGAAACTCACAAGACAGGTGTGCAGGGCCTCAAAATGTCGAATGGAAGCACCTCCTGGACCGAGTATGACTTGGTTCTATCCATGGACCTGAAAAGTGTAGAAGACATATACCCACAATAGCAAACTAAAAAGTGTTTCAAAACAAAAACAAAAGCAACAAAGTCTCAAAAGTCCTAAAAAGTCTATGTACATGCTCTAGATTTTATAGTCGCTAGGCCGACTTTTCCTTTTAGCTCAAGGTGGCATTTGCAGGGCCCATGTAGCTTGGGCCTCAAATAGGACTCCATTCTTGTCCATCAGCTGTAATCCTTCAGAATGGATCTTGTTCACCACAAAAGGTCCCATCCGCTTCTTGTTGAATTTGTTAGGGAACCAATGATCCTTTGATTTAGAGACATAGAGCTTGTCTCCAACTTCATACTCCTTAGGCTCATCTTTGGAAACCCTGCATAATTGCACATACCAAGGCAAACCTCTCCCATGTATAGATAGATCTTTAATGGAAATAGGAGAAGAAAGATCCATACCTTGGCTTACCTTCGCAGAGACGGAATCGGGGACAACTGTATTTGGTCGATCTCGACTAGGGCTAGTCGATCTCGACGAGTCTGCAGGTTCTGGTGGTGGTCTGCTCGAGGATGCGGAAGTCGACGAAAGACAGGGCTTGTCGATCTCGACAAGCCTGGTCGACCTCGAGTAGGGCTCCGCTCCTGGTGGCTCCAGTGTCGAGGAAGAAGGCTCTGGTGGAATCGGGTGGTGGTCGATCTCGACAAGCTTAGTCGAGATCGACGAGCTTGCTCCGTCTGGTGGAGTCTGTGTCGAGGAGGACGGTGCCCGAGGATGCTGAAGTTGGTCGACATCGAGTAGCGTACTCGAGATCGACAAGGGCTCTGGTGCTGGAGTCGTCAGCGTCGAGGAAGGCGAAGTCGGGTTGGCCGAGTGGTGGTCGACCTCGACAAGTCTAGTCGAGATCGAGGAGCCTGGTTTGTCTGGTTCGCTGCTCGACGATGCTGGTGCTGGTGGAGTCTCCTTGGTCTGGTCGAGATCGACTAGGGTCCTCGATGTCGAGGAGTCTTGGTCGATCTTGACCCCATACTTAGTCCCTGTCAAGGCATCCGAAAAATAATTAATCCACAACGACTTACCTTGGTCTGTGTCGATTGGATTCTCTGTGTTCTCCTTGAGGATTGCCATGATTTCCTCCACCTGGGCTTCCATGTCCCTCTTTTCCAGCTCCTCAGGGGTCATATTTCTGACCTTAGGTTCCCCGCAGGTGATGTAGCCAGCTGAGATAGATTTGACCTCTTCCATTGGACCTGTATGCCTTTCAGTTTTATTAAAAGAATACTCAATTACCTCATCGCTGATGTTGAAGGTGAGCACTCCTTTCCTTACGCTTATGTTGGCATCCACCGTCGCCAAGAAGGGCCTTCCTAGAATAATTGGACAAGCAGGATCCTCTTGCATATCAACAACTAGGAAATCAGCAGGGACAAAGAATTTACCTACTTGTACTGGCACATTGTCCACCATGCCTGTTGGGATGACCACTGTGTTGTTGGCCATGTAAAGTCTAGCATCCACAGGCTCTAGGGCACCTATCTTAATCTTGGACCAAATTGTTAAAGGCATTATACTCACACTAGCTCCAAGATCACATAAGGCATTAATTTTGTATGGACCAAATCCAATAGTTATAGCAAACTTACCTGGATCCGGCCTCTTCTCCAATATGTCCAAGTGGCTGCACTCCTCTGTGATTTCAGCCATCGATCGCTTTTTGCTCAGAATCTCCTTCAGGAACTTGACATAAGATGGAATTTCATTGAGAGCTTCTGTGAAGGGGATGGTGACGTTGAGTTTCTGAAGCATCTTGATGAAGCGCTGAAATTTCTTTTTTGCTGGGTACTTTAGAGATTTTGTGGGGAAAGGCAGCTTCTTTTTCTGATTCGGAGCCAGAACAGATGTCGGAGGTGCTGCAGGCTGCTCTATGTCGACCAGGGGCTCCTCGACATCGACCAGGGGCTTGTCGATATCGACTGGATTTCTCGACCTCGAATTGCTGGGCTGTGCAGACGAAGGTTGCTTTGCTGAGTTGTCGATATCGAGTAGACCTTCCTCGACATCGAGTAGGCTCTGGTCGACTTGCTGTTCTTCGTTGTTCTGCTGCTTTTCGACCTCTGGCTCTTGTAATTGATGGCCGCTTCTGAGTTTTACAGCAGCGATGTGTCCAGTCTTTCCCTTAGGATTTGGTTCTGAAGATCCAGGGAGCGCACCCGACTGTCTGGGAATTCCTGCTGCTTGCTGACCAATCTGTGTATCAACTGATTTCCGCCAGATATCAATTTCCCCAAGCCTAGAGTTGACACCTTGCATCTGGGTATAGACAGAGTTGAAAGATTGCCTAGTTTCTGAGTGGTTCCTCCGTATTTCCTCCAGGACTGTCTGTATATCATCCTTTTTCTGGTCCCTTTCCGGATGTCCTGGAGCTCTGTAGGGCGGGGGGTTCCTAGGGACACCTTGGTTCCATTGTGGTTGCTGAAACCTTTGGTCCCCCATGTAGCGATTGGGACCCCCTGCGTAAGCTACCTCCTCTTGGTGTTCTGCCAGCCTGACTTGCTCGGTGTGTGGGCACTCAGTAGTGGTGTGCCTCTGAGATCCGCATTCAATACAAGGCTGGTTGACGGAGAGATACTTTACTTGCTTGATGAGCTTTTTGTTCTGGTCTCTGTAGTACTGCTCCCTAACATCTGGATCAATCTCCTTAGGTGGATCATATAGGGGCATGGATGGTGCTGGCCTGGCGTATGGGTTCTCTTCATAAGTTGCAGTAGACCCATACTTGTTGTCGTAGGTAGTGAGCTTCTCTAGCACACCCCATGCGTCACTTGGTGGCATTGTCAGATACTCATAGCGAGTATAATGGTTGATTCTGTCCTTGGTGACTTGATCAAGAGAGTTGAAGAAGATCTCCTGAATGACGTAGGGTGGCTGTCCATGAGTAGGGCAAGATTGCAGAAGTTCTTTGTAGCGCTCCCATGCCTTTGCCAGCGGTTCCCCTTGCTTCTGTCTGAAGGCGGTGATTTTCTGGCGGAGATGTGCTGTTTTGGCGGGTGGGAAGAATTTGTTCAGGAACTCTTGCTCTACTTGGGCCCAGGTTGTGAGTGATTTTGGTTTCAGCCCTTCCATCCATTTCAGTGCAGGCCCAGCGAGAGACCAGCGAAAAGCTTTCATCTTGACATATTCCAAAGTTGTACCTTCAGCAAGAGTACGGCACATGTCAGCAAAGTTTGTAATATGTTCAAGAGGACACTCATTAAATCTACCATAAAAGGCATTATTTTTAAGCTCTATAAGAAATTGGGTGCAAATTTCAAAAGAGTTGTCAGGGATAAGAATCGCCGATTCAGGCACGACGAGAGTTGGGTGCATATAGTCCTCTGCCGTGGTTGGGTACTGGGCAAGCTCAGCCTGTGCTTGTTCCCTTGCTGCTTTCTCAGCGGCGATAGCAGCATCTTTAGCGGCCAATTCCCTGGTAAGCCTAGCGATCAGCTGTTCCTGTGTTTCAGCGGCCGCCATGGCTCTTTGTAGTTTAGCTCTGATGGGAAAAAAGCGTTCTGGTTCGTCTAAGGCGTCAAACTCAGGTGTTTGACCAGAACGACGCATACACCTGCAAAGTAACTCAAAAAAATAGTGAGAACTGACTACCTAAGGCGCGATTGATAGCTTCCCCGGCAACGGCGCCAATTTGACGAGAGGAGGAAATCGAGTATGAAATATAACAAAATAGATCAAACCAGATTCAGGCCCACGCAAATAAATACAAGACTCCTCCAATGCAGTAAGAGAAAGTCAGGATCGAATCCACGAGGAAGCACGTCAGCAGTTCTAAGGTAGCTGTAAATTCTCACAGACAAGGCAGCAGAAAGACAGAAACACAGAAAGGAAACAGAAATAAAAGCAGAAAATAACAAACGAAAGCAAAGAACTAAACGAAGACAGAAAAGACAAAGCAAAGCAGCAAGTTAAAGCAAAGGCAGAGGCTCGTCGATCTCGACCAACAGCTACTCGAGATCGACAAAGGCAGGTAAAGACAGAAACTTTAGAAATCGACAAAAGACAGAAACTTTACTCGACCTAGACCAAGCGTACTCGAGATCGAGTACAACCTACTCGAGATCGACAAGATCTCCTCTGTATCGACAAGAAAGACAGAAATTTTAAATTGCAAATTCGAATGCAGAACTCAGATTTTCGACAGAAATAAATCAATATACTAAAGACTTCCAAAGCCAGGGTTTCAACACCACAACGATAACCATGCAAAATAACACATAAAGGCACAAAAGATCATGCTTTCCATCAAATAACTTTCGTCATTAACAAATAGGCATATAGAGGCTTTCGCATAAACCCTAATTGTTACTAACCCTTTTCACATAATTAATCCAAGTTGTATTAAGATCACTTTCGCTTGAATAACACAAACAAGGATCACCTTCAACTCTCGCAAAAGAATCATGCTCATAGGGATAGAAGACGAATTGCATAACAAAATCTGACCTTTATCGCATCGCCTCACATGGCCACCGTTGGGCTCACCCCAGCCCCAGAAGTGGGTGGACTACTCGCTCTTCATCATCAAGAAAGACATCAAATAACAAAAGAAACTAACTTGCATTAATTTAAATAAAGAAAGCTTACAACCCACAAGACAAATCCGCTTTCGCCTTTCCACCTTGCTTGCTACAAACTCTCTTTCTCTATCCTACTTACTTGAATGGAATTGTGTCTGAATTGGAATGAATGAAAAACCAGCCCCTAGGGCTTTATTTATAGCCTTCTATTCCTTGCTAATCAAGGATAGAATCTTCTATCTATATCTAAAATTATATCTAAAATGCTTAATGATAAATAAAATTGTTTTAGGGAAATAAATCTAAAAGGAAAAGATAATTCTAAAGTGGGTAAGTCTTCATGTCTTGATAGATCTTGTCTCCCATGGATAGACTTGATAGAATTCGGATAGAATCTTCCTCCTTCGGCCCCAAGGAATCCCAACTCGACTAGGACAGCCCTCGACGACGCGTTTCTGGAGACTAGTCTACTCGACATCGACAAGGGCTCGTCGACCTCGACAAGGATTGTTCGTCGACTGGACTTCTCGGCTAGATCTGCTCGACAGGCTCGGATCTGGGTTCCTGGCTCTCGTCGACCTCGAGTAGCCCTAGTCGACCTCGAGTAGGATTTATCCGTCGACTAGGTCTTCTCGGGTAGGTGTGCTCGACAAGCCTGGATCTGGACTCTGGCTCATCGATCTCGACAAGGGTTCGTCGAGATCGAGTAGGGTGTGGCCTTCTCTGGTCGAGCATCTTCTCCTCGGCACGGACTCGGACTGGCGTTGTGGGGCTTGTCGATCTCGACAAGGGTTCGTCGAGATCGAGTAAGGTTGTGCTCGGCTTCTCGTCCAGTTCCCTCCTCGACTCCGGGTGTGGCACTGGGCTTCGTCGATCTCGACTAGGGTCTTGTCGAGATCGAGTTGGGTCCGGAAGTCGGGTTGGTCTGGTTCTCAACGTTGCTCCTGGTCGACAAGGCTGTGCTCGGACATGCTCGTCGAGATCGAGTAAGGTCTACTCGAGATCGAGTAGCTTGGGTTCTCAGCTCGATTCGACTGGTTCCGCTGCTTCTTTGACCTTGGACTTCTGTAGTGGATTTCCGAGCTTTTCCGACCTTCCTTAGAATTGCTGTAAAACGCCTCGAATTCTGCGATTTAAACAGAAACTGGTGTAGATTCCATAATTTGGCAAATAAACATAAACTACATAGGTTCTGTACTATCTTAGCCCAAATGAATGAAATGTATGCAAAAATCGACATAAAAGGTAATGTAAAACATGGCAAATTCAGCTCACAACAATGACTAATCTTTTGAGACTTATGAGACGGGAATTTCGATCAATCGTACTACGTATAAAGGATGAGGTATTGATAAATTGGGGATAGATCTCAGCTTAGAAGTTCATTCGTGAGTTCGAAGGTGAGTATTCTAGACCTATAAATCAACTACGAGAGTAGAAGAGTGCATTCGAAGGATACTCGAACGGTTATTTGATTGAAAGAGTTTTCTGTATTTGATTGATTTTTGCCATAGACACTGTCGATTGCATATATTGTTGACTGCAGAAGAAAAATACTCCTAGATAAAAAGATCATCCAAAAATAAAATATCATGAAGGCGATTGAACAATAAAACATTGCACGCGAACAAAGCTAAACTACTTCTACTTTCCGTCAAACCTCATTGCGAACACCATTGTTAGATAGCAAATCGTTGTCTCACAAGTATTATCTAGCCTAACTAGAATAGAATAACATTTAATACAAGGGAATCACCTAGTAATGGTTTTCTAAAACCGTTTCAATTTCAAAAAGAGTGTAAAATGAGTATAAATGACAACCACAACCTAGTTTAGTTGAGAAGGAGTTAAAATCCTATTAACTTCACTTTTTCATAATTTTTATTTCTCTTAGTTTTTTCTACTAAAAATATTTAATTAATTATAAATTTAACTTTTTCTCCTATATATCTAAGCAAAAACATTCTTTTCAATTTATGCATATAAAATAATTCTCATTTTATAATAATTTTTTTATTTCTTTAAAAAAAATTCTATTAAAAATAACTATTTAAATAAAAAATTTAAAGTTTTTTTTTAATATATCTAAACTATATATAAAATAATTCATACAAATGAAACACACACACACACACATATCAATTTTTTTCCGGAAATTTCACGAGGTACACCGAGGTATCGCGAAATTCACGCGGTGACCAATTCTTTTACCTCTTTCACGTGGTACCCCTGAGGTTTGGGATTCTTTCACCTCGTGCAGTCGTGCCCCTCCCTCTTAATTTTAACATTTTTCGTTAACTTTTAATAAAAAAACGGAAATTTCGCTAGGTACCCCTGGTGTATTGCAATTTTCGCGAGGTATACAACTGTTTTGCATATTTTCGTGGTGCCCCTGTGGTTTTAAAAGGTTGAACTTCTCCAAAATGCCAAGATTCTTGTCCCACATTTTCGATAGGCATTTTCTCGATGACTAATCTTTTGAAATTTATGAGACGGGAATTCCGATCAATCGTACTACGTATAAAGGGTGAGGTATTGATAAAATGGGGATAGATCTCAGCTTAGAAGTTCATTGGTGAATTCGAAGGTGAGTATTCTAGACTTATAAATCAACTACGATAGTAGAAGAGTGCATTAGAAGGATACTCGAACGGTTATTTGATTGAAAGAGTTTTCTGTATTTGATTGATTTTTGCCATAGACTCTGTCGATTGCATATATTGTTGCCTGCAGAAGAAAAATACTCCTAGATAAGAAGATCATCCAAAAATAAAATCTCAAGAAGGCGATTGAACAATAAAACATTGCACGTGAACAAAGCTAAACTACTTCTACTTTCCGCCAAACCTCATTGCGAACACCATTGTTAGATAGCAAATCGTTGTCTCACAAGTATTAACCGGCCTAACTAGAATAGAATAACATTTAATACAAGGGAATCACCTAGTAATGGTTTTCTAAAACCGTTTAAATTTCAAAAAGAGTGTAAAATGAGTATAAATGACAACGACAACCTAGTTTAGTTGAGAAGGAGTTTTTATTACACTTTGAAGTCACGAGTTAAAATCCTATTAACTTCACTTTTTCATAATTTTTATTTCTCTTAGTTTTTTTCTACTAAAAATATCTAATTAATTATAAATTTAACTTTTTCTCCTATATATCTAAACAAAAACATTCTTTTCAATTTATAAATATAAAAAAATTCTCATTTTATATTAATTTTTTTTATTTCTTTTAAAAAAATTCTACTAAAAATAACTATTTAAATAACAAATTTAAAGTTTTTTTTAATATATCTAAACTATATATAAAAAAAATTCATACAAATGAAAAAAAAATACATACATACATATATATATATGTATGTATATATATATCAAATTTTTTTTTGGAAATTTCACGAGGTACAAAGAGGTATCGCGAAATTCATGCGGCGACCAATTCTTTTACCTCTTTCACGTGGTACCCCTAGGGTTTGGGATTCTTTCACCTCGTGCAGTCGTGCCCCTCCCTCTTCATTTTAACATTTTCCGTTAACTTTTAATAAAAAACGGAAATTTCGCTAGGTACCCCTGCCCTGGTGTATTGCAATTTTCGCGAGGTATACAACTCTTTTGCATATTTCGCGTGGTGTCCCTGTGGTCTTAAAAGGTTGAACTTCTCCAAATGCCAAGATTCTTGTCCCACATTTTCGACAGGCATTTTCCCGATGACTAATCTTTTGAGACTTATGAGACGGGAATTCCGATCAATCGTACTATGTATAAAGGGTGAGGTATTGATAAATTGGGGATATATATCAGTTTAGAAGTTCATTGGTGAGTTCGAAGGTGAGTATTCTAGACCTATAAATCAACTACGAGAGTAGAAGAGTGCATTTGAAGGATACTCGAACGTTTGATTGAAAGAATTTTCTGTATTTGATTGATTTTTTCCATAGACAATGTCGATTGCATATATTGTTGACTGCAGAAGAAAAATACTCCTAGATAAGAAGATCATCCAAAAATAAAATCTCATGAAGGCGATTGAACAATAAAACACTGCACGCGAACAAAGCTATACTACTTCTACTTTCCGTCAAACCTCATTGTGAACACCATTGTTAATAGCAAATCGTTGTCTCACAAGTATTATCTGGCCTAACTAGAATAGAATAACATGTTAATACAAGGGAATCACCTAGTAATAGTTTTCTAAAACCGTTTCAGTTTCAAAAAGAGTGTAAAATGAGTATAAATGATAACAACAACCTAGTTTAGTTGAGAAGGAGTTTTTATTACACTTTGAAGTCACAAGTTAAAATCCTATTAACTTCACTTTTTCATAATTTTTATTTCTCTTAGTTTTTTTCTACTAAAAATATCTAATTAATTATATATTTAACTTTATCTCCTATTAATAGAGTCTATTTTAGTCATATTTTTAGTGTAGAATTGCATATTAATTTAGAGCATTTTTATATATTTTATAGCTAATTTGTATTATTTGATTTTCGAAGTCTACACTAGTGTTTTTATATATTTCATGTATTTTCGAACTGACTTGTATAAATTTGGAGGTTGCTCGACTGCTCGTAAGAGTATCCACAACGTGTATACTATGGGTGTCTTATAATTTTTTTAAATGAAAATGTCAGAATATAGTACAATTGTGGAAGCATACTTGCCTTGGGAGTTGGCCGGGTTAATGGAAGAAGGCACTCACTCTTTCTCGATTCAAACGCCACTCTGACATGTACACACTCTTTTATTGTTTTTTATTTTTTTGCCCGTATAAAGCACAAACAACACACATAGTATATTGGTATTTCATGTGGGCCACAATTGAAGGTGCACTTTTGCTGTATTAAAACAAAAACAACACTGTATTTGATTTTTTTTTTTCAGTTAAATTCTGTTAGAGATGTGAATTAGACCAATAGTGTCCCACATCGGAAAGTTGAACATAACAAGCCCTAATACATGAGTCGGTGGGCTACTCCGTCTATTGCCAATTGGTTTTAGAATGGAACCTCACTCGGCTTGTGTGCTAGGCTACTAGCGCATGTGCGCCTGTGCACACGACCCCCAGTCAACGGTCCGAGTCGGACTTTGATAAATTAATATTATTTTTATTTACGAATTCATAAATAAAATAAAGAATTTTTATTTTAATAATATGTTTATTTTATAATAATTAATTAATTATATTATTAATGTTATTTGGATTAAATATATAGTTATATGTATTATTTTTATTGTATTTCAATTCTTATAATTGAAATTTTTTCTAATAATATACACAGTAATTAATAATTAATTATTTCTACTATTAATATAATATAATGTAATAATAAATATTTGATTGTTTATTTTTTATAAATATAGTAAGATGATGCAAGCATGAGAGTTAAAGAAATTTTGATTGAGTATGTGGGATGTGTGGAAAATTAAAAGGAGTATGTAAAGTTAACGTGGCAGAGATAGAAAGATAAAAAGTGATATAAAAAACTTTGGAGGGGGATGAGAGTTGTGGATGCTCTAACATATGAGATTGTTTCACGAATTGGAAGACAAGATGGGCCGACTCATATCGATTCACAGGCTGATTTGTCAACTTGTGAACTTGGAGTTCGGAAGATGCAACGGAGAGGGAGCCGTATGTGCTGCTTCGTACTATTATATTGGTCAATAACTCAATATAATTAGATAGCTTAGTTAGATAGAATAGGATTAGATAGAATTATATATTTATATTAGGATAAATTTTTACTCTGTAGTTTATATATATACATACAGTAGATACATTCATGGGGGAAGGCCAAACAAACAATGGAGGCCGATAGTTAGTAACCGGTCGACTACCGTGGCCAAGGTTAACCCTAATTATATTTTGTTTTATTTTTATGGAGATCTAAACTATCCCGTTTCGTCTACAATTTGAAGCTTTATTTGGATTAATGGTGAGTTCTGAATCTTGTTCCTTATTTCCTATATTGAATTTTCGACTTCTTTGCGCTTTATTGTTAATTGTGAGTTCTGAATCTTGTCTGATCAACTTGGTAGAATCAATTCAATTGATAGGGTTTTGTAGATTCCTGGTTGTGAACCTTAACCCAAGTGGCAATCTTGTTCCTTTAGGGCTGGTTAAACTAATTGAATTGGATATGTGTGTTGTTAAATCCCTCTTTAGGGACTGCAAATACCTTGGTTAATCTCTGAACTTAAAGCTATCAATTGGGTTAAATCCTTCTTTAGGGACTGTTCGATTGATAAGAGTTTCTAGGACTAGGGGTGGAAATGGGACGGGTTATGGGTGGATGAAGCCACTCCATCACCCGCCCAGCGGGTTAATAATTCCACCCGCTCCACCCATCACCCGCAAACTTTTTCACCCTCATTCGACCCGCGCGGGTGATGCGGGTGGAGCGGGTGCCCAATGGGTGAAATAATTTAATTATGATTTTTTTAAGAAAATTGAAAGATGAATAAAAGCATAAATTGTAATTACAAATACTAGAAAATTAAGTTCGTGGAAGTCGAATACATGTAATACATTTAGCAATTCAATCAAAATATATGAACAAGTAATGATTTAAGTAAAAAAAAAACAGCAAGTATATAGCCTTGTATAATTTAAGGAGAAAAAACAGTAAGTGTATAATTTAAGTAAAAAAACCAGCAAGTAATTTACCGTATAATTTAAGTAGAAAAAACAGTAAGTCTTTCTTAGGTTAAAACTGAAAAGGGGTAAAATAGTAATAGCACAAATACCTATATAATATATATAATTTTAGGGTTTAATGCGGGTGTGCAGGGCGGGTTAATGGGGCGGGTTTTGGGTGAAAAATTTTCACCTATAATCCGTCCATCACCCGCTTCACCCGCACCCGCTCCACCCGTCACCCGCTTTTTTGCGGGTTTTTGCCCGCCAAAAAAATGCGGGTGAAGCGGGTACCCGCGGGTTATTTCCAGCCCTATCTAGGACTGGTTGGACTAGTAACTATATTAGGTCGGGACAAGGGCATTCAGAGGAAACCTAAAAGGACAAGAGAAAGTTACAATGTCAATTGAACCAACTAAAGTGGATATTTGTAGATGTAACTATTTTATTAATCGTTATCTTTATTAATTTGTTTATAGTTTATTTTGCTCTCTTTCTTATTTTAATCACTCAAAACCCCCCGTTTCATACTAATTGGTAAATAAACTTAACTTAGGAATAACTTGATTCTATGTGGGATCAACTCGTGCTTACCACACTACATTAGAGCATTTGCATCCCTTGAACCCACTAGGGTTCCTTAATCCCACTTTTTTTTATTCCATTCTTTAAAAACTCAACTCAAATTTATACTCACATCCATACCACCCAATTTACTATCCAATTAATTAATTTAAAATAAAATGAACCCCATGAAACCGGAGAATGTTTAGAATACCACCCTGGTAGTCCACCACCCTAAGTGGCATCTTTGTTGGCTCTGAGGTGGATTAGAAATTTTAATAACATTAAATACTTAATTATCTGTTTGAGTTCCAAGAGGCTTTAATCAGGTCCCTTTAATCATCTCTTCCTTTTCTCTGCAAACGCACAAGTCATTCCAAAAACTCCCTTGGGACTCAGGAAAAAAAAACCCTCTTCTGAGGTTGTGTAACTCCTCTCCGACGAAAACCTTCTTCGCCGGAACACCGCCTCGCCTTTAGGCTTGTTTACCCTCTCCGCCACCTCCCCTCCCCCTCCTTCCCCCTGCGCTTCCTAGTTCGGACGGTAGAACTTGCCCCTAAGTTGTCGTTTCGAATCTCAACCAATTCAAACAACAAGGCCTCGAATTTCAGATCTTAGTTCGCTGGTTCCTTGTTTGTGATTTTCCAGTCCTTTGCCCCATTCTCATCCAAATCCAGCGGCAATCCCCAACTGGGAACTCACCCTCGCCGGACGGATGCATTTACTGCTTCTGTTCATTCTCGGCGTCGATGTGCTTGTCCAGCATCTCTGTCCTTTGCACAGTCACTCTCCACCGCTCCACCTTCAGTTAATCGCCATCGCCCTAGCCCTAATCTCAGTTTCAACCTTCTTCCAAACCCCTTTCGAATCCATGGCCTCGACTCATCACCTCCCTGCTCACATCGGCGTTTTCCCTTGGTGTTGAAGTACCCGCCCGCCTTTCTCCCTCCTTCGACTCTCTCTTTAGGCAATCTGTTATGTTTGCAGATTTTTCAAATTTTTTTTAAACAATCTGTTTAGCAATTTATTTACAGATTTTTTAAAATCTTTTTAAGCAATTTGTTCAGCAATTTCTTTACAGTTGAGAGATTTACTTCGTATTACCGTTTACACTTAGCATCAATGCCCAACTTGGATTGCTGTAAACAAAATTCAACAACTTAAGAATTTGCAAACAACAAAAGTCTTATAATCGGTAGACAATTTCAGTTTATACTGGAAGATATTAAAAAAAAGTGGATATTGAATTACAAATCGGAGACTCCGTAAGAACAGTCGATTGAACTTTCCAAGTTCCAACTACTTGGAGGTTGGAGCAAGCCGGAGTTAATTCACAAATCACGCTTAGCCAACCAATTCATTAATTGTCTGATAAATCTTCAGTTTGTAAATAGGAGTCTGTGAGAGAGTCTTCTTATTGAATTATGAATAAGCACTCAAATTTTAGTTTTTTTATGGGATGAGCACCCTATCTTTACTAAAAGTATCCATAAGTTTTTTAAGTTGAAGAGATTGACACCCTAGAATGCCAATATAATTTGTAATATAATTTTATTTTATAAATATAGGTCTATTTACATATTGATAACTTTTTATGGGATTATAGATGCTATAATTTTATTTTATATATTGAATTCATAATATAGGGCTTAGGGTTTATTTTGCAACAAATTTAAGGTTTAGGGTTCAGGGTTGAGGGTATATTTATGATCATAATAAGTTAAAATGATAATTTATGATTTTTTTTTCTCAATAACATTAGTTATGTTTCAAAAGTCATAATTTTAGTGGGAAATGCGGAAAAAGGTGAGTTATTGATAAACATAGGTCTAGTTACAAATTGAGTTTGAATTCATAATATGTCACGTCATTGTACGTATTAATCATGAACCAATCACAAAATTTTGAAATAATCAATATATGCATAAGATAAAATTTTATCCTAACTCTATTTAATCAATATATCTATATATGCATAAGATAAATTTTGACCTACTTAATTTGATTAGGATATTAACTAATTTTAAAATACATGCATAAGATAAAATTTTATTCTAACTCTATTTAATCAATACTCCCTCCGTATCGCAATACTTGTTGTTTTAGAATGTTAAAGTTGTGAAACCCACTCGGGTTCCTTAAAAAACCCATCAACTTTGGCCCACACATACAATTTCATTGGCTCTTTATCCATCAACTTGGGTGTTTAAAGGTTTATTACTAAGAGCATCCGTATTCGTGAAACCCACTCGGGTTCCTTAACTCCGCTTTTTATATTTCTCTCTCCTTAAAAAACCCAATACAATTTTTTACCCACATCCTTAAAACCCTTTAAAACCCCATTTTATTTTTTTTATCGGGACCCACCTCTTTTTTTTCCTTTCACTCTCTCTCCTTTTTCTTTCTCTCTCTCGGTTTTTAAAGGTTTCTTAGTAACAAACATCTCAAATCGTTCCTAAACCCCTCCCCTATCTTTTTCAATTTTTTATTAATTGGTTCCTTATTTTGGGCTTAAGACACCCCCATTGTGGGTGCTCTAAGGAACCTATCTAATCATTCCTTATACTACTTTTTACAAATGTAATATAATAATAATAGGTGAAGGTTCGATAATATAAAAACAATGTAATAAGAAATACTCTAGAAGGGGGGTTGAATAGAGTATGCCCGTTTTTCGCAGAAAGTCTCAAGACTTTTGGAGCTTGTACCAAAACCTTTGAGATTAAACCTGAATCACAAAGTTAGACAATCGAACCAAGTGCGGAAATAAGGTAAAGCAAATAAGTAAAGAACACGAGTAATTGTTTACGAGGTTCAGCACAACTTGGCCTACGTCCCCGCCTAGGGTTCTTCCACAACCCTAGGATTCAAAGGCTTTATTGATTCGCTTAGCTTAGGATCCTAATAGCTCACCGAGAAGCCTCTCTCCTATACAATTGCAATCTAGTCAACTCACGTTCCCTTGGAGTCCTAGACCAATCTAGAAGAGCCCCACCTCTCTCAGCTATCTAGTACAATCCTCTTACTCTCACAAATCAATAGCCTAGTGCAACTTCCCGAGTTATAAACTCTCGAGTAACACTATAAATGAATATATCCTATAAGCTCACAGTGACTCTCAAAGGCTTTGAAATAAACAACAAACTCTAGAGCGCTTAGTAGAGAGACACTTGGAAGACAGATCTCGCTTGAATGTATGAAAGCTCGTGTAGCACTTGTGTACTCTGTCTTCTCCTTCCTTTCCTTTATATAAGAGCATGGAGTGTGAGGATCTTCAACACCAGATCTCCAACGGCTCCTTCGAATCAGGCTTGATCTTTGAATCTTCTATTTATGGATACTCCAAAGCCATAATCCATTTTGAAATAGATCTCCTCAATATGTACTTAAAGGAAGGATATAATCTTCGAATATACTTCCTGAAAAGGTTAGGCATACATATATATATAATATAACGGAAGTATATAATAAGATAAAATAATATACGAATAATTAAGATAGGTTTTGTATTTCATCAACTGTTAACGCTCCAAGCCTTTTGACAAACATCCTGTCAAAGCCTTTGAAACATTTATTCCAATTTTCATCAAGGGAGGGAGTTATCAATCTCCCCCTTGATGAAAGACAAAACCTGTGCATCCCTGCAACTTAGTCAAGAATAGATAATACAATAGAAATCGGACTAAGTACCTGCAAGGGTTAGACAAATGTTGGATCAAAAATTTTAAAGTATGAAAACATCCAACCGAAAACCATAAATCAGAAACCAAGGTCATCCAAGACCTTTAAGCATAGGTTTTCAAAGTCTAAGCACCACAGATCATCTCCCCCTTTTTGTCTTTCAACAAAGGGCGGAGGTAAAAACAGTCACCAAAAAGTCACCAAAAGTTTTGAAAACGTTTCCAACAAACCAGCAATGTATCAAGTTTCAAGGGTGGGATAGAGTGGGTTAAGGTTTAGGCTTAGTCATCCGGAGCATCATCAGTGAGCCTCGTCCACAGTCCTTCCAGCATCTTTGAAATCCCGCTCATCTCCGTCATAATCTCCTTCTGCAGCTCCTTAATATCCAGGCGAACTTCCTCCAAGCCCAACTCTAGGTTGTCCATGCGTTCATCGAAAGCTGGAGCAATGGGAAAGGCTTTTGAAGGAGTGGCAAGACTCAAGGTCCCTTGGGGAGACCGAGTGATGCCAATCTTTTCAAGGCCTTTTGAGTCGAACTTACCCGTATGACGCAGCTGTTCTTCATTTTTGACATCAATTCCAGAAGCTTTGAAGATAGGTGTCAAAAGGGTAGCAAAGGGGAGGGGAGAGCCTTTTCTAGCTTTTCTGGCATGAGCCATGGTTCCAAGGATAGTGTTGGCCAGATCAAGATCAAGGCCATTTAGGATGCGGTAGAGCAGGACCATAGCATTGTCAGTAAGGAGTGAGCCAGAGTTAAGACGGGGTAAGAGGCATCTAACAATGATGTTAAAAATTATTTTTGCCTCAAGGGTTAGGGATGAGTGGGTGAGTTGCTTTGAGGTGCTGTTGGATGCTTCGGATAGGAGATACTTGGCTCGGGCAAGGATGATGCAATTCTCTTTTGAGGGGTGTATATCAGCGGGTGGAACTGGGGTAGGTAGGCCAAGGAAGTCTGCAAAATCATTGGAGTTGAGAGAGATTCTAACCCCTTTGACAACAGACTCCAAAGACCAACCATCGGTGTCATTTTTGGCTTTTAGGTTAATGTAGAAGAGTCGGGTAAGTTGGGGGTAGTAGACAGTCTCAAGGTTAAGAAGGGTCCAGGCTGGGGATTTTTTGAGGAGCTCAATGCAAGGTAACTTCAAAGCTTCAAAGAACTCAAAATCTAAAAAATCAGAACAGCTAATCTTACGAGTTCTAAACTCGTCTACCCACTTACCAGCAGTCTCAGCATCTTGAAACCAAGAGGAGGGCAAGGATTGATTTACCTGGATATAGGCCGGAGGGTCTGCGTTCTTTCTGCGCGCAACTGTTGGAGCAGCTCTCTTGACATGCGCTACAAGACTCTTGGCAGTGCCCTTCCTGGTGCGCTTGGGGGTTGGAGGTTTGACAGCAGCAGGGGCTTTCCGCTTCTTCGGAGACGGGGGAGGAGGAGGAGAAGGAGAGGGAGATTCTTCCTCCTCTTCCTCAGACCCCGAGTCCTCATCGGACCCCGCTTCATCTCCTTCAGGTTCCTCGTCCTCTCCAGATCCCTCTTGCTCTTCTTCTTCTTCTTCCTCAGGCTCCTCCTCGGATTGAGCCTTCTCTGCTTCAGCTTCCTTCCGAATTCGCTCAGCTTCTTTCTCGGCCAGTTTCTTAGCAAGCTCGGCCTCCTCATCGGCCTTTTTCTTCCTTAAGGCCTCTTCCTCGGCTTCCTTGGCAGCATCCCTTTCCAGAAGGGCGTCGAGATCTTCTTCCTCCTCTTCCTCGTCTGCTTCCTCAGCCAGAATCTTCCTCTTTCCTTTCTGTTTAGCACTGATCGGCTTCTTAGCAGAGCGCTTTTGAGAGCCCTTGGGAACAATGGCCGAGCTCTCAGCAATGGTGCTCTGGACGACAGTTGGGACGATAGCTTGAGGAGCGGGTTCAGGTGTGGGAGAGGTAGCAGTGGCCTGACGTCCCTTGGGGGTGGCGCCAAGTCTTTTGGGTGTGACAGCTTTCTTGGTTTTGGGTGTCATGGAGGAGATCGGCTAGGGTTTTCTTATAACAAATGAGAGGTTGAAGAGGGAGAATGTGAAGGGGTTTGGATTAGTTCTGAGTGTGGGTTGTAATCGGGTACAGTATTGGGTTTAAGTAGAGGGAGTGATGGGACGGGTTTAGGGTTCCAAGGAAAGAAATCATTATATTGCCAATTTGAAAGGTTTTCAAATTCAAATTTCAAATATCCTTTAAAATCGGACAGAATAAACCGTGAGATTTAAGTTCCAAAAATAAAAAATCTTAACGGTTAAGAAAATCACAGAAATAGGTAATTTTGAAATCCAATAAAAATATAGTTGATTAAATATCTAAAAAGATATTAACCAAAAATATATGATCCGTTATATGTACTCCACCATTTAGTTCACACACCTTGACATGGTTCTCAAGGGTCTTGACACTAAGTAGATTTTATCTTTCGTAAAGGGAAAGCTCCCCCTACGAAAGTGCATCCTTGTTAAGCATCCCAATCTCTCGTCTTATGAAGGTGAACTTGTCCTCTGCCAAAGGCTTAGTGAAAATGTCAGCCCATTGATAATCAGTAGAAATAAAAGATATGGACACATCACCTTTTTCAACATGATCTCTAATGAAATGATGCCTTACATCAATATGTTTGGTCCTTGAATGCTGAACAGGATTCTTAGTGATGGAGATGGCACTTGTATTGTCACACTTAATTGGAATACCTTTGAGGTTGATGCCAAGATCTCGCATTTGTTGAGCTATCCAAAGGATTTGGGAGCAACAAGCTCCAGCTGCAATGTATTCGGCTTCTGCAGTGGATAGAGCAACTGAGTTTTGCTTCTTTGAGTGCCAACTGATCAAAGATGCTCCTAAGAATTGGCAACATCCTGATGTGCTCTTCCTATCCACCTTATAACCTGCAAAATCTGCATCAGAATATCCAATTAAAGTGAAATCCTTTTGCTTTGGGTACCATAGTCCAAGCTCCTTAGTGCCATTGAGATATCGAAAGATCCTCTTCACAGCCACGAGGTGAGATTCTTTAGGATCATCTTGAAACCTAGCACACATGCAAACACTAAACATGATGTCAGGTCTACTAGCTGTGAGATATAATAAAGATCCAATCATTCCTCGATACTCCTTTTGATTGACACTTAATCCCGTCTTGTCTTGATCTAGAGACAATGTTGAGCTCATGGGAGTCTTGGCTGCTTTGGATTGATCCATCTTGAACTTCTTCAAGAGATCCTTAGTGTACTTGCTTTGGTTGACAAAGATCCCTTTCTTGGATTGATGAACTTGCAATCCCAAAAAGAAATTGAGTTCACCCATCAAGCTCATCTCAAATTCACTGCACATTATGTCAGAAAATTCCTTGCACAAAGATGTGTTAGTAGCACCAAATAATATATCATCAACATAGATTTGAATGACCAAAATGTCCTTTCCTTTGGTCTTGATAAAAAGAGTCTTGTCGATCAACCCCCTTTTAAAATCATTTTCTAAAAGATATTTTGACAAGCGCTCATACCAAGCTCTTGGGGCTTGTTTCAAACCATAAAGCGCTTTGTCAAGTTTATAAACATGATTGGGAAATTCTGAACTTTCAAAACCTGGGGGTTGAGCCACATATACTTCTTCTTCTAGGAAACCATTAAGAAAAGCACACTTGACATCCATTTGATATAACTTTATGCTCATAAAAGATGCAAATGCTAATAAAATGCGAATGGCTTCAAGCCTGGCTACGGGAGCAAAGGTCTCCTCGTAGTCAATACCTTCCTCTTGATTGTAGCCTTGAGCAACAAGCCTTGCCTTGTTCCTCACAACCTTACCATTCTCATCTAGCTTGTTTCGAAACACCCATCGAGTGCCAATGACTGATTGATGCTTTGGCCTAGGCTTCAAGGTCCAGACTTTGTTCCTTTCAAATTCATTAAGCTCACTTTGCATAGCAATGATCCAGTCTGGCTCCTGAAGTGCCTCATCTACCTTCTTTGGCTCAATAAGAGAAACAAACGCGTGAAAAGCACAAAGATCTTTAAGTTTAGAACGAGTTTGAACACTAGAAGTAGGGTCAGAAATGATATCCTTTAATGAGTGTGATGAGGAGTATTTGAATTTCCTTTCGCTAGTCTCAGCTCCTTGATTCGTCACACTTGTAGGATTGACTTGTAGTACATCTGACTCCGTGGTCCTGTTAGGTTCAATTACAGCAGTTTCTGACGTCTCAACACTGTTGGATTGGACACCAAGGGCTTTGGACGAATCTTCAACACCTTGGGCCGATTCTTCAGTGTTAAGAATCGGTTCCTGCATGTTCCTCTTCTCTGTGTTCTTGGTAGCAGCATCATCACCTTCCTCGTTCTCTTCATGGATATTAAGATCTATATCTGCAACACTTTCACTCAAAGCACCGTCATTGCATTCATCAAAAATAACATGTATACTTTCTTCGACTACCTGGGTCCTTTTATTGAAGATTCTATAAGCTTTGCTACTCGTGGAATAGCCAAGAAATATACCTTCATCACTACGCGCATCAAATTTCCCAAGGTTATCTTTTCCATTGTTATGAACAAAACAAGTACAGCCAAAGGGTTTAAAATAAGATATAAGTGGTTTGCGGCCTTTGAAAAGTTCATAAGGAGTTTTCTTTAAGATGGAACGAATAAGACAACGATTCAAAATATAGTTAGCTGTGTTAACAGCTTCCGCCCAATAGGTTTTAGGTAATGCATTTTCTAAAAGCATAGTCCTGGCAATATCCTCTAAGGTGCGGTTCTTGCGTTCCACAACCCCGTTTTGTTGAGGTGTCCTAGGAGAAGAAAAGTTATGGGAGATACCATATTTAGCACAAAATAAATCAAATTGAAGTTGATCAAACTCCCTACCATGATCACTCCGAATAGACACTATGGACTCATTTCTTAAAGTTTGCAACTCCTTACAAAGTTTTGAAAACTCAAATAAGGCCTCTGATTTTTCTTTCAAAAATGCAACCCAAGTATATCTTGAAAAATCATCGACAACAACTAGCATGTACTTTTTACCATTGGGAGATTTGACTCGCATAGGACCACATAAATCCATATGTAAAAGTTCAAGGGGTCTAGAAGAACTTACAACCTTTTTGGGTTTGAAAGAGCTACGTGTTTGTTTACCTCGTGTGCATGCATTGCACATGTCAATACCTTTGAAGTCCATCTCAGGTAGCCCTCTTACAAGCCCTTTGGACACAAGCTTCTGTAGTGTATGTGGACTCACATGACCGAGTCTCCTGTGCCAAAGCTTTGGATCGTCCGTCAAAGCCTTTAGACAAGTTAAGCTTTCTTGTGCCACTTGATCAGCATTTACGGCGTATATATTGTTGTAATGGTATGCAGTCAATATAACTTCACCTGTATCATCTCTGCACACTATACATCTTTTCTTGTTAAATCTGACATTGTTACCACTATCACATAATTGAGAAACACTAAGCAGATTATACTTTAAACCATTAACAAGATAGACATTTTTAATATTATGGCTGGAATAACTTCCAACACTACCAATACCAACGATGTCGCATTTTCCTTTGTCACCAAGAGTGATTGTTCCCGTGGATTGCTCCTTTAGATCATGAAAGAGAGAACTCTTCCCACTCATATGCCTCGAGCATCCACTATCAATAATCCATTTGTGTTCTTTCACCTTGGTGATCTCCTCTTTTGGACTTTCCATAAGTTCTCTTACAGTAGCTTCAAGCTTTTCATCGTGGGATTCATCTTCTGAGGTCATAAGACAAATGTTGGCCTTCTCATCGTCGGAGTCAGAGTCGGAATCACTCCAAGTAGCCACCATGGCTTTCTTCTTCCATTTATCACCTTTCTTGGGCTGACTCTTTGTCTTTTGAGGGCAGTCCTTCACAAGATGATCTGTTTCACCACATTCAAAACAAGACAACGGTTTAGTCTTCTTTTCATACTTGTTGTATTGAGGCTTACCTCGAAATTTTGAAGACTCTGATCCATCCTTGTTGTTGAATTGCTTCTTCATTTTGAGAATTCTAGCAAGGCCTCTTGTGATGAGAGCAAAAGGATCATCCTCATCGTCATCCTCATCTTCGGAATCAGATCCATCCTTGGGCTCATCCTTTTTAGACTTGAGTGCCAAGTTCTTGGTGCTAGCTGGAAGTTCTCCATCGTCTTCATTAAGAATCATCTCATGTGTGATCAGCTTCCCAAGAAGGTCATCAAGGGGTAGAGTGGTGAGGTCCTGGGCTTCCTCTATAGCTGTTACTTTTGAACCCCGTTTCTCCTTTGGAAGGCACCTCAGTATCTTCCTTACTTTCTCAACGTTGGTAAAGCTCTTGCCAAGAGAGTCAAGGTTCTTGGTGATGTCTGTGAATCGTGTGAACATGGCCTTGATTGACTCATCAGACTTCATCTTAAAGAGCTCATACTTTCGAAGGAAGATGCTGATCTTGGTGTCTTTCACTTGGCTCGTTCCTTCATAGGTGACGACCAACTTGTCCCAAATCTCTTTAGCTGACCTACAAGAAGAAATACGGTTAAACTCATCAGTGCTAAGACCACAATAAAGTAAGTTAATAGCCCTGTAGTTTTTGGAGATGGTTTCAAGATCTGCTTGGTTGTATTCAGACTCCTTCTTTGCAACTTTGGTGTCATTTGGTCCATCTTTTTCTGGAATCTTCGGACCATTCTCTATAATGTTCCAAAGCTCTAGATCTTGGTCTATGATGAACATCTTCATCAAGGATCTCCAGTGGACAAAGTTGTTTCCTACAAAGAGTGGTGGTCTGCTTGTGGACCTTCCTTGTGCAAATCCTCCGCTTGCTTCACCAGACATGATCAAAAACTCACAAGATTGTTAGATCAAAAACAATGAGTAAAGCTCTGATACCAATTGAAGGTTCGATAATATAAAAACAATGTAATAAGAAATACTCTAGAAGGGGGGTTGAATAGAGTATGCCCGTTTTTCGCAGAAAGTCTCAAGACTTTTGGAGCTTGTACCAAAACCTTTGAGATTAAACCTGAATCACAAAGTTAGACAATCGAACCAAGTGGGGAAATAAGGTAAAGCAAATAAGTAAAGAACACGAGTAATTGTTTACGAGGTTCAGCACAACTTGGCCTACGTCCCCGCCTAGGGTTCTTCCACAACCCTAGGATTCAAAGGCTTTATTGATTCGCTTAGCTTAGGATCCTAATAGCTCACCGAGAAGCCTCTCTCCTATACAATTGCAATCTAGTCAACTCACGTTCCCTTGGAGTCCTAGACCAATCTAGAAGAGCCCCACCTCTCTCAGCTATCTAGTACAATCCTCTTACTCTCACAAATCAATAGTCTAGTGCAACTTCCCGAGTTATAAACTCTCGAGTAACACTATAAATGAATATATCCTATAAGCTCACAGTGACTCTCAAAGGCTTTGAAATAAACAACAAACTCTAGAGCGCTTAGTAGAGAGACACTTGGAAGACAGATCTCGCTTGAATGTATGAAAGCTCGTGTAGCACTTGTGTACTCTGTCTTCTCCTTCCTTTCCTTTATATAAGAGCATGGAGCGTGAGGATCTTCAACACCAGATCTCCAACGGCTCCTTCGAATCAGGCTTGATCTTTGAATCTTCTATTTATGGATACTCCAAAGCCATAATCCATTTTGAAATAGATCTCCTCAATATGTACTTAAAGGAAGGATATAATCTTCGAATATACTTCCTGAAAAGGTTAGGCATACATATATATATAATATAACGGAAGTATATAATAAGATAAAATAATATACGAATAATTAAGATAGGTTTTGTATTTCATCAACTGTTAACGCTCCAAGCCTTTTGACAAACATCCTGTCAAAGCCTTTGAAACATTTATTCCAATTTTCATCAAGGGAGGGAGTTATCAATCTCCCCCTTGATGAAAGACAAAACCTGTGCATCCCTGGATCGTCAGCTTGTTACAACAGCATCTGATGGTCTACATAGGGCTCAGGTGGTTTTCTAACATTTTCAATGCTTTTTCCTTGTATTCACACCTTCGAACTGTATCTTTCTGTATCTTTCTTATCGGCTTGCATGATACTCTTAAGAAATTTGAAAATTAATTTTCTTTTATATTGAACATTGATACAGAAAGTGGCAAAGTGTATCAGTCGTGCTGAAGAGCTTTTGAAGCTAAAAACATCGGAAGATGCTGCTACCGCCTTAGACACATATGCTGAGGGCATTTCAATAAGTTTACACTCAGAGAAGTTGCTTGAATTGAAGGCAGGAGCACTTTGCCTGGTATGTTTTTTGGTTGCTCTCAATCATCAGTTGATACCTGTGATGTTCTTGGTTTCATTACTAGGTCTTTGTTCATGTTTGCAGTTGCAGAAGTACGAGGATGCCATACAGTTGTGTGAGAAGACCCTTGACTTTGCTGACAAAAACTCTTCAGCATTCTCTCCCAACAATAGTAATGTGGATGGTTCTAATGTCAAGACTAACTCAAATATGAAGCCATGGAGGTTGCATATCTTAGCCAAGTGCTACTTTCACCTTGGAAGACTTGAGGCAGCTTTGGGTGTCCTTGACGAGCATGAGTAAGCCACCACTTCCAAAATTTGATTCAAGTTTTTGTTGCTTTGAGGATGAACATTGGTGTAAGTTGTAATTGATGTTGAGGTGATATTGACTGTTTCTGTTTTGATTATTAGGAGTGGGAGAAGTTCACAGGACTCAGATCCTTTAATTGTCACCATAACTGAACTACTTAAGCACAAGGTATGTCTCATCCTTAGCTACTGCCATAACTAGCGTTGCATGGTTTAGTTTGAGAATCATGAAGGCATAAAGGCAAATAAGAATCGTTAAGTTGTGTGGTATGAATTCGGAAATCAAGAAATATTTTTGTGCATGCTAAACCAAGTTACAAGAAAACAATTCCGTACAGATGGAGTTGATTATTTCGTGTGTGTGCGTGTGCCTCCAATAGGCATTTATATTATGCCCCTGCACAGACCTTTGTTGGATCCCTACACCTTGAGGTCATTATAAAGTGCTGTTCTCTCTCTGATAGGCATTTCCGGGTTTTGCTTTTTGTATGTATCCAAGAAGAGGACACAGTCATATAAATATGAAGTTTGCCAGGAGTCTGTTTTTTTTTTCTTTTTCTGATACAACATTGTGGGTTAAGGGGGAAATAAAACAAGCCAACAAAGTTCATAAAGTAGAGTTGCTTTAAACTGAAATCACAGAATTTGACAATTTTTTCTTCACATTTCTGAGGTAAATTTGATGAGAAACAAAATCACACTGATTACATATTCTGTATTCTCTTTTGGTGCAGAATGCAGGTAATGAAGCATTTCGATCAGGAAAACACGCTGAATCCGTGGAGCACTATACCTCTGCTGTGTCATGCAGTATTGAGTCACGGCCTTTTGCAGCAGTCTGCTTTTGTAACCGTGCTACTGCTTACCAAGTTCTTGGCCAAATTGCTGATGCCATTTCAGATTCCAGTGTTGCTATGGCTCTTGATGAAAATTATGACAAGGTTTGTGCTGCAGTTAGTTACCTTATGGTTCAAGTATTATAATGCTTATGGAACTAAGTCTAAACAACTTTAAAGGAGCAAAACACTAGTTCTTCTCAAGTCTTTAACATATGACTTCCTTGTTCCTCTTGAGTTTCGCATTGTCATTTTGAAAACTATCATCCAACTTCAAAGGAGTAAAAGCTAAATTTGAACTTTGTGGTCCATTTTTGTATGATAGCAAGTTTATGATGTAGGAGGAGGTTGCAATCCCTCAAATTTCAAACTGCCAATAGTGTATGTGAGGCACTGGTGTTATTTTGTTGTGCAGATCTTAAAATGTAAACTTCTGAATAGCATGATCAACTGTTACCACCCTGTCTTTCAGTGAGACTTGTGTTGCTTGGTAATATGAGGAATGATTCTCATGCTGCATGCTTGATATCTTAAAGAAGTATGTTAATGGCCATCTTATGTGTTACTCAACTCTGTAAGCTTTCTATTTAAAGGGATAGCATTTGTTGTTGCACTGCATCTTTGATAGTATAGTAGCATTGGGCATCTTTCATGGTATAGTAGAAATCAAATCTTCTTGAGCTACATATTGTTCTTGTCTTTGTGCAGGCTGTGATCAGGAGAGCAAATTTGTATGAGCAGATTTGGGACTACAAACAGGCAGCTTCTGATCTCCAAAAGCTCGTATCTATCCTTGAGAGGCGATCACCTGGAAAAGGGAAACAGTCTGGTTCTAGCAACGAGAAGGAACTAGAGAAAGCACGTCAGTGGCTTTATAAAATGAAAAAACGGGCTAAAATGGAAACTTCATTAGATCTGTATCTCATTCTGTAAGAACCTTAACATTGCTTCTGTTGTTTATTGATTTATTTATTCTTCAGTTTTATTTCCTCATCGTATATTCATATAATGCTGAATTTTTCAAAGCTTGTAGCTTTTACTTGTTGCTAAATTTGTCCGTTCTGCTCATGTTCTGTAGTATCTAGTATTCACTGAAGTAGTGGAAGAACACCCTTAAACCAAAGATCTGACTATCTGTTAGTTATATAGCCTATAGTGGAGGCCTACATTGTTTGCTTTTCAATGAAAATGGAATATTAAAGTGTTTAGTGTTTACCAAACTATTAATTAAAACAAACTGATAAAGCAAATGGGTATATTGTGAATTAAACAAGATAACGATTGAGATTCTCTTTTGTTTGAAGAATGCCCTTTTCTCTGAGCCCTTCATTTTGTGAGAAGTATACTTTTCTCTGAAGAAGATTGACTTTCCTGAATGTGACAAACAATTTTGCTGATATATTTGTTTCTGAATGTGCCAATGGAGTTAAACGTGGTGAAGCAGCTCTGAAGCACCATCCTGACAAGGTAGTTGTCTATTCGTTTCTCCAAACTCTTTCCTTTGAGCATTTGTTTCACATGAATGTGATCTTGATTTTCTTATATTTCATGTTTATTTATATCCCTAGGCTGGACAGTTATTGGTGAGAAGTGAGAATGGTGGTGATGATGGGCGGCTTTGGAAGAAGATTGCTGACTCGGTTCATAATGATTCAGAGAGGCTTTTCAAAATGATAGTGGAGGCCTATGCTGTACTTTCAGACCCCGAAGAGGTTAGTTGCTTTCGTTTGCCAGTCATTGCAGTAATTGACTCAATATGGAACTTCTTGTCATTTTTAATCTAGCTGCCCTATTTACTTGTTTCTGCTTTTGATAATATACTGTATAATTTTATTTGCAGCGCGAAGAGTATGATTTAGAATTAAAAGAGGACATGAAAAGTGCCTCAGGAGTGAGTGGTGTGAACAGGAAATACTGGCAGGGGGTCCACCATTCCTACAGAACAAGGTACTCGTCAAAAATCAAGGATTGCTGGCAGCGGCGGAGCCAGGATTTTCGGCCAAGGGTTGCTAAAAAAATTTCATGAAATATTTATTTTTGTGTATACTTATTAAGAATACTTGCTGGCAGCAAGGGTTTTAAGTTGTATTACCTTTATTTGATATTATTAGAGATTTTCTCCAATTCAAACTATATAGCCGCACTTTTAAACATTTCCTATTTCAATCTCTTTCTAATTATAAAACTAATTCCATGGAAAAAAAAAATATAATCTACCAATGAAAGTTTCAATTAATTAATTATTATTTTTAACGAACAATTATGTTTGTTGTAAATTGTGCATTTGAATTCAATCGATGGTTATGGACTTTGTTTTGATTCATTCTTGCATATATTTTCTTCTCATATATTACCATTTATACGCTGAAATTGATTTCGTGTTTTTTTTAATGCAAGATGGTGATGACGATGAATGGTTAATCTCTATAGCCGGCAATGATCTAAAAAAAATTAACATATATATACTCTACGAGACTAGAGTATGTATGCTTCAAAATTGAAGATTGTTAGTATGATAAGAGTGTGTATGTTTCCTTTAACCTAAAATAATTTAAAATATCATATTTAAATGAAATATTAAATGGTTATTGTTGATTTTGGGCAAATAAAATACTCTTTTGGAATATAAGATTTTCATTATCAACAGGTTATGAACTTGATTCTCAGTCCCCATTTTTGTTTACAAATGAATTGAAAGTACGAGCTTGATATTCAAAAGGTTTTCATTCATTTTTCTATTTGTCATATGTTTAATGACATTAATTAGTTAACTATCCATGCTTTAGCCCCTAATATATTATGATTCAAATAAAATTATTAAAAAGATAATATTTGATAGAGTTTTTAGCTTCTTAAAAAACATGTCAAAAAAATAAAATGGCCTATATTTTAACGAAAGGTTTTTTTTTACTTTGAAGTTTATTAATATAATATATCTTTTATTTATGTGATCTTTATCTAAAAGTTCTGAAAATTTCATTCACCAGTGTTTTTGGAATGTGTAGTCGAACTACTAAATTATTTGGTTCTACCATCCAACCCAATAGCTCAACAAATGTGTGTTTAATGTTCAAAGTACTCAATCAACTTACTAAAAAACTTAGAAGGCTAAAAAAACTCATTCTCAAACAACAGTGGTGGTGACTCTAAACTTTGTACTACCTCTGTCTCAATATCGGTCGTTTTCTCTTTTTTAGCATGTTTTTTAAGGAGCTAAAAACTTTAAAAAATATGAACTTTTTTTTAATTAGTTTTTAACAATAATACTATACTTATTATTAATAAGCATAATATTATTTTTAAAAACCAATAAAATTATAATATTTTACAAAGTTTTTAGCTTCTTAAAAAACATGCCAAAAAAATAAAACGACCTATATTTTGAGACGGATGAAACATTTTTTAAACTTTTAAGTTTATTACAAGAATATTTCTTCTTCGATATTTTTATGTGCTCTCCATCCAAAAGTTCTTATAGCTCCATTGACCTAGAGTTTGTGTAATATGTAGTCAAACTACCAAATTATTTGGTCTTACCTTTCAATCCACTAACACAACAACAAATAATAGTAGAGGGCCACATTTTTATATCCTGCCCCGGACATTTCAAATCTCAAACCTGACCCTGCTAGGAAGCTGAGACATTGACGTTTTGCTACATATATTATATATTGATATAATATAATATAAGCATTATATTTTTTTTAATCCAAATAAATTCGTATTATATTCTTCAACATTATGGGTTAATGAAACTATTGCGATCTTTATGTCACCTTTTAATTATCGATTGAATATGTAAATCGAGTGAGCGGAACCAATTTATTATATTTATCATTTGGATTTGATTTATTTTTAGGATTATTTGGGTGTTTGGATTTATCAGTATTTTGATATAGACTTTCATATTATCATAATATATATATATATATATATATATATATATATATATATATATATAATTAATTTAGATAAAATGTGATACTATCTTCTAAAATACATAATATATTTTACAAATCTCGTGCGTTACGCACGGGTACTGCACTAGTAAACTCTTAATTTAGAAGAGTTTAGGATGATGTGTCAAGTTTAGAGGAGTTTTAAGTTTTAACTAATAAAAAAATCTCAGCATTTTTTTCTTTATTTTTCATTAATTTTCCTTCTTTTATTTTTTTGTCAATTAAGATGTCTAATTTTTTTTTTCAGTAATTTTTTTTATTCCTCCGAAATCCAAATCCCCTTTCATCTTCAATCGTTTAGGGTTTGGGTGTCCAATTACTCCAATAGTTGCATCAGAAATTGAAAGCCCCTTTCATCTTCAATCCTCTTATGGTTTTGTTGTCCAGTTACTTCAATAGGCGTGCCTCCGAAATCGAGCAGTATTTGAGCATTGGCATTGAGTCCTACGACCGTTCCTTAGTGTTTTATCACCTAAAGTCCATTAGGCTATATGAAGTGAGTTTCGAAGATAAGAAACAGCTAGCTGTTGTTGGTCATCTCATCATGGGCGCCCCTAATCTACAAGACCTTAAAATCTCTGTAAGTGATGATAGATAATGCTTATAGATTATTTATGATCAATAGCATTGTGAATACTGAATTGTTTGTTTTGCAATTTGCACTTCTCCATTATGATTTAAAAATGTACTAGTTAAATTTCACATTCGAGAAGCTGAGAGTCGTCCAGATGAACCATGTTTGTAGTCGGCCATGTGAGATGGGATTAATTAAATACTTGCTTAAGAGTTCACCTCGGCTTCAGACGATGAACCTTTAATCCTTTATTGTCTATATAAACTTCTTTCCGAGGTGGGATTAAACCTGGCAACCAAAGTGCTAAGTTATTGTCGGGCTTCTCCAAACGCGACAATTTTTCTCAAGGATCGCGTCTTATCTTGTAGATCTGTGAGTTAGTATCATTACCCTTTTGATTCATGTTTGATTGATGTTGTTTTTGTAATGCAATTTCAGAAATGAATGAACTTGGAAGTTTTAAAACATTAACTTATTATGTGTGCAAAATGAAAGGCTGAATTAGCTCATTGGTATGAAAAACAGACCCTTGTTACCTCGTACAAAGTTGGACCTTTGGTATTCCCAGGATTCATTGGGCACCCATAAGAAATTGTTCCATTGGACGTCGGACATTTCGTGTCACATGTACTTTGAGAGGCCTAATCCCATAGATGCATGGTTATTAGAATCGCGATCCGGATCGTACGATCCTACCAGGGCCGATCCTAATGTTACGAAGGCCCATGGCATATAAAAACTAATGGGCCCTCCGCCCTCGTATTTTAGAATTTTATTAATGGGCTTGAAATCACTTTTAATTTTATTAAATTTCAAGAAGAAAATTTTCGGTTTTCAATCCTTAAACTGCAATTGAAGATTTTAGGAGTATGGATGATGGTGCTTTTTCTAGTTTCCAAACTTAATACATGTCTAGTGCAAGGTAAAACTGCCGTTTAGCGCAGATTTGGTCGCAACGAACATATAACATTTGGTCGTAACGACCATGTAGCATTTGGTCGCAACGATTAATCACAAAATTGTCGGACCGAACGTGGTCACAACGACCAAACTACATTTAAGTCGCAGTGACTAACTTTTTTATAAAACAAATTGGGTTTTTTAGCTCGGTTTTTGAAAAACCGAGCTAAAAAGGTCATGTCTTTTAGCACAATTTTCTTAGAACCGGGCTAAAAGGTCATCATTAAAATTAAAAAAAAAAAAAGAAGAAGGCTGACGGACGCCTCCGATTCCAGAGCAAAAATGGCGTCTTCCTCTACCTCTGGGCTCTGCCCAATCAAATTCAACCTATCCTTCCTTGAGCCAAAAAGCGAAATTCATCCTATTTTCTAACATATTTGTATAAAACAAACAAAAAATACATAAGATTCAACCAGGTTTAGGGCCTGTTTGGTATCCATATACGTATATCAGATATCGGATATGGGTATGAGATATCGATATCATGAATATGGGTATCAAATATGATATCTGATATCCGATATCTTGTTTGGAATGTTTTAGATATGGGTATTAGATATCAAACTTTCTACCAGCGCTCTCTTCCCGACGATCAAACTCGCACCAGCTCAACCCCGCCTGAACCTCCGGTGACACCCAACTATGTCGAGCCCCCACCTAAACCGTTCGACCCTTGCTTGATCAAACTCCCGAGCCCCACATCTACACCGCTCGATCTGCTAGCCCGACCCCAATTACCCCCACCTCCCACCCCACCCCCACCACCACACCCTCTGCGATTGCCTACCCAGAAGACTATCCAATCGACCTCAGCCCTAGCTTCGCCCCAGTTTCCCTAGCGCCGGACATCAAAGGTGTGAACAAGTTGTTCTCGATCGATTTTGGAGCGGAGGGAGGTAGTGAAATCGAAGGCCGGGACGAGTAATTGAGACTGGTGGTAGCGATATTGAGAGCGGAGCAAGAGGGAGGCAGCAGTGAAGCATTGGAGAAAAGAAGCACATGTTCTATTTTGATATCCCTGATTGAATGGGTATATGGAATTGAGGGAAATTACAAAGGAAGGGAAATATGGGTATATCAGTTTGATATCCATATACCTATTCACCAAACATTAGGCATGGGTATAGGTGATACTCATACCAATATCTAGGCGTGGCCACGGGTCGGACCCGCCGGGTCGACGGGTTCGACCCGCCGGGTCAAGGGTCAGGGTTAGCCGACCCAAACCCTAACCCGTAAATCTCACAGGTTGACGGGTTCGGGTCGACCCGTTGACCCGCCGGGTCGACCCGTTGACCCGGCGGGTTACATTATTTTAAAAAAAAAAATCTTTTTTTTTTTTTAAAATGACTATTAAAATAAATAAGTAAATAATATGTAAAGATTTTATCTTCACAACACATTTTATCACTTTGATATGAAGTGTTAAAAATGTAGGAAGATTATATCTCCATATTAATTCTTTCATCCACAATAATTTCATTGTGTGATGTAAGAGAAAAAAATATGAGAATATATTTCTCAAACTTCATTTCCAACTTAATTTCCAATGTAGGAAATGTAGGAAACAAGTGAAGTGGAAGAAATGTGGTAGTGGGATACATATATATAGCCCCATGCCTTCTCATTCTATCTCCATATTTCCGATGTGGGACAAAGCATTTGTCCCACATTGGAAATGAGGGGAATGAAGGAAGATTTCCAAGTCTATAAAATGAGAAGGATGGGATTTATTTGTCTCACATTGCACATTGCATATTAGTTTATGTATTATTGTGAGTTATTTTAAGAATAACTTACATAATTTACATAATATTATAAATTTATTTTATTTAAAATAAATTTTTCAAAAAAAAAATATTTTGAAAAAGCGGGTTGACCCGGCGGGTCGACCCGCCGGGTCACTGGTCACGGATTCCCCGACCCTAACCCTAACCCGCTACCCGTCCCCACCCGCCAACCCGTCAACCCGGACCCGGCGGGTCGTTGACCCGTACGACCCGGCGGGTCACGGGTTGACCCGTAACCCGTGGCCACGCCTACCAATATCTGATATACGTATATCAATACCAAACGGGCCCTTACTCAATTTCGTGTAAATCTAAGAAATGCCCTAACAAAATCACCATTTGAATACTATCAAAACTAGTTCAAAGAATCAAAAATAAACATCTTACATTCTTTTTATTTTGATATATCCTTGATTTGTTAAGATTAAATGAAGAATGGAAGGGGAAATTGAAGATTTGATAATTAGGGTGGGGGTTGGAGTTCTATGCGGCAATTGTGTGAAAGAGAGTGCAAATGAGAGGGGAAGAAGGTAAGGGTTTATTGGTAATTAACTTTAACTTTAAGGTAAATCTGTCATGTTTTAATCGGAAATTTCCCTTGTTCTAAACAAAATAAGTGGATCTGATCGATCCTATCGCAGCCACACGCGATATATAGGAATTAAAAAAGGCCGATTTGCAAAAATACACCAAATCGGTGTTCGGTTTGCAAAAGTAAACCCGTTTTCTGAGAATAGGAAAAATAGGATAGGTGTGTCATTTGTGCTAAAAAATAGGTCATGTGTGCTAAAAAATAATGGCTTATTTTACCTTTAAATTTAAATATAAAAATCATTAAAAGGAGAATTATGAATTAAAAGAAAAGTAAAAAAATGAAATATACATATTAAAATAATATTTTTTCTCAGAAATTTAAAAATAATAAAATTAGCCGGATGAAAATAATTGAGAATTAATAGTGATAGGAATAAAATTTATTTTTGACAGGATATAAGTTGTTTATGACAAACCTGATAATTAATAATGACAGGATGGAGTCTATAATAGGGAAGAGAATAAAAATACGATTTTATCCATACCATAACTAGAAATTAAAGGTTTTTCCAAGATGACAAAGTTATTTGTTCACAACGACAGAGAATAATTTTCATATTGGCAAGGTTGTAGGTTTATTTTGACAGAATTAAAGCTATAATAGGGGAGAGAATCTCTAAAGATACGGTCAAGCCTATCTTCAGGATTATTAACCGTATTTACAAAAAATTGTCAATATATATCTTCAAACCATAATATTATCACATTGTCAGGATGAATATTTTCCTTGACAATCCCAAATATGCACATTGACAGAATATGATCAAAAATCGATGGGAAATTGAGTAAAGATACGGTTTTGACCAGTACCAACTAGATTATTAACCCTAACCGCTTAATTGCCGCCTCCTACTAGATATTCCCTCCAATCAACACCACTTTCTTCACCATGATCTCCTACTAGATATGCCCTCCAATCAACCACTTTCTTCACCATGATCTCAAGTAGCTGTCATACCATCAAAATGTGGGCATTCAATTAAAAAGTTCATAAGACAATTCATTTAATATGAATCCTGTACACTGATACACACTTCTTGAAAGGATTAAATCAGAGTGTTTCCCATCTAAAATCATTCAAACTCTTGAGGATTGAAGAAGATGTCATCTGGGTACATTCAGTGTAACCAATTCGGTAGCAGTGCACATGGTCTGATGGTCATACAACAGAACGACTCTTTATTACAGTTTTTTTACATGACAAATATAGGAAATTATGGTTCGAGTTTTGAGGAACCTGCTTCCCTGCTGGTAAGGCTAAGTTACATTAATTGAACATATCTTCACAGATTTGACCACCTTAAATGACACGAAACCAATGATTTACCCATCCCCATGTATGATGTGAACTTCAGTCAACAATAACAGTACATCTTCGCTTGCAAACTTCGTGCCCTTTCACATCCCCACTCATCTGTTAGAAGTAATAATCCCCACAAGAGTTACTTTCATGGTAGCCACAAGTACAAGACAATAATGTTATGTGTTTTTAGGATTCTATACCTGCTCGTAGACAAAGTCGGGAGCTCTGATCCTCTTGGATTCATCAGCCATGCTCTTGCATGATGAGGGAATGTCAAGTAGGGTAGTTTTCTTGTATTGAACCTGCACATATATTGAGCTTATCTTCAATTTGACGCTTAAGAGCAAAAGAATGCACCAAATACAGGAAAATAAATTGAAAATAGAGAAGCTACAAAGGTCGATAGATAAGAACAAAGCTACCTAGTTGATGCAAAGATAATGGAGGAATGGAAGCAAGTTTTGTAAGATATGAAAACAGCCAGAACTGGAGCATAACTAAGAACTAAAAGACACATACTAAGCATAGTTACTCAGAAAATTAGCATCATAACACACTTCTTCAATCAATGGGAAGAACCAATCAATGACAATTAAGAAAATGAGAGGATAAGCTAAATACATCTGCAAAGCAATAATGTTTACTGCTGGAAAGACCTAAAATATGTCCTTCAACAATCAAAGTGGAAAATAAACCGGTATTCAGATTTCCAGTCAGTATACCTGGATTTCAATGGCTCTTATTAGTGCATCTAGGCACACGGCTGCATGAACACTTTCCAAGTTGGGGCACTGGAGAAGTAATTTATCTGCGGAGCAGAAATATTAAAGAATAACTAAAAAAAGCTACAAGTATTGCCCCAATATCCATCATAAACAAAAGAGTCACTATAGAAGTAATACCTAGGTGCAAATTTATACAGGAGTTCACATTCAAGTCATTGAGTTCTAGACAATTCAAGTATAAAGCCTGCAAATAACAGCAATTAAATGGTCAGAAAAAACAGAGGAGAAGCAACTACATACGAGTCATTGGATAAAGGACTCACATCCAAGTTACGCACTCCGCTATTGAATCCAACATAATGCCTCTTGGTTGTATTTGGATGTTTTGAGTGCCTTGTCCACCACCTTATGCAGGAAAAATACCAAAGAATTTACCAAAATGCCAATCACAACACCACTATGTGGGTGCATATGATGACCAAGTCAGCTTGCTTTACCATGATATATATTTTTCAAACAATCAGAACATCTTGACATCCTCATGCTCAACTGTAAAGAACAAAACTCATGTAAAAACATACTTCCACTCCTTTCGATTGAACACCTCCCACTAATAGCTTACATGTAATATACAAATAGTTATTACGGTATACATTCTACTAGTTACGGTACTTCTTAAATATATCAGGAAAAGTTTTCATGTTCAAAGCAAACCGTAACTAGAGACACCATAGACCCTTTCTGGACTAGTACAATGTTATCCACCTCGTCTGGATTATGGTGTAAGAAATAAATTCACTTTCCAAATCCAATTCATGCGCGGAAAACACAAAGTCTTCAAAAAAATTGTCAAGCAAAATACTGTTTTCACCCACACCCTGAAGTCATGAACACACTATGTTGAAGCATCTGATGTGATCAGTGAAAAACAATAAGAGCTCAAGGGATAGATGCTGATAACTCCCTCCCTTGATGAAAATTGGAATAAATATTTCAAAGGCTTTGACAGGATGTTTGTGTCAAGGGCCTTGGAGCATTAACAGTTGATGAAATACAAAACTTGTCTTATTAGTCCGAATATTATTTAATCTTATTATATACTTCCTTTATATTATATATATATGTTTGACTAACCTTTTCAGGAAGTATTTCGAGATTATATCTTTCCTTTAGTACATATTGAGGAGATCAAATTCAAATAGATCATGGCTTCGGAGTATCCATAAATAGAAGATTCAAGATCAAGTCATGATTCGAAAGAGCCGTTGATGAAGATCTAGTGTTGAAGACCCTCACGCTCCATGCTCTTATATAAAGGAAAGGAAGAAGAAGACAGAGATAACAAGTGCTACACGAGCTTTCATTCATTTAAGCAAGATCTGTCTTCCAAAGTGTCTCTCTGCTAAGCGCTCAAGAGTTTGTTGTTTATTTCAAAGCCTTTGAGAGTCACTGTGAGCTTATAGGATATATTCATTTATAGTGTTACTCGAGAGTTTATAACTCGGGAAGTTGCACTAGGCTATTGATTTGTGAGAGTAAGAGGATTGTACTAGATAGCTGAGAGAGGTGGGGCTCTTCTAGATTGGTCTAGGACTCCAAGGGAACGTGAGTTGACTAGATTGCAATTGTATAGGAGAGAGGCTTCTCGGTGAGCTATTAGGATCCTAAGCTAAGCGAATCAATAAAGCCTTTTGAATCCTAAGGTTGTGGAAGAACCCTAGGCGGGGACGTAGGCCAAGTTCGTGTTGAACCTCGTAAACAATTACTCGTGTTCTTTACTTATTGCTTTACCTTATTTCCACACTTGGTTCGATTGTCTAACTTTGTGATTCGGGTTTAATCTCAAAGGTTTTGGTACAAGCTCCAAAAGTCTTGAGACTGTCTGCGAAAAACGGGCCTACTCTATTCAACTCCCCTTCTAGAGTATCTTTATATTACTTTGTTTTAATTATCGAACCTTCAGATGCCTTTTCCACCAGTTCTTATATTCAGAGTAACGAGAGTGTCCACTAATTTTACAAATAATCAACAAATATAAACAATCAAGCAATTAATCAATGGTGGTTTAGATTCTTAAGATCATGAAATTTGAATAGTCAAAAGGCCCGATTATCATGAATTGACAAAAAAATATAGATAGTGTAATTGATAATTAAACGTGAATAACAACGAATGTAGAAATAACGAAACGAGGAAGAACATAAGTAACATTGGATATAATGATTGGAAATTTGGGTAATGAAAAGGCAATCAAGGAAACACAATTACAGAGAATTACAGAAAGATAGAGTTTCTATTAGATAAAAATTACAATGGACGAGCAAAACGAACCGGAGGGTGAGGGGGACGACCCAGAGCGGAAGGGCAAGGGCGATCGTTGACTGGGCAATAGGACTCGATCGACAAGCGCCAGTGGGTGAGGGCGACGGCTTCGGAGTGTGTGGGTGACGAGCCGGAGGGTGAGGGCGGTGAGCCAGAGCGGGAGGATGAGGGCGGACTGGGGTTGTGCGGAGGATCGGGTGTATCTCGTATTAGGGATTAGGGGTTGTGCATTTTTTTTTGTACGATTTTAAGTTCTAATTCTTTTGTTTATTTTTATTATATTTAATTATTTAATATATAACAGGAAAAAAAAAAAGATAAATACCAAAACATTTACCTTTTTTTATTTTCTATTTTTTGGGGAGGTGGGGTAATTTTGTTAATTGAATAGGGTATTTTTACAAATTTTCATACGTGGGTGCAATTGTTTTCAAAAGTAGGTATTTTTGCAAACCAATTATGAAAAGAAAAAATTTGCAAAACTGGCAATTTATTTGGACGAATTTGCAAAATGGTCATGGGTTTGGACAATTTAGCAAGATGTCCCATATATATACTAATTCTCAATTTTTTTTTCTGATAGTTGCTCCATCGTCTCTCTCTCTCTCCAATCTCTCTCTCCGCTCCCGATGGAAGGCGATTTTGGGTCTTGATCTCTCTGGCGCCGGATTGGAGGTCTCGATCTCGATCTATGGCGGCGAAGACCAAACAGCGAAGTGGCGGCCAGATCTCGATAGATCTATGGAGGCGAGATCGAGTGAGGTTGGCGCCGGAGCCGCTGTCTGGTGGCGAGATCGAGGGAGCAAGGAAGCGCCAGAGGCGGTAGCGAGCGAGGGAGGGAGCGAGCGGTGGAAGGAGCGAGGGAGGGAGCCAGCGGCGGAAGGAGCGTGGGAGGGAGCCAGCGCCGGAGGCCGGAGCGAGCAAAGGCGCCACCGAGCGGAGCAATGAGGAGGTGAGGTGGCTGTACCAGTGATGAAATTCTACATTTCCAGAATTGATTCTATACTTAGGGCTATGAAGACTTGAATTAGGTTTAAGGCCTAGCAATTGCAGCTTATTACACATTGAATATGATCTAGAAGGGATGAGTTGACTAACGATGAGCAGCAAACTTTGATCTTTTCATTATTTTTGTAACTTTGAATTAAGTTTTGACTGTTCTTGCTAGTTCTTATCAAAGATCCTAAATTTGTGGTTTAATTGCCAACTTATGTCCTTTGATCCATGAGATTTGAAACATCTAATCGATGCTGGTGGTTTTAATTGATTATATAAATGACACTTGTGTATATTTTGTTGCATCTAAGTAGAGATGGAAATGGATCGGGTTATGGGTGGATGGAGAGAATCCATCACCCGATGCACTAATTATTTTGTTCCACCCGATCCATCCATCATCCATTAAATCTATTATCCATATCCGATCCATCCGTCATCCACGGGTAATCGGATGGATCGGGTGAAATAAGCGGATGAACAATTTCATCATTGTATACACGGTTTTATTATACAAAAACATACCAATATTCATCAACTATGAAAACAAATATATATACTATTATCAAATTACTTCTCTAAATCTCATCATTGATCATTGTATACACTGTTTTCGATATTTGTGTATTACTATAATAGTGGATGGGTAGTAGAAATTGTTTCTTAACCAATTAATTATACTCTAAAAAACTAGACATGTGATATATACTAGTCATGAAACAAGTACTAAACAATCTAATGTACATCATCAAATCATCATGTAATTAACATACCTATTCGAAAACAAAAAATGAAGTAACTCTGTTGGTTTGATGGAGCACTGTAATCGATGGTGTAATAATCGATCAGTGATGTGGTGGAGCCAATGGGTGGAGTTGGGGAGTAACAAAGAGAAACTTCTAAGTATACCGTGTATACGTGGGAAGACGATTAGAGTTTTTAATTAGTATAATTTTAGCTTAATAGATAAGTACTGACGTACTGTAATAGATATATAAGGGAAAATAATATAATTAGGGAAAAAAGATAATGCGGCAAAAAACGAAAAGGGAAAATATAATAAAAATAAATACTAAATATATTCGGGTGAGATGGATCGGGTAGGCGGATCGGGTGACGGATCGGGTGGTGGATCGGAGACCCCTTCACCCGAATCCGATCCGATCCATCATCCATTAGTCCACCACCCATTTATTTATCCATTTAAATCGGGTTTTCATCCATTTTTTCGGGTCGGGTGGAGCGGATGGAGCGGGTGTCCATGGATGATTTCCATCCCTACTTCTAAGCAGTTTGAGGAAAAATGAAGGTTAGCGTGCTCAATGATGCTCTGAATACCATGTACAATGCTGAGAAGCGTGGGAAGCGCCAGGCCTTAATTAGACCTTCGTCTAAGGTTATCACCAAGTATCTTTTGGTCATGCAAAAGCATGGTATGAATGAATCCAGAATCTGTATTTGGTATCCCTTGTGGCCTTCTGTGCAGTTATGATTTCTAATTTCCTCATTTTGCTTTCCTATAGGATACATTGGAGAGTTTGAGTATGTTGATGACCACAGATCTGGAAAGATTGTTGTCGAACTGATCGGCAGGCTGAATAAATGTGGAGTTATCAGCCCCCGCTTTTATGTCAGTGTCAAAGAAATCGAATCCTGGACTGCTAGGTTGCTTCCTTCTAGAAAGGTGAGCACTCAATTGTTATATCAGAATCATATATACATGGAATGATGAATTGTGTTGACTGATTTTTTTGTTAATTGGTTGAAATTTGCAGTTTGGGTACATTCTGTTGACAACCTCATCTGGAATTATGGACCACGAAGAGGCAAGGAGAAATAACGTCGGTGGTAAAGTGCTTGGTTTCATCTACTAAACTGAAGCTGTTGTTTAATGAAATATGTTCTGTTGGGTGTAGTTGAGACTTGAGAACATCATCTCTTTTGCTGATTTCCATTCCGGTTTTGAAATATTTATTTGAATGTAAGGCAGTAGGCACTATTTTGCAATTGAGAAATCCATATGACTTTTGTGTTTCATGTTACTTCTTTTTATGCATGGTTTTACGACCTTGAGATAGTTACTACTATGCAATTCTTTGACCTTAATGGTGACCCCTTTAATATTGTAAGGTATGGTTTTGCAACTTTATTTATGGATGTTAAAAGCTCTAGAGTTAACTGATGGGTATATAATCTTGTTTCCTTCTTCTATTCCACTTTCTCTCATTTCATTTCAGGCACTTTGCCTTTGTCAAACTCGATGGCCGTAAGGGCTGCAATGACTTAGAATGGACTAAATACTTTTGAGTACACAACAAGATTTGTTACCGCCTACGAAACTGCTGAGAAGCAAATGGTTGATCTCTCTGATTTGTATCTCGGCCTTAGGTTCGCCCATGGAGCTCACATCAACCTCTATCATGGCATCTATAAAGAGGAGGCTGTTGCTGTCAAGATAACCACTGCCCCCGATCATGATGATGAAGTCAAGACCTTGGAAGCTCGGTTGAAGAAGCAGTTCATTGGAGAAGTTAACCTCCTCTCCTGATGTCATCCTCAAGCGGAAGAAGAAGGCTCCACCTTGGGAGTCGTTAAAGAAACGGCGTTAATTATTTTATTATTTTTTATATATTAGGATTTTAGATTAAAGTTTTATCTTCTAGGTTTATTTATCTTTAGGATTAAAATTATATCTTTATCAACCTAAATTCTATCTTGCACGGTAGAATTGGTTCTTAGGTTTTCTATTTAAACATTGTAGTTCTGTTGAATTAAATCAGATTGAACAGAATTGAGAAACCCCTTTATGAATTAAAGAGTTCTCGATTATCAATCCCAAAACCTCTCCATTCTCACGTTCCGTAGTACCATTCTGCCGATCACCATTATTAATTGAATTCTTGGTTGAATGGCCACGTTGAATTGATTCTAATTAATTTTGTTGAATTGATTCCAAGCTAGTGCTATACAAGAGCACGTGCGTTTAGGAGACTTCAGCCGGCGGCTCTCGCAAATCAACTTTGGTTGCGCTCGGGATTGCCAATTTGTAGGGAGATTAGTTAGCTATATTGCTAATTAACTTCACCCACACGGTAGGCATCAATCCACGGAGATCCAAAAAACATACGCAAGATCAAGTATTTCTTTTAGCAGTTGGCTCGCCTAGCTAATTTCTATATATCAATTGGTACTCAGAGACAGGTTATGCTACGCTCTTTGTTTTTTTGAGTTGATGTTATTAATATTTTGATTTGATGGCTTGGGAGATATGGGGAGATTGGGAAGATGATCCCGATCCATTGGATGAATTTTTTGCTTTGGAACGTGCCAAAGAACAACGACGCCAACAAGAGTTACGTCGGAGAGCTTGGCTACAACAACAAACCCTAGAGCGTCAACGCGAAGCCAAAAGACGCCAACTTTGGCTTCAACGTCAAGAGGAAGAACAACGACGTGCTAGGGAACAACTTCAACTAGAACGCCAACGAGGGTACAATCAATGGTTGCGCCAATATAAAGAAAAGGAATTTCGAAGTGGAAGATCTGACATTGTCGATTGGGATGTTTGGTATGCGTCATATCAGCGTCTCCAAAGAGAAGAAGAGGATCGCCAAAGATGGGAGAAGGAAGAAGCTCTTCGAAAGGCTGAAGAAATCGTGGACAAATTCGTTGCCCAGAAAACAGCTCAGCGCGATGATTTTGTTTTGCAATTTCCCGTTGATTCTGACATCGGAACCACTTCATCTTAGAGCCCCTGCGTAGATAACTTTGAGATCTTTCCAACGGTAGGTCATACGCTACCAGATTCTCCCAGAAAGGCCTCCGAAATTGTGTTGCAAGCAGACTACGATAGTGTTCAGGACGAGCATGTTGATTCCATTGACGAGGATGAGGTACTTGATGACATGTCTCTAGAGTTAGCGATTGTACCTCTTGGGCATGTTCATGAAGTTCCAGTTGCTAAGATTTGTGTGCTCATTGATCCTATACTTATTGAAGAACAAGTCTGTTCAACGATCACACATGAAGGTGTTGTTTTTGGGGTTCCTATACCTCGAATTCTCCTGGCACCTATTCCACCCGTTCCTCCATCATCTTCTTCGAAGGTTGTTGCTCCTTCCTCGCTGATCTTTGCTGACTCGATTCGAGGACGAATCGAAGATAAGAGGGGGAGAATGATGCGGGTCAAGATGGCCTTCTGTGGGTCAAACAACGATCTTGATCCAGGCGACGACTCGAGGACGAGTCGATTTCAAATGGAGGAGAATGATGTCATCCTCAAGCAGAAGAAGAAAGCTCCACCTTGGGAGTCGTTAAAGAAACGGCGTTAATTATTTTATTATTTTTTATATATTAGGATTTAGATTAAAGTTTTATCTTCTAGGTTTATTTATCTTTAGGATTAAAATTATATCTTTATCAACCTAAATTCTATCTTGCACGGTAGAATTGGTTCTTAGGTTTTCTATTTAAACATTGTAGTTCTGTTGAATTAAATCAGATTGAACAGAATTGAGAAACCCCTTTATGGATTAAAGAGTTCTCGATTATCAATCCAAAAAAAAAAAACCTCTTCCGTTGTTACATCTTCCAATCCAACACGTCCCGTTACAATTCAATTTACGTTCTTGATTAAGTGCTGCTTGTTTCCAAATAATTAAATTTGAGTTGATCAATCATAGCCTCACGTATCCTTGCATCCGAAAGTGGTGCCGAGGTGGATCGATTGCAATTGAGATCGGCCGCCATCGTTGACCACGTGAGCCTAAACCATTCAAAAGGAGTTTTTAATTAGCATGGCTAATTAATTAACTATAGCACGATCGGCAGTAGCGGAAGCATCGAAACGAGACCTAACTCATCCGCGTTAATTCAAGAGAAATCAAGGAGCATAAGCAAGATCGACGTTTTTAGTTTAGCAATTGGCCGGCCTAGCCGATTGCTATATATCATCTCCCGTCTTCACCACGAGAATGTAATAAAGGTAAAACCTACCCTACAATACTACTGTAATGTATTCTGATTGGTATCGCAATCTGAGGTTGTCGTCTGTTTGTTCAGTTTGTGTCTGCTTGTAGTAAGCCACCGGTGTATTGCATAGTGACTGAGTATCTTCCAGAGGGGTCTTTAAGGTCATATCTAAACAAGGTTGAACACATAATTCTTCCCTTGAAAGATACAGTAGCATTTGCATTGGAGATTGCTCGGGCAATGTCGTATGTGCATTCACAGGGCATCATCCATAGGGACCTGAAGCCGGAAAACATCCTTATAGATGCGGCTTTGCATATGAGGATTGCTGATTTCGGCATTGCCTGTGAGGAGTTGGATTGTGATCCGCTTGATGATTATCCCGGGACTTATCGTTGGATGGCGCCCGAAATGATCAAGCATAAATCTTATGGACGGAAGGTTGATGTGTACAGCTTCGGACTCATTCTATGGGAAATGGTATCCGGAAGGCTTCCATACGAAGACATGAATCCGTGTCAAGTTGCATATACTGTAGCTAACAAGGTAACGGTTCTGATTGCTTTGTTTCATTCACTTTGGCTTTCGAATTCTAACATAGACTGCTTGGGAATTTCAGAATCTGAGGCCTCCTATTCCGGAGGATTGCCCTCATGCAATGCGAGCTCTAATCGAACAATGTTGGCTTTCGCAGCCTGAAAAGAGGCCTGAGTTTTCGCAGATTGCGAAAGTCCTGGAGCAGTTTGGGGCATCGCTTGCTGCGGATGGGACCCTAGAGCTCATGCAGAACATGTTGTTTCACGACCATAAGAAGGGTCTGGTCCACTGGATTCAAAAGCACAGTAGCTCAAGCTCGCGATCCAACTCTGCTTTGAAGCCGAAGTTTACATTTTAGTCGATAGTTAGGCTCTCTTTAGTTGTTTGTTGCATATGAGGATCGCTGATTTTGTTTGGGTTGTCATGGATTTTGTGCTGACAGAAAGTGTTGTGTTGACAGAAATTGTTATATGTGCAGTATTTTGCTTGCAATAAAATCAGTTGTTCATGTATGTTGTCTTTGTAACTGCAAATTTTCGTTTGCCTCTAAAATACTGCAGCTTTAGGTATATACTGCAGCTTGAGGTATGAAATTTGATTGTTGTGCAACTCTAAAATAGTGTTGTGCAACTCTTTTAACAGAGTTGTGCAACTCTAAGGCAGAGTTGTGTTCATCTCCATTCAAAGGTGTTTCTATTTGATTGGTTGCCTTTTCTCGTTTACAAGTTTTCGTCCGAGAAGAATGCTCTAATGACAAGCTATTCCCCCTATTCGAGTACTTAAATTCATTATATTAGACAAGCTAGACAGTCACAGATATTGCAAAAACAAGCATAAACAGTCACATATTACAATGGATACTTCAAAATTGTATCTGATACATAAAAAATCAAAGAATATATTATTTTTGCACAACATGGGGGATTGGTGGAAATTTGCTCAACATGATCTTATTTTTGTTCAATAATAGATTATTTTTGCACAACAATCGAGACTTGTGAAATTATTCTCAACATGATTTTATTTTCTCTCAATATGTTTTCATACTTTCTCAATAGATTATTGCACAACATGTTCTTATTTTTGCTCAACAATTCTTTATTTTTGCACAACAATCGAGACTTGTGAAATTGTGTCTCCGCATAATCTAATTTTTTGTAAATATAATTTTATACTTTTTAATAGATTATTGCACAACACGGTCTTATTTTTGCTCATCAATAGAGTAAAATTGCACAACATGAGGGATTGGTGAAATTTTGCTCAACATCATGTTATTTTTTCTCAACAATATGTTATTTTTTACACAACAATCGAGACTTGTGAAATTGTTCTCAAAATGATTTTATTTTCTCTCAATATAATTTCATAGTTTCTCAATAAATTATTGCACAACATCATCTTATTTTTGCTCAACAATAGGTTATTTTTGAACAACAATCGAGACTTGTGAATTTTTTCTCACCGTGATTTTATTTTCTCTCAATATAATTTCATACTTTCTCAATAAATTATTGCACAACATCATCTTATTTTTGCTCAACAATAGGTTATTTTTGCACAACGATCGAGACTTGTGAATTTGTTCTCACCATGATTTTATTTTCTCTCAATATAATTTCATATTTTCTCAATAAATTATTGCACAACATGTTCTTATTTTTTCTCATCAATACTTTATTTTTGCACAACATTTGAGACTTGTGAAATTGTGTCTCAACATGATCTTACTTTTTGTAAATATAATTTTATACTTTTTTTTATAGATTATTGCACAACATGATTTTATTTTTGCTCATCAATAGACAATAATTGCACAACATGGGGGATTGGTGAAATTTTGCTCAACGTCATCTTATTTTTGCTCAACTATAGGTTATTTTTGCACAACAATCGAGACTCGTGAATTTTTTCTCAACATTATCTTATTTTCTCTCAATATAATTTCATACTTTCTCAATAAATTATTGCACAACATGCTCTTATTTTTGCTCATTAATACTTTATTTTTGCACAACTAGTGGTGAAAATTAGTGCTGACACTGATATTAGTTACAATTAGTGCTGACACTGATATTAGGTACAATTAGTGTTGACACTGATATTAGTTACAATTAGTGTTGACACTGATATTAGTTACAATTAGTGCTGACACTGATATTAGTTACAATCGAGTCATCTTCCTAAGTAATAACTTTGTAGTTCGGTATATATTTTTTCCGTGTCAGCACTTTTTTTTCTTCATGTCAGCACATTTTTTAGGGTTGCACAACTGTATTTTAGAGTCGCACAACTTTAGTTTAGAGTTGCACAACTTTAGTTTAGATTTTCACAACTGTATTTTATTTGTGTCAGCACCTCCAATAAACACTTTTCATTATATTTATCATTATATTAAGAGTTGCACGACTCTGTTGTAAGAGTTGCACGACTCTGTTTTAAGAGTTGCACGACTCTGTTTTAAGAGTTGCACGACTCTGTTTTAAGAGTTGCACGACTCTGTTGTAAGAGTTACACGAATCTATTTTAAGAGTTGTACAACTCTTGTTTTAAGAGTTGCACGACTCTGTTGTAACAGTTGCACGACTGTGTTTTAAGAGTTGCACGACTCTGTTTTAAGAGTTGCACGACAATCGAGGCTTGTGAAATTATTCTCAACATGATCTTATTTTATCTCAATATAATTTCAGACTTTCTCAATAATCTAATTTTTTTTATTTCTTTAACATTTTGTCGTGCAAATATAAGAGTATGTTATGCAAATATATCCGTAAGTTGTGCAAATATGACCCGAGTTTAGTTTTTTTTTTAATTTTATTTTACATTTTGTCGTGCAAATATAACCGTATGTTGTGCTTGTGCAAATATAATCATATGTTGTGCAAGTATAACATTTTTTTTGCAAAAATAAAAATAAAAATATAGATTATGGATCACATAATAAAATATAGATAGTTTTTTTTAATTTCCATAATTATGGGGTAAGTTTTATAATTTATTCAAAAGTCCTTCTTCTTCCTCCCGATTTCTGCGAAGAGAACGCCGGCCGGCCTGCGCCTCGCCGCCTCCGGCTCGCTCGACCTCGCTCGACATCACTCCGGCCGCTTGATTTCGCTCCGCCGCTCGCTCGACCTCGCTCCGACACTCTCGCTCTTCGGCGCTCTCAATCTCGGTCTCTAATTCGAATAATTGGAACTGTAATTCGACTAATTGGAACTCGAATTCACCAGATCTCCCCACGCTGAATTGATTTGCCGAATCAATTAGTCGAATTGCAAATCTGCGTCGCCGAATCAAATGGACATAGAATTTGAATTTAGATCTGGTCGGGGAGGATGTGAGGCGGCGCGAGGCGGAGCGAGCGAGAGCGGCGGCGAACGGGAGGAGAGGAGGAAGATGGACGGAGATGGAGGTAGATCTCGCGGTGACGTCGAATGCTTCACCTCCAGATCCGGCGAGAGCGCAAGGACGAGAGAGCGCGACCGGAGAGATTGAGAGATTAGGAATTGGGGATCTGATTTAATTAGTATATATAACGGACATTTTACAAAATTATCCCAAAACGTGGATATTTCGTAAAATAAGCCCATTTTCATGGCTATTTTGCAAAATCCCCCTTATAAAAGTGGGGTATTTACTACTAATTCCCCATTAAAATATCCTCACCTTTGGGGGTATGGTAAAAATATATCCTCAACTTTCAAATGTAATAAAAATATCCCAACCTTTTAGGGTAGTGGTAATATATTACCACGGGTATTCTCACGAGTCAAAAAGGCCGACAAGGCAACCTACGTGAAAGCCTTTTTACAAATTAACATTAAAATTGAGTTGTCTTGAACGGTTTCCTTGGGAAAAAAATAAACCGACAACAAAATTAAACCCGAAAAACGAAATTGATTCAACCAAGCAACTAATCCTGTCAAAATTGCATCAAATTAACACCCCACGACTATTCCCAACAACCTCTTTTTTTTCCCTAAGGAAGCCGTTAAAGAAAAACCTTCTCAAAAAAATCCACGTATGTTGTCTTGTCAGTATTTTTTACGCGTGAGAAAACCCGTGGTAATATATTACCACTACCCTAAAAGGTCGGGATATTTTTATTACATTTGAAAGTTGATGATATATTTTTACCATACCTCCAAAAGTGAGGGTATTTTAATTAGTTTTCCCAAAATTATATTGTCAAATGATAATTTACAACTACCAAGCATATTAGGTTAGGGGACAACAATTATCAATAAGGATGATCATCGATAAGTTTCAATTCATAAATACTCAGCGGATGAGATAATCAAAGCTAAGGCAATAAGTATAACTATGGGAGGTTTATGATATTCTGTATATATTTTTGTAATTAGTTCCCATAATTATCTTTAAGCACTAGGGTTTTCCTTTTGGTGTGTATATATTGTAAACTCTTTCCTCAAGTTCAATGAGAAAATCAGACGGCAATTTGCCTATCTACATGGTATCAGAGCCTTAACCTAGTTTCTTTCCGCAAAACACTGTTTTTTTTTTCTGATCGATTGATCATCCCACCATGTCCAGCAGCAGTAGTGACGATGAAAACCCCAAGGCGACTGCGTCGAGGAAACCATTGACGTTGGATCCAACGTCTTACTATTATATTCATCCTTCAGACAATACAGGGATGAATATCGCGCCGGTAATCTTGAAAAGTACCAACTTTCAGGAGTGGGAGAAAGGTCTGCGTAACTCGTTTCGAGCCAAACGCAAACACAAGTTTCTTGATGGTTCCATCATGAAACCAGCCGAGGATTCACCTGACATCGAAGATTGGTGGAGCGTCAATTCCATGCTCGTCGGATGGATCCTGCAATCCATCGATTCGTCCCTGCGCTCATCAATCTCTTACAATGATACTCTCAAAGATCTGTGGGATTCCATTCGTCAACAATTCTCCGTTGGGAATGCTCCTTGGATTCATCAACTGCGCACGGAAATCGCGCGATCTGAGTTGAATGGGCAGAGTATTGACGCCTACTTTGCTCGTCTTCAACATCTGTGGAATGAATTGACCACGTACGTTCCTCCGCTCTCATGTGAATGTGGCGGTTGCACGTGCCAACTGAATTACAAACTCCATAAGCGACGAGAGGAAGAATTTGTTCACCAATTTCTAATGGGTTTGGATGCAACCACCTATGGCACTATGCGATCTACAATTTTTGCGAAGGATACTCTACCCGGCATCAATCGGGTCTATTCCCTGGCTGTCCAAGAGGAACAAGCCATGATGAACAACCTGGAGAAACAGACCAAGGCAGATGCGGTTGCGTTTGCTGCAACCCGGCCATCTCATGGGGGTGGACGACCTCCGCCGAAACCGGATATGGATCGATCGATTGATCGCTCCAAGATTCTTTGCACTCACTGTCAGAAACAAGGTCTTGAGGTGAGCAGTTGTTTTCAATTAATTGGCTATCCGGAGTGGTGGGGCGAGCTTCGGCAGAACAAAAACTCCACCTCTTCTCAGTCCCGTAGCCGCGGTGGCTCATCTTCAACTCCTGCAGCAGCATCTAAGGGCTGCGAGAGTCCGTCTCAGCCTCAAACCCGCTCAGCAGTGGCTAACGCTGCTGGCTCTATTACGTCGCCCGGTTCGGCGCCTACTTACAACGCTCAGGATAGGGCTGCTCTTCATCCAGCCCTTACCGATGCTCAGTGGACAACCATGATGGATATGTTCAAAACCTTTCATGCTTCTAATCCTTCTCAGGATCATTTGATGGGTAAGACCTCCGATCAATGGATATTGGACACGGGTGCTTCATATCACATGACAGGTCGTAGCGATTTGCTTTATGATCTCCATCCGATCTATCCGATTCATGTTTTATTACCGGACAGAACAATTTCCAAAGCTGTGCAGGCTGGTTCTGTTGCAATCGGCACTGATCTGATAATACCCAATGTTTTACTTGTTCATGCATTTCATTGCAATCTTATTTCCTTTCAAACATTGATCTTTGAGCAACGTTTGCTTGTGACTTTAACGGATAAGTTGTGTGTCATTCAGGACCGGTTTACGAGGACGGTGACTGGAGCAGGTGAAGCTGGGGGGATGTCTACTGGCTGGTCGGCTCGTGTGCCCGGTCAACTGGTTTTGCTGGTTCTCTGTCAAGGTCCTCAATTGACTATGCACTCTGGCACAAGCGCATGGGTCATTCGTCTTTTCAGTCTATTTATGCTATTTCTGGTTTTTCATTTGTCAAATCTACAGTCAAAGAGCATTGCACTATTTGTTTAAAGGCAAAGCAAACTCGAGCACCTTTTCCTATTAGTTTTAATAAAGCCGTTGAGCTATTTGAATTGATTTATATTGATGTTTGGGGCCCGTACAAGGTTCCATCTACTTCTGGTGCTCATTATTTTTTGACGATTGTTGATGACCTCTCTCGGTCAGTTTGGGTTTACTTGATGATCTCTAAGACAGAGGTCGTTCCGCTCCTGCAGAGTTTCTATGCTTTAGTTCGTACTCAGTTTAACAAAAATGTTAAGCGTGTCAGGGCGGACAACGGCACAGAGTTCTTGCCTTTACGCACCTTCTTTGCCTCCTCCGGAATCATTTTTGAGACATCATGTGTTTATACTCCTCAACAGAATGGCCGAGTTGAACGGAAACATCGCCATCTTCTGGATGTGGCTCGAGCATTGATGTTTCAAGGCTCTTTACCTACATGATTCTGGGGGAATGCGTTCTTACGGCTGCATATTTGATCAATCGCACACCATCAACGCTTCTAAAAGGTCAATCTCCTTATGCTATTTTATTCAATCGTCACGCTGACTACTTTCACATTCGGGTCTTTGGTTGTTTATGCTTTGCCTCCCTCGTCCCTCGTAGTGGGGATAAATTTCAGGCTCGTGGCTCTAAGTGCTTATTTTTAGGCTATCCTTTTGCAAAGAAGGGATGGCGTGTCATGAATCTTGACACAAACAAGATTTTTGTTTCCCGAGATGTGGTGCTCCAAGAAGATTGCTTCCCTTTCAGCTCTGCGACTACTCAGGGATCGGATCCACCGATGTTGGAAGATCCTCATCCCTCTATTTTCGACATTGCTGACCCTTCTGCTTCGCCTACGGCAGCTTCTGATCATGCTGCAGCTGCTGATCATACAGGTTCTATTGAGCCCATAGCCACTGCTACGCCTGCTAAACATGATGCAGCTACTGATTCTGTTGAGTCTGCAGCCCCTGATGCGTCTGTTGAACCTGTTGAGCCTCCACCCCTGCGCCGCACGAGCAGAGTTGGTCAACCCAACGTCCTTCTTCAGGACTATATTTGTTATTCTGCTCGTCGCTTCAACCCCCCCGGCTCTTTCTCACCACCTGCTCCACCACCGTCTTCAGGTACCCCTTATCCCATTGCCAACTATGTTAGTAACTCCAAGTTTAATTTGGCTCATGCTAGGTTCGCTGCTGCCGTGTCTGCTGATCGTGAACCCACCTTCTTCTTTGAGGCGGTTCGCCATGAGCATTGGCGTCTTGCTATCCGATCAGAATTAGATGCTTTACATCGGAATGGGACTTGGGAGCTAACGTCTCTACCACCACACAAGAAGCCCATTGGTAGCAAATGGGTCTTCCGAATCAAGTACAAATCTGATGGGTCGATTGAGCGATACAAAGCTCGCTTAGTGGTTCTTGGCAACAAGTAGGTCGAAGGCACTGATTATGCAGAGACCTTTGCCCCTGTTGCAAAAATGTCATCCGTTCGAGTGTTACTCTCTGTGGCAGCCATTAAAGGGTGGCAATTGCATCATATGGATGTTCATAATGCGTTTCTACACAGCGATCTAGCTGAAGAGGTATATATGCGTCCTCTGCCGGGATTTCTTGATCCTTTTGGCCGAGTATGCAAGCTCCGTAAGTCCCTGTATGGACTTCGCCAAGCTCCTAGAAACTGGTTTGCTAAACTCGCTTCTGCGCTGATTGGTTTTGGGTTCACTCGTTCCTAAGCAGATTACTCATTGTTTTCCCTCATTCGCCATGGAAAGGCTCTTCATGTCCTTGTTTATGTTGATGATCTAGTCATTGCAGGGAACGATCCTACGGAGATTACTCGACTTAAGTTGTATCTCCATACATGTTTTCACATGAAAGATTTGGGCGTTCTCAAATATTTCCTGGGCATTGAGATTAGGGCTGGCATGGTACGGTACCATGGTAAATTTTTCATTACCACGTACCGTACCGATACCCCTCGGTATGGGATTTTATGTACCACGTACCAACCGAATAGTTTCGGTACCGAAACTCTTGGTACCGAAAGTATCGGTTACCGAATGTCGGTACCATGGTAACCGAACCCACTATTTTCATTCTTCGATTTTCGTTTTATACACTATGGTATCATCGGTACCAATGGTACCGATGGTACCAATGACAGATTATGCTTGAAAACGAACCGACTATCCTTGGTACCAACGGTACCACGGTATTTTATTTTTTTAAAAAATAAAATCTATATTTTATTTTATTTTTAAAATAAAATATATATTTTATTTTAAAATAAATAAATAAATAAATATATATATTCGGTACCAACGGTACCACGGTATTTGGGTTGTCCATACCGTTACCGTACCGACTATCCTTGGTACCGAGACTTCGGTTACCGATTCAGCCGGTTACCGACTTCTTGGTACCAACGACATGTTGGTACGGTTGGTAATCGGTTGGTATGGTAATTTTCGATTACCATGCCAACCCTAATTGAGATCGCTCATGGTCCAGATGGTTTATTTCTTTGACAGTGGAAGTATGCACTTGAGATCCTTGCTGAAGCCGGCTTATTGGGCGCCAAGCCTGCTGAGTTTCCCATGTCACATAATCATGATTTTAGCTATTGCTTCGGGCGCTCTTTATTCCTCTCCTGATCAATATCGTCGACTCGTTGGTCGGCTTATTTATCTTACGATTACGAGACCCGGACTAAGCTATTTAGTTCACACTTTGTCTCAATTTATGCAAGCTCCGAAGGAAGAACATTGGCAGGCAGCTCTTCAGGTTCTTCGTTACATCAAGGGCCATCCAGGTCAGGGGTTGTTCTTGTCGAGGGGGAGTTCTCTTCGCCTATCTGTGTATTGTGATTCTGATTGGGCGGCATGTCCACTTACTTGTCGCTCCATCACCGGTTTCTTCGTTTTCCTTGGTGAATCTCCTGTCTCTTGGAAGACTAAGAAGCAACCGACAGTCTCTAGATCATCGGCAGAAGCTGAATACAGGGCCATGGCCACTGCTTGTTGTGAGCTACTGTGGCTCAGATCACTTCTCTGCTCTCTAGGAGTAGTTCATTCTTCTCCTATGCAGCTGCTTTGTGATAGCCAATCCGCCCTCCTCCTTGCGGTGAATCCTGTCTTCCACGAACGGACTAAGCACATTGAAATTGATTGTCACTTCGTTCGGGATCTCATCACTGCTGGCATTGTTGCAACATCTCACGTGCGTACCAATGATCAACTCGCTGACATCATGACAAAAGCATTGGGTCGCCAACAGTTCACCTATCTCCTCCACAAGTTGGGCATTCGTGATTTGCATGCTCCAACTTGAGGGGGAGTATTGGAGGTTTATGATATTCTGTATATATTTTTATAATTAGTTCCCATAATTATCTTTAAGCACTAGGGTTTTCCTTTTGGTGTGTATATATTGTAAACTCTTTCCTCAAGTTCAATGAGAAAATCAGACGGCAATTTGCCTATCTACAATAATTGATCATTCGATAACCCTATTTCCTTCACATTTTTATAACAATCACAGGAAAACAATTAATAATTAAGTAAACAAGGTATTCACAAAGTCGCTAGAGAACTGGCCACTGGGATTTAATTTGCTTAATTAAAATGGTTTAAATTAAGGTTGCAAGTAAATACATAATGAAATATTAGAACGAATCCCGGGATTAATGAATAAAGGGGGAAAGTAGGAGGAAGGTTGCTTGACAAATGACAATTGAACATAAACACACACTGAGACACATGGTTGTGTTCATCTTAATTAATTGTATTCCATTCCATTTCCATTTCCATGTGATTGATTCCTGCCAAACCAGGCTACGCACCCCCACCAACTTGCCTCCATAAGTTGTCTCTCTTCATTTTTGTTCAAATCGCATTCACAGTCGCACAAATAAATCAAAATGTATCAATGTTTTATACATTCTAGGCTTCTTTATCAAGTTTATAAATCGCTATAGTATATTATAATACATATATTGTTGATGTACAGAAGAGAGAAAGAGGGAAAAAGTGAAATTGTATTAAGACTTGGGAAATCTGATTACAAGAGCAATGTATTTATACTACATCTGTATCCCGACTTATACTAAGTACATATATGCTAACACCCCCCTCAAGTTGGAGGTGATTCGTGAGGAATCAGACCCAACTTGGGAAGGATAGAGGAGTGCAGAGGTCCTTGCAGCGGCTTCGTCAATACATCTGCAAGCTGGGAGTGCGTAGGGACGTGCTGCAACTGAATAAGGCCTGCAATGATCTGAGCACGAACATAGTGACAATCAATGTCAATATGTTTCGTGCGTTCGTGATAGACATGGTTCTTAGCTATGTAGATAGCAGCCTGACTATCACATTTAAGTGGTATGGGGGTGATATCAGAGACCTGCAGTTCATGAAGCAATCGACTAAGCCAAGCTAACTCAGTGGTGACACGCCGATCATTGCTCTGTATTCAGCCTCAGCAGAAGACAATGAAATTGTGACTTGCTTCTTTGACTTCCATGAAATCAGTGATGTAATAACCACTAATTGATCTTCTAGTTGTTGGACAAGCAGCCCAATCAGAGTCACAATAGGCTCTCAATCGAAAATCACTCGAATTATCAAGAAGAATACCCAGATCTGTTGTGCAGTGTAGATATTGTAGAACATGATTGACAGCTTTCCAATGTAAATCAGTAGGTGATTGCATAAATTGGCAAAGATGTTGTACTGTAAATGATAGATTTGGGCGAGTATTTGTAAGAAATTTAAGCTTACCCACCACTCTCCTATATTCTGTCGGATCAGAGAGAGGAATTCCAGTGGAAGAGCTTAGCTTGAGGGTAGGATCAAGTGGACTGGATACAGTACGACCAGAATCCTTGGGAAATTCTTTCAACAATTCATGAACAAATTTCCTTTGAGTCATTAAAATCCCTTTGCTGTGAGAGAGGAACTCAATTCCCAGAAAACAACTCAAGGAGCCTAAGTCCTTGATACTGAACTGATTATGTAAAGATTGCTTCAAAAGCTCAATTTCGGGAAGATGGTTGTCAGTGACTAAGATGCCATCCACATAGACTACCAAGAATACGAACAGGCCATCAACCTTCTTATAAAACAAAGAGTAGTCATTGAGAGATTGCACAAAATTCTGAGAAATCAAAAAATCAGACAGTTTATTGTACCATTGCCGAGAAGCCTGTTTGAGGCCATAAAGTGACTTGGTTAATCGACAAACCTTGACAAGATGGAGGTGTTGTAATCCAAGAGGAACTTTCATGTAAACTTCAGTATCAATATCTCCGTGTAAGAAAGCATTATTTACGTCGAGCTGGGACAGAGACCAACCTTTCTTTACTGCCACAGCAACCAAGCTTTGAATGGTTGTTAGTCTGGAAACAGGAGAAAAGGTATCTTGATATTCGATGCCTGCTTTCTGAGTACAGCCCTTGATAACTAATCTGGCTTTATGTATTTCCAAAGTGCCATCTGCACGAAATTTCAGTTTTTATACCCATTTAGAGTTGATAGGTCTCTTTCCTTTTGGTAAATCAATCACATCCCAAGTCCTATTTCTGTGGAGAGCATCCAATTCTGCTTGCATTGCCTATTGCCACTCAGGAACAACCACTGCATCCTCATAACATGAAGGTTCCACAAGAGGAGCCAGATTCGTCAAGAGCATTTTGGATGAAGAAGAAAGAGCATTAAAGGAGAATGCAGGAATGGATGAAAGAAGATTACAATGGTAATCCTGCAGATATGAAGGAGGCACAGAATGCCTAGTTGAACGTCTTAGAGGAGCAGGAGGGTCATGGGTAGCAATCTGAGATGCAGGAGAAGGAAGGGTAGAAGGTTCAGTAGTGGTAAAAGGTTGATCACAAGTAGGATCATCAGTAGGAAGAGGTCTGTAAGAGCAAGATGGATTCAAAGAAGGCTTTTGAAATGGAAAGATGTGCTCATGGAAAGTCACATCCCGTGAAATAAGAATTTCGTTTGTGGAAAGGCAAAGCATCTTGTAGGCTTTCTTATCTGGTGGGTAACCCAGCAAAACACAAGGAGATGCTCTAGGCATCAGTGTAGTTCTCCCAGCAGGTGAAGTTGAAGCATAGACAAGGCAACCAAAACTTCGTAAATGAGAGTAGAGAGGAGGTTTACCATATAGACGTTCATAGGGAGAAAGATTATTCAAAATCTTAGAAGGGAAGCGATTGATCAGGTAGGTTGCAGTCAGAAGGCAATCACCCCAGAATTTTATAGGCACACACGACTGAAATAATAAGGCACGGGCAGTCTCAAGTAGATGCTTGTGTTTTCGCTCGATCACACCATTCTGTTGAGGTGTGTATGCACACGAAGACTGATGAACAATCCCCTTTGATCCGAAGAACTCAATACCATCATTGCTAAACCGAAGATCAGGGGCATTATCAGTGCGAACAACCTTAACTAATCTCCCAAACTGAGTGTGAACCAACTGAATTGTAAAACCTAGATTCGTATAGAAATCAGTTTTGGATAGCGGAAGCGTAATAGATCTAAAGCGATAACGAAAGATCAAACGAAGAATCACAAGCAATCGAACACTCAAGCAGTTTTACGTGGTTCGGTATAATACCTACATCCACGGGGCCTCAAGAGTTGGCCGAATCCACTATAAGAGAGTTCGTACAAGGGATGATACAAGCAATGAAAGCAAGCAACCCTAATCTAACATGCATGTGAATCAGAGGTACAAGGAAGAAGAAGAAATCCCCCTGTATGGGATAAAACCAGAAGATCGATAGAGAAATCGATCTCTAGAACCCTAGATCTCAGAAGACAAGGAGAGCGGCCACCCAGGAGGACACCGGAGCTCGATCCACCTTCCAGAGAAGCCACCAGCAACCTTTCTTCTCCGAGCGCTCAAGAACCAAAGGCAAGAGAAAGGAGAGAAAGCTCCAAAACCCTAGAAACCCTAATCGGCGCAAAAGAGAGCGTTTGTGAGGAGAGAGAAGAGAGCAGCTGAAGTGTGGAGCTTCCAGGACAAGAAGCGAAGCTTTATAGCTAGGTCAAGTGCCCAACCTCAAAACGCAGCGCTTCAACTTAAGGAGAGGTAGGGTTGAGCGGGCTCCGCGTCTCTGGGCTACCAGCTCATCCGAGCTCCAAGATCCATGGGTCGAGTAATGGGCTAAAGCCCAATACCAGGTAAGTTCACTTCTTCCCCTATCATACCTTATACATGATATATGCATATAGTATAGTTTATACATATATATGTTAAACCCCGCTATAGTATAGTCTCGTTAGAGGATCAAGCCTATAAAAGGCTCAATACGACTCAGTCGAGACGTATAACTATAGTGCAACATATATGTATAATATATACTATAATATACCTGTATAAACATCATACACACATACATGTCCAAACAAACATATAAAACAATATTACATGCCAAAGGAAAAACTTAGGAAAGTAAACACATATCATTACAAACACCCCTCTACTTTTCTAAGTCTTGCACTGGGCAGACTCAGACTCAACATGTAAGTGGATTCTTCATGGCCAGGTCCGTCCTCAGCCCAAGCATACATCACACACAGAGATCACTCAAGTTCCTCCAAGTGGAGGAAGTTCCTGCAAAACACAAATTTATCATGAGGGACAATTTTAGTGCCAAAATCTGCAGGATTAAGTCTACCATCAATTTTCTTAACATGAATGATGTTATCTTCAACTTTTTCACGAATGGAATGGTATCTAACATCAATATGTTTAGTACGCTCATGGTACATGGGATCTCTACACAAATATAGAGCACTTTGGCTATCTATATGCAGCACAGATGTATAATGCTTCAATTCCACTTCTTTCAAAATACCCTGCAGCCAGATAGCCTCTTTACAGGCCTCTGTTGCTGCAATGTATTCAGCTTCAGTGGAAGATAATGCAACTATAGGCTGTTGTTGGGACTTCCAGGAAATACAATTACCTGCCCATGTATAAACATAGGAAGTAATAGATTTCCTAGTGTCCTCGTTACTAGCATAGTCAGCATCAACAAAGCCATGTAATTCAGATGCAGAAGTATGCTCAGAATACAACAATGACAGATTAACAGAGCCAAGCAAGTATTTCAACAAGTATTTCATGGATAACCAGTGCTTCTCAGAAGGATTAGACATGAATCTACTTAAAGTACTGATAGCAAATGCCAGATCAGGCCTAGTACAGATCATAGAGTACATAACAGACCCAACAGTAGCATCATATGGTATAGACTTCATATTTTTCATCTCAATAGCAGACAAGACATCTTTAGACTTAGTCAAATCAAGATGAGGACCTAAAGGAATGTTATTCACTTTGTCACCAGAAATATGAAATCTATCAAGCACCTTATGAATGTAATCACATTGATGCAACCATAACTTCTTATGCTTTCTATCTCTAAGAATGGACATTCCTAAAATTTTCTTAGCAACACCCAAATCTTTCATGTCAAAATGCTTCTGTAAGTTCTTTTTAATATCTAAGATGCAATCTTTAGATTTAGAAATCAAGAGAATATCATCAACATATAAAAGCACATAAGCAGCAGGACCATGTCTTTTAACACCTTTAAAATACAAGCATGTATCAAACTTACTTCTCTTAAACCCTAAACTGAATCTCATACATCTATCAAACTTAATGTTCCATTGTCTAGGAGACTGTTTAAGACCATAGATAGATTTATTCAGCAGGCAAGCATAGTTAGGATGCACATAGTCAACAAAGCCCTTAGGCTGTCTCATGTATATAGTCTCATCCAAATCACCATGCAAGAAAGCAGTTTTAACATCCATTTGCTCAAGTTCAAAATCATGCACAGCAGTCATACCAAGTAAGAGTCTAAGAGTCTTATACTTAACCACAGGAGCAAAGATTTCATTATAGTCTTCACCCTCTCTTTGGGTGAAGCCTTTAGCAACAAGCCTTGCTTTATATCTAGGTGGATCAGATTTAGACACACCATCTTTAAGTTTAAAAATCCATTTGCAATCAATAAGTCTTGCATTTTCAGGTTTAACAACTAAAGTCCAGGTTTGGTTAACCCTCATAGACTCAATCTCTTCATCCATAGCCTTTTTCCAATTCTTATAGTGAGCACACTTTAAAGCCTGTTCATAAGTTTCAGGTGTAAAAGATTTAACCACATCAGAAACAAGGCAAGCAAACTCAACAATGTTATTTATGAACCTTTTATTTGGAATGACAGTCCTAGGACTCCTATCCCTAGTCAACTGCCAATCAGTGAGATCATGTCTTTGAGCAACTGAAGAACTAGAGGAACCAGAACCAGAAGCAGGCATAGACTCAACCATAATATCCTCATCCACAGAAATAGGAGAAACAGAAGAGGAAGGCAAAACAGCAGGTTCAATAACAGGTTCATTAGCTTCCCCACCCAATTGGTGAGGTTGCACAACCACAGAATCAGAAGGGGTAGAAACAGAAGAGAGAGTAAGAGGAGGGGAGGGAGAATAACCAGTATCAAACTCATCATCATAGTCAGTTTCAATGTTCTTAGGAACATAGAACTGATCATCATTGTGTTCCTGCAAGTTAGTATCATGAACAGTAGGAACAGAAGTCATTTTAAAATGAAACTCATTCTCATTAAAAATAACATTCCTACTCACAATAGTTTTATAAGCTCTAGGTTGAACAAGTAACAATTTATAACCTTTAACACCTTGAGGATATCCCAATAGGACACACTTTTGTGACCTGGGATTCAACTTACCTTGGTTAATGTATGAATATACAGTGCAACCAAAAGGTTTAAGATGATCAAGGTGAGGTTTTCTTTTGTACCACAGTTCATAAGGAGTCTTAAAATCAATCACAGAGGAAGGGGTTCTATTTATCAAATATGCAGCAGTCATAACAGCTTCACCCCACAAAGAATGCTTTAAACCAGAGGAAATAAGCATGCATCTAGCTTTTTCAAGAAGAGTCCTGTTCATCCTCTCAGCAGTACCATTCTGCTAGGGAGTTCCAGGAATTGTCAAATGCCTTTTAATACCATTATGTTTACAATAAGTATCAAACAAGGAATTACAAAACTCAAGACCATTGTCAGTTTTTAAGCACTTAACAAATAAGCCAGTTTCCTTTTCAACCATGGATTTCCAATGTTTAAAAGTTTCAAAAGCTTCATCTTTAGTTTTCAACAAAAACACCCAAACTTTTCTACTATAATGATCAATCAAGGACATAAAATATCTTTTCAAACCAACAGTAGATATTTGGGCAGGGCCCCATAGATCAGAATGAACATAATCCAAAGGAGCAGTTGAAACAAATGCAGATGATTTGAAACTTTTTCTAGTATGCTTACCTAAAACACAGTTTTCACATAATTCAATGGAACATGGTTTAGCAGGAATAACTCCAGATTTATACAAGTTCTCAAGGCCTTTATTACCAATATGACCTAACCTAACATGCCATAACATAGAATCATGCATAGACATAGGCTTATCAATGGCAGTAAAAGCAGTAGCAGAGGAATTCACAATAGGAGTAGCAATCAGTTCATATAAACCAGCCTTTCTTAAGCATTTAATCACAGGTTTACTATCCTTATTTACAATCCTCACACCATCAGAACTGTACACATCATATTTTAATTCCTCAAGAGCACTTTCAGACAATAAGTTTCTTCTCAAATCAGGCACCCATTTAACATCCTTTATAACTCTAACAACATTGTCAAACATTCTTAAAGCAACTGAACCAACACCTTTTATTTTAAGCACAGAATGATCACCAAGCATGACAGTACCAACATCATAGCATTTAAGGTCAGAAAACCAAGACTTATGGAAGGTAGCATGCATAGTACATCCAGAATCTAAAATCCAAGCATTGGAGTCACCAGAATTTAACAAAGCAAGTACTTCATGAGTATAATAAGGATGAGATTCAAGCACAGCAGAGACATTAGGCTTTTTACCAGCAAGCCTTTCATCTTTCTTCCTCTTAAAGCAATGTTTCTCAATGTGACCAGATTTAGAGCAGTAAGAACACATAAGGTGAGATTTATCAGGTTTACCACTTTGATGATTTTCAGTTTTACTGGAATCTTTTGGAGGTGGTTTATTGTTGTTATTGTTGTTATTATTCTTATTGCCTTTAAACCTACCTCTAGCAACAAGAACCTCATTCTTATTGTTAGGTTTATGGTCATTTTTAAGCTCATACTTGTTTTTAAAGACCTTCAAAGCATCATTTTTCTGAATAATGGACTCAAGAATAACTTTCTTTTCCAATTTATCAGTACTGTATTGCACAACATCTTTAAAAGTATCAAATTGAGCAGGCAAAGAATTTAACAACAAAACACATTGCTGAGTTTCCTCAACTTTATCACCACATCTTTGCAAATCTTGAAGAATAGTCAGAAATTTATCAAGATTATCAGACAAGGGACAGGACACATCCATCTTGAAATTAAACCGCTTATTAAACAAATTAACACGAGAAGGGAGAGATTTTACCAAGTACAAACCTTCAAGACCTTCCCAAAGCTTGTCAACAGTGTCAAAATTTAATACCTGTCTAGCAACTTCGTCACTTAAGCGAAGCATCACTTCACTGTGAGCCTGTTGATCAGTTTCAAAGATTTTTTCCTTTGAAGTCCCTTCTGGAAACTTGTTGGTTACAGCAACCCAACACTTTTCCTTGATCAGAATAGCCTTCATCTTCAATTGCCACATAGCAAAGTCTGTGTGGCCATTAAAAGGCTTCAGATAAGTGCATTTATCACCCATAGCTGTAGTATTGTACCTGTAGAACAACTAAACAGTTAGTAAATGACTTAGAGAGCACAAAAACGATTCAAGAAAATATGAATCTAACAGTGCAACTAAAGATCCTATCAAGCCAAGCACAAAACAAGAAAACTTGAAGATCAGAAGCACTTAAAACACAAGATCCAAGCACTGAAGACCTAGATCTAGCAAACAAGGGTGTGGTACGTCGTGCAGGGGGGGTGCTGCACCAGCGATGTCGCCTTTTAGGTCAGCCCGAGGCCCTACACCCGTTCCCTATCCCTAGAACTCAACAATGAGCCAGGAAATCAAGAACGCGACAGCCAAGCTCTGATACCACGTTGTAAAACCTAGATTCGTCTAGAAATCGGTTTTGGATAGCGGAAGCGTAATAGATCTAAAGCGATAACGAAAGATCAAACGAAGAATCATAAGCAATCGAACACTCAAGCAGTTTTACGTGGTTCGGTATAATACCTACGTCCACGGGGCCTCAAGAGTTGGCCGAATCCACTATAAGAGAGTTAGTACAAGGGATGATACAAGCAATGAAAGCAAGCAACCCTAATCTAACATGCATGTGAATCAGAGGTACAAGGAAGAAGAAGAAATCCCCCTGTATGGGATAAAACCAGAAGATCGATAGAGAAATCGATCTCTAGAACCCTAGATCTCAGAAGACGAGGAGAGCGGCCACCCAGGAGGACGCCGGAGCTCGATCCACCTTCCAGAGAAGCCACCAGCAACCTTTCTTCTCCGAGCGCTCAAGAACCAAAGGCAAGAGAAAGGAGAGAAAGCTCCAAAACCCTAGAAACCCTAATCGGCGCAAAAGAGAGCGTTTGTGAGGAGAGAGAAGAGAGCAGCTGAAGTGTGGAGCTTCCAGGACAAGAAGCAAAGCTTTATAGCTAGGTCAAGTGCCCAACCTCAAAACGCAGCGCTTCAACTTAAGGAGAGGTAGGGTTGAGCGGGCTCCGCGTCTCTGGGCTACCAGCTCATCCGAGCTCCAAGATCCATGGGCCGAGTAATGGGCTAAAGCCCAATACCAGGTAAGTTCACTTCTTCCCTTATCATACCTTATACATGATATATGCATATAGTATAGTTTATACATATATATGTTAAACCCCGCTATAGTATAGTCTCGTTAGAGGATCAAGCCTATAAAAGGCTCAATACGACTCAGTCGAGACGTATAACTATAGTGCAACATATATGTATAATATATACTATCATATACCTGTATAAACATCATACACACATACATGTCCAAACAAACATATAAAACAATATTACATGCCAAAGGAAAAACTTAGGAAAGTAAACACATATCATTACATGAATAAACTGTTGTAATACAGAAAATGCATCTTTCCGAGACTGCAACAGATGAGTCCAAGTGACCCTTGAGAAATAATCCACAATGGTTAAGAAGTATTGAAATCCATTATAAGTGGGTGAGCTATAAGGCCTCCAAGTATCTACATGAATCAAATCAAAAGCACATGTAGAAGATATAGAACTATGCTGAAATGGAGATCTGTGATGCCTAGCTTTTGCACAAATCTCACAAGCTGTGATACGCTCTTTATTTATATCACAAGAAAAGAGAGTCTTAAGCTTGTAAAATGGAAGATGACCTAAACGACAGTGTAACAAATCAACATTTGAAACATCCAAAGAAGCAGTATTAGCAGAAGGAACCAATGGCTGAGCTGTGAGCAGCTTATTCTTATGAATGATGGAAGGAGGAGCAGAGAAAGCATATAGACGATTATGCACTCTACCAAGCTCCAGACGGCTCTTCAGAGAAGGGCCCTGCAACCAGCATAAACTAGATGAGAAACATACTGTACAATCCAGTTGATCAGCCAGCTTGTGAACAGATAGCAAATTGAACTTGAAGATAGGCACAAAGAAGACATCAGACAAGCATAATTCTAAAGAAATTCGTACAGTCCCAGCTAATGTAACAGCAACTGAAGCACCATTTGGCAAAGCAATCTGAATAGGATGACTCAAGGGCCGTAAATTCGTAAAGAAATCCAAATTATGAAACATGTGGTCACTTGCACCCGTATCGACTATCCAAGTGAATTTATCAAAAAAAATCAATCCAGTAATTCAAAAATCAATCCAGTAGAAGAAGTCTGTAAAGATGAAGAGAAACAAGAGATACCAGCAAAATTGCCAAAACTTGGAGGAGAGCTGGTAGTTGGTGATGATTTCTGGAGCAAATTGATCAATTGATGGTACTGGTCAACAGATAAACCAGGAATGGCCGATTGTGTTGAAGAGGACTCGGGAGAATTAGTCCTCGCGGAATTAGCAGAGCCCTTGGTCTTGGCAGAAGAGGATCCCAGGGGATAACCATGAAGCTTATAGCAGCGATCGATCAAATGGCCAGTTCTGTTACAGTGAGAACAGACATGCCTCTGCTTATTTCCATTGTGGCGACTTTGATTAACAGAATCAGAATCCTTTGAGGAAGATGAAGATTGAGACGAATCTTTAGAATTCCTGACGCTGACTGCATTTGCGGAAGAATCGATTGGCATCTTAGAGATCTTTAAGGATCTCTGCGTTTCCTCTTGAGTAAGAAGGAAATACTCGTGATTAATATTCGGAAGAGGTGAATTCATCAGAATTCCACTACGAACTGATGCATAGGAGTCATCAACAGCATTGAGGAACGGAAATAGGCGTTGATCTTGTTCATATTGATGAACAGCAAGAGACAGACCACACTCACATGGAGGAAAAGCACGAAGGGAATCTTGCTCATCCCAAATCTTCTTGATTCGCGTTAATAAACCAGCGATTGAGTCTGCACCTTGAGAAATTGAACAAATCTGGCGTTCAATTGAACAACGTTGTGCACCACTGGATTGGGAGAAACGCGCATCAAGATCCAACCAAATTTGCCGAGCGTTGCGAGATGTCATGAAGCTTTCATAGATTTCTTTGGACATGGCGTTGAGAAGCCAAGAAACCACCATGTCGTTGCAACGTGTCCATCGACGAAGCAACGGAGAATCTGCAGCCGGACGAGGGAATCTGATTACAAGAGCAATGTATTTATACTAAATCTGTATCCCGACTTATACTAAGTACATATATGCTAACATATATGATCTTATAATATAGGTGGGTTCCCAAGCTGGAAAGTGATAAGCCCCCACATAACTAGATTGCAGATCCTAGGTTCAGTTTTTTAACAAGGGATGAGATCTGCTTAGCTCATTGATTCTATATAACAAGGAGTATCTTTTAACGTTAGTTGTCTGTACTTGATTGAACCCTAAAAGAAAGAGCTCTTGACAGCATCAGTGTTGCAAATGCAATACCTCATGATCATCATCTTGAATCTTGATGGACTGTTTTTAGTCTATTCATGTGAGATTTCAAATACCGATGACATGGCCATTTGTTAATTCACACTGTCAAAAGGACAATTGGTGAGCACATATATATCTGCAATCAGTTGCCATAAAGATCAATCTTAACATTTAATACAAGAAAATTAGGTATGTGATGTCCAAACAAGAACAAATATATCTTCAAGAAAATGTTGAGTTTATAAACAGAGCTTCTAACAGTTATAATCAGATATGCAAGAGGTTCTGACTTGCAAGCTGCAACTTAATGGTTCTTTGACACTTGGTAGTTTAAATACATTTGAAATCCAAATCTTATCTAAATCATGCTAACTTACAGAGGTTGCAATGTGTACCCTGAAATACAATTCAGAACCCATAAGTTGCTTGCTGCTTTAGAAGCCGATATTTTTGCAAGCGCTTCAGCTTCCGCTTGCCTGCCTTTCAAAACCATATCTTTGTTGATATCCTTCTTATCAGGGAGCTCGAGGCTGTAAACCACAATGGTTGATAGCAGGGAATTCTCTCTTGGAAGGTTCCCCTGGTCATCTTTTATGGGCTTCCTGTGCAGTATGGTGCCGCCAGCAGATGTAATGAGGTCATGTAGATAACCCTTATATGAAGGCTCAAAATCTCCAGCTAAATAGAACTTGAGCCCCGAAAATACCTTAGGTTGCTGCAAGTAATATGAAGTGTTAGTTCGCCTCACGAGCAAAGTTAGAATGTATGTTTGAAATTGAAATCTTCAATGAATTACCAGCCAACTAGTCTAACTCTAAACAATATTCAACTGATTTATATAATTATATATACAAGATATAAAGATGCTTCCACAATGTGGCAATTAAGCAAAAACGATTCCTCAGAAGATACCTTATTCTTAAGCCTTAATCTTCCAAGTTGAGGGCCTCCCTTGATTCCGTGAGTGTCAACAGTTACTTCATATGTAGCCTCATCAACTACTTTTCTAACATTTAAGCAAGCTTTAATCCCTACAAATACACGAAAGATTGTCAATGGAATAAGAAATCCCTCAAGACCGTGAGATAAAAACTTAAGCTATTGGATACTTGTCAACCTAAAAACCAATATTTGGATTTATTTCTGGTTACTAACATTCAATACTCAGTATCCATTTTCCCTCCAAGATTCCCATCAGAACTTTGAGAGTTCTTTTGCAAGCTCCATTTTCATCTGTTGAAGCAATGACATGTGTTACGCTGGTATTCCAATTTTTTGACAATGAAGCTCCTGACAACTTTTTGAATTTGGTGACAATTTCCTGCAGTTTTTATAACCAATACAAAAGGCAAAAAAATGGTTAATGAAACAGTTGCTACTTGCAGTCCAGAAAGAACCAGAATGCTGACGAGAAACTAAAAGGTTTACCTTCTCTCCTGTTGTAAGAGCTGAGCAGCATAGATGCAGCTTGTCAGAGCATCCACAAGAATCCCAGAAGCTTGTATCTGTACCATGCTTAATAGCAGCTTGAGACTGCCTGCTAGCCACAGAGATGAATCTTAATAGCATTCCATATTAATGAAAGTGATATAAAATTGTAGAAGAAACAACAGATCTTCAAAATTCATGATTTGTAATAAAATAATTAATAAAGCACATACCGTTTTGAATCGGTCTTTCTTTTTACTTGAGACCCAGATTGTTGTTCATTAGGAAGTTTTGAAGAAGCATGGAGAGGGCAAAGCATGACAAAGTTATCCTATTCGAAGTTCCAGATGAACAATGTTACAACTCACAAACTTTACAGTAAATAGCTTCTCATACATTAACATAACTAATATATAGGCATGCTTACATTATCCCATCGGCTTTCTCTAAGACGCTTTGCACATGGAACATGGAAGCTTCTTCGGCAACTCTTATCATAACAGCCAAGAGCCGCGCCTTTGTCCCCACATAAGCTGCACTTTATCCTCCGACTTCTAGTTAACTCTGCATCAAGATTGATTGCAATGTCATCTTGAAAGTACACATTTGGGGCCCTGCAATGAATCACAACCAGTGGTTACCACAGGACATGAATCTTAAAGGGCCGAAATTAATGGCGCCATTTCTCAGGTAACACATGCTCAATCAGTGGATCTTAGTTCAGTGGTTAGAGAACAAACTCTTTTATACAAAAGGAAAGAAAATGCTGAACATATGTTGTATGAAAAAGGTACAGCTAGGGTTCTAAGATCATGAGGATAATGAAAGCATCGCTAATGTTACAAATTTCTTTCCTCAGCAAACTGTTGAATTCTGGACTTGAGATTGTTAAAGAGCTAAGAAGAAAAACTAAATCATCTACATGGAAAGGACAAGAGAATACAATGTCAAATAGATTGTATTTTTGTTTCAGTTTGAAGAATGTTATACCATTCGGCACAGCTTTTGTGAGAGTGGATGATGTCGGATCCTCCAACAAAATCAGACGAAACTGGCCTGCCCTGAAAATACTTGATCATCTCCCCAGATAACTGCAATGTTCAATAAAAGTTACAAAAATTCTACATCAACAAGAGAACCAAAAGAAAAAGGACACGGGAAGCAAAATAAAGGTACAAGCCCAAAACCTCGGTTTCCTCAGCTGAATGACAGAATCCACAGATACTTCTTGATTGACATTTCCGCACAACATTTCCAGCCTTCAGGAAACAATGTAAAACTGTAGGTTCTGCAGATTCAGCATGAATATCGGCATTGACATCACTTTGCTTGTGTCCAATGTCTATTGAGACATCTGCCTTTCTCTTGCAATTCAACTCTTTACCACATCTTCTGGATTTTCTGCCTGTGGAGAATGCACTTAAGCTATGAATTCTAATGGAGGATTCCTTTTCACCCAAGGTTTGAGTAGACAATTTGGATAGCTCTGACATTCTACCTTCACAGTCTTGCTCTGGAGAATGGGCGACTTCTTTGATTGCAACAAGCTTAGGAAAATCTGGCTTCTGCAATCTTGATTTTGCTTGTGCTGTTCTTTGATCTTGACTTGTCTTGGAGTTTATCCTAGTCCTAGAGGTTACACCTTTTGGATGGCCTTGTTCTATACAAGTAGGCAACTTTGAGGCCACATTTTCATCTACTTGATTGAGCAGTTCTGCTTCGACAACTTTGTTTAGATGGCTGCCAGAACCACATCCTTGATCTGATACAATCTCATTTACTTTGTCTGCAGCATCATCATTTACTCGACTTTTCTTAGTAGGCTTACTTTGGTTTCTTATCCTGCCATTCCTACTTCTCTTGCGTGATTTTCCACACCCATTTGATTTGTCCATAGTTGTCACTTCAGAACTAATCTTTGCATGGCCTTTATCAAGAGATTTGCCATAGTTTTCTGTATTTACCATTCCACCAGTAGCACCTTCTGAATATGTCCCTGATTCCTTAGCTGGCCTTCTCCCATTGTCTCCTGATGGAACCTGGAAGAGAAATATAGTTCAAGATAGAACAGATGAAGGGCTGAAAGGAGAAGGTGAATAATCAACTGCTTTTATAAACTAAATCACATGACATGATATGTACCTGGATCCTAATAGGAGTAGAGCAAAGTTCTGGAGAGCAGGGTCTTTGAGTCCATTCAAACATCTCACTGTCAAACAAATCTGCCACATAGCGTTTGCTACTCGCCTCTCCCTATTCAAAATCCCAGAAGAAACGCATAAGCTTGTAAGACATGAAATAAACAAGCTAGAAAAGTGTTTCAGAATTGAAAAGCACAATACACTTCATTTAACTAAATGACTGACATTTTATTGCACCAGAAAAATGGCTTGACATTTGAAGTGACAGACAACCATAAACTAATACTCACTCTCGGTGTTACTTCGTCAGGGGTGTCGTCATCTGAGTCCTTGATGTCGCTGAAGTTGGGAACATTTACTGGTGTTAATGTTAGATGGTCAACATCAGTTGACTGAGTTAACTTTTCTTCATCTTCTCTCAGCCAGAATAAGGGCCCAAGTAACTGGTTGCTGTTTCCTTTCAAGGATGCACAATTGTTGGGTACTTCCGAATTTGGCACACAGCGCATTGCCTCATCTTCAGGTTTAGAGGCCTCCAAATGTATGGGAGTTTCAGGAAGAGGAGATTTTGGGACTTGCACTCTTTTGTTGGTACGAAAAGATCGTTTGACTGGCTTAGTGCTAGGACTCTTTGATTTTAATTTTGATGCTTTTTTTGACAATTTTCCTTTATTCACTGCCCTCTCTGAGCTTGCTTTGCCACACTTTGTATTTCTAGTATTAAACCCTCCTTCAGGCTCCTTTTCTTCATCTGAAGTAAACAAACCAGAAGACCAAAGATAAATTTAAGCTCTTCCTTACAAGCCTAGTAAAAAAGAACCAGAAATAAGATGAATCCCATTGGCATGGGTTATTGCACAGATAAGTGGCATGTGCAAGCTTGTTTATCAATAAACAGCTAGGTTTGAACTTGTAGCAACATCATCAAAGTGAGATTTCTCACACAAGCACAGCAGTAACAACAATACAAACAATAGAAAGCATTTCTTGGTCAAGATTGGTAGAGCCAAACAGCAAAATTAGAAATAATCTGGGATCTAAGATCCATCCATGACATCCACAAGACAATTACTTCCAATTACTATTAGCATTTCTCCAAAATGGGGGTACTGTGTTATCACCTGGAGCTTTGGACGGAGAAGCATTTTGAGTTACAAATATGTTGACTCCTGAAGCAATCTCCATGCTCTTGTAAATGTGCACCAAGTTGTCCATGTGAGGAGCAGGACGAACCTCTATAATCAAAGATATCTTCGTGTATTAACAAATCCACACAAAACACACAAGCTATAAATACGACTTAGATGTAGTTTCTACAACCAAATATTTCGAAAATATAACATCGGTTCTTCAATCAAACATGCTTATGTATGTAAATCAAGTTGTGTAAGTTAACCATAAGATGAAGGAGAAGAGGGATTTTCCATGGTTGATAAGATATCACGAATAACCACGCACCTCGACGCGTACAAGGTACTTTACACACGGGACAACTGGAATCCGACTTCATGGACTTCTGAATACACGAACTGTCAATGTAAATCAGCAATTTCGCACAAATCAGCTTCAGCGGCAAACACTTGAGCCAAATAATGAAAAACGCAAACCGGAACACTAAAAATACGAGGAATTACTTACTTGCAGAACACATGATTACAAGTCAGAGAAATTGCGGAGTTGAACAAACTTAGACTGCAAAAGAACACTCAATATCAATAAAATCACCACACTGAAAGCAATCGATTGATGAAGAAACAATAAACGGAAGGAGAGAGGTCGGGGAAATTAGGGTTCGGGGAGGAAGTGACACTGAGACGTACCAGATGGGGCATTTGAGTTCCCTGCCCATTTTGTCGAGGTGCGAAGCGTCTGCCATAGGAGAAAACGGAGAATTACAGTTGATTATTACGAAATCGGAGAGAGAATCTGGTTGTGAATTTGGAGTGACAGTGATTAATTTGAAAGAGAAAAGCTTGTAGAGGAAGGTGGATGGAGGGGAAAGCGGGCGATTTGAATTTTGTTTTGGGGTTTTTAATCCCGCGTAAAACGCTACTGTACCCGCCCCGTAAAATATTTTTTAAAAAAAAAAAATTGCCTTAGCGTGTGTTTGGCGGAATAAAAATTGGGGTGATTACTACGATGTCCAAATTTTTGGGCTTTATTAAGAAAATGTCCATCACCCTCTCCATATTAGCAAAATGTGCACCAAAAAATAAAGTTGTTGAAACCCATGTGTCACCCTCTGTTTCAGCAGTTTTTTTTTCGCGTTACTGTTTTTTTTTTTGCGTTACTGTTTTTTTTTTCACGTTGTCGAAACCGGAGTTGCTGAAACCCCGATTTCAGCAACGTTGTTGATGCTGAAATTGTTGCTGAAACCATGTTACGGGATATAAAATTTAGCCTATGCGGGATTCGAACCCACGTATTTGCGCATAGCACATCGCTCTACCATTGAGATAAGAGGCTTTTAAAGGAGATTTAAAGCAAGTTCAACAACAACAATTTCAGCAAAAAGGATGATCAAACTAAGAGTCCTCACCAAAAGAGTAAAAATATTCCTCTCACGAGTTTAACTCCAAATTTCCTTCCACAACGTTGTTGTTAAACCCCGATTTCAGCATTGTTGTTGCTGCTGAAACCGGGGTTTCAGCAACGTTGTTTATGGTTTCAACAACGTTGTTGATGTTGAAACCCCGGTTTCATCAACAACGTTGATGAAACCATCAAGCATTATGTACTCAATGAAGCAGTCCATTGTTTGCAGCAAATTGCCAAGCAGGTGAACATGCTCCTCTTCATCATTCACACCATCAAGCATTATGTACTCAATGAAGCAGTCCATGACAGTTGGTATCATGTGAGCCACTGTGATCACATTGCTGAAACTGCTGAAACCGAAGTTGCTGAAGTTGTTGATGCTGAAACCCCGATTTCAGCAACGTTGTTGATGCTGAAACCCCGATTTCACCAACGTTGCTGATGCTGAAACCCAAACTATGTAAAACATTACAAAAAGTTTAGCCGGTCCCTTGAATGTATGGAAATATGGAAGATGCACATAATCAGCAGAAATACCACAGAATATAACAATAGTACATTCTACGATTGAAGATAGAAAATCACATCCACAGAACAATTGCATTCAATGAATTATGACTATAATCAGCACTTGAGTTGCAACAAGAAAGGCATGATGAACATAGTAAAAGATGCATCACAATCATAATCAACTTCTATAACTCATCAAACAAACTGCGCAAGTAGTTCAGCACAAATTGTTCATTGATCTTGACAACCGAACTAAGGAGTTCAACCTACCTGATGTTCAACACAAATTGGAGGAGATTCAAAAGCATCGGAAGCCTAGTCGATCTCAAATTGTGAGATTGGAGGAGATTCAATGCAAATTCAGATTGCTAATCGAAAAGAGAAACACAAATTCAGATTTGAAAACCTAATTTGTACCTGAATATGAGATGCGGACTGGAGTTCGGAGATCGGTGAGATACGGAAACAAACCATGGAAGAGATGCGGAAACTGACCATGGAAGAGATGTAGAAATCAGTGAGATCTGCCTGGGAGCCATGGGACAGATTTGAGATCTGTTTGGAAGCCATTCGGAAACCGCCCATGGAAGAGGCCGATCGAGAACAAAGAAGGTCGGTGGGACTGGCGTCTTGCAGTGGCCTCCGACTGATGGCCACCACTGCACCACCAGCGCCGATGGATCTGCCGGAATTGAGGCCGGAAGCGGTGAGCAGATCTGGCGCCTTCCAGAATGAAGTCGCGCGCCGCCTCCTCGCTCTCTCTTCGTCCTCGGACAAATTTCTCTCCCTCCCGTGGCTCCGGCACCTCCTCGAGGCCTTCGCCGCCTATCAAGAGGAGTTTCGGATCCTGTTGCTGAATAACAACAAGTTGTGCATTGCGAATCCGTCGGCCGAGAGGATACTCGACGATATCTGCAATGCAATCAGGGACGGGATCCTTCGTCGATCGAGAGGATACTCAGCGAGGTTCGGATCCGTCGCCGCTTGCCAGATAGTTTTAGCAAAAGAGGCCCGTCCAGATCTCGTGCCCTCCTCTGTGCTCCCCTCCGGCAATAACCGTCCAGATCCGGTCGCCTCCGGGCTCTCCGCCGCCAGATTCGGGGATCTCGTGGAGCTTCGTGATAGGGCGGCAGTTCCTGAGGCGGTGGTCGCCTGATGCCAATGCCTTGTCGGAGGGAGAATGGATTTGCAAATGAATTCGCCATTGACGGAGGGAGCAGATCTGGGCTGTCGATTTCGAAAGGAGAGGGAGAGAGCAGGAAGAGGAACGAGAACGGTCCTTCCAACATATCTGTGGTGGTAATGTCGGGTCCTTCCAACAGATCGAGTTTTACTTTTGGTGCTGAAACGGCGATGGAGATCTGAGATTAGGGGGTAATTTTGTCCAGAAAATTTTAGGTGGACAAAACCCCAATTTGCCCCACTTGGGGGACACTCCCTCAATATGGTCAAAAATTTGGGAGATTTGGATAAGAGTATCCCTTGGGGCACCAGTCGACGTCAACCAGACTGGTCAATGTCGAGCACTACCTAGTTGAAATCATCTCTTCGGGCACCAGTCGAGCACAACACCACTCGAGAAGCCTAGTTCTAGTCGACGTCGAGTACTTTACTCGATGTCGAGTACATGTCGAGTGCAAATCCTAGCCGAGATCGAGCACAATCCGAGGAGCAGAAGAATTCTACTCGACGTCGAGTAATTTACTCGATGTCGAGTACACCCTGGCGCCAGTCCGAGTCGAAATCAAGTGGAATCCAAGTGATTGAGGTTGCTTACAAGTGAAGTCATGAGATATCTATCAAGTTGAAGGCTGATTTATCCACTTTAGTAATTCTCCTATTTACTTTAGGGAATTTTAATTGTTTTATTTGATTTATCTATCAAAGTTATATCTTAGGAAAGAGATAGTTATATATAGATGTAGATAGAATTGTTCTCACATTGACTACCAAGGACTTGAGCACTATAAATAAAGTCCTAGGGGCTGGGTCTTAGGCCTTCTATTCTCAAGCAATTGAGCAAACACTAGTTAGGCAATTTAGAGTTTTATTTGGAGTTTTGGCCGAGTAAGGTGAAGGAGGCGAGAGCGGAATTGGCTTTGTTCGGTTGTAAGCTTTGTTTCAATTCAATGCAAGTTAGTTCTTTTACGTTATTGATTTGTGTTTTGATGATGAAGAGCGAGTAGTCACCCAACTTCTAGGGTCGGGGTGAGCCCGATGGTAGCCATGTAAGGTAATGCATCAAAGGTACAACTTTTATTGCGATTTCATCTTCTATCCCTAATTGCATGATTCTTCTGCGACAGTAGAAGGTGATCCTTATTTGTGTTATTGAAGCGAAAGTGATCTTAATGCAAACTTGGATTAATTATGTGAAAAAGGGTTAGTAACGATTAGGGTTTATGCGAAAGCCTCTATCTTCCTAATTGTTAATGACAAAAGTTATTTGATGAAAAGGCATGATCTTTTATACCTTTAGCATTTTTCTTATATGGTTACCGTTGTGATGTTGAAACCCCGATTCTAGAAGCTTTTAGTTTATTGAATTCAATCCACAAATTTCGTGATTACTTTCGTTGTTTTTATTTCACAAAAGTTACATTTTTATTCTACACTAACACTCGACATCGACTTCTGTTGGTCGATATCGAGTAACTGAGTGGTCGACATCGAGTACCTTTTACTCGACATCGAGTACTCTCGTCTTCTATTGTGCAGATTTGCAGGTTAGGCCGATAGTGTAGTCGATATCGAGTACTATACTCGACATCGAGTACTCTTCTGGTCGATTTCGAGAGCATCTTGGAATGAGAAAGGCGAGCGCTAACACGCTTCCTCGTGGATACGATCCTGAATACCCTACCACTACAACGAGAGGGTTTCTTGTATTTTATTTGCTTGGATAGGAAGTTGGTTTGCTTTCATATAGTTTTATATTTGCATACTTGATTTCCCTCCACAAGAGGTACGCGTCAATTGTGAATCTAGGAAAGGGCATGCCTATATAACCCTTAATTTGTAGTCATCCCATCATTATTGAAGTCTTGGATAGGGAGAAGAGGAGAAGAAACATCTGGGTAGACATCACACTCATCACTGAAGTAAAGTAGCAAGCGCATGTGGGGTACAATCTGTGTACGGTCTGATACTTGCAGGGATTGATATCCACACCTTCCAACAGCTGTAAATTTTCCTGCCAGGATTGGAGGTTCTAAGCGATTTGTTGGTGGCAATTTGAAACAAAGGGAAAGTGCACACGTACCTTTATTGTTGAATTGTGGTCATTTCCAAAGTCTCTTCACCCTTATTTCATGTTGACAAGGGATAGGGTATGCATGAGGGTCACATTCAGAAGATGGTGGACCTGCAACGGAGATAGTTGGACGACAAACCCCTGCACTCTCCTTACTTCTTCGTGGACGAGGACATCTTCCTTGTTGGGGTGGCTTGTCATGTTGTTGTCCAAAGCCTAATCAGAAACTGAGAAATGTTGAACTTGGTAGTTTATGTATGATTTCTATTTTAGTTTATATGTGGAGCATATTTTGTCAAGTGCATAACCTATATTTCTTCATTGATTGGTATGTAATACAACTAAAATTGCTTTTCAGGTGGACTTTTGCTCGATATGACTATGGTTCAAGATTTAAAAATCTTGAACTTACGTTATATGGAGGCAATACACCATAAAAAAAACTTGAACCTACTCAATAGACCAACATGAAAGATAAGGCAGCAAGATGTCACTTTAGGGCTATATATAATTATGGTTTCAAGATTTAAAAATCTTGAACATGCTTTAAATGAAGGCAATACACCACGAAAAAAACTTGAACCTGCTTAATAAACCAACATGAAATGCAAGACATTAATTACAAAAAAATTGGAACCCACAATTACAAAATCTTTAAGCAATAATTATATCTATTGCTAAAATCTTGAACTCACATTTATTAAATATAAATGTACACACAAAAAAAATTCTTGAGCCATTATTATTAAAAAATATCGAATCCATAATTATAAAAAATCTTGAACCTATAACAATTGCTTTTTAATATATATATATATATATATATATATATATAAAATGGAGGGACACAAGCCTTAGAGTGTACCTTGTACACAGATCTGGACCTTTGATTTATATTAAATGGAGGGACATGATGATGCCATGTGTCATGGGTGATTTTTAAAAAAATGTGGAAAATTAAATTCAATCTCACTTGGTTGAACGTAAAGCGCGTGAGAAAGAATAAAAACCCTAAACGGTGATGTGGGGTGCTGAAGAGCCTGACACCCTGTTTGGATGGAGGGATTTGGTGGAATTTTTAGGATGAGAAGTGAAGGGAAAATAAATTATGTGTTTGGGTGAACAATTTAAAGGAAGGGAAAGGAATCTGAAATTTGAGTAACTACTCAATTCCATGTGATTTCACAACCCACCAAAAGGGTGGAATTTGGTGGGAAAGTGAAATTCATCCCCCTTCCCTTCCCTTCTTTTCCCCTCTTCAATTTCCCACCCCTTCCTTCCCCTAAAAACCCCATAAGCCAAACAGAGTGTGACTATCATCCTTATTCTCTCCTTGAACTCCATCTTCGTCCCAGTCATTTACCTCTCCGTCATCTTCCTCGGCGCCGTCGTCACCACCATGAATCCTCTCAACACCACCAGTGAAATGGCTAGGCAGACCGACGACTCCAACCCCTACATGGCCTTCACAACCGACTCGCCAGTCCCCAAAATCTACAATTCATGCCCCAATCTACAAATCATCCTCACCCTGTACGACGAAAACCTATATGATGCCGAATTCAATAACTTCGCGACATAGCCAAAGATGCTACTCCGTTCAGTTTGTGACATTGCCGAATTCTGCGCCTAGGAGCAGCCGGAGACGCTACTCTATTCGAGCGTCGTTTTGGTAAGATCCCTGAACTACAACACATATCTGTTGCTCTCTATTTGGTTTCAATTTGATTTGGATGAGGGAGTATACTGGATTGAACTTCAAAATTAGGTTGCCCAAATCCAGCGGTCGGCGGCGTAGGCGGGCGAAGGCTGCCCAAATCCAGTGGTTGACGGCGTGGTGTTGTTACGTCTTCCTGCACAGATCTAGTGGTCGGCGGCGAAGGCGGGTGATTCTTGGCCTTATGCTTCTTGGCTTTGATTCTAAGGAGGGTCGATGATGATGGCGATTTGTGCCCAAATCAAGGTCGACGAAGGCTGCCCAGTGGTGCTATCCGGTCGATTCGAGTCGATGCGAGGAGGGATGACTGAATCGATTTGAAGGAAAGAGATGTTCAATGGTGAGGGGGTGGGGGCGGGGGTATCTCGAATATTATTCGTTAATTATTCAGATGTATGTGTCGAATTTCAGTTACTAACGGTAATGATTTGGTTAATTATTCGATGAAATATGATTCATTATTCGCCAGTAATGGAGATTTTGGTTTGACAAACAAAATAAAAAACTTCATCGCATGAGTATAACTACCCAACTAAATATTATTCGGTGATATTTGGAACATTATTCAGTGAAATTTGAAGCATTATTCGTATAAATTGTAAGTATTGTTTAGGGAATTGAAATTAACAAAACATTATTCGGTAGAATGTTACAAATTATTCCGTAGAATTAGAAAGTTTTCATCTGAACTGAACGGAAAAAGAAAATATAACATTATTTGGTAGAATGTGAAACAATATTAAGTAGAATTGGCCATTTTTTCAAAACAGCGAAATCATATCCGGGAAATCAGATGAACCCCAACAACAAATCATCCAAAATTAAAATTATTTATTTTTCACAAATATGTAATATATTAAAAAAAAGTAGAAAAAAATCCATCAAAATTCAGAAAAAATTATTTGCAAAATTAAAAAAAAATCAAAATGGACCCACATTTGCTTCATCTACATTAAAAATAAATGGAAAAATTAATAACATGGGGGTCCCACAAATTCAAAATCTGAAAACAATTTGAATATGGAGTAGTAGCACAAATTCAAAGTTAGAAAGAGAGATTGTAGGAGGTGGAAACAAAAGGGGAGAGAGAGAGAGAATGATGAGGGAAAAAGCAAGGGAAAGTCTGCAGATGAGAGAGGACAGGAGAGAGAGAGAGAGAGAGATGAGTGAAAAAGAAAAGTAAAGTTGCAGAGGAGAGAGAGAGAGAGAGATAGAGGAGTGAAAAAGAAAAGTAGAGTTGCAGATGAGAGGGAGGGAGAGATTAGTGAGGATAAGACAGAGAGAGGGAAGAGTGACAGTAGGGAGCATCAATATAATTTGAATTAAATATTAAGTTTCAGATAAAAACCATCAAAGAAGAAGCAAGTGTGTGGGGGTTTATTTATAGGTTAACGTGTAAGCAGTTAGTTTTAACTGGACACCCAAAGCAAAACGACATGCCACATATTGGAATCGCCTGGGCAAGAATTATCGGAGAAATAGATTCACCATCGACTATAGATAGAAAATGGGCAAGTTTGCTTTCGATAAAGGTTATGCGAGAGATGTCTCCCTCAAATTTGTAACATTGGCAATCTTTCCCTCTGTGTAATGGAACAACGGACAACGGGAGAAGACATGGAGGCCGTTTTCCATTGACATATGTAAAGACGAAGAAGCAGGGTTGCAGGCCGTTCGCCAATGGGCCCCCTGTCACGTAGGAAGATCACCTAGTGTTGGATCCCCACTCAACAGGTGATAAGAACGACAAAGTGCATAGACCCAAAGTTGGCGAGGAAAATAGAACACATGTCTAGTTACAACGTGAAGGTGATTAGTTATATCGAACTACTGACCAGTTAGGGATAACTGAGTAGCTGGAGTTTGAGTTGGACGAGAGGGCAAACAAAGTTGAAGCAGTTAAACTTGGCATGTACCCCAGGATATCGCCGATATCAGTTGCCCCTAGTTATCAAGACCCTTACATGCCAGTATGTAGATACCTACATGGAAGGTGTTACTTTTGACATGACAACTGATAGTTTTGACACGACAGTATGCCATTTTTCTAGAGCTGGCAAAACCCGACCCGAACCCGAAAATCCGACCCGGTCGACTCGAAACCGATTATTCTGAACACCGACACAACCCATCCATTTTGGACCCGAAATCCAAATGAACTGAACCCGATTAACCCGAAACCCATTAAGACCCGAACCCGTTATAACCGAAACCCGAAATAACCCGAGTTTTAAGCTACAATCTAGTAAATTTTTTTAAATGAATATTGAAATAATGAAAATCCGAGACAACTGAAACCCGATACAACCGAAACCCGAACCCGACCCAACCGATTGACCAAATTATTAGACATTACCCGAAACCCGAATGACCCAAAACCCGACTAACCGAACCCAAACCCGACCCGACCTAGCTTATCGTCCACACACACTTCTTTCCTCTACGACTTTACTGTTGCTTTTTCACTCCTCTCTCTCTCTCTCTCTCTCTCTCTCTCTCTCTCCCAATCCTCACATCAAAAACACACACACACACACTCTCTCTCTCTCTCTCTCCTCATTTAATGCACTGGTTCCCCTTTCTCTTTTTACCGCCTAGGCTTAGGGGGGATGGCGACACTAGAACCAGGAAAACATTGAACAACACGCAAGACGGGAACAACCATAGGGTGTCCAGTAGAAAATCATTGGGTGTCCAGCAGACTACCAAGGGGTGTCCATTAAGAAACCATAGAGTGAAAAGTTGATATATTGTTCATTCATCACTAAAAAAAAAAAACAAAGCGGTTCACCAAGTCTCTACAAGGGCTCATCCACTTCGATTCCACCTCCTTTACTCCGAATTCGGCCTCAATTCACTCGCCTTGAATTGACCTGGAAATGCCACCAGAATGAAGGTAAAGGATGAAGGCACCAAAGCGGTGCATGCCGAATTCGAGCTTCCATGGAGATCCCGTCACCCTCGAAGGAAGAGAGATAGATGACAGAGAAATCAAAGAATAAATAAGCTCTTCAATGGAGAGAGGCAGAGAGAGAAAGGGTTTTGGATGGGTGATAGTGATGGACAATAAATGCCCCTGTTGCCTCTCTCTCTCTCTCTCTCCTCCGAATGCAGCATGTGAGGTAATGAGATATTTTGTGAGGGGAGGGTTAGGTTTTGTAATTTGTATGGATAATGGGTAAGGGGTGCAAAAACCATTTTGGAATGCCTCAATGGAAAGGAATTATGGGTAGTACCCATAGATCCCCAGTTCGAACCCCGGATGACCGCTCTTTATTTACCAATTCAAGGGTAAGGAGTGCAAAGGGGCCCAAGTTTTAGGGTTAGAGTAGCAAACTGCCCTATATTAAAAGTAGATTGAATATGAGACGTATTAAAAACCTACCCTGTTAGGGATAAAGAAAAATAGGGTGCAAAAAAATCAAGAACAATTTCCTTGCTCAAGCGGTAGGAGGTGTGTGTTAATTCTTGAGAAGTATCCGCTCGACTCTCAATATGCCCACCATTCCATGTTATTTATTTTTCCCCAGCTAGCAGATGCCTCGCGCGTGTGTCAAAGGGGAGTGGGCGCGTGTCTCTTCATCATCCAATCAAATCACTCATCACAATTTTTACGATAATTTTGATTTCCACCAGAACGCACCTATATATATATATATATATATATATATATATATATATATATACTATCAACTAATTGCACTTTATTAGTAGTATAAATAAAGTGAGGCACCTAAGTAGTGTAATTAATAAGTATCTCTCTCTATGACTTTCAAATAAGATATGGTCTACTCGAAATTTTTTTTCTCCGCTAAGAATTTCATCAACAATTAAATACCAATCATATTCAACGTTCGTGTACTATATACGCCTTTCAAGTAAGGTCGTAGGGATCGATAATGTGATATTTAAGGTATACGGAGTATATATTTTGACACAATTTTAGTAAAAATGTGCATCATTTTTTTTAAAAAAATAAATCATATGTTGATCACAGGGATAACACATTTAGACGAAAACGATGCATATTTTAGTTTTGTTTTCGCATCACTCTTTTCCAAAAAATAATTGTGCGTTTTCACCAAAAAAAATAAAAGCATATTTTTTTTTGTGTATTATGTTTACTACAATGAACAATTAGTTTCAAATGATACAAATTTTAGATATATTACAAAAAAACATCAATTTGGATTAAATATTTTTTTGACATATACATATTCACTAATTAACACCTTTTATAATGTTTTTTATTTGTTAAAATTATACGCACTATAGTTATATATATTTTGTTTGAATATTTAAACCGGGCGGCCTAAAGTTAAAAATCATACGCACTATAATAGTATTTGAATAATAATATTTTACTATAGTGCTTATAATTTTAACAATTTTTCAAAAATAATATTTGAATTTTCTTAAAAAAAATACTAAAATAGTTTCGAGAAAAACTTAAGTTAAAAACGTGAGTATATATATATATATATATATAAGCTTTAAAATGTAAAACATCCTTAACGTGTAAAATTTGTCTATGGTGTAAAATTTTGTCTTTTAGTGAAAACCAAACCACGCCTCTTTTTTTTTTAAAAAAACCGAACCGATTTATAAAAAAATTGAACCGCTTCTTCTCCATCTCCCTCAGCGCTCTGATTTAGAAATGGAAATGGTAGGAGGCGAGGCGGTGGCGGCGATCGGAGCGTTGATGGAGCCTGCAGCGAGCCTAACGTCGTCTTCCTCTCCAACGAATTCCAACACCTAAGCCGAAATCGACCTACGCCAGCCTTGCATTCTCGTCGTCGAGCCTCACCAGAGACAGGAGCCAGTCGAATTCGGCGTTCTCGAGCCAGAGCGCTCACCGGATGGCGTGGATCTGGCTTCTCCTCCTCGCAATCTCCGGAATCCTCCCCGGAATCGTCGGAATCGGGAACAATTCCCGCCTTGCCCAACAACATCGGTGCACCGATTCGCCGCCTTCGACCGCCGCCTTCCCGCCACCGAAGCCACCAGTGATTGCCACCAACGAACTCTCCCCGCAACCACGGTCTCGTATCTGCCTCCCCCTTGCTCCGCCTTGCCCTAGGCTGCCACCGGGAGCTTGCCGAAGTCCACCCGTACAGCCGCCATTTGTACTCGGAGTTTTACAGTGGATGTGAGGAAGGGGATGATGAAATTACACTTTCCCTTTCTTTCAAAATACGCCCTTATCTCAATTTAATAAATTACAAAATTATTCTATTGTTTATAAACGCACAACATAATATTATATTTACACAACTTAAAATTATATTACAATTATTTAGATTGTTTGAATGATTTAGGTTGAGATTGAGAACCTAGGGTTTAATTTAAGAGCGGAATTTGGGGCTTTTTGCCAAAAGCCAAATTGATTAAAATTGATGATATGGTTGTGTTGTTGGGTTGATTTTGAGCTAATTTCATGTTCATATCATTGTCAAATTGTTTATAGATCATTAGCTAATTGGATTTTAGAATTTTATAGTGCGATATGCTTTAGAATTTGGGGCTTTTTTCCAAAAGTCAAATTGATTGAAATTGATGATATGGTTGTGTTGTTGGGTTGATTTTGAGCTAATTTCATGTTCATATCATTGTCAACTTGTTTATAGATCATTAGCTAATTGGATTTTAGAATTTTATAGTGCGATATGCTTTAGAATTTGGGGCTTTTTTCCAAAAGCCAAATTGATTGAAATTGATGATATGGTTGTGTTGTTGGGTTGATTTTGAGCTAATTTCATGTTCATATCATTGTCAAATTGTTTATGGATCATGAGCTAATTGAAGTTTGGAATTTTATATTGCGATATGCTTTAGAATTTGGGTTTTTTTTGCCAACATCCAAATTGACTGAAATTGATGATATGGTTGTGTTGTTGGGTTGATTTGGAGCTAATTTCATGTTCATAGCATTGTCAAATTATATTGTTTATGGATCATGATCTAATTGGATTTTAGAATTTTATTGCGATATATTTTAGAATTTGAGGTTTTTTTGCCAACATCCAAATTGATTGAAATTGATTATATGGTTGTGATTTTGGGTTGATTTTGAGCTAATTTCATGTTTATAGCATTGTCAAATTGTTTGTGAATCATGAGCTAATTGAATTTTAGAATTTTATTGCGATATGCTTTAGGTCGATTAGGTTCTTCTATTTTAGGATAAAAATCATAATTTAGCCTATTCACTCAATTGGTAGAGCAATGTGCGTTTGCAAAAAAAGATGTGGGTTCAAATCCCACATAAGTTACATAATAGACAAGAGCGCAACAATCGCAAATTGTTAATCATGCACATTATAATCTTAGTTATGCACTTTTTAACCTTAATTATGCACATTTTAATCTTATTTATGCACTTTAATTTTAAAAGCTTATACGTAAAAAAATCGATTTCAAACTTACATTTATCAACCTAAATTATCCGAGAAGTGAACCCAAACTCTCAAAAGTAAAAAAAAAAACAAAATTAAAACATCGATTTCAAAAGCACATCTTTTGTCTTATTAATGCACATTATGATCTTACATTTGCACAATTGTATTCTAAATCTGCACAATTGTATCTTACTTTTGCACAATTGTAGTTTAAATTTGCACAATTGTATCCTACTTTTGCACACTTGTATTCTAAATTTGCACATTACAATTTTATTTTCACACTTTATGTTCTTATATTTGCACTTTAAAGTTGCACAAATGCACTTTACAGTTGCACAAATGCACTTCACAGTTGCACAAATGCACTTCACAGTTCCACAAATGCACTTCACAGTTGCACAAAAGGTGTCGAAAACGGGAAAAAGTGCATTTACCCATAAAATTAGACATATTTACCAATTTACCCATAAATTAAACATATTTCAATTATAAATTTTTATAATTGAAATAGGCACATTTACCTATTTACCCCATAATGAATTATTATGTCTGCACAAAATAAACTTATATTTGCACAATAAGATGTTATATGTGCACAAAAGCAAGTTATACTTGCACAGCAGAAAGCAAGTTATACCTACTCCACAACCACCTATCCTCAATCCCGCAATGCCTCCAATGACACCACAACCACCGCCTTCTCCACAACCCCAACCCCCGATATTAAACCCCGCAATGCCACCAACGGCACAACAACCACCACCTTCTCCACAACCACAACCACCTATCCTTAACCCCACAATGCCTCCGATGGCACCACGACCACCACCTTCTCCACAACCCCAACCCCCGATATTAAACCCCGCAATGCCACCAATGGCACAACAACCACCACCTTCTCCACAACCACAACCACCTATCCTTAACCCCGCAATGCCTCCGATGGCACCACGACCATCGCCATCTCCGCAACCCCAACCCCCCATCCTTAATCATGTAATGCCACCAATGGCACCACAACCACCACCTTCTCCGCTACCCCAACCACCCATCCTTAACCCCGTAATACCCCCAATAGCACCACGACCACCCCCTTCTCCGCAACCCCAACCCCCCATCCTTTACCCCGCAATGCCACCAATTGCGCAACAACCACCACCTTCTCCACAACCACAACCACCTATCCTCATCCCCGCAATGCCTCCAATACCACCGCCTTCTCCGCAACCCCAACCCCCGATATTAAATCCCGCAATGCCACCAATGTCACAACAACCACCACCTTCTCCACAGCCACAACCACCTATCCTAAACCCCGCAATGCCTCCGATGGCACCACGACCACCGCCTTCTCCGCACCCCCAACCCCCCATCCTTAACCCCGTAATGCCACCAATGGCACCACAACCACCACCTTCTCCGCTACCCCAACCACCCATCTTTAACCCCGTAATGCCCCCAATAGCACCACGACCACCCCCTTCTCTGCAACCCCAACCCCCATCCTTAACCCCACAATGCCACCAATGGCGCAACCACCACCTTCTCCACAACCACAACCACCTATCCTCAACCCCGCAATGCCTCCAATGACACTACAACCACCACCTTCTCCGCAACCCCAACCCCCTATCCATAACCCCGTAATGCCACCAACAGCACCACAACCACCACCTTCTTCGCTACCTCAACCACCCATCCTTAACCCCGTAATGCCCCCAATGGCACCACGACCACCCCCTTCTCCGCAACCCCAACCCCCCATCTTTAACCCCATATTTCCTCCAATGGCGCCACAATCACCGCCTACTCCACAGCCACAGCCACCAATTTCTAATCCTGTAACACCCTCATCTCCACCCACCCTTCCACCCATCCTTAACCCCATAACACCTCCATCACTACCACCAATCAAAACAACTCCATCACTACCCCCCACACCGTCCATTCTTAACCCTGTAGCTCCCATGACCCCACCACCACCACCACCGACCCCGAATGTGGGCTTGTGCGTGAGCTCTCTGGGAATACTGTCTCCCTCTAAAGCTTGTTGTCAAGTCCTAAAATATTCTCCGGTTTCTCAAACATCGGGCCCCTTGTGTTCTACTATTAGAAACAATACACTTTTAGGTGATATCCACACCACAAAACGAGCTCGCAACCTCTATTATTCATGTGACGTTACTATCCACGGAACCTTCATTTGCCCTGCAGCTTAATTGTTCCATCATTTCAACCCGCTTCTCCATCCCCATCGATCAAATTCTTCAATTTATGGTTTGTTAGTTTCTTCTTTTACTAACATTTATTTATGTCTATTATACAAATTCAACTTTTTTTTTCATGAATGACAATAGATTCATTTTGAAAAAGGAAACCACATTATTAAATATTCCAATATTGCAACATTGGCGTTATTCATCTAGTGTTCTTGAAATAAATAATTCAAAATGGTATATCAAATAAGTAAAAAGGCGATATTTTATCGATCATCTTCTGTGAATTTGAAATACATATTAATTCATTCAAATTCGTGGTCAATCCCCAAAGTTACGTTGAATTAGTGTCTAATATTTGTATATTTTATTATAAGAGAACGTATATATGTAAAAATAAAATCATTAAAATTCAAATGCGATCAATAACACTAAATAAAACCACGTAAAACTACGATGGGTCTCATTGTCATATTTTTGCCCAATGTTCAAACTCAATCGATATTGTAATTTTTTTAAGTTCTTCAAAACACTTTTCATATATCATGCATATTATTAACATGTTTTCCTTTCCTAAATACAGGTAGGTAATATGTATGCGAGTGAAGATCCATATATCCATAAACTACTTCCAAATAAGAAAAGATGCTAGAAGGCGCAGGATACAACATTAATGTACCTTCATAGTATACTTGAATTTCATCAATAAGGATCAAGTAGTTTTATGTCTCAGGCACCCTCGATTTGAATGAAAAAACAAGTGCATGCTTGTAATATGTATGTATATATGTCGGACCCATCCCATAATAAAAATTTTATAAAGTCCGTCGACAAGATATCAAAATAAGTATTGCTATGATTGAATAAGTTTGTTCTCGGACATAACGTTTATCATATCATCATGAAATCTTATCTGTATCTATCCATATCTTGTAATCTCGATCTATCCAAGCCTTGGAGTGCAAGGAAAATATGTGTATAAATCTATATGAAATCAATAAAATTAGCATCAAGTTTTTCACAAAAATCCCAAAAAGTTTTACATGGTATCAGTGGATCAGCCTAATCCATTTCCTCCTTGAAATGAACACAGTTCCGCCCCCAAATTCATCATGTCCAACGATGATTCCCCTCCCCAAACCCCTTTTGACAGCACTAATGATCCCATAAACACCAAGAATATCGGGAATTTGTTGTTCACTGCTACGGGGTCCGACCCTATTATGTAGGGCTGTGTAGAAATATACGACACGGTTGACACGACACGAAACCGCAACAAAACTATATAAAAAAGCACGAAACGATATTGATACCAAACGGTAAAACACGAAAATAATCGTGTCATGTTTGGATCGGCATTTTCCCCTTGTCGGGTATCGGACACGACACGATAATTTTTTTTGAAAAATTAATATCTGGTGATAATAGAAATATTATAATTGTTCTAGAGGATCACAAAACGCTGGTTGCCCAATTGGTGGAGCGTGGCTTCTTCCGTTTGGGCGTGACCCTGAGGACCCGAGTTCGAATCCCATATAACCCATTCCCTTTTACAATTTTTTTTTCCTAGCCTTAAGCCTTTCGTTTTCATTTTTTTTCCTACATACTCGCGTCACAGTCTAGGTTAAGCCAAGGTCACTCTTGTTTCTTCATTCTCAGTTCTCAACCTCTCTTCTCGCCACCTGCCTCGCCGGCTAGCCCTAGCCAGCCCACGGCTTGCCATTGCCTCTTCTTTCCTCACTCTCTCGATTCCTTTCTTGCATCAGACTCGCTCGCCGTCGTCACTCGTCAGCCTCGCCCTGTGGAGTCTTCTCTTAGTCTCGTTCCGTGCAACTCACCATGGCACATCGGCCTCCTTCCTTGTTGTTGTTACCTGCCTCTCTGTTAACCCCTAAGCCGCCCACTTCCACTTCCGAACACACCTCATTTGCCACCTTACCTGGTTCGATCTTGCGATCCTTGGAGGGGGATCTCTCGACTAGCTCTAGAGCTTTAGGGACTTATATATTTTTTTCTCCGAGATACCAATGCTACGATCGAAGGCCCGATGCGGAGCCAAGCTCCAGCGCTTTAGGGACTTATATATTTTTTCTCCGAGAGACCAATGCTACGATCGGAGGCCCGACGCAGAGCCAAGCTCCAACGCTTTAGGGACTTATGAATTTTTTCTCCGAGAGAAACCTTCTAACTCTCTCCGCAGTTATAAGTCCCATGGATTCAACTTCCACCCACTTAGTGAAATAGTCCACCAGGACGAGCACATATTTCAACTGTCCTGGGGCTGTTGGGAAAAGGCCCAAGATGTCCATTCCCCATACAGAAAAGGGCATGCCCCAAATATGCCTTTCAATGGCTCCGCGGACTGATGCCTCAGATTTCCATATCGTTGACATGCGTCACATTTCTGGATGAAAGCTTGGACATCCTGCTTCATTGTGGGCCAATAGTAACCAAGTCTCATGGCTTTTGCAGTTAACGCTCGCCATCCCTGGTGATGAGCGTAAACACCCGCGTGTAATTCTTCCACGATGGTTATGCCTTCCTCCGTCGAGACACATAACAAATCTGGAAGACAATATCCTCTTTTATAGAGCCTTCCATCTCTAATGGTGAATCGAGTGGCCTTTGTGTCGACTTGCTTTGCCTCGTCCTTTTCAGGTGGAAGGGTCTTCTTTCCTAGGTAGTCCGCGAGCGGGGTTCTCCAGTCCCCTTTCTCATTTGTTTGGACGTGGTATACCTCTTGGATGAGCCTGCGAATGCTCCTTTTTTCGAAGAAGACTTCTTCTCCCACTCCAGTTGGCATGATTGCTCCTACTCGGGCTAGCTCGTCTGCCCGAAGATTTTCATCCCTAGGGACCGTTGTCAGACTGAACCCTATGAACGCTCTCTTCAAAGCCTGAACCTTCCTTAAGTAATCGGGCATCAAACCAGTTCTTGATTTGTACTCTTCTGTAACTTACCGCGTCATAATTTCTGAATCTGTGTAGGCGACAACTTGTCTTGCGCCTCGGACTAAGGCTATCTCCAAGCCTGCAACCAAAGCCTCGTACTTAGCTTCATTGTTCGTAGCTTGGAAATCCAGCTTGTAAGCATAATTTAGTTGTTGCCCATTAGGTGCGGTGAGGGTGACTCTTGGAAAACACACGCCATGACATGATCACCCGTGCAAACACAAATGACCTCAAGCCCAAAGCCCTGACCACCACTAAGCATTATTTCCCCCCTTCTATTGATCCATATAATGAACCCACGTCTTTTATTCAAGCTTCTAAATCACCTGAATGGCAACATGTTATCAGGTTGAGTTTGCAACACTCTTACGTAATGGGGCATGAACACTTGTACCTCGTCCTACTCAAGATAAAATTGTTGATTGTAAGTGGATGTATAGGATCAAACGCAAGGCTAACGGTACCATTGAGCGCTAGAAAGCAAGGCTTGTGGCCAAAGGCTTCAATCAAGAGGAAGGTATAGATTAATTTGACACATTCAGTCTCGTGACCAAGCCCATCACTATCCGAATTATGCTATCTCTTGCTTTAATGAATTCTTGGGATCTTCGTCATGGTGTACATTAATAATGCCTTCTTGAATGATGATTTGTCTGAACAGGCTTATATAGCCCAACCTATGGGGTTTGTTGATTTTGCTCGACCTAATGATGTTTATCTCCTTCGGAAGGCTTTATATGGCTTGAACCAGGCTCCACGAGTTTGGATTACCAATCTATGATGCTTCGTTATTCAGGATGAGTTTTGTGTCTGCAAGTCTGACACCTCATTGTTTGTCCGACGTCATGCTCGCTCTGTCATCTATATTCTTGTCTATGTTGATGATCTGATCATTACATGTTCTGATTCTACGAAGAATGATAAGTTCATCCAACTACTCAATCACGCATTCTCTTTGCTTGATCTTGGTGATCTTCACTACTTCTTAGGCATTGAGATGTCTCGAGATCACAATTCCATTACGCTGTCTGTTGTGAGCCTAAATTGCCATGTTTTACACTAACTTTTATATCAATTTCTGCATGCATTTCATATCATTGGGTTAGAATTATACAGAATCTGTGTAGTTTATGGCTATTTGCCAAATTATGGAGTCTACACTAGTTTTTGTTTAATTTCACAGAAATCAAGGCAATTTACAGCAGTTCGGAGAAGGAAGAAAATCATGGAATATCTCGAGGTTGAATACAGAAAGTCCAAGGTCGAGTAGCAGCTGAATCAAAGCACATCGACCAAAGAAGAAGAAAATAGCACTCGACTGGACTAGTTGATAGAGAGTACTGCATGGTCGAAATTTATCAGTCGAGCACAGAAACCACTCGAGTAGAAGAAATCTACTCAACATCGAGGACTTTACTCGATGTCGAGTACACATCGAGTATTCGAATCCTAGTTGAGCTCGATCAGAATCCGAGGAGGAGAAGACACCTACTTGACGTCGGCCACTTTACTCGATGTCGAGTACTCCCCAACGTCATCCCGAGTCGAAATCAAGGGCAATCCGAGTTGTTGGGCTTGCTTCTACACCAAGTCACGTGGGGAAACTATCATGTCATGTGAAGATATATCAAGAGTGAAGATATTTATCCACCTTAGTCTTACTTACCTAAGAGATTTATTTGTTTTATTTCCAAGTTTTATCATTTAGCTTTAGATAGATAGTTTTAGATATAGATAGAATATTCTTTCCTTGGATAGTGAAGATTGAATACTATAAATAAGACCCTAGAGGATGGTTCTTAGGAATTCAATTTCAATCCCAATTTACACACATAGATAGCGAGTTTAGAGAGTTTCGAGAGAGCTTGGAGTTGAGAGGTGTTTTGTCTTGCGAGAGCGAATTTGGCTTCGATCGGTTGTAAAGTTTGTTTTGTTTTAATGAAATTTAGTTCCCTTTTATTATTGATGTGCGTTTCTGTTTTATTTCTGTCACAAAGCTACGGTTTTTACCCTACGAAACTACTCGAGATTGGCAACACTGGTCGACGTCGAGAAGTCTGGCCGACTTCGAGGAGTCCTCTACTTGAAACTGCTTATTTTCGTTCTCTGTTGTTCTGTTTTGCAGATCCAGTCGACATGTCTAGTCGATATCGAGTACTCTATTTGACGTTGAGGAGTGTTCTGGTCGACTTCGAGAGGATTTAGGAGCTTAAAAGGCGAGCGCTGACACGCTTCCTCGTGGATACGATCCTGATTCCCTTCCACTACAACAGGAGGAAGTCTTGTCATTTTTTATTTGCGAGATCAGGGAGTTGATTTGAGATTTATGTTTGATATTTATTTTGCTACTCGATTTCCTCCGCTAATACTGTCTTAGCACACAAGTACATAAGAGATCTCGTCTGGTGCATGATGGTGATCTATTTCATAATCCCCACCTATATAAGAGCATTTTTGGGGGATTTAAAATATGCCATTATCACTCGGTCTGAGATGTCCTACGTGGTTAATCGAGACTATCAGTTTATGCAATCACTTACTGAAACGTATTAGCCTGCTGTCAAACGCATTCTCGGGTACTTGAAAGGTACTCTCTCCTCAGGATTGGTTATTTGGCCCTCCATTGACAACCGTATCGTCCCTTTCTTCGATGTTGGGTGAGCATCCGATGGTGATGACTATCGCTCTCGATCAACATGGGTTTAGGATTTTTTTTAGGGGACAATCTTTTGAGGTTTTCTGCCTCATAGATTAATGGGGAAAGAAGGAAAGAGGGTGAGAATAAGTTAAATTCATCACCACCACTCGACCCTTGTTGGTAATACTTGTGAGGAAGTATTTAAAGATTAAAATTTTGTCATTCAATCAAGATCAGTTGATGCTAAAATATAGATGGCAAAACATGCACACCAAAGTAAACATATGCACATATTACATGCTAACTAGCACAACCCAAAATAAATCATATGATTAGTGATGTCCATGATTTGTGCCATGTTTTTATACTTATTTTAGCTCCTTATTCTATCGTCATATGTATTATGGGTTGGGAATATAGTGACTTTGTGTAGTTTATGCTTATTTGCCAAATTATGGAGTCTACACTAGTTTTTGTTATATTTCGCAGAAATCGGACGCACTTTGGAGCTTAAAGGAAACTCATGAAGAAGCTAAAGATGGTGCAGCTGGAGAAAAAGGCCATATTTCGACATCCATCATTCTGAATCAAGCTTTGATGTCTTCATGAGAGTTGTAGCCCTCAAAAAGAACTTTCCAAAGCATACTCATATGCGTCAATCCGACAAACGAGGACTCGGGAAACTGCGTTTCAAGGACAGAGCAGAATGCTGAGAGTGGACACATCTACTCGACGTCGAGTACACTTCCTAGACGTCGACCAGAAACCCTACTCGAGTCCAACGAAGAGAGCAGCCCTCGAAGAGCAAGAACTCTCCTCGACGTCGAGTACACTTCCTCGATGTCGACCACACCTGGAACCCTACCCGAGCTGCGAAGAGAAGCCGAGATCGACGAGTCTCCTCGACGTCGACCAAACTATTTTTGGGCCGCGAGTCCGTTGGGACAATCCAAGCACGTGATGAAGACTTGGACACGAAGCAAGGCCGGATTCATCCAATTCTATCAAGATCTATCTACGGAAGGAAGGATTTATCCACCACATTAAGATTTAGATATTTTCCTTTTTAGATAAATGTTCCTTTTATTAAGTTTTACCTTTAGAAATAGATAGAATTTGCTTGCCTTGACTAGCAAGGATTAAAGCCTATAAATAAAGTCTATGGGGCTAGTTTTTTTTTTTTCATTCCAAGCTAGAGAGAACACAAGTAGAGAGAGAGAGAGAGAGAGAGAGAGAGAGAGAGAGAGAGAGAGAGAGAGAGAGAGAGAGAGAGAGAGAGTGGAGGCCGAGAGGAGTAGGAGAGCGAGAGCAATTTGGCTTCGATCGGTTGTAAGCTTCGGTTTATTTTAATGCAAGTAGTTATTTCCCTTTTATTATTGATGTCTTTTTCTATGATGAAGAGCGAGTAGTCCACCTACTTCTAGGGTCGGGGTGAGCCCGACGATAGCCAAACGTGTTTGAGGTAAAGATTCGACCTTTATTATGTTTTGATCATCCACTGCCTTTTATATGTTTATTACCTATTTGAAAGAATAGAGATTCATGTTAACCACTTGGATTATAAACATAAAATTAGTAGATACAATTAGGGTTTCTTGAGATAGTTGTCTAATTGTAGGAAAAGGCAAAAGCTTAATCCTTTGATGTGATTGCATAACTATTTCTCTTTATCTTGCCTTCTGCATGCTTGGTTATCGTTGTTGCAAATCCCGATCTTGGAAGTTTTCTTTTACATTGTTTATTTCAAAATCTTCAATTCGCTTCGTTATTGTTTTCTCCTCGATGTCGACCACATCTCCTCGACGTCGACCACATCTCCTCGACATCGACCACATCTCCTCGACGTCGACCAGATCTAGTCGACGTCGACTACTGATATTCGATCTAGGGTTTCTGCTCGAGATCGCTGCTTGTTTTTGTCCCTGCAGGTCCTCGACTTCGACCAGCCTTACTCGACATCGACGACTTCTACTCGACGTCGAGGACACTTGGTCGACGTCGACCACCAGTGACCTTGATTGCTCGAATTCGACTGTGCATGACCCTTGTAGATCACCCTTGGTCGAGGTCGAGTACTCTTGGAATCGAATTCTGTCCGTGATATTCTTCCACTACCTGAGATCCGCTGACCAGCTTCCTCGAGGATCGAACCTGACTTCCTGCGGCTACAACGGGAGGGAGTCTTGAACATTATTTGCTCGGAACGGAATTGGTTTGCCTATTTTATTTACATTCTATATGCAATCTCGATTTTCTCCGAAAACAATAAGTTTTGGATATTGGAATGTTAGGGGCACCAAACATCCCTTGTTTTGGAAAGAAATAAACCATGTCAGACAAGCAAACAAACTAGATCTACTTACTGTTGTTGCAGGAGGATGATCAAGTATGAAATATAAATAAGATATAAAGCAAACTGACTCACTGTCTCAGCAAATAAATACAAGACTTCCTCCCGTTGTAGTAGAAGGCAGTCAGGATCGATCCACGAGGAAGCGTGTCAGCGCCCGCCTTTTCAGTTCCAGATCTCAGCAAAAACAGTAAAACACAAAGAAAAGCAGAAAAATAACAAATGCAGAAACTTTGGTCGATATCGACCTGCTGTTACTCGATATCGACTCATAAAATCGACCAAAAGAACTCAATTTCGACTCAAAACAGAAACAGAACACAAAGGCAAAAACTTGATCGATATCGAGCGATATCGACTGGGGGTACTCGATATCGACTAAAAAAACCGACTGACAGTAACTCAATATCGAGTGACGACAGAAACTTAAAACCCAAAATTCATGGAATAAATCAATAAAATAAAAGACTTCCAAGATCAGGATTTCAACACCACAACGATAACCATGTAAAATAACACATAAAGGCATAAAAGATCATGCTTTTCATCAAATAACTTTCGTTATTAACAAATATAAAGATAGAGGCTTTCGCATAAACCCCAATTGTTACTAACCCTTTTTCACATAATTAATCCAAGTTGCATTAAGATTACTTTCGCTTCAATAACACAAAAAAGGATCACCTTCAACTTTCGCAAAAGAATCATGCTTGTAGGGATAGAAGACGAATCGCATCAAAAGATTGTACCTTTACCGCATCACTTACATGGCTACCGTCGGGCTCACCCCGACCCTAGAAGTTGGGTGACTACTCGCTCTTCATCATCAATAAAGACATCAATAATAAAAGGAAATAACTTTGCATTAAATAAAAGAAAGCTTACAACCGAACAAAGCCAAATCCGTTCTCGCCTCTCTTGCTCCACTCACCACAAGCTCTCTCTCTCTCTCTCTCTCTCTCTCTCTCTCTCTCTCTCTCTCTCTCTCTCTACTTACTACCTCTTCTCATTCTCTAGAATTGAATTGGAATTGAATGAATAAAACTCAGCCCCTAAGGCCTTATTTATAGTGTTCTAGCTATTCTAGGATAGAACAACTATATCTAAATCTATCTAATAACATAAGATAAAACATGGAAATAAAAGAAATAAATCTTAAAAGGAACTAGGACTAGTTGTGGATAAATCCTTCTTGACTTGATAGATCTTGATAGAAGTTGATAGAATTTGATATTGTGGATATCTCCATTGGACTTTGGATAGAACTTTGATTAGAACTTGGATACCCTCGAAATCGGCCACTATTGGTCCAGTCGATATCGACCTCGGTCACTCGATATCGACCTCGGTCACTCGATATTGACCTCGGTCACTCGATATCGACCTGTGACTTTTCCGTCTTCACTTCCTGACTCGATCTCGGCTCCAGTATGAACATCGACTCGATGTTACTCGATATCGACTAAGCGTGCTCGATATCGACCAACGTCTTTCTTCTTCAGCTTCTCGAATCAACTTCTGGATTTTCACTCGATTATGGGTTACTCGATATCGAGTTGCTGTACTCGATATCGACCAACTTCTTCAGCTTTGCTCGATTCTTGGCTTTTATGGTGGAAATCGGGTGACTTCACTCGATATCGACTTGCAGTACTCGATATCGACCAGTGTGTTATCGACTCGATTTCTCATTTCCGACTTGATTTGTCCTGGTTCCGCTACTCCTCGACCTCAGACTTTCTGTAGTTGACTTCGAGTTTTTCCTCCTTTCTCTGAACTGCTTTAATTTGCCTCAATTTCTGTGAAATTAAACAGAAACTGGTGTAGATTCCATAATTGGCAAATAAACATAAACTACATAGATTCTGTATTATTCTAGCCCAAATGTATGAAATGCATGCAAAAAACGATATAAAAGTAAGTATAAAACATGGCAAATTAGGCTCACAACACTTACTCTGGCGGAGACTAAATCCATGGATCCTCCTCTTGAATGTGACATTCGAAGTGCTGGCTTTCACAAGGTGTTGAAGGGTAAAATTTCATGAATTTTTTTTTATTTTATTCATGATTTTATATCATCACATTTATTATACATTAAAAAGTGTGATTGATTTCTTCTCTTTAAGCATAAAGCTTGAAAATTCAACATTGGATTTTGTAAACCTGGTGGAAGGCCCAATTTTTGCCAAACAAAAAAGCCCAAAACATATGCTCAAATCTCAGCAGAAGTTAACTGCTAATTTTGATTGCAGTTGAAATAATACAGCTAAAGAAAAGAAAAAAAAACATAAAAAGGGCTGTGTAACTGGCAGTACGTGGAAGTTTACACATTACATAGGTAACTGCTTCAACTGCATCCTATAAAAGCTACGACTGGCTTCTTCTTCTTTTTGGCCTGTTCAACTGCAAAGTAAAAAGAAAGCAGTTTTCTCCTTCCTGATTTTTCCCATTCCTCCTCCGAAAGGGTACCTGCAAAAACACACAAACAACAAAAACCAACATCAGCAGGAGGAAAGTTTCTACAACAGCCAAGAAGAAGACAAGGTAGATCTCATGGCTTCCGAGACCCCCCTTGCAAAGCTTTCATGCTTTACGCAAGTGGCCTGGTTTCGGAGCCACTAAACTACCTCCAAATTATGTCAAATCGCTGCAGGAATTCGATCCTCGGAACCCCCTCTTACAAAGCGTGGGCTTTAAGTAAGGGTTTGGGTTCCGGGATCACCAAACTACCCAAAATCATGCCGAAATGTTGCTGAGATGGACTCTCGGAACCCACCCTTGCAAAGTTTTATGCTTTACGCAAGTGGTAGGGGTTCCGGAGTCCCAAATTCATCCCAAATCTGAGCGAAACTCTGCCCAAATTTATCCAGAGGCTCAAAGCCTCCTCAGTTTAGCACTTTCAGCAAAATTAGATGGATTCAGTCAGTTGAACAAAACAAAACTAATTGAATATGTTCCCTGGTTAAATTATGCTGATGTCCAGCGCCGGTGCTTACTGTCCCTAACTTAATCAAATTAAGGGGTCGGGTGACAATGAGAGCAAGGCCTTTCAGTTTGGGACATTAACAAGAACAGAATTCACTAATTCATATTGAGGATAATGAAAAACGCAGCAGAGGGAAACCAACGATTGAGGCTGGGTTCTAAATCTAGAGCATTTATAAAAGCAAGCTAAAGCTAAGAGATAAGAGGAACTCAAATTTCTCATCTCCAACTCAAAGTGAATATATGTTCAGGAAAAAACCAGGGAACCTAAATCAAAAGCCCAAATCAACAAATTTCTTAGTGTGTTCAGAAACTGGAACGAATCCAAATCAGCATAGGCCTACTATCAACTGGTGTCTCAATTCGGTAGAAACTAAGAAAAAATAACATACCTAATTGAGGAGTCGGGTTTGTGGCTGCTTGAGAGTTGCGACAATGTCCAAAGGCACAAACAAGACCTTGCTGCACTGCTCCTCCTCTCAGATGCTCGAATTCGAACGATCGATGGCCTTGTTAGACATCCCGAGCCTTAAATTCGATAGCTTTCTCTCTTGACTGCCCCAAATCCAAAAATACCCCAAAATCACAAATTGTAAAAATCAGTCAAAACCTAGAAATTGGACACTTGATTGAAGGTAGATGTAAGAGGGGATTAAATTTTTGGAGCACAAATTATCCAAAGATGGAATCAAATAGCAGATTTGGGGTGGAAATTGACCAAAAGAAAAACCCTAGAACATACCTCTTTGGAAGCATTTGGAGCCGGAAAAGCCGGGTTCGTGCCCCATCGTCAAGGCCGGACTTGCTCCACCTTCCTCCGCTCCAATCGCCCAAAACCACAGCCCTGGGTGATTCGTCGAAGGTTGCTACTGTGCGACTGTTCCAGGAGAAGAGAGAGGACACGAGCTGCTTTTGGAAAGAAGAGGCTGATTCCACTTCGACCTCAAATTACACGAACCGATAATGAATTTGGGTTTAAAATAAAAAATGGCCAAATCAAAAGCAGGCTTTAATGTGGCTGCAAATCCACATTACAATTGCTATACTTTAAATTTGTATGGCTTGAAAGAAATGGGTTGGGTTTGATTAACGGGCTTAAGTCATTAAATGGAGCTTAGGCCCATTTGAATTCCATTTGAATTCTTTCTTCGGAATTGAAACGAGACCAATCAGACAATACATATATACATAATATGTACTGTTTGAAATTGTCCAAATATAGGTTTAACTACAAAATCTACCCACTAAAATATAAGAATTATAATTGGCACAAATTAAGAATTCGAGTTTGATCAAAATATAAAATTAAGCTCGTCAAATATTCTTTGCCGATTAATTCTAGTGGGTTAATCTCAAATCGGCTCCTAAACAAAAACGGAGTCAAAAGCCTAAACCGAATTTTCCTAAATTAAAATCGGTTCAGGCAGAACTACGTAAAGACTTGACGCCGTAAAAACGGCTACGTAGGTAACCCGATATTAAATCCTAAAAAATATATCGGGTACAGTCGTCCACCTCTAAATTCACCTTTAAATGAATATGAGGTCAAAACCAAACAAATTAAATTGGTTCGTTTGAGAACTACGGGTGATTTGATTCTCTTCTAAGAGATACGTAGGACACTCGATACAAAGCCAAGGCTCGTCGAGTTCAATCGCCAAAAACAAATTCAAATTGTCAATTCTGACTCGATACAAAGCTTATGCTCGTCGAGTTCAGTCGTCACTCTCAAATGATCTCATGGTCAAATCCAAATCCAAAATTCAAATTGGTTCGTTTAGAACTACGATGACTTGATTCCACTAAACAAGTGGATACGTAGGAAACTCGGTGTAAATCAAATTCTCACCGAGTCCAGTCACGCCCAAACCTTCAAATAAATCTTTCCAAATTCATTTGTCGACTCTAGTCGTCCCAGATGTTAAATCTTCCATCAAAATCAAAGTGCCCACTCTAACTCGATACAAAGCTTCCGCTCGTCGAGTTTGGTCACGACCAACATTCAAAATCAAATCCCACCGTCTCCAAATTGACCTTTAAGTCAAACCTCTAAGCCAAATTAAACGGTTTCAAAAGAAAAGAACTACGTAAAGACTTGACGCCGCAAAAACGGCTACGTAGGTAACCCGATATTAAATCTCAAAATATGTCGGGTACAGTCGCTAATCCCTAAATTCACTTTTAAAATGAAAATGGGGTTAAAATTAAATCTAAATTAAATACACATGATTTTCCGTGTAAGTGATAGCCGTTGAGTTGGGAAACCCTTCCGAGAAGGTGTGCTCAATTTATTCGGGTGATACACGAGAAAATCTCATGCATATGATAGTGTGATTTATGTTAGGGCTACCCTTCCAAGAAGGTGGGTCCTAATACAATCCAATGATGCATGAAAACCTTAAAGGTGATAAAACACACAAAACCCAACCACTCTGGACTACGTGAGGCTTGATTCTCTTCCAAGAGATACGTAGGCAACCCGATAAACTTCGGGTGCAGCCCAAATCACCAAAACCATTCAAATCTTGGTATCGGTACGACTTCGAATCAAGAGGATAACCAAAAGGGGTCGAACTCAAATATTAAAAATTAAATAAAATGTGTTGTGCAATTATATCGCGCATTTTTGTCCAACACAAGGCTTACTGTATTAAATCAAAAGGTTACAGTGGGGGGATATGGATCCTAACAAAATGTCACAAAGCGTTCGACAATGCCACCATATTAGAACAAAACGATAGGTTCTTTATGATCAAAATGATTATCAATGATTGTGCTTTAGCTTTACTCTAGCTTTGTTTATGCACCCTCAGTTGAACAGGAAAAAAATAAACTTTGGGATGAAATCCTTACTATTGTCCATAGGCATAGGCTCCCAATCATCTTAATGAGTTATCTAAATGATATTGAGAATGGCATGGAAAAGATCGGAGGTAACAACCCAACTTTTGCTATATTCCGACGATTAAAACAAGTTAAGGAGGAGCTAAACCTACACACAATACCCTCCAATGGGTCTCCTTTTACATGGAGGAAAAATAATAATGGGAACGACAACACTTTCGAAAGATTGGATCGTGTTTTAGCACATCAAGATATAATTATGAAGTTTAAAAACCATAGGGTACAACACCATTCATTTTCTACCTCTGAGAGAAATAACGACTCATAATACTTCGTGGCAATTTGGACGGCTTCTTCATCTAAGAGAATTTTTTATCAGGGACTTCATTGGATTATTGAAAATGGAGAATCAGTTAATGTTTAGAACAACCCTTGGGTTCTGGATCAATCCCTAGCCAACTTTTAAGCCCACCATGATCCCAATTTAAAAGTGAGTAAGCATTCATATCCCGAATTGGAACACACTGGATAAATTAATTTAGAAGTTTAATCCAAATAGAAAGTTTACAACGAAATCCACAAGAGAGATAACAAATAATATTCCACAAAGGCAAGATGACTATAATTGGATTTGGAGATTAAAAATTCCCCCGATAATGAAAAACTTTCTTTGAAAAGTGGGAATTGATGGTCTTCTGACAAAGATGAGATTAAATAGATACATAGACAAAGTTCCTTCACAATGCTGTCTATGCAACGATGCAAATGAAGACAGTAATCATCTCTTTATGAACTGCCCATTCACAAAAGTTGTAATTTCTAATTACGAACAAATAGTCGGTAGGAACTTCCTAAGCTTGATAGGTAGATATATCACACTAGCAGACATCATCTAGATGAACATTAGCAGACATCATCCATATGAGACATGACACTTCCCAATTCGAAGAACTTTGTTTCATTTGGCAAACTGTATGGAATAATAGAAATAATATAATCTTTAATAAAAAGAAACTTGATCTAGTGTCATCCACTGTCCAAAAAATAATTGTCAGTCTTAGAGATTGGAACCAAGCAATGACAAGTGATAACACAAAAAACCGAACCACAAAGAAAAGACGCAAAAAATCAAAATGGTGTCAACCACCTAGAGCTATCTACAAAATTAATGTGGATGGCTCACTAAAACCCACTGGTATATGTCAGGTGGGAGGGATTATTAGGGATAGTGATGGACGAGTTATAGATATTTTTCAACAGGAGACTTGTAATGGATCGGTTCTTCAAAGTCTTTGCCTTCTATGCAAGTATATGCAACTAGCCTCAACAAAAGACTTACAAAGAGTCATTATTGAAGGGGATTACTTGGATGTGGTCTTTGCAATAAAGGATAGTAGCAAGATCAATTGGGAAATTACGTGTCAGATGGAAATGATTGAACGATTGAAATCAAGTTTTGACCACATCGAATTCAGACATTGCTTTAGAGAAGCGAATAAGGCGGCCGACTACATAGCTAGAAGTAGAGATTGATGTAATATTTTGAATCTCCCTATTAATAGGGATCTTTGTAACATCATCCGTCAGGATGATCAGGGTGGTACTTTACTCCTGTAGTAACGCCCACCCAATGTTTGCCTTCTGTAAAAAAACATTAAATTCAATCTAATATAACTATTGAGCTTAACTCAAATTTATTACTAATTATTGGGCTTAATTCAAAACATTGAATATAACTATTGATTATGACATATGACATGTAAACAATGTTATAATGATATTGATATTATTATTACTGAGTGATTTAAAATATTTATGTTTATGTATTATACTTTAAAGAAGATTTTTTAAAAAATAATTTTTTGAGAAAAATATAAAATACATTTATGGTAAAGTTTTTTGTGATTTTTTATTAACATTTTATAATATTATATATATTATTAATCTTTTAGTTTTAAAAAAATGTGTCATGATGCAGGAATTGTACTATTTTTTTAGGCCAAATTGGGTAGTTATACCTTTTTCAAGTTTTGTTTTGTTAAATGTACTATTGAAGATTTTGTTTTTGTTATGACAGATTTGCCCTTGATTTGATTGTAACAACTAATCGTAGAATCTCTAATTAATTTTCATTCCATTGATGCTCGTCTCATTCCATCAACGCTCGTTCTTTTCCATTCCTCTATTTAATTAAGCGACGCTCGTCCCATTGCATCTTCCTTGAAGTATGGTGATTGTGAAGACATTGAAGGTTGATAAATTTGATTTATTTGTTTTTGTGGTTGTTATTGTAACTTCCATGGTATAGTAGACTCTAATTTGAGAACCCTAATTCAACAACGGGAGTTAGGCGCCCCGATACAGACACAAATAATGAAAATGTAGGGTAGATACAAGCTTCGGGGAATAGATATCTTACCTATAGATATTGTATTCCTTGTTAGATAGAGACAATAATTTAGGTTACAATAATTGTTATCTATTTTTACAATAATTGTATGCTACTTTAATTGATACCTGTCTTTACCAGAATTCGGTCATTACAGAAAATCATTCATTACAATAATTGTATGTTATTACAATAATTGTATGCTCTTGTAGTTGGTTATAGTAATGTGTACAAGAATTCGTTCATTATAGTAAATCATTCATTACAAGAATTGTATGCTACTTTAGCTGGTTATAGTGATTTCTTGTAATACAACTCTACAGGACAAATGTGGGTATAGTAATGGGTAGAATATTTCATTCATTACAGGAATTGATTACATGAATATTATTGTATTACAGGAGTGTGATTTCTTATAAGTAACTCATGACATTGTATTACAGGAATATTATTGTATTACAGGAACTGATTACATGAATATTATTGTATTACAGGAGTGTGATTTCTTGTAAGTAACTCAATGTTGGAGATTCCTTGTGTGGTTGAACCTGGGATGATATGGACCCTTCGCCATCTTGTCCGGTCATCTCTACGCTGCAAACTGGAAAAAGAAACAAAAATTGTTACAATAAAATCATTCGCACACAATAATTTAGGGTAGAATTGACCGATAAACGATTCTAATCAAATAATTTGAAGAATAATGTACGTTACATGTAACCTAGAAAATTCTTAAAGCGGTACTCTATAAAATTCTCCGTTGATAATAATCCTTTCATCCACCAATCCATCCGCGTTAATCTAACCGGGTAGTTTTTAAAAGGAAAAGGTTTGTTAAAATATATTCATCCACCAATCCTTTTAAAAAAAGAATAAAAAAATTTTAGGTTGGTGGGGAAACTCTATATGGTAGAGTTCTTTTTTCCCTCACAAAAAATAATTTAAAAAAAAAAATAGGTTGGTGGGCCCGGGCTGGGGGAAGGAGGGGGCAAGATCTTGTCCGTTAATTTTTATTTTAACGGTCCAGATTTTGTCAAATCTACTCATTGAGTGTTTTTTAAACTCTATTGGAACACAATCCAAATTCGATTGGTTATAAATATCTTCATCATCAATAATTTTAAAAAAGGATAAAAATTGAAAAGGTAAAATTTGATTTTGAGGGTAAGTAGGTAATATCTATCTTAAAAAAAGTACAATTACCTAAAACAAAATTGAAAGAGTACAATTACTTAAAAAAAACTAGAAAAAAGGGTATATTCCACCCAATTTCCTTTTTTTTTTAACACAAAAACATATTTTAAACCTTAATAACTATCAAACGTCATTCAATTTTTTTACAATATTATTTTTTAAAAAGAATCTCCACCTTCAATTAAAAAACTCCACCTCCGAATATTTTTTTTTTTTAATTTGCCAAACACATACTAGTTCAATGCTAGAGATATTGAGTTCAAGTTGAAGAGATTTTAAAACACCTTATCGATGCTTACCTAGCTATGGTGGCGGAGTGAGCCCCCATTGGTCTAGGAAGAAAATAAGACCTCGTCCCTACAAATTAACAATTGCCCACTCTATTTGTATCTCTTCCTTGCAAATTCAGAGCTTATGAAAATCTAAGGCAAAATCACAACTAAGACCACCTCATTAATTATCAAATTGATACACAATTTGGGATCATTTCCCATCACATCTCCATCTCTTCAGTCACAATCTGGTTGAAGTTCTTATCCAGGTTGGGTCTCTCTTCCTCCCCCATGCACAGTTCTTCACACTTGTCCTCTTTTGAGGGCATTTAGTATTCATCATCATCATCATCCTCGCAGATGCGAATGTTTGACACATGTTGTATCTTTATCCAATCTTCTCCTCCCTGTTCTGAGCATTTTCTTTTGATCAATGGACAGTCTTCAACTATAAGATCTTCTAAAGAATCTGGAAGTCTCGTCTCCGATAGAGATTCTAGCTTCAGGCATCCCTTTACTTCCAAATGCTTGATTGCAGAAAGGCAATGGAGGACATGAAAATCGCATAAATGTGGACAATCATTTATGCTAAGCTCAATCAGGTTCTTGAAATCATCCTCATTTTCTTTCACCCAATTCCAACATCTCAAGCTTTGCATTTCATCAACTTCTAGCTTCTCCAAACTGAAAAATGCAGCTTTCTCTGACTCCCCTCGACGCTCAATTTTCTTGACTCCGTTCATCTTAACCAACTCGAGATGCTTGAGGCGTGGTAACTGCTCAACTAGAGGGAGCTCTGACACATTTTCGCACTTGAAGAAAGTAATGCTGACGAGTTGATTAAAGTTCGAATCACCAACCCAGTTAGGAAACTTCGAACCCTCGTAACAAAATATCTGCAGCTCCTTCAAGGTTGAGCATGGTTGAAGACATTTAAGAACATCATAGCAGTTGTTATTGGTCCTAAATAGCTGAGATGCCGTCCATCTCAGCTCTAACTTGTTAAGGTATTGCTTATTGTTCAGAGCTGCTTCCTTTGCCTCATCTGCATTGCACACATTTTCCAACATGGCGATGCAAAAATCTCCTATGAGGCTGTTCAATTCTTTCAGCTCTTGGATCTTGAATCCATCATCGGTGCCAACCATGAATGCTGACAAGGTTCGGAGGTTTACAAGAGCGCCTATTCCTGCAGGGATGGTGGCTAATTGGCGGAGCACATCAACGTCCAAGTGTCGTAGTTTGGTAAGCCTTTTCAGCTGAGCAGGTAATCCATGGAGTTTGGAACAGCCCCTCAGTTTTAATGTCAGAAGTTGTTCAAGGAAGCATATTGTATTAGGCAACGACTCAATGAGAGTCCATGAAAGGTCGAGGAACTGCAAGTGAATCAAGTTGCCAACAAAATTGGACAACTTCTTTATTTGGGTACCGCTCAAATCCAATATTTGTAACTTTTGAAGACTTAAAAACAAATGATCTGGAACTTGGGTGACCGATTGAGCGTAGTTGTGGAGGAAGAGGAGAGTTTTTAACTCGGGGAACTGCTCAAGTGTCTGAAAACCTGATGCACCAATGTCATTGTATAGCAGTGAAACATGTTGAATTGCAGCGGAGTTGGTGACATTTCTCTGGGATTCATTCTCCCACTTGAGATAGAAGCTTCCATTAATGTCTGTTTGGATGAGATCTAAAAGGTTCTCTATTTGCGGTGTGTTTATTCGGTATCTGGCCTTTCTGGTCACAAAGTTGGTTCCAGAGTGTAACAAGTATCCTCCATTTAAGAGGAAATCGAAATGTCTCACTCCCCCGAATTCATTCTTGACACATTCCTGTGCCATCCACAACTGGATGAGGGTGTCCTCCTCAAACTCATAGTCTGCTGGTATAAGGAAGAAAATGGAAAAACAATGTCTCATTTCCTCCATGGTACTACGTAATCCATTAGAATAATCCTGCAATTAGGGTGAAATAAATTAAATGTAAGTGGAGCTACAGACTAGTTACGTTGTAAAACTATGCAATATATATTAATATATTATAGTTATATATCTAGGTGAAGTTTTAACAAGGGTTATTTGATCGTGTTTTCTTACAGTTGAAGGCTGAAGCTGTTAGCCCGAACCACATTCCTCTCATGTTTTGCTTTGCAACATATCTCCAAGCTAGGCATCTTAATTCTTGGAATGTTAATCATGGCATTGTAGTAACTTCTAAATGAGCGTGACTCTCCTAATGCAGCTGCATGCTTTGATTTGATTAATTTCGATCGACTAGGCTATCCTACAACGTACTATAAGGTATGGTTAATTTTATCATCTTAATCACCATCTCCAATTAGTTTCAAGTCAAAGAAACTAAGGGCTCGTTTGGTATATAAGAACGCAAGGTAAACGAAATGGAAACAAATTTTGTATAGGAAAATATATCTAAATAAGAGAAGAATGCTATTTTTTGGGATGGGAGGGGCAATGATTAGAGGAGTATAAGGTATATGATTACCCCTTGCTCAAATTAATAATTGAAATAAGGAGGAACAATGTATCCTAAACTATAATTGGATTACATTCGTTTCCTTTCCTTTACCTTTCAAAATTTCAACCAAACGAGCCCTTAGTTCCATCTTCACCCATCTTTTTCTCGTTTTTCTTTCGATCTATAAATCAATCTCTTGGGCGATTCAATTTGTGAATCAAAGTTCACAGGATGGACTAATTGGTCAAAAAATTAGTATGAATAACACAAATTAAATTAGCATAAAGTACGTACCATGACATTCGTGTCGTTGAAAAATGAATCAAAGGATCGCAGATCATAATCCGCATCAAAATCACCATCTACCTCCTCGTCTTCCAATTCTCCTCCTTGTGGAAATTCGTCGTCCAATAACACATCTATTATATCGTTCAAAATTTCAGAATGACTGCAAAATATTTTACAATTATATCACCCATAAAGCCATTGTAAATCTTTTGCCCCAAAGACTCTATCCCACTTACAACCCATCCTACAAAATTATTTTACTTTTAAATTAATATATATATATATATATATAGAGAGTATGGATCATATGTACACAAGACTTATTGTATATCATGTACACAAATCTGGGCCTTTAATCTTATTGAAATGGATGGCTTATATTGAGCCACGTGTTATTGGTTACAAAAAAAAAAAAAAAACACAATCTCCAACCCAATTAATAGAGAGTGGAGCGCGTGGGAGGCTTGGGAGAATTAAAACCCTACCTCCGCTTCTTCACCCATTGTCTTCTTCACGCCCCTCCCTCTGAAGCTTCGACGATTGCGGTACCCCATCATCAGCCATTAGCTTCTTCATAGGCGATGGCGAGTGTAGAAGGCGACGAATTGGGCGATGGCGAAGGTGTCGATGGCGGCGACGATGGGGGTTGCAGAGGCGGAGGCGATGGCGATGGCGGTTGCAGAGGCAAAGGTAGTGATGACGGCGACGAATTAGATCGCCTTCGTGTTGCTCCCATGGCGGATTGACGAATTTGATATCTAGATCTGAGCCAATGGGTTCTGAAGAGGTTTTTGGGCGAAGAGGAGAGGAGGTGAAGGCCGGCGACGACGATTGGGAGGGCGGCGATTCGTGTGCATGCGATTGGAAGGGCAGAGCGTCGACGCGATCGGCGGTGGCGGCGAGATCCGATCCAGGCGATCAGTAGCGGCGATTGGGCTGATTTGGCTCCTTCTGTTCGTCTCTTTATCTGGATTGAGATTCAAGCCTCCATTAATGCAATTGGTAAGCATCAACTTGTTTGGGTTTTTGAAAGTTGTTTGACATTTGTGTAATTTTATGAGATTGATTCATTGTTTGGGTTTTTGAAAGTTGTTTGAGATTTGTGTAATTTTATGAGATTGATTCATTGTTTGGGTTTTTGAAAATTGTATGAGATTTGTGTAATTTTATGAGATTTGATTCATTATTCCTTGCTTTATGATGGATTATTCGGTTGTTTCGGGGGAAAAAGCCGAATTATTCATATGTATGGACTGGTTTTGTGCTTTAGAGATGTGAGTTTGTTGATGTTGGTGGTCATATATGAATGAAAAATGCATCGATACTATCGACTAATCATGTGATACCATAGAATAATCTAGTGATACTATTGAATACAGTAATTTTTAAATATTTGTAAAAATGACATAAGTAACCGAATAATACTATAATACCATCGAATAATCAAGCGATACAAGTGAATAATTTTTAGTTAAAAGTTCACACGTTTTTTGGGTGTTTTCAAGGTGGTAGCCGATTAGAATAATCTATCAATACAATCGCATAATCCGTTTATATGATCGAATAATCTAGATATATCATCGAATAATTGGTGTTTTCAAGGTGGTAGTCGATTAAAATAATTTATCGATACCATCGCATAATCCGTCGATACGATCGAATAATCTAGATATATCATCTTATAATCTGTCGATACGATCGAATAATCTAAATATATAATCGAATAATTTAAGGAGAGTGCATCACACACGCTGACAAGTGGTGAAGTGGGTAAGAAAAGACGTGGGGCCCACCATTTTTTCAATTAAAAAAAAAGTGTAAAATTACCTTTTAATCTCACCCACCCATTTCCTTTAATCAAGGGCCTAGATGTGTGTACATGATACACAATAAGGCATGAGTACACCGGAACCATCCCCTATATATATATATAGGTTGTGGTTCTAGGGTTCACAACCCTTAGAGTGTACCTTGTTCATAAATATGGAACATTGATCTTATCGAAATCAAAGGGTTAGAATGCGCCACTTGGTATGTTTATTTTTCAAAAAAAAAAAAACCAAAACCCACTCTTCAGGAGAGTGGAGCGCGTGGAGTCTTGGGGGATTAAAACCCTAATACACATTGTATTCTTCTTCACCATTTCACCATCTCCACAAGGCAATGAGAGCGATTCTCAGTGACGGAACCGGCGGCGACTCGAATCGAAGAGGAGCTTAGGATAATCGGCGGCGCAAATAGTCGAATCGAACTGGGTGGTTGATTCCGTCCATGGCCTGAGTGAAGTCGGTGGTCTGGCTGCAAGTTGGGTCTGGCATCGAGTTCTTCTAGGCAGAAACGGCGACGAAGAGAAGCAGAGAAGGGCTAGGCGATTCGGCGACGAAGGTAATAGAGGAGCAGCGGTGTCGAGGCGGAGGCGCAGAACAAGGAATCGTCTTCTCCGATATAGGCTATTTCGAAGTGTGGCCAGTTCCAGCGGTGGCTTCTTCACCGGTGGCGAGGGTTCTTCTTCTTCGCGAAACCGGCGGCACACAGACTATAATCGAATCGAAACCGAGATGACTCTACCGATGACGAGCATCCAAACTCTAGCCTTTCCATTTCTTCTCCAGCCTCCCGTTGGATGATCTTCACAGGTCGGTTGTACGTGTTAGGTTTCATTGATTCTGTATTTCCTATTTCATTTCCTGTAAATTGGTTTGGATCTTATGAAAATCTGCATTTCTCTTGTGGATGATTGGATTCCCTACTGAAGTCCATTGGGACTCGAGATCGGGGATCGTGTGCACACGTGCGCCCTTGCGCTAATAGCCTAGTACACAAGCCTAGCGGGGTTCCATCCTAAAACCAATTGGCCTTAGGTGGGGTAACCCACTAGCTTATATACTAAAGCTTCTTTGTTCATATTGTCGATGGTGGGACTCTTTTGGTCTCTTCACATCTTTCATTCTCTCAACACGCCCCCCGCAAGTGCAACTAGGGTCGTTTTTCGCCTCTAGTTGACACTTGGACAACGGGTCTAGCATCTCATTCTCTTTTTTAGCTAGCCAAGGATCGAGAGTCGGGCCATTTTTGGCTTTTTCGCTCTGATACCATACTGAAGTTCGTTGGGACTCGAGATCGGGGATTGTGTGCACACGTGTGCCCTTGCGCTAATAGCCTAGTACACAAGCCTAGCGGGGTTCCATCCTAAAACCAATTGGCCTTAGGTGGGGTAACCCATTAGCTTATATACTAAGACTTCTTTGTTCATATTGTCGATGTGGGACTCTTTTGGTCCCTTCACATCTTTCATTCTCTCAACATTCCCACCCAAAGCAGGTGATAGAATAACAATATAATTGAATTTTCTGGAAATTCTTTTCATTGTTCATCAACTGTGTATAGTTTTTTTGGGGTTTTTTTTTATTTAGGTTTTTTTCCCATTGAAATGAACCTACACTAAAGATTATGGTGTGTGATTTCAAAGTTGTGTAACTTTTGTACGTTTGTTTTTTTATGAAATTTTGATCTTTTTAGATACTTAGCAAATATTGAAAAGCTTGAGAACAAACGCAAAAATAAGAAAATAAAAATAAAATTTCACAAAATTTTAATGGGCGGCCCACTGAGCTACCCAACTTGTCCATGTGAACGGGTTTAGCTTGTCCATGTGAACGGGTTTTGACAAGGCAGTTGACCCAATCCTGACCCGCTATGATGGGCCAAGATATTCTCATAGACCCGATCTAAGTCCGCCCAGTCCGGCCCTGATGAATAAAATAAGAGAGGAAAACAGTGTGCATACGGAATTTTTTTTCAATTTAGCCAAAAAACCAAAAAAAAAAATAGCGAAATAGCCAAGATCTCAAACTATTTTGAGATTTAGCCAAAGTTGGTAAAACAGCGACATTACCTCAATTTTTTTATAAAAAAATGTAATATATAAGTCCCTATATAAGTCCCTATTTGAAACAGCGAGTTACTATTTTTTTTTAAAAAAAAATCCGAATTAATGTAAAAAATAACGAACGGAAAAAAATACAGTTTTGTTTTTAAAAAAAAACCCGAACTCTCTATCACAAAAGCAAAACCCAACAGGCCCCCCTCCCCTTCCCCCTCTCTGACCCGACCCGACCGATCCCGAAAATTTTGACTCGAATTTTTTTTTCGATCCGAACCCGAAAAATCCGAAATTTTCCGGGTAATCTGGGTTTCGACCCTGAAAAGGTACAGATGTGTTTACCCTTGTATATGACCCTGAAAAGGTTTGGGTCGGAATTATCTCTCTCGACCTGTTTAAGTGCCGGGCAGCCCTGATTTGACTTGTGTGAACATCTGTAGTAACTCCTGGATTAAGTACCGGCAAGAAATCAGAAACTAAAATTCAGATGGGCTATGTAGCTAAATTTTTCTTATACTGATCATTTTTGTTAATAAAACATTTAATTTCATAAATAAATGGATAATTTTTATTAATTTCTTTTAAATTTTTATCCGTTACTCCCTATTTTATTTTTAAGAAAATCCTTGCTTGATTACGTACCTTTATTCATTAAAAAAATTGATATGGCATGATTTTAAATTTATAATATATATACAGCTTTCTATTATGGCCATTGTGGATACCACTTGAGATCGCAATGAAGTTCAAAGTGAAATAATTATTGGTATCTACGTAATTATTTTAAAGTGAACTTCATTGAGATCTCAAGTAGTATCCACAATGGCGATAATTATGCATCGCGATGCATAATGTTTTGGACGTTTTTTTATTGATTTTGAGAAAATTTTCCTTTAAAATAAAATAAAATAAAATATTATTATAATTTATGGCAAGTTATCATAATAGATAAATTTTGATAGCTAAACTTATAAAAAAAATTAAAATCATTTCATGGCTAAACTTATAAAAAAATATCAACGAAGGGAGTATAATTTTAGTAAACTTATAAAAAAAATAAAATAATTAAAATATATGATAGCTAAACTTTATAGATAAAATAATATATATATATAATTAATAAAAAATTAAAATCATTTCATAGCTAAACTTATAAAAAATATCAATAGATAAATATATTTACAAACGAAGGGAGTATAATTTTAGTATATTGTATTAACATATAATTTCCGTGCACAAGAGGTGACATACACTAGCTAGTTTTGGTCATATGTTGCTATCTATTTAGTCATGTTTATAGGAAATTCTTGGTTAGAGTTTAGGGTGTTTTACTCTAGTATTTGCCTATTTCTTAGCCCTTGGTGTCCCGTTTCAAGGAATCGGTATCTATCGCATGTTTATTGTGATTTTAGGTATTTTCGAGCAGTTTTGGACTCAACTCTAGAGATAAAGGAGAAAGAGGTGGTTCAAGGCTCCTCGACACGCTTAGAAGTCGTCATAGACAAGCTAGAAGGCACAGGATCAAGGAGATGTGCCTAGAGAATCGGAGCGGAATCAAATAAAGTGGACAAGGCGGAGCAGCACGAAGAAACTTCCTATTTTCGCCCTATAACACTTCGAATCAAGTCATGATGTCTTCATGAGGGTTGTAGTGCTTGAAAAGAGCTTTCTAACTCATATTTATATGCATTAACTGGACGAGCGACGACTCCAAAAAATGCATTTCAAGAAGACCCTGTTGAAGGACACTCGAGCTTTTGTATGCTCGAGTGGGCTCCAGAAGCAAGCAAAAACCTTCACACTCAGCCGAGTGCCCTTGACACTCGAGCTATTATATGCCCGAGTGTTGTCCCTGAACAGTTTTTTTTTCGTTTTTTATTTATTTTTATTGGAGGGATATTTAAGGGACGTTTTTAGAGGTTCTTGGGGCCGAAAATCTGGACTTGTGGGGACTTATTGGGGAGTTTTGGAGATTCTAATCGAGAACTTGATCGATTCTTCGTTTTTCGGTAAATCTCTCTCTCTCTCTCTCTCTCTCTCTCTCTCTCTCTCTCTCTCTCTCTTCTAGATTCATGTTTGCTTTGCTGAAATTCATCATGAGTAGCTAGATCTCTTGTTCTAGGGTTGGGATGATCCCGACGATGCGGAAATAGACTCGCTCTTTGTATCGTTTGATTGATTTTTGATTTTGTTTGGTGATTTAATCCTATTGCGCTAGCCCTAATCGATGAGAATGGGTTAGAACTGATTTTTGGGATTAAAATCGAAAGACTAAGACCCTAAATTGGAATTTATATGGTGAATTGAGACCAAAAGGAGACTAGGACTCATCGGAACCATAGGACGAAACCCGAAGTTTAGTTGATCGAAAGTGAAATTGAAGTTCTTGAGGATTTATGGATTGTCATAGATATTTTAGATTATTCTTATATTGGCTGAAACCGAAAGGCGAAGTTGATGTGATTTTCATTTAGAATTCTAAGCGCTTAAGGGTTCTAAATTGGTTGCTTGAAACCGAAAGGAGATCGTTAACCAATTTAGACACATTCGCTTCGATTTCGAAAGAAGCTTTGCGATTACCTTAGACAACCTACCTTCACTCCTTTTGAGTTAGAAATCATTCGAGCGAGAATATATTTTGGTCTATTGATGATGCATAGTTCTCTCGATCGATTTTTATTGTTACTTTAAAGATAAACTCTAAAATATGCTTGTTACTTTTGAACTTGGTTGAACTAGCTCGAAATTACCGTCGATACTCCTCCGGTCCTTGTGGACGCGACACTTGATTACTACAGTTGAACCCCTACACTTGTGGGGTAGATTTTTAGCCTATCAATATGTGCGTTCCAATATTTTTTCCAATTTATATAAGGGAAAAAATTCAACCACATAATTTTTTTTTTTGTAATCTCTAGCATTTGATTTTTTGAGGTTACATCATACATGTGTAGATGTAAGATGTTGTTGATGAAATCTTCGAAAGTGTTTAATAAATTAAGGGTTAATTGCGATAAATATCCTGACCTTTGTAGATAGTTGCGCTTAATATCCCGACCTTGTAAGATTTCACGAAATATCCTGACCTTTGGTGTTAGTTGCGCTCTCTACCCTAGATAGATTTCTTAAATTAAAAAATTACACAAATAATGGAAAAATTACACAAAAGCACCCATATTTATATAAAAAAAATTCAATAATCCCTATTTTAATCAAAATAAAAAGGAAATTTATACCAAGCATATAAAAATGCGTGCGCTAAAAAATTAAAATAAGATCGATTATTTAAAAATAAAATTGCTTCTTATTATATCTTATATTCCTTAAAAACTTATTTTATAAAGCCATAGTTTTAATTTACGTAAGATTAATATGTAAGTACCATATTATATGCCCAATTAATCAAGTTTCCATGAGTATATACCTAATTTTCCTATTTTTAATATATGTTTATCATATCTTTATTAATTATAAATAGTTATCATATACTCCGTATTTTACTATTTCTTTTTTAAAAATATTTTTTTTAAAGTATTATATATCATATATGTATAGTTAGCATTTTTTATAGAATCCTGTTTTAATGTTGTGGAATTTAGATGAGAAATATTTTCTTAAGATTCAATCACAAGATTCCACATAAGATGTTATGTATTAGTTTTAGTGTATATAAAATAATATGGACCAAAAAGAAAATATATATAAAATAATATATAGAGAATATATGTACAAATCCACATTTATAGACCGGTATATATAAACATAGATTTTTGTATAACACATATTATGAAGAAAAATAATAAAATTAATTATTTCAATAATTATAATAATTATGGGAGTAGATGTTATCTATTAGAAATGATTTTTGTTTTTTTTTGGAAGGGAGGGGGGGGGGGATTTTAAATATATTAGGGGTTTATTGAAAATATTTTATGAATATGGGTGATTTTGTGTAATTTTTCCATTATTTATGTAATTTTTTAATTTAAGAAATCTATCTAGGGTAGAGAGCGCAACTAACACCAAAGGTCGGGATATTTCGTGAAATCTTAAAAGGTCGGGATATTAAACGCAACTATCCATAAAGGTCAGGATATTTAGCGCAATTAACCCATAAATTAATAATAAAATAAGCATAATTATAACAATTCCTGATGTAAATGCTTGGGTTTTCAAATAATAAATTTCAAATAAATAATATAAAATGGATTTAAGTCAAAAATTCAGATATTTCGGAAATCCTCGTCCTCACCTTGAAAATCGCATTTAAAAATTCTCAAGGCGGATTTCGGCTAAACCTTGAACTTTTAAGGGAAATTCCATCCTTTTCTTTGGGATTTGAAATAAAATTTGGGTTGGGATATCCTCTTGATTTTGAAACGTTATTTTGATCAAGTCGGGATAAGGTTGAGAGAGCAGGCTTCAAGAATTAACTCCGGGTATTTCAAATTTGGTTTTGGGACCACTAGAGATGTTGTTCCCCTCCTCTCATCCGATTTCAGGAAGCAATAGTCCCTCCTCCAACTTGCTTTATGGCATTTTTTGGAAAAACCTTCCCCTACCCTCCTTTTCACTCTCATGCTCACCATTCTCGGCAAAGTGACAAGCAGGTTCGGCCCATAGGCAAGGGCAGACTGAGCAATGGTCGAGGGCCCAAACAAATTTGGAATCCAATAATAAATAAAAAAATCGTACATATGTATATTTCCTTTAACCCATAAATTTTAAGCTCAATGTTATTATAGCCCATTTCTTTTTAGCGAAAAACTCACAAGATTAAATGGGTCCAGTGTTACATTGACATTATCATAAATTAGAGCCCACAAGCAAAATAATGGACAACGGGTAGAGCACCTGTTGTCAGTTTCCTACCCAAACAAGACGCGGTTCATATAATTTATATGGAGTAACGTTCAATAAAACTTAAAAAAAATTTAAAATTTAATTAATTATTGTGAATATATGTTTGGCGTTTAATTTTTATTTCCTTTCTCATTTTCTTATTAAATTTGTATAATTATAAGAGTATGTCATATTATTATTGTGAACTAGTTTTGTTGATGTCGTGTTTACATACGTGTTTATTGCATTAAGCCCTTGTTATTGTGTTATTTATAAAAAAAATTAATATTTTATATATTAAGCAATTTTTATTTTTAAAAAAATGTGCTTAACTCGTAAATGACATATGTTTGTTAATGTAGTAGTATATCTATTTACAAAAGTTAGTATTCTATTGTAGAAAATAAATTGATTTTTAGTGATTTAAATATGTTATTGTATTGATTATTGATTGTTGGAATGTAGGTTTTAGAGAAAATTTGGATTTTTGTACCATTTTTACTATTTAATTAGCTAATTAACCATCTTACTTATTTTATTAGCCGTTCTAGAAGGGTTAAAACTTTATTTTGCCCTTTGTACCCCATTCCTTCCTCCTCCCATCTCAGGCTCCTCGTTCCTCCTTCCACTCTTCCAAGCGATGAAGAAGAAGACGATGAAGACGCTTCTCCTCCTGATCTCCAGCGACGACTTAGGAAGCGGAGGCTCCTCTGCCTCCATGGGGCACTGTCAATGGTGATTCCATCTCGGATTTCATATGTACCTAGGTTTTCGAATTTCAGATCTAAAATCCTCATGATTTCGGATTTCGATTAGTGTGTATTGATGGAAAATCGTTGCAATTTGCAGATGCAAAGGTGAGATTGGAGTGCAGGGGGAGGGATTCATAAGAGGTGTTGTACTCGGCGGAAGGCACCACCGACACAACCGGTTGTACTCGCTGCTGCTGAGTTCGAGCACCTCGGATTCGAGATCACCAACGTATAGAGATGGGACAGAAGAAGATTTTTGATCGCCTCATCCATGCCGTCAACCAAACTTCATGTGAGTTTTCCCTCCCAATTTCATTTGACTATACTTTAATGGTGATTTCAGACGGACTTATTTTCCTCTTCAATCTTATTTTTCGTGTTGAAATGTGCGGTCGCAAATTGCTGGATTGTGTATTTGCGAGTTGAGTTTTATGTGGTTTGCTTGTAATTGACTAAATTGGTTACCGATTTCCTTCTCTTCTTTTGTTGTAATGTTGTGTCATTGACTGGAGTCTGGAGCTGTCATTTTATTTTTTTTATCTCATGCCAACCGATCAGGTGGACAAATTGCAAGAACATCGATGATATTGGTTATTAGCTAGCAAGAGTCCTTGTATTTAGCACTGTTGTTCTTTTTGTTGATTCATGTTCTCTTTGGGACAATAATATCTTTCTGTCTTGTATGCTGGGGTAAGATATCCATTTTTCCTGTCTACATGGCTAATTCCGGGTTTTCTCTCCCTTTTTGCAAGTAAATCTGGATTTGTCAAATGGTGCCACATGATAGCTACAGTTTGGCATCTGCCCACTGCTGCTCAATCGTACTAGGGGGGGATCACTTTTTACATGTAGAGAAAGAGAAAGTTCAATGTCAATAACTGATAACACAGATTTGGAATTTAACGCAGATGCTGCAGGTGGTTTCTCAGTTTTGGGTGATGCAGTTATGGAAGTAATTATATCCAGATTAAATGAGACTGATGAAACCGCTTTGAGCATAGAATTGGTTGAAAGAGAAAGGGTAGAAGAATTAGTCATAAGATATGGACAGATCAACTTTAAGTTCGTTCATCCTTAACGAATCATTCTTCAGATTAATACCAGCTGACTCTCTCAGATTCTTGTCCAATATCAGACCACCAAGTCCACTAAGCTTTGCTCTTGACACCCTTGTTGAGCAATAAATCTTATTTGCTGATGATTTAGAATTTTGTCTTTTTTTGGGTGGGATTTGATTTGATTTTGGTTTTGGCTTTTGAATTCCATTTTAGATATTGCAATGGATTAACGAATCATTTTAGATATCTTTTTGGCACAATATTTCTTCACTATCTATTACCTAAGGTTAGGTTCATTTCATTTTCCCTCGGCTGCACTGGATTAACTAAACTTGCTTGCACACTACGTGAATCATGAATTTGATTTAGGTCGATCAGTATATATGATTGGTGTGCACTATGAAGATAAATATGTTGCTAATGGCTTCGGAAACCACCGGCCTGGCAGTACCTATTCTCTTTAAAGAATGGAATGAGGATCTGAGTTTTGAGGAAGGTGTCAAACTACTTGAGAAAGGATTGGTGTGCACTTAAGATATGAATACTTAATTGTTCAGCCATAATGCTATTTTATTTCCTCCATTCCTCTTGTATGTCTACTTTTTTTAGTTGCGTTTCAGAGATAACGTTATATATACAAGCAAAATATATGTATTATGTTTGATGGTGTGGACTCACATTTTATATTTTTGTGTCATCAATTGTATAATCTTTGCACTTAAATATTATATGTTCTTTTCATTTAGATATTAGGTTTTGCATTTTATAAGTTTCGAGGACAAAGTTTTTATAAGGGGTAAGTATTGCATTTTACTGCTTGCTAGTTAGTGATAATATGTTTTTAACTCAGTTTGTGTTTTGGTACACAATTGGTCCCAAAAGCCCAGAAAAAAAAGGAGGATGGGAGACATGTTATGTGGTATTTCATGCTATTAGATCTTAAATGTCATCATAAATGTGTCACCGATAAAAATGTCACCAATGAAATGTAATCAAATTTTATGCTCATATGATACCAATTGTATAAAAATGTTATCATTCGTATAAATAAAAATGTCATCAACATACAATGTCATCACAAAATGATTGAGATCAATGAGGCGTGATTACAAATGTCGTCAATGAATAAAAATCATCATTAAAAGATGTCACCAATGAAGTTTAATCGCATTTTATGCCCTTGTGTCATTAATTGTATAAAAATGTCACCACAGATGATTGCATCAATGAAATGTAATAAAAAATGTGTCATGAGTGAATAAAAGTATAATCAATGAAAATAAATCAATATACAATTGATTAATTAAAAAAGTGGCATCAAACGATTTGATTAAAAAAAGTTGCATCAAATAATTACATTAGAAAAATGGTATCAAAACACTACTTTGAAAAAATGGCATTATATTAAAGAAAAAAATGTCATCGAAACACTACTTTGAAAAAATATGGCATCGCGGTAAAAAAAATATCATCAAAAAATTGACATAAAAAAGTGTCATCAGTAGTCAAAATTAAAAAAAATGGCATCAATGATCAACGTGACATCACAGTAAACAAAAAATGTCATCAATGTTTGAAAAAGTGGCATTCAAAAAGTGTCATCAAACCATTTCATTAGAAAAGTTGCATCAAAGCGAAAACAAAATGTTATAAAAAATGGCATCAAAACGGTAAATAAATGGCATCACATAAAAAAAATCCACATGAGTTGGTCAACGTCGACCGGTCAACAGTCAACTGTTTGATTAGTCGATGGTCAAACAGTTGACTATTGACCATTTAATACCCAATTTGGGGAATGAACTAGCTAACCTAATTAAATAAGTTTATTGTCTAATTAGCTAATTAAAGGTTCTAAATAGTCTACTTACCTAAATCACCATTTTTAATTTTAATAATTAATTAAATTTTAAATTATTAGGGCCTAAAGATTTTATTTGCCCATGAAACCGACGCAGGTGACAAGCACCCCATGTCACTGCACAAACCCCACACCACCAATCTCTTTCTCCTCCTTCTGAAATGCAGTGCACAACCCTCATAAACCCAGTGGTGTCATCACTTAATCAAAACCCCTCATTAAAGAAACTAAGAAAACTCTCTCTTCCAAAAAAAACCCCTCAAAACCCATCCCTCAAACCCAACCCTAAAAATCCCTTCAAACTCCCGCCGCCGCCTCGACTGGGTCTTCTCCGATGGCCTGTGTGGCTGCCCACTGCCCTCGACCTTCCTTCTCCACAACACCGCCCCTTCCTTCTCCTTCATCAATTTGTTGGATCCCATCCAAGCCCCGCCGTCACCACAGCTTCCTCCTCCGACAGCCTTGTGCGCGCGACTCCGCCTCTTCTATCAACACCAGCCTTCTCCCATGGCCTCTTCCGGCTTCCCAGCCCGCCTGGCTCCCCGCCGCCCGATCCACACCCCATCAGTCTCTCTGACCGGACTCTCCTCGATTGGGTTCCTGCAGCTCCGGCGACTCGTTCCTCCTGACCGCTAGAGATCCCCCATCCCTCGGCACATCCCTCCTCACCCCCTCACCCAATGCCTTCGGTCTAGTCGCCCGCGCCTTCGCCTTCTTGGGCAACGGCTTCTTCGGCTCCCTCGACGGTGTTGGCGAATACGACCTTCTCCATGGCCAAGAAAAAGAAAAAAGAAAAAAATAGCACTTACAATTGCATCGCCTCCTTCAGTCCCCCTTCATCCTTGATCTCCCTTGAATCGGAGCTACCGGTTCAGGAATCAGTCCCCTAGATCTAACCTTCCTGGCTTCTGATTTGAGCGTCTCTCGGGGCCCTCCACACAAAAATCCCCAATCTTCTAACCCTAAAACTAAAACCTCAAACAAAACCTATTCACAAAAATCGTCATATTTTAGATCCCAAATTTTCGACTCCAAGATATCACATGCAAGGTGAGACGCCATATTTGGAACAAGATCCACATCCGTCAACTAAGCCAACTTTGTAATTTGTCAAAGCCAACAGCTTCTTTGGTTTGCGTGCATGCCATCTAAGCCACTAGATCAGATATCAAGAAATAGCTTTAATGTTTAGATTTTTTTAATGGTTTTATCGGTAAATGTAATACTAGATGTAAGCTAGTATTTTTTTCTTTGACTGGCGACCCTCTGCGTAAGGTTTATCATACCATCTTTTAATGGTTTCAAGATCGCTTCGTTGATCTACTTCTTACCTACTGTCCCAAAAAAAAACCCTCATAAACCCAAACCTTGTCTCTTAACTCCTTTCTTTTTTCCCTATCCTCCTCCCCCCTTGGTGCCAAGAGCTTCCACACTAGATCCTCTTCCCCATTGCCCTTCAGATTTTGCCCTCTGTCCCGCGCCCCAAAGAACACCCACAAACTCTCCTCCTTGCTCCTCTGAATCTCGCAGCCACCGGCAACAGCGCACCACCGCTTTCTCCACTGTGAAGTCGCCACCAGAAACACCACCGAGCTCCCCTGTCCTTGTCCGGAGTCGAAGCCCAGCTGAGCGGCCCAGGAGCCCGGAGCCGCCGACGCCACTTCCCCGGACTACGCTCCCCTGTTTTCCTTCGAAAAACACCGGTAAGGGCTCTCTCCTCCCTTTTCCGATCGAACCCGTCTGAAAGCTTCAACTTTATGGCTAATTACCTTCGATCCAAGCCCCCGGAGCCTCCCCACGCTCTAGGACAAGCTTGAACGAGCCCCGGTGAGTATTCAAACATCCCTTCCCTTTCTCATTCGATTTTCGGTTCCTTCTTGCTTAACTAGGCGAAGAGTGGGGGGATAAGAGCGAGTCGGAGAGATTGAGCGAGAGAGAGAACCCGAGAGCGAGCGTCGAACAGAGGAGCGGGAGTGGCATTTGGTGAAGACGATGGACAGATTACTGGGGTTGGTTGTTTCTTTCCTTTCGGTTCACTTTTGGTGCAAGGAGGCCAGTTTTTTTTTTAAAAAAAAAGAAATGGGTCGGATCTGTATTTTGGGCCGGATTATTGTGTTTCAAAGGAAAATGAAGATTTGGGCCTAATCTTTTCACAAACAAAAGAAAAGTAATTTGAGCCTATTTTATAAATGAAATTAGGTTGGAGGTTTGATAAAATAAGAGGGTGTTTTTTGGTAATTTAAAATAAAAAGGGGCGGTTTTGGTAGATTAATAAAGGGCTGATTTTTATAAAATAAAAATGGTCAGGATTTTAAAGGATTTGGGAATGTTTTATGGAAGTGTGTAATAAAGGGTATTTAAAACATTATATAATATTACTTGAGATTTAAAATATAAAATATTATTATTGAGATTTAAAGATAATATTAGGGTGATTTAAAAATATAATATTATGAGACTTGGGGATTAAAAAGGTATTATCGGATTTAACTCGAAAAAAGAATTTGACGAGCATTTTTAAAAGGGTCGGAATTTCTAACTAGTTGTTTCGGATTTGGAAACGGTTTTTGGGAATAAATTGGGAATTACGCGATCGACGACTAACTAGCATGAGGATGTGATTGATTGACTAATAACATGATTTGTGTGGACTAATGGCATGATTGATTGACTAATAGCATGGTAAAATGTTAGACTTATGTATCGTTAACTTATGCCTTATGAAATATGAGTAATATGATGACTTTGAGATATATGACCATGCAGATTATTATTGCGAATATATGAATTGTATGAACATATGAATGTGGCTAAATGGAACGATGAGAATGATGTGGTCTTGCAGAATGTGGCAATGTGGTGAATGGTTGAACTTGATGGAATGACAATGCGATATGGTTGTTATTCTCGTTGAATGATATATGCTTTGGGTACGTGCTTGAATGATTAGACGTAGACTTATGATTGATGTGTGTCGGACCTTCTATTATGTTGTTCTGCATAGCCAAGTAAGTCTCTTTGGAGCTTAATCAGATCGACAGAGAGACTTCCCTTTCTTATGTGCATGATATACTAGGTGCTTGCATTCATAATCAGCATGCCATGTAGTATCATGCTAGGTTACATTGACCATTGAGCATTCTATTTCTTTATGCGTATGTAAACTGAACGATCGTTATATGTGAAGTATCTAGAGTCTTTGCTAGGGTCATAGGACGGCCTAGCCTCATCGGGTCTCATCCTGAGTCATTCGAGTCATATGGCACCACCTTTACTTATATTATGAGCATGATTACGAGATTTACCTCTAGGCTTTATTTATATATGGTTACGGGTTGGGCTTGCGGGCTCGATTTGATTATAATGGAATGGAATGCATTAACGATCTGGTCAGTCTCCGCCATATCGGGAAGGGGGTGGAGGTAGGAGAGGGATATGCTACTTGGCATTATGTGCTAAGGCCTTCATTATTATGCACTTGATCTTAGGGACATGCTAATGTTTTAATATTACGTCTTGCATCTAGAAGCATGATTATTAGGTATAGCGTATGTGTATTCTTAGGGCAACATAAAGAGCAGGTGGGTCCCATCTGATCCCACTCACCATCAACATTTTTAGGTATCAATTATGCTTATCACTATTGATGCTGGTTTGGCTCCATGACCGCGGGGTTCTGACTTGGCGGAAAGAGAGAGTTGAGACTTTGACTACACTAAATCAATAACGGTTTGGCTCCATGACCGCGGGGTTCTGACTTGTATTTACGTTTTACTTCCGTTATTTACATGACTATCGGTTTTCCACTCTTAGACTTGCGACAGGTAAAGGGGACTTCCCTAGGGATTCCAACGATCCATTCGAATTTGGGTATGAAATCCCACTTTGAAAACGTTAGTTTAGAATTTCAAACCTTCAACATGTACTCGGGGCGCAAGATCATAACGAGGGGTTTCATCTCTCGAAACGTAACCCGAGAATCATAATCCCGGGCCGTTACACCTAATATACGAAAAATACTCACGAGACAAAATAGATTGTGATTAAACGAAAAATACTTAACAAATACTCACGAGACAAAATAGATTGTGATTAAACGAAAAATACTTAACAAATTTTAGAACATGAAATCATAATGTGAAAAAATATATTACTACAAGATCGAAAACATTATTTTTTAATTAACACAAAAATAAGTTAGTTTAAAAATAGAATTCTACAGTATTATATTCGTTATAATGTTATTATGTGAGGGGGTGTATATGGACCGAAAATCCTAGTTTCCTTGTAATATTTTTTATAATGTTATTTGTCGATCTTTATTTCCCTGTTTTTTGCTTAATTAAGTGTTTTACAAAAGTGCTTAAAGTGTTTTATAAAGAGAAAATTTGATGAAATATCACATTTGCTAATTTAATTAGCTAATTAACATCCTTAAAAAAAAATTAGCCGTGATAGCATCTTTTAATCTTTTTTTAACCCCTTAGCACCCACCCTGTTCCTCTCTCTTTCTCGCTCATTTGCTCTCCCTGAGCCACCTCCCGCGGACCGGCAGCCGCCGCCGACACAGCAGCTTCCCGCACGCAGGATCCCCTCCTCTTCTTCAACCTCCTCCCCAGTACGCCTCCCCGCACCCGGTCGTCACCGATCACACAGCGACCCCTAGCCCTCATTCTTTTCGATTTTTCTTCAGATCCGGTATGAAATCTCACCCTTAATCTATGTCCTTTAGTTGTTCTTTTTTGATTTGGGATTTCGAGTTGGATTGGAACTACCTAGGGTTATTGGGTGCGAATATTTGCGGAAAAATTGGGGCTTTTCTCCTAAAGTTGATAATGGTGAAGTTTGTGGTTGTGTTGGATTGTTTGAATGCGGAGAAACTAATTTGCCAACAATGTTTACAAATTAGGGTTCTTCTACCTTGATTCAGTGTCAATTTCTAGGCTCAAAGAGTGTAGTTTAGTCCTCAGTTGTGCTTTATTTTAGATGCGTACTTTGCTTGTTCAGTCCGAAATTGAAGACCTAAATCAGTAGCTTCTTTGTTTGATGTGAACTAAACCCAACACAATTTGTCAAAATTAGTGGCTTGAGAGTTGAGTATTGGGTAGCTTGATCTTTTGTGTTCTGCCAAAATCAGTAGCTTACTCAAAAATCACAATCAGTAGCTTCTTTGTACACTTATGGATAATTGGTCGCAAGATGAATTTGGAAGCATCATCCATGTTGACTTGATTTGAGGTTGGAAATTCATTTCTCAACTTCATCTTGCAGGTGAAATCTAGAGCTCATTGGTTATTACTTATTTACTAAATGCAGGTGGCTTGGTTTGGACTCAAAGTAAACAGTTAGGCATAACATTTGATGGTTTGAGTGTTTTTGTTTCACTTTCAGCTGTATTTCCTTTTCCCTCCTTCCAGATACAGGTTTAGGGTTTTAGCAACATTTGCAGCGATGATGATACCGTCAGATTCATCGGAGGCTCTCACCCATCACCGCCGAATCCGAGAAGGCGATCTCGTCATAGTGTATGAGCGCCAGGGCGTCATGAAATCTGTCAAGGTAACTGCAGGATCTGTTTTCCAGAACCGATTTGGGTCATTTAAACACTTGGATTTAGGTCAATGTGGCCATAATGGGTCATGTTGAAGCTTCAGTTCCTATCCCAAAAGGCTGATGAGGTATTGCTGAGAGTGGAGGCGACAAGTCTGAATCCGGCTGATTGGAATCTTCCTCGCAAATTCCCTTTTACTCGAGGTTGATTCTAGCTGGATTTTGTAACTGCTGCTAGTAGTATTGAACTTGTGATCCATTGCTGTCATTTTTTTTTTCATTGATTCCATTGTTGTAGAAAATAGTGGAATGCTATAGCCCTTGGCAGTGGCTTATGCCAGCAAGTTTGAAAACTCAAAACTATATATCAATTTGAATTGGAATGTAATTAATTAGAATTATATATATTTGTGGTGGAAGGCATATGGATCATACCTCAAAGATGGTAGCCATCAAAGGGAACGGGACGTTGTATTATTGATTGGATTTGGAGTATATTTGACTTGTTTTATTTGCCTTGATTAATGGTCTTGTTTTATTTGTCTTGATTAATGACATCTATGATTTATTTTTTTAATGTGGGATTTTAAAAAACAAATTAAATCTCGTTCACTAAAAATATGCGGGAGGGGCACTCGATGACCCAATCTCATCCCGTCCTATACCCACCCCAAATATGTCATCAAAATATTTTTAATAAAAACATGTTATTGATATACAATCGATTAGATAAAACCACTTAGCAAAGTGACATCATAGGAAACAAAAAATGTTATCAATAAAAATGTCATCAACAAACAATGTCATCACAAATGATTGAGATCAATAAAGTGTAATAACAAATGTCATCAATGAAGTGTAATCACAAACGTTTCATCAGTAAATAAAAGTAGAATCGATGAAAATATATCGATATACAGTTGATTAAATTAAAAAAGTGGCATCAAACGATATGATTTAAAAAAATGGTATCAAAACACTGATTTGAAAAAGTTGCATCACATTAAAAGAAAAAAATGTCATCAAAACATTACCTTGAAAAAATATGGCATCACGAAAACATTACATTGAAAAAATATGGCATCACGGTAGAAAAAAATATCATCAAAAAATTGATATCAAAAAGTGTCATCAGTAGTCAACGGTAAAAAAATGGCATCAATGGTCAATGTGGCATCACAGTAAACAAAAAAATATCAGCAAGATTTGAAAAAAGTGGCATTAAAAAAGTGTCATGAATCCATTTTATTAGAAAAGTGACATCAAAGCGAAAATAAAATGGCATCAAAACGACAAAAAATGGTATCATTGGTTTAAAAAAAAAATCTGTTGACCGGCGTTGACCGTTGACCTTAATAGTCAAATTGGGAAGGGTGTTAGGTTAGTTAATTAATTTTGTTTGGGTGCTAGTTAGCTAATTAGATATTTATAATGTGTTAGTTGCCAAAATAACCCTTTTATAAATCCTAGTTTTCATGGCTAGCTTGAGGAGAAGCAAAAGCTCAATAATGGGGAATTTGATAGTGCACATTCAGATAAACATATTAGGTTACATTTAGCTTGGTTTGATGTATACATTGCATAATTTAGTTTGCATTTTGAATTTGTACTCGCTGTGTCAGTGGAGTCAGCATCTACACGTTTTTATTGATTATTTCATGTAAATGTAGATCCGAGGAGGAGACATGAGTTGATAACGCATTGGTCGAGAATGTCAAGTTGATCTAAGGTGCTTAATTAAGATCTAAAGAGGCCTTGAAGAAGAAGAGAGCCTACATGAAGAACAAGTCAGGAGAAGTTGTCGCCCGACAAGCTGAACTTGTAACAAACTTTCTGGAGGCGTCGGTTGTCCGATTGACTATTATGGGTATGCATTAGAAAGATCTTTTATAGAGCTACAACTTGTCAAGCAAATGCAAGGATGCCCTCCGAATTCTCCTATATGTAGGCAAGAGGGCTTCATTTCTAAAGGTCGGTTTGGGGAATCTAGCTATAAGGGTTTAGGCCGGGTTCCATGACGTTGAGAGCCTTTCTGAGCGGGAATCATCTCGGTTAACATGAGTCGACATGTGAGGAGTCCTGGGAAGGATGACATCGTGTTCCAACTCTTGTTTGAACTGGCCCAGAGTAGGTGCGCAGAGGGTATGTCAAAGTTATCCGCGCTTTGCTTGATCTTGAAACCCATTGTAACGGGATTCTAATGTCACTAGAACGGGATTCGAACGTGATCCCAGATAGCTTAGCATTGACATACCATCTGCGCACCAACCCTGGGCCAGTTCAAAAAAGAGTTGGAACACGATACCTTCTTCCATAGGACTTCATCACATTAATTGAGATGATTTCCGCTCTGAAATGCTCTCAAAGTCATGGAACCCGACATAAGCTGTTAGAGATTCCCCAAACCTACAATTTGAAATGAAGCCATGTTGCCTATTTATAGGAGAATTCGGAGGTTGTCCTTGCATGTTGCTCGTTAAGTATATGTCAGTTGCTGACACGTGGCTTTCAATTCAGACCAAGTGTTCATCGGGACGAAACAAGTATATGTTTGGTGAGTTACTATGTTTTCCCACAACTTAGTTGGGTTTCCCACATTCAAGGGCAAAGTGATCACGACGAAGCAGTGATTAGCTTGCCACGTTGGTACTCGGAGGTCTTGGGTTCGAATCTCAAACACAACACATATTTCCAATACGGGCAAGTGATAGCATGTTATTGAAATACCCAAAAGTAATTTTGGGTATTTCTGTAAATAAAAATAAATTGGGATTTTTTTTTTGATAAAAGAGCTATATGGAGTTCCAATGGAGGTTTGCTTCCTTTAACTTTTCAACTTCAAAACGACTGTATTAGGACCTTTGATTCTAGCTTATAAAAAACTTGGACAAATTTTGAATTAATGGACGAATACATCCCTAATTCCATCCAAATTCACAAACCCTAATTTTGAGATTTCATTAAACTGACGTGGAAGATAAGGTTGAAATCTCCAATTGATTATAGCAATTGAATCCCCTCTTCAATAGGAATTCAATGACATTTTCAATTTTCAATTTTGTTCACATGTCAAGTTCTACCTATAAAAACCCTCTTCGACGTTCAGACTCAATCCACCATTATTAGCCAAAATCCAAGCTCCTAACATTTTAAATTGAAATAGGGCATTATATAAATAAAACCTCCTCATAATTTCTCTTTGCAAATAATGTCCTATTTTAATTATAAATATTACAGATGTTAACCCATAATTTTTATTTGGGTTTAAATCGTTAATTAACGTCTTTATTCTGTTGAATCGCATTCATTCTCCGAACTCTTTATGTGCACACGCCAACGCAAGAATTTCAAGAGTTGTGTAGTGGTCTCAATTATCGATTTTCTTAATTCAATTCATGTGACGAATTGAATAAGTTGGGATTGTTTCAAAATGCCAACTAATTACTTTCGTTTTGTGATGTGATTTTTTTGTAGATCCGTTTGAAGCCACCAAATTCAACCCCATAACTTCCACGATTCAAGAACATCAAAGAAGACAAGTGACATTCCGAGCATTTCTGCTCACCTAGTGTTTTTCATGTCTTATTGTTTTCTCTCTTTGGATTCTTGCGCAACTTGCCACATTTGTAGCCTTAAAACTTTGTTTAAAACTCTAGATGAATCTCCTCGTGAAAAGTTTTATTTAGGAGATAACACCACTTTGGAAGTTCTAGGAGAAGGGGATATTGCTCTAAAATTATCTTCTGGGAAAAATTTAATTTTGACTAAGGTCTTGTATGTGCCCAATATGCGTAGAAACTTAATCTCCACTGCCTTGATGATGAAAGTCGGGATGAAGTTGACTGCTGAAGGTGATAAGATGATTATCACTAAAAATGGGGCTTATGTAGCTAAGACTTTTTGTATTAGAAATCTCTTTGTCCTCGACGTTTCTAATGAAATAAATGCAAGCACTTCAGCTTATTTCATGTGTGCTTTGGATACTTGGCATGGTAGATTGGGTCATTTGCATTTAAATGCTATTCAACACATGAATCATGTTAATTTGATTCCTGATAAACTTGAAAAAAATGTCTCAAAATGTGAAGTTTATGTAGAGGCCAAGCATGCTAGAAAACCTTTCCATTCGGTTATCAGTCGAAAATCTGAATTGCTTGAATTGATTCATTCTGACCTTGCTGATTTTAAAAGCACTGCTAGTAGAGGTGGGAAACATTATTATATAACTTTTGTGGATGACTTCTCTAAATACACGAGGGTTTACTTACTAAAATCTAAGGATGAGGCCTCAGTTATGTTCATGCATTATAAAGCTGAAATTGAAAATCAACTTAATCGGAAAATAAAGAGGCTTAGATCCAATAGAGGTGGTGAGTATGAGTCTGACGTCCTCAAATCTTTGTGTATTAAAGAAGGCATCATACATGAAGAATCAGCCCCCTACACACCTCAACAGAACGGTATTGCCAAAAGGAAAAACCGTACTCTGAAAGAGATGATGAACGCAATGCTCATTAGCTCAGGGTTACCTGGCCAAATGTGGGGGGAAGCTATTCTTTCTACATGTCATATCTTAAATCGTGTGCCACATAAAGGAATGTCTGTTATCCCATATGAACTTTGGAAGGGATATCCTCCTAACTTGAGCTATCTGAGAGTGTGGGGGTGTCTTGCAAAAGTTGGCTTGCCTGCATTTAAAAGAGATAATATTGGTCCTAAAACTATTGATGATGTCTTTGTTGGTTATGCTCATAATAGTGTTGCATATCGTTGCTTGACATTCAAATCTGATTCCTTACTATTTGATAGTCTGATTGAATCTAGGGATGTTGAATTCTCTGAGTATGTTTTTCCTTTTAAGAGATCTATCGAATCTAGTTCATATAGAGATGTTGTAACTAAAAGAACCCTTGATGAACCTCTTGTGGAACCTAGAAGAAGTAAAAGGGTGAGGACAGAAGCTAGCTTTGGTCCAGATTTTTTTACTGCATTTCTCTCTGAATATGATGAAATTAGTGAGGAATTTATGCATGCCTACTTGATAGAAGAAGATCCGAAAAGTTTTTCTGTTTCCATGAAATCTATTGATGCAATCTTTTAGAAGGAGGCTATTAATAGTGAAATTGATTCTATCATGTCTAACCATACTTGGGAGCTTGTTGAATTGCCTAGAGGTTGCAAACCAATCAAGTGCAAGTGGATCTTGAAGAAAAAGTTCAAAGCTGATGGGTCTATTGATAAATTCAAGGCACGACTGTTGGCTCAAGAATTCTCGCAAAAACAGGCAGTTGATTATTTCGATACTTATGCTTCTGTTACTAATATTGCTACTATTCGCATTTTGATTGCATCCATTCATAACTTAGTTGTGCATCAAATGGATGTGAAAACTGCTTTTCTAAATGGTGATTTGAATGAAGAAATTTATATGATGCAACATGAAGGGTTTGAAGTGCCTGAACAGGAACATAAAGTATGCAAATTGATTAAGTTCCTATATGGCATTAAACAAGCACCTAAACAATGGTTTGAAAAATTTGATGACACCTTGCATGAAAATGGTTTTGTTTCTAACCATGGAGATACTTGTGTTTATTCTAAAGTGAATAATCATGCATGTGTTATTATTTGCTTGTATGTGGATGATATGATTATACTTGATACTTCTCTTGATGTCGTATGTGAAACGAAAGCATTTCTAAGTTCTAAATTTGATATGAAGGATTTAGGTGAGGTTGATGTTATCCTTGGTATTAAGGTTAAGAAAATAGAAAAAGGTTTTGCCTTAAGTCAATCTCACTATATAGAAAAAGTCCTTAAGAAATTTGGCTATTGGGATCTATCAAGTGCTAAAACACCTTATGATCCATCTTTGCATTTAATGAAAAATCGAGGTGTTAGTGTAAATCAATTAGAATATGCTAAGGTAATTGGTAGTGTGATGTATCTAATGAATTGCACAAGACCTGATATTGCATATGCCGTTAGTAGATTGAGTAGATACACTCACAATCCAGATTCTAATCATTGGCAAGCACTTATTCGATTGATGAGATATTTGAAAGGAACCATTAATGTGAATTTGTGCTTTTCTGGTTTTCCTAGTATACTTGAAGCATATTCTGATGCTAATTGGGTGTCTGATAATGATGAGATCAAATCTACAAGTGGATTTTTATTCACCTTAGGTGGAGGGGCTGTAGCATGGAAGTCTACTAAGCAGACTTATGTTGCTCGCTCTACCATGGAATCTGAACTAATTGTTGTTGAGTTGGCAGGACAAGAAGCTGATTGCTTAAGAAATCTGCTGGCAGACATCCCAATGGTTGGAGGACCATGTCCAGCTATCTCCATTAGATGTGATTCCCAAGCTGCAGTTGTTGTGATCAGCAATGTTGTCTACAATGGGAAGAAAAGACATATTCGAATGAGGCACAAAGTCTTGCGCAACCTCATTGAAATCGGTGTATTATCTATGGAATTTGTGAGTTCAGAGCGGAATCTAGCCGACCCAATGACAAAAGGCTTGTGTAGACGGATGATCCTGGACACAGCTAGAGAAATGGGATTAATGCCTTTATTGGACTCATTTCTGTATGGGGTGTGAAACTACACACACTTGATGAGTCACCTACATAAGTGTCAAAATATAGGCTGCCTAACTAAAGAGTGTTTGGCAAACTCCAGAGGGCACTTATGATACAGGGTCGAAAGCTAGGCCTTGAATAGCGTTAAACAAATCGCGGAACTCTCAGTTGTATTATGTTGATTCATGTCTGAAGGACATCAACGTTATTTCTATTTTACATTTTCTGAAACATGTGGGGGATTGTTGGGTTAGTTTCATAAAATTACATAGTTGCTTTGTTGGTCTGTCAGATGGACTGAAATAGGTGGATGCCTTTTTATTCTTTCAACTCCCACATAAAATTAAATTCCATCAAAAGAGACGTTGGACTGCAGGGCCTAATTACTCGGTAACCACTCCTCACCTACTCCTCCTGTTTGTGTGTTGTGGCTGTCCATTGTTTACGAGGTTGAATGGGTTGGGGTTGTTGAGATTTTGCCTTATCTCTTCCTTGGTTAATTGCACCTAAAGGCTATTTAAAGAGATGCTGAACTCATGACAGAGGTACGGTGAAACACAGCATCTATTCTTCTTCTTCTTCTTCTTCAAACACTGAAATTCATTGATGACATTAGTCTTGAGCCCAACTGAGAGTTCCACCTCTACCTCGCCGAGTGTACGGTTGGGTGGAGGGTAGAGTTAACCCTGGAGTGAGTTTTGCCTCGATGATATACACCTATGTTAGGGCGTAATTTGCTTTAGTTCAACAGATCCAATTATGTGACTCTACAATCCTTGTGTTCTTTGGCATCTTTTCCAACAAAGGCAAACCTTGAATTTTCATCCAAGGAGAGAGGCGGAGGCATATATTAAACCCGCAACCCGCAGGGACCTCATTACCACCTCCCATTCCTTCACACCAGTAGGCCACCCTGGGGCTACCATGCTGTTTTTCTCATTATAAAAGGCGGATCTTTTCACTCATAAAACCCTATAGTTACTAATTGACAATTGAACTTGTACTTGAATTTAGATGATTTGTTCGTGGGATCGACCTTTTATTTACACAATATCCTTATGCTAGGTCTGAGTGACTGAGTTTTCTCCTAAAATACCCCTATCCATTTCAAACCAAAACTAACTCAGAAATCCAAATCACAAAAACCCACTCCTGATCTTCTTCTTCCTCTCCCCCAGTCCACAATCCCTCATCCTACCTCCTCTTCTTCTCTTTTCTCTCCTCCACCAACCACCACCCCATCGTCCACCGTGTTCTGAATAGAGCCCTTGAATATAGTCACCTGACCGCAGACACAAACAAGGAGGTTGAGATGGACGCCATCGGATTGGGAGGAGGCAATGAAGGAATTGGTGTCCTTTAATTGATGTGTAAAATACTAATGATATAATAGGATTAAAATGGAGATTTATAATCTGAATAATTTAGGTAATTATAGTGCTTTGCTAGAAGCCAACTATAATTTATGGATTAAATTGGATTTAATCTATTGCTATTTTATTCGGGTCCTATAAGGTCACACATAAAAGAGTATTAAGAATTGGATAATTGATTGATGATAATAATAGGTTATTATTGTTGATATAATATCTTTATGGAAAGATATTGTGGATAGAAGATAAAAGATAAAGGAAACTTATTAGGAATAAGTTTGACCTATTTTGTGCACTATATAAGGAGACTTATTGAGAATAAGTCTTAATGGAGTATTAGGGAAATTGTGCATCTTTTCTTCTCCCACCAAAAACTACTCCCATCCCTAAAGGGTTAGGTGTGAGTGTAAACCTTCGATCGTTCGTTCTAGCAAACGGAGACAAGGAGATCCAATCTCGTGCTCGTTTGGACCAAGTAGAGGAGTCGCGTTTGAGGCTCTCTTCTCCAAAGGTGATTCTGAATCAAGGTTCCGCACAAGAAAGGTACGACTTTTTCCCTTCTACATTGATCATATCAATTCATGCATGAGATCCCGAATTAGATGTTAGAAAATAGTTTTCTACTCTTTCGCTGCGCATCTAATTTTCCTACAGTGGTATTAGAGCGTCTTGCATAAATTGATATGATTGATTGATTTTCTTGATAGTTTTGATTCAACTTAGCAATATAAGTGATATATGGAATAATTTGTATAATTAGTTCACGATTACTGTTTTTACACCGCTCGGTCGATCAAAGTCATCCACTTTCACACTTACGGCCACCGTTTTTGAAAGTGCGTATGCGTTTGAATCAATTGTTGATTACATGTAACAGTTTGTGAAATTGGAAATACAACATCAATCTTTTGTTTTCAAAAAACGTTGTTTTTTTTATGACGTTCGGTTCAATCAATTCTATACATTATATAAGAGATATGATTTCTTATATCATTCACGGAATATTTGATTTCGTAAAACTAGAATTTCTTTTGAATCTAGGAAATTAACAATTTTATGATTTTGATTTCAAGTTGACAAATTTTGTGTGAATTTGATTCGTACATAAATTTCTCAAAGTTTTATGTTTTATGAAAACCTTCGATCTTAATTCCTACAATTGTAAAAAGTTTGTAATTGTTACAAAATTTTGAGTGGGAGTAGATGGAGCAGCAATTAGGGTTATGAAAGGTATATTAGCTAGGATTTTAGTGTAAGATCCTAAATTACCTTAATTAGATATAGTAGATATCTTATCTCTAATAAATTATTCTATCCAATTATACAAGGTAATAGTTACCATAAAATTAATTCCATATATATGATTGCTTATTTTGAATTAAAATATCAAGAATATTAAATTAGTTATTTTATTAGATAATTTAATTGATTTGAGTTAAATAGTTTATTAATATGATTAATATTCTATTTTTATTTATATTAATTTGATTAATATTTTGATATTATATTAATTGTGATTAATATTTATTAAATATTTGATATTATTGCATGCGGTGACTAGTATGGCCCAAGTAGCATATAAATACGATCTGCGTATCATTATGTATTTTTGCACACGATCTGCGTATCGTTATGTATTTTTGTAATTTAATTTTCTAAAGTAAATTTATTTATACATTGTACAAAAGAAGATGCTACAAGATTCAAGGATGGGGATCCAGAATGAGATTCTAGGATGGAGATCCAAAAGGACAATCAAGGATGAGGATCCAAGGAGCAGAAGAACCTTGTCTTTTCGGTTTTCTTTTAATTAGGGGCCATACTAGGATCACAATTTATTTTCGTGCATGTGTTTGGTTTATGCTTGCATGTTTGATTATGTTGTTTGTTCACTTGATAATTAGACTTGCATGACAAACCTAGTTCCCTTAAAAGAAAATTGAGAGTATGCCTTTCCAATTCATAACCTATGAGGCACTTGGAATTTGATGGATAGGTTTTTCCAAAGCAATGTGTCCATGCTTTGACCTTGGGATAGTACGGGTAAATCTATATATGGGATTTATAGCCTTGAATTGGTTCTACTCAACAAAAGACCAAAAGACTAAGTTTTGGATTTTGAGGCATGGGATAGATTTACATGAGATGTGATCTATCAACCAAGAGTTATAAATGTTATAACTAGTAAAAGTTACTTACCTTGTCACATAAGAGTTAGGGTAGTGCCAAAGCACGCTAATGTCTTACCTGTAATAGGATCTTGGAATCATTTTATCCAAAGGGGAAACATTTTGTGGATAGAATGGCCTTAGCTTTACATTTAAAGCATGTTTAAATTTTAAGCTTTTGCATGACAAACATGATTCATATTTCGCACGTTCTATGTTGTAGATATCATGAATAGAAACGATAGCCCATCCACCACAAATTTGCGTTCAAATTCTTAAGAAGAATAAGTTGAACGACAACAATTTCCTTGATTGGGAAAGAAATCTGAGAATCGTTCTCGGGTCTAAAGGAAAAGAGAGTGCACTTGATACCCATATCCCAAAATTGAGTGGTACCTTTACTCAAGTTGAGAAGGATGAGGAACACCAAGTCAGAGAAAAGTTAGTGATTGTCACTTATCTCATGCTGGCTTCCATGAAGTCGAGCCTTCAAAAGAGGTTCGAAAAGATGGATGCTTGCACCATCATTCGCACCTTGAAAGTTATGTTTCAAGAAAAAGCGAGGATGGAGAGGTATGAGACTCATAAGGCAATACTTAATTGCAAACTTGAGAAAGGCAAGCTAGTTGGTCCTCATGTCTTTGAAATGATTGGTCATTTTGAAAACATGGAGAGACTTGGCCACCCCTATAGCCAAGAGTTGGCTACAAACATCATACTTCATTCTCTGCACGATGGATTTACTCAATTCAAGTTAAAGTTCAATATGAACGGAGCTGTAAAAACGCTTGAAGAGTTGCATGGGATGCTTAAGACCGCTGAGCAGAAACTAACTACGGGAAACAAGAAGGGGTTCTTGATGGTCCAAAAGGGAAAAGGGTTCAAGAAAGGGGCATTTGGACAGCAGAAGAACACAAAACGGAAGGGTAAACCAGTTACCCAACCCAAGAACACTTCTGAGAAAGTTAAAGTAGTTGCTGGCCATGATTATTTCTACTATCATACTAAAGGTCACTGGAAGAGAAACCTCCCAAAGTATTTGAAAGATAAAAAGGATGGAACTATGAGTTCTTCTGGTACAAATGCTAGTGTTGTGATGAGTAATGAATCCATCAAACATCTGGTGTTTACAACACAAGTACCAAAAAGCAAAAATCAGATGCAGGTGAAAATACCTATCTATGCATGACATCGTCAATTATGCCACTTAGGCTTAAATTGCATGGAAAATTCCATAAAGATTGAATTTTGATATCAACTGATTATGAATCATTTGACACATGTGAGTGATGTCTAATGAGATAAATGATAAGGTCACCTTTTACTAGGGTGAGTTAAAGGGAAATTAAGCTCATGGCACTAATACATATAGATGTATGGGGGCCTATGGGCACAAAGGCTAGAGGTAGGTACAAATACTTCATAACTTTTACTGATGATTTAAGTAGATATGATTGTATTTACTTCATGAAGATCTTTTTGAAAAGTTCAAGGAGTTTTCGAATGAAGCTGAAAACCAGCTTGGCAAGAAAATTATGGCACTACATTTCGATTGTGGTGATAAATATTTGAGTCAAGAGTTTGATCATCATTTAAAGAGTTGTGGGATTGTCTCACAACTAACTCCACCCAAGAACACCACAAATGAACAGTGTCTCTATAAGGAGAAATGGGACCTTGTTGGACATGGTCTAATCAATGATGAGTTTTGCTAATCTTCAAAGATCTTTATGGGGTATACTCTCACAACTGCAATGTTCACACTAAACAAGACTCCATCTAAGGCTATAGAAAAGACATCATATGAGTTATGTACTTGAAGGGTTCCAAGTTTGTCTTTTCTCAAGGTTTTAGGATGCGAAGCGTATGCAAATTGTTTACCAGCAGATAAGTTTACAGTCAAATCAAATAAGTGCTTCTTTGTAGGGTATCCTAAGAAAACTAAAGGGTACTACTTCTACAATCCCACTGAGCACAAAGTGTTTGTTGCTAGGGATAATGTCTTTATGGAAAAAGAGTTTGTTTCCAAAAAAGTCAAGTGGGAGAAATGTTGATCTCGAAGAAGTATGAGAGTAGCAACAAACCGAGCAACGTCAAGAAGACATGGATCACTCCATGTACGAGACTATGGATTTTGAGAACTTAATTCTACAAGAAGAAAGAACTAAGAATCATATACCGGAGGCAGGGGAGTTACAAGAACTCACCCATACTAGTCCGCAAAACGTTGTGGTAGAACCTCCAGTTGCTCAACCCACATGTAGATTGGATAGGCAAAGATCGTTGCCAAATAGATTTGTTGATTTCATTTTGACTACATGTCTGGACATTCTGATGTTAGAAACCAACCAGTCTACTACATATAAGCAAGCTATGATGGGTCCAGGCTCTGAAAAATGGCGTAGTGCCATGGATGTGAAAACCATGTTCTAAACGGATACTTAGAAGATGATGTGTACATGACACAACTTGAAGGGTTTTGAAGATCCACATAATATTAGGATGGTATGCACGCTTAAGAAATCCATTTATGGACTTAAGCAGTCATCATGGAGTTGGAACCTTCGATTTGATGAAGTGATCAAATGGTTTGAATTCATCAAATATGAAGAGGAACCTTGTGTTCACAAAAGGTTTAGTGGGAGCAAATTTTTTTCTTGGTTTTGTATGTGGATGACATAATACTTATTGGGAATGACATTCAAATACTCGAGTTTGTAAAAGACTGGCTCAAGAAGCATTTCTCAATTAAAGACCTTGGAGAGGTCGAGTACATTTTAGCAGACATCAAGATCTATAAGGATAGATCCAAGAGACTCATTGAACTAAGTCAGGGAACTTATATAGATAAGGTTCTGGACAGGTTCGGTTGCCCATGCAACATGGCCTATATCTAAGCAAGAAGCAGTGTCATGTAACACTTGCTGAGCTGCATAGAATGAGTCGGATGCCTTATGCATTAGCAATAGGATCCATTATGCATGCCATGATATGTATTCGCCCAGATTTGCATTCGCCTTAAGTGTGTGCAACAGATACCAATCAAGTCCAGGTGAAGCACACTGAAGTACAACTAAGAACATCCTTAAGTACTTAAGAAGGAGTAAGGATGAGTTTTTAGTGTATGGAGGACATGATGAGTTAATCGTTGATATACTAATGTGAGCTTCCAAACAAACAGAGATGACTTCTTATCTCAATCCGGATATGTCTTTGTCTTGTTGGAGGAGATGTGAGCTAGATGAGCTCAAAGCATGACACCTTAGTTGATTATACGATAGAGGTTGGGTACAATGCAATATTGGATGTTGCTAAGGAAGTTTTCTGGATAAGGACGGTCATTGATGAGCTTGGTGTCATTGCTTATTCCAAAGAACCTAGCTCTAATCCCCAAATCCAGACAGGTACCCAAAAGTATCATATCATATGAGACTAGGTCTAGTAAGATGATATGAAGCCGCGCAAGATACATATGGATAGCAACATTGCAAATCCGTTGGCTAAACCCCTCCCCAGGCCCAAGCATGATAGTCAAACTAGGGCCAAGGTACTCAAGTCCATTGATGAATGTCTTTGAGTTTTGATGTTATGATATCTTAGATATCTGATCAAGATTGTTGAAACATATTTGCATCATGTTTGTTCGAAACAAAGTTTCACTATTATTCAATTATGGTTTAGAATTAAATAAAATGTCCTAATAATTTATGATTATCAAATAGAATCGCTGCGAAAGTTGTGGTGCTTGAAGCCCTATTAAGTGAACTGATATTATGAATTATGTTTTGTCGTAGTCTGAATCATTAAATGGGACATAAATGATTTAATATAGGCTATTATACAATTTGATTGATGGCGCCAAGTTTCACGGACTATAGGGACATGGAGATGTCTAATCAGTTGTATATACAAGTATGGTGGATACTTGTTGGACAGACCTGTCTTAAGATTTTTTAAATAAGTTGAAGAATTTAAGGTTAAAATAATAATAGTAGCTTCCTCAGACATGAGTGTGATATCCCTCTCACTTAATGATTGGTAGCCTTTGACATTGTCAACCGCTGATCCGTAAAAGACAGTCATAAAGGCATTGATTGGGGTTGCTAAAATTTAAGTGGGAGCTATAGTCACACAAGATTGGAGAAGTCCTCCTATTCTGGATATGTGAATATCTGAGTAAAAATAATGTTCTTGCCACTCAAAGAGTAAGAACTGTAAAATGCATGGCCATGCTCAAATGGATTAATAAGTAATCATTTGTTTATTTGACAGCTCAAGCTCGGGATCGAGAAATAATTTGAATTGATATGAATAACATGAGATGCTATCATATCGTCAAATTAAACATTAAGTATCAAAGGAATTGAAATCACACATCCACTTAAGGACAAGTGGGAGATTGAAGGAATTGGTGTCCTTTAATTGATGTGTAAAATACTAATGATATAATAGGATTAAAATGGAGATTTATAATCTGAATAATTTAGGTAATTATAGTGCTTTGCTAGAAGCCAACTATAATTTATGGATTAAATTGGATTTAATCTATTGCTATTTTATTCGGGTCCTATAAGGTCACACACAAAAGAGTATTAAGAATTGGATAATTGATTGATGATAATAATAGGTTATTATTGTTGATATAATATCTTTATGGAAAGATATTGTGGATAGAAGATAAAAGATAAAGGCAACTTATTTACGGAGACTTATTGAGAATAAGTCTTAAGAGAGTATTAGGGAAATTGTGCATCTTTTCTTCTCCCACCAAAAACTACCCCCATCCCTAAAGTGTTAGGTGTGAGTGTAATCCTTTGATCGTTCGTTCTAGAAAACGGAGACAAGGAGATCCAATCTCGTGCTCGTGTGGACCAAGTAGAGGAGTCGTGTTTAAGGCTCTCTTCTCCAAAGGTGATTCTGAATCAAGGTTCCGCACAAGAAATGTACGACTTCAGATAGTTTTCCCATTTTAAAATCATTTTAAAGATTAAAAAAATGATTTCTAGTTTTCAATAGTTTTCCCATTTTAAAGATTAAAAAAATGATTTGTAAGTTGTAACAAATCTTATAGAATATTCAGATATGATAAAACTAAAACTATTAAAAACCCTAATTATCAAAAATCAAAATATCAATAAAAAATCAAAATATCAAAATTCAAAATATCAATAAAATATAGGGAAAACGATTTATCTACCCGACCGTTTTCTACTTCATACGGTCATACCTTGGGTAATTTTGGCCGAGGATATCTTTTTGACCGTATTTTCTCCAAGAGTAGCCATCATCGAGAGAGCTGGTAGTCGTTGCCCACTTGTCATCTTGAGATCTTTAACCTCAGGAAAAAAATTGCTGTCAGAAGTGGACTGAGCTCCGATAAAATGGAGTACAGTAAAAAAGAAATAAATTCATACTCAGTAATGAAATAACGAAAACTTAGAAAAACAGAGTTTTTATTTAACCACTCTTTAAATTTAAAAATACAAAAAATCACTCCAAATAGTCTCCATGAACAATCTCCATGAACAATTCACCGCTCTTCGTCTATTTATGTTAACCTATAGTATATTTTAATATTCGTAAATTTAAAGTTTGATTATAAATATATTTAAAATTTTAATTTAAAGGCTGATTGTGATCATTTTTTATCTTTTATATAAAAAACTAATAAATATAGTCTACTAGTATTGTCCCAATTTGGAATTTTTTATCCAAAATATTCACTTAAAATAATTATTTACAATCTATATCTATATATCTATATTCTATATAACTACTTAAAAGCAAAGAGTTTTTTGCCACGTGTCGTTCAATCCATGATTTTCGATTTTTCAACCAATGACCTTATTTCGTTTATTTTCCCTCTTTTACTTATTTTTTCTTTTTCCAATATTCAGACATTGGACGCCTAGGGTTCACTTCATCCGCCTCATTCAACGCTTCCCTCCTCCTACCTCTGGCGATTTCGATTCCGCCTCATTCAACGCTTCCGGCGATTTGAGCTCTTCCTCCTTGCATCTACCGATTCAATGACACAGGACTTCGTCTTCCTCTTCCGCCAAGGTTCTACCAAAGGTTCGTTCATCCTCCTCCTCCGCCGACGTCGATAACGGCGTCGTTCGTGCCTCAGGCCTTCGTCTTCCTCCTCCGCCGAAGTTATCCCGCTCAGAACTGTCTTCTTCCTCCTCCAAGGTTAGATCGCCTGCCCATCTCCATCTTCCTCTGCTGAATTTCAATTTCAGTACTTATTCTCACCCATATTTTTCTAGGTTTTAATCCCCCTTATCCTTGCCTCTTCCGGTTCAATGACATATTCTTCCTCCTTGCCGTTGTTCATGGCTTTCACAACCTTTGGCATATTTCACCAGGCCATGGCGATCGATTGTTGTTGTTCTCCTATTTACCCCTAATCAGGTTCTTCGATTCTCTGTGGCATCATACAATGTTCTTCTGGATTAAATCGACTTCAATATCTCTTTCAATTCTTCAATTTTAACCAAAAAACCCTAATTCAGTTTATTACTTCATGTGTACATACTACTTATCCAATTTCTCTTTGGATTTGTTTTTTTTTTTTTACTGTTTTCCCTGTCTTTGATCTTTTACAGGTTAATCTTTTTTTACAGGTTATTGTTCACCTTTTACTGTTACTTCACTATGCATTTTTAGATGCTATGCATCATATTTGACTAATGATTATTTTTTAACCTTTGAGCCACCTTAAAATTTTACAGGATCCATTCCTGTGGTTGTTGGTGCTCCAAATATTCAAGAGTTCGCACCTTGTGTTGGATCTGTGCTGCATATCAAGGAGCTAACAGATGTTAGGTCAGTTGCAAAGACAATGAAACATCTTGCTGATAACCCTCACGCATACAACCAGTTATTGAGGTAAGCTCTTACGATTATGCTTTTGCATTCCTTCTTTGACATGGTAAATTTAGCATATGCTTGTGCAATGCAAGCTTTTGGTGGTTTAACTGATTCTAATTAACACAAGAAAGCCTGAATCTTGATGTTATTTTAGACAGTTTTGACCATGTTATGCTTACTCCATTTTCTTTAGTGATGCTTCAACATGTTTTAATTGATTTTTGAATTTGTGGATTGCAGATCGAGCGGAAGGTTAAGTTAAGAGGGGAATGTCGGTTGCAGGCGGAAGGTTCAGCAGGTTTGGCCATGCTATGCTTAACTCCCTTTTATTTTTGGTGCTTCTACATGTTCTAATTTCTTTCTAAATATGTGGATTGCAGATCGAGCAGAGGGTTCAGTTAAGAGGGGAATGCATGTTGCAGGCGGAATTTGTCCATGTTAAGCTTACTCCCTTTTCTTTAGTGGTGGTTCAACATGCTATAATTGCTTACTGAATTTGTGGATTACACGACAATGCAGGTTGTAGGTGACCTTTTGAAATACTACACGGAGAAGTTCCGAGGAGGATCCTTAGCAATTACATTACATGGATTATATGGCAATACTTTCTGAAGGGCACATTTCCAGTGAGATTGAAGCTAAGCGAGGTGAATTTTCATGGTACAAATTAACTCAAATGAATTGACATTCACAGGTATGGTGCTGCACTTTTAATGTTTAATCTCATATAGATATGAATATCAGTTAGAAGATGACAAATTCTATATTTTCATAGAATTTAAACAGTTGAGCATCTACTGATGGCATTTTGCAAGTTTGAGTATCTAATGATGGCATTTTGCAATTTTAATTGTTTGGCTTTTCAGGATAAGGAATTGCTTTACAGTTTCATTTATAACCATTTCCCAAGTTTTGAAGTGGAGGTAATTTGTTTCATTTGCTCTTCTATTTTTTTATTTTAATTTTATTTGATGTTGCTTCTTTGCTAGATCATGACTGCCTTTGGTAAATGCATATTGTTTGAAAACTGGCTTTTGGTTGTAAAGGACCAAGGATCATCACTTGGATTGATAGGGGAACTTTCTATAGTTGCTATATTTTCCAAATGCAACTGAATTTAGTTAGATTTTTTTATTATCAAAAGTTAGGTTTATCCTCATTTCTGTTCTTTGAGATGGAATCATGGGTCTGATTTTTGTGTTTTTTGGTATTTTATAGTTGACCTGTAAAAAACAACTTTCTATGATATTTAAGTAATTTGGAGTTGGAACAATTCTAGCTAGGTGTTCTTTCAGCTGATTCAGGAATTATAGTATCTACTGAACCATAGGAGTTTGCATAATCTTTTAGCTTGAGGAGTGTTCTTTCAGTTTGAATTATAGTATGTGTTGGCTAGGTGTTCTTACATTGGAAATTTGAAGTTGCAATACAGCTTTAGGAGTGTTATTTAAGCTGATTCAGGAATTGTCTTTTCAAGGGTTGGGGGCGGGGGTAAAAGTTGGAGTTTGCATTAATATAATTTTTTCCCCCATAACAGAACAAGAGGAATTGTAAATCACCATAAGCAAACCATAGAAAATAATGCAAATAACTAAACTGGAACAAATATTATGAAGTAAAAGATAATTATATAATTGTCTTTTTTTTCCTTCTCTGCCAAGGTTATTTCATCTTTCAAGACCTTACCGTTGAGGATTAGTAATTGTCCTTCCTTTTTGCGTAATAATAATAAATATATATTTTTTACAACAGATTAATATAAACCCATCATCATAGGTATTATTATTATTATTATTATTATTATTATTATTATTATTATTATTATTATTATAACAGATTAATATAAACCCATCATCATACTTTATACATGCCGATTTTTTGTATCAAACCGGCTTATGTGTTTTGTTTTTTGTGTTGTGAGTAAAAGAGAGGAGACATTTAAGGATTATAAGTTGCTTCTTGCATCAAATATACAAAATTGCTTCTTCCAGCAATTTTCCTGTTTACCTAATTAAACTTATGTTTGTGTTGGATAAAGGCTTATTAAATTAGTTACATACTTTGGTTCATTATTCAACCTTTTATATTTACGCTTTAATACGTATAGCGAATATATTCTTAACCTATAAATGATATCCATTAAAAACATTAATCCCTTCATATAAATCAAATTTTTTTGTGTCCAGGATTAGCATGGACGAAGCCTCGAACAACACCTTTGTGCCTTTTGTGTGAACATCTATGTCATCCCCGGACACTATTATTGTATTAATCTTTCCAAACATTTGTTTAGATTGTTATTTGGTTATTCCTTAATATTTTATATTTGTATGCTTTTTCCTTTTTTTTTCCTCGCAAACGCGCCATGGCGCGGGTATTCTACTAGTAATATTTATATATTCAAAATATTTACGGAAATATTCATTTTCTGGCAAAGCTCACAAATTAACATTGAATTCTGAAAAGAGAATTGGGGAAAAATAAAAAAGAGAAACGTGGTTTGAAATCGTATTTTATAATATATATATCTATAACATTATAAAAGAGCCAAAGGCTCGAATGAACAGTGCCCCGTACGATGTCGTTTTATGGAATTCCGTCGCTGAGGTCGTTCTCTTCACGTGCTCCCTCCTCATATGTCCAGATTCGCCCCTTCTTTTTCATCTTTCTCCTCCCTCGCCGATGTCTCTTCCTCCGACTTCCCCTCCGCTTGCTGTCCCAGACGCCCCCGATTCCTCTTCCTTCTTCATCTCTCTTGAATCGCACCCCGACGTCCCCTGAATTGAGCCGTTTGCGTGTCTTAGGGCTGGATCAGATTTCACTTCGCCCTTTCTTCTTCATCTCTCTCCTCCCCTGCCGCTCTTTCTTCCTCCGACTTCTCCTCCTCCTGGCATCAGTCCCGACGCCCCTTGAATCGCGGCGTTTGCGTGCTTTACGGCTTGATTCGGTGAGCATTTTTTGGCCTTCTATTTTAGTAATTCCTGCTACTTAATTATTATGTTCAATTTGATTTGTTTGGCTCGATTTGAGCAATTTGAGGTTTAGGGTTCTTCGTTATTGTGTTAAACCTGAAAGCATAGATCAAAAGACCTTAAAATTCGTTATTGTAATTCCTGCTATTGATGTTGTTCACTCTTGTAAATTAGCTCTATTGCTCTTAAGGATCCGAAACACTATCCTAGGATACCCGAGATGGTTGATAAGTAAGGTGCTTCCTATTTGATGTCATAAAACTGAGTTCCTTTGGCAGGTGCTTCTTATTTTGTACGATGATATGTATTCTTGATCTTGCATGCCTCTTTCTTTTATCATAGGAAGATTTGACATTACATGTAGATTTTGGGACTCCTATTATCTTTCTTGATGATATAGAATTTTTGCCTTTTAGCTTCTGCTGCAATGCCCCATCAAGTAGAGAAGATAGAAATGCTTTAAAAATAAATAAATTGGATGCATCAGTAAGTAGGTACTAAGCTAGGGTTTATGATAAAATATGGATAGATTATTTGTTTGGGACTTTGTTGCTAATTAGTATGCTTTGTTTTAAATATCTACCTTAATCAATTTTACGTTCTTTTTTACAGAGTTATACTTTGAATATCACCACAGTGCAAGGCTTTGAAACATTTATGTCAAGTTTGAAAGATAAGAAATCACTTATTATTGACTAACTAAAGAGGAAGAAACCTATGTCTTTTGGCTGACGAAGTGTATGTTTTCAATCAGTGGCCTTGCCGATTTTGGGTTTTAGGGCAAGGGTTTCAGTTTTATTTCTTGGGCGTTTTCGAATTTTAGTGATTGAAATCATATGTTTTTCTATTCTATTCAATTGTTAATTGATTTAGGGTATTGTTATCCAATGCCCATGGTTGGAATTTAATGGTTGTTGGGCATGTGACCTTCAATTCCCACTATTCAGCAGCTGTCGATTTCTTTTGGCATGTGAATTCATAAAAAGACTTCATTGCCGTTGTATATCAAAAGCTGCAAAGGTTTCAGCCACATGTCAAGGAAAATCTGAAAAATCTACCATAGAGTTGCAATGAAACTCCGGTAGAAAGGGGATTTTATTACTTAATAGAGGTTCTTTGGAAACCAGCTCTTGTGTACTTTGAACTTAGAAACATTCGCCTTCTTATTTGAATTTATTCCTGCTGATACTAGCAAAGAGGGTGAAGAGCTCATTGGGTTATGTGGTTTTAGTGTCTCTTCTACAAAACCTAGATGGTTTTGCACGAACGTTTCTGAAATGAAGTGATAGCAACCGGCACTTCTATCTGATCTGTCGAGGGTGATTATTTTTATGTTTATTTGGTTTTAGATTGACATGAAGTAGTATTTGACGAGTTTTCACCATCCTTTCATCTTTGTGTGTCTGAACTTTTATGAAGGAATTTCATGTTGATTAAGGGTACTGATTTTATAAACTGTGTTACGATTGTCAGGTTTATGGAGATGATGAATGGTCATTCGGGTAATGTGAAGAAGGAACTGGAGTTTTTACCTGTCCTTCTGGTAAAAATCCTATGTATACATATCGTGAAAAAATTGTTCTTGGAACAACGGATAAGCCCAACTCTGAGGTTAATCGGATCTTGAGGGGGCTAAGCAGAGAGTGGCCTGGAAGCTCATACGAATTGTTAGACAAAAAATGCAATCATTTATGTGAACGGCTGGGTGTGCCCAAACTTCCAGGTGAATCCATTTGTCTGTTTAGCCCATTTCTCATCATTCATGCATCAAAAAGTGGAAGTGCATCACATATTAATTGGCTCGCTTATATATCTAATCATTTAATCGTAAAGTTGGCTGGTTTAACTAAATGCTGATATAATCTCAGGCCTCAGGATCCAAAGGTGTGTGCTTATTGGAATGAGTGGTGTTCAATACTGGTCTATTACTATTGTTATAGTATCTGGCATTACATTTTTCTTAGTACAAAACATAAACCAATGGTCCTTGCCAAAGAATCTTGACCAGTACAGTTCTTATTCGTTATTTATTTTATTATAAATTTTTTATCAGAACTAAGATAAGATAGAGTTGTTGATCACTGTGTTTTGAACTTTAAAGTAGTTGAACTACGGAAGAGTTGTATTTTGTACTCATATGTCAAGCCTATTTTGTCGGAGAGGAAAAGCAGTATTAGGAATGGAGTAGAACTGTTTCTGAACGGTTTTGTGTGCTGGGATACATTGAACCTCATGCAGTTGCAGGATTATTTTGAGCAATTTATTGAGCTATTGCCCTTTCCATGCTGCAGGTTGGGTTAATTGATTTGCTCATGCCGGTGATGCCGATGTAGAAATTGCTGGAAACACTGCATTCCGGGTGAGATACTATTACTGAGTTTGGGTTTGGATTTGCACTGAATTTCTATTATGTTTTTTATGTGCTTGGTCAGCATTGCCAATTTCTGAAATGGAGCTTTTGATTCAGTACTTCCATAAGTTGGTTTTGTAGCTGTATGGAAAGAGATTCCAATCCCCTTTCTTAATCACTACATTATTAAAGAGGAGCTCAAACCTTGTACAGAGTAAATGAAATAATAATATTAGTTACTGATATGTCCTTGTTTGCAAAAGAGCACCCCTATCATCTCGTATATAGGTGGGTGCTTGATAGTAACTTATATTTTTGTATGAATATGCATTCAAAAAGGACTAGACAAAAGCCACCCATTGTCTTGAGTAGATGGTGTTGTAAATTAATTCCGTGTGTTTTTCCATGTTACCATTCTTGTTTTGATGTTTTTTGTTTAAGCTTGCAATTCTTAATTTTTAACTAATTTTGAGCATGAGTAGTTTTAGTGCTCATAATGAACTCAATTATTGGATTTCTTATGTTAGCATCATTTATTAAATAAACTCCTTGTTAAATTTGCTTAGATGGTAAATTTCTGATATATTAATTAACGAGTTTGGTTGTGAATTTAAGAATTGTAACGTGGGTCATTTATATTAATTTCCAAGTTGTGGTGATTATTTGCTGCAATTGTGGGCCGTTATTGGTCTACAATGTGCTGATTTGTTTAGCTGCTGGTTCGTTTGGGGCCTGTTCTACGACTTTCATGACATGTTTGCTTACTGAGAAGGCGTTGTTTTGGTCTACTAAGGGAGTTGTTGTTGTGATGTGTTTTTTTTACCAATTCTGGTATAAATGGGGCTGTTTTGCGGGTGAATAATGGTTTTCTTGATATGTATTGACATTATTAACTTATTTTTTTGCTCTTTGGTTCATAAGAGGTTCTTAGTTTCTAATGCCCAAAGGGCTATTGCCATCACCAATTTCTGTTTCTGGAGCCTACGTTTTTCTTTTTTACAGAGTTTCCTCCACATCAAGGCCAGTCATTTAAGGAAAATTAAAGAGGGCCCTTTGGCGCATGTTGTTGGCCCCGGAGACGGATAATCATGGCACTTAAGAGACTAACAAGAAGGCGATTCTTGAGTCGCACTCTACTAGCCTTGTCTTCCTTTTATTAGAGCTTGTTTTGCCTATTCAAGGATGTAGAATACCATAATGTGAAACGTATTTACTTATTAACCATTACAATGAACTTTGTGTTCTATTCCTTGATTGATTACATGGATCGACCCTGTTCCAAGTGGAACAAGTGAAAATGGTGAAAATGTGGAGGTGAGAAAGAAATATGATAACATAAGTCTACTATATATAGACTGCAATTACGATAAAACTACGCGAATGTAATAAAACCGCGCGCGTCGCGCGCGGTTCTTACCTAGTATATATATATATATATATATAATTGGATGAAAGCATCATTAATTGCACTAATTAAATGTTAATAAATAATCTAATATATATATATATATATATATATATATTAAATATTAGCATGAAAAATAAAAAATCAAAATAACATTCTGTGGTTGTAGGTACAATTATTATACATGAAGTCAAAGGTTCAATTCTCCATATTTACCCTATTTTAGTTTACATTCATTATATAATTAAAGTTCTTTTGAAATATCACACCTGTGTCAGTGCATAGGTGTGATATTTTGAATATTGATAGAATACGCCGGAGTAGAGGGAGACCAAAGAAGAATACGCCGGAGTAGAGGGAGACCAAAGAAAAATTGGAGAGAGGTGATCAGACAAGATTTTGCCTTTTTGAATCTTGACGAGAGCATGATTATGGATAGGGCGCAGTGGAGGAGCATCATCCGGGTCAGAGAGGGTTGAGCTGGGACTCAGATAAGTGGCAAAAATCGTATCCTTTCACACATTTCTCACACCATGCTTGTTCATAGTCTCCTTTATCTGTTTGTTATACCTGTTTTCCTTTGGTTGTGCTATGGGTTTACGCAGGTGTTTGAGCCACCAGGAAACACTCTCCCGACTTGGTCGGGGAAAGAGTGCGTACAACTAGGCCCCCCAGACCTTGCTCAGGCGGGATAACTTGGATTGTTGTTGTTGTTGTTGTTTTGAAAAAATGAATATTTTTTAGATATATAAAATTGGGTGAAAGCATCATTAATTGCACTAATTAAATGTTAACAAATAATCTAATATATATATATATATATATATATATATATATATATATATATATATATATATTCAATATTACCATGAAAAATGAAAAATCAAAAAGACATTCTAGCATAGTGGTTGTAGTACAATTATTATACATGAAGTCAAAGGTTCAATTCTCCATATTTACACTATTTTAGTTTACATTCATTATATAATGTTCTTTTGAAAAAATGAATATTTTTTAGGAAAATATTCATTTTATTTGTTTTAAACCTAAACACATGCATTTATAAAGCATTTATCTTTTTTTTTTTGCGTATATAGTTGAATTGCATGTATAAGTGGGTAAGAAGATAAATATAGAGCCAAGTTAATATATTTATCGAATTTCGAAGATAAATAAACATATTAAAAATTTTAGAGATAAAATTATTAGTAATAAAATTACACTGATAATATATTAATTAAAATATATATTTAAAATAAATCCTCTATAGCTACAACATTTTCCAATTAAGTTTACACTATATTGTTTTTTATTTGGTTTAAACCTATACACATGCATTTCTAAAGCAATTATCATTTTTTGCTTATATAGTTGAATTGCATGTAGAAGTGAATAAGAAGATAAATAGAGTCAAGTCAATATATTTGTCGAATTTCAAAGATAAATAAAGATATTAAAACTTTTAGAGATAAAAATTAATGGTAATAAAATTACAATGATAATATATTAATTAAAAAATATATTTAAAATTAGTCCCGTGCATAGCACGGGCATACTCACTAGTTTTATAATAATTTTAGGTAAAACACGAATTCAAACTGCGCACACACACACACACATTATCACTTTTTTGCTTATATAGTTAAATTGCATGTAGAAGTGAATAAGAAGATAAATAGAGTCAACTCAATATATTTGTCGAATTTCAAAGATAAATAAAGATATTAAAAATTTTAGTGATAAAAATTATTGGTAATAAAATTACAATGATAATATATTAATTAAAAAATATATTTAAAATTAGTCCCGTGCGTAGCACGGACATACTCACTAGTTTTATAATAATTTTAGGTAAAACGCGAATTCAAACAGAGAGAGAGAGAAAGAGAGAGAGAGAGAGAGAGAGAGAGAGAGAGAGAGAGAGAGAGGTTATGATGAAAACACTTATGTAATTTGTGAACGAATCTAAACCACTGGATTTGAAAAGTGAACGACTACGAGTAAAAGGGCTTAATCAAACGAGTAAAAGAAGAATGAAAATTTTAAAATTATTAAATAGTAGTGGCTCATGAAATAAAGGGTAGTGATTCATCACATAATTAGTATTGGTTCATGAAATAAATAGTACTAGTTCATGAACTATTTTATTTTAAAAACAAATAAATAAATAATTAAAAAATAAACATTAGAATAAAATAAAAGAAGAATTAGAATTTTAAAATTATTAAAAGTAGTGTTTCATGAAATAAAGAGTAGTGATTTATCAAATAAATAGTATTGTTCATGAACCATTTTATTTTAAAAACAAATAAATAAATAATTAAAAAATTTAAATTTAAATAAAATAAAAGATGAATTAAAAATTTGGAACTATTAAAAGTAGTATTTTATGAAATAAAGAGTAGTGGTTCATTAAATAAAGAATAGTGGTTCATGGACCATTTTATATTAAAAACAAATAAATAAATAATTAAAAAATAAACATTAAATTCGCGTTTTACCTAAAATGGAGAAGTGGTAGTTGGCGACGAGGAGGACGAGAGTGACGTCGACGAGAGAGCCACTAGCACAGTACAAGCTTGCCGGAGGAGAAGAAGAGATGGCAATGATCGAGGAGAGCGATGGGGAGGAGGAAGCGGACGGGGTTGAGGAGCTTGGAGATGGAACTTCCTCCCGGGTCGACAGTGGGCAGTGAGTAGACCTGTCAAAACCCGACCTGACCCGCACGCCTGAAAATTTTTAGGTCAAGACCCAGAAATTTTGACCAGAAATTTTTTTTTGACCCGAATCCGAAAACCCGGTAATTTTTCGGGTCATTTGGGTTTAGACCCGGTGACCCGATTGATTTATAATTATATATGATTAAATTTTTTTTATGGAGATTTCAATTTATTACATTTTATAATTACAATTATTTGATCTTTTTTTTTTCAGATCAACTTTTATATTTATTTGTGTTGTATAATAGTCCATTCGATCGATAGTGTTTGATTTTTTTTATTTTTCATCATATTTTTTAAGATGATAAAAACCTCAAAAAAATTGAAACAATTATATGCCTATTACTAAATTGAATGAAATGATTTTAAAAAAACTTATTCAAAAATTTGATATTTTATATATTTTTAAATTTTATTAAAAATTACGAGAAATGATAAAAATCAAATATTTTAGATAAGATATAGTATATAATTACAAGGATTAGAACTTATGAATCATGTCTATAATTTTAGCATTTTAAAATTATCGCAAAATTACAAAATCATGATTTTTTTTACTTTAAAAAAGAAAAAATTGACAAATCCGTTCGGTTTCAATGTTTGAGAGTGACAAATCCGTTTGGTATAGATAGATATCGATATCACTTAATATGATATTTGATATCCAGCATTTGATATTGACAGATATCGATATACTGATTTTGAGAGGGATATCTTGATACCAATATCGACATCATGATATCAAGATATCGACACCATATGGAGCCTAAAGTTGATGTATAAAAACATATTTTGCACTATTATTTGAATCTTAGAAAAAAAATTCCAATCAAAAAAATTATTAAATATAATTGTAATTTTGGGTGGGTTTGGCTCGGGGTGAGAGAGGTGGACGGGGTTGGATCACCCCCTAAGGGATTGTACTAGAATGTTTGGCACATGCGGGGTGAGATTTGGGGTATTTCACAACCCGCTCAGAGCGAGATGGATGGGTGAACCTATTCTCGGAATGAGATAACACTTCCTAATCAATATATGTGTGTGTGAGATAACACTTCCTAAAATGCATTTGTGAGACTCTTTATGAATCGTCGGATGGTGAAAATTTGGAAGGTTAGATTAAAAATGCATCCAATAAAAAAAGAAATTAAATATAAATAAAGAAATAATAAATTTAGGTCTCCAAATCCCTTGTTTATCTCCTAATCAATAAACCATCCAACGTGGTCGTCATCTCACATGGTTTATCAACAAAGAAATTCACTTATTAATTATTGGGTGGGAGAAGGAATGCATATGCTTCAACTCTATGAACCCTTACTTTCTGCAGAATTATTTGGGTGGGAGGGTATTACGATGATGAATATACATATAATATTGTATATTCATTTGAATATTCGTATGAATATTCAATGAATACGGATATTCATTTATTCATTTGAATATTTTCTTAGTGTTCATTTGAATACAATTAATACATTATATTCATCTGAATATGCTCTATATTCAAATGAATATTTGAAAATTTTGAAAGTGAGAATAAATCAACGTTTTACATTTCATTTGAATATTTTCTTAATATTCATTTGAATATTCAAAAATTTTGAACATGAGAATAAATTTGAACGTACGTGGTTTTGCTAGAAAAAATTTAGATGGTACGTGGTTTTGATTTTAGTTTGATTTTGGGTAAGAGATACAGATTTGGTGAAAACTGAAAAGATATGGTTTGACATTTTCCCATAAATTATTGTGTATTTAAGAAAATAATTTCCAAAAACTATCTTTTAATCATAGCCCTCTATTTGATTTTAATCCAATGGTTGTGGATCGATCTCACAAATGCATTTTAAGAGATGGATGGATTGGATAGTTATATATATATATATATATATATATATATATATATATATATATATATAGGGTGGATCAATTGTGCACACCTCTTAGAGTGCACTTTGTGCACAATTGTTGACCTTTGATTGAGATGGAATGGAGGGTTGGGATTAATTTAATTTTTTTCTAATTTTTAATTAAAAAATTGTGGGCCCCGACAGATTTCAACCCCCAAGAACAAGAGTAGCGCGTGTGATTTTGGGAAATAAAAAGCTAATCCCAATCTCATTATCCTTCTTCATCGGTGGATCTGTGAAATCGTTCGCGGCGGTTCCTGTACGGGGTGGCGATGGAGTCAACTCAGGCAAGGCTGGCGGGGCGGACGACTCGGGAACCGGGATTCCTCTGACTTCTCCTCTTTCTTCTTCGTCCAGGGATCCATGGCTCCGACTCCGCCGTTCATTCTCCATATCCTTCAATTCGAAGCCGAGCAGCCATGAACACCGGAAGGGATGATGGCGACAGATCTGGGCGGTGGTGGCGACGGTCTGCTAAGATCGAAGGGTCCTGTGCTCGTTAAAAAAAAAGGCGATGGGGGAGTTGATGATCGGCGGCGATTGGGGATTTCGACTGGTTCCTAAGTCAAGGGCATCGGCAATGGTGTCGGTGTGTAGGAAGGGTGAGGGCGATTTGTTGGTGGAGGTAGGACGGACGAGGGCAAAGCAGTGAGGTGCTTCAATTCCTCTTCCTCTATCTCTTCTCTGACCTCTTTCTCTTTACTGTTGGCGCATGGATCTGGAGGTCCCGAGCCTGGACGATTTCGACTATTCGAGGACCTAGATCTGGAGGTCCGAGCCTGGACGATGAATCCTCTCTGGTTGTCGTTCTCTCTTCGGATCTTGCTGATTCTCTCCTTGGCTTCTTGTCCTCCACAACTTATTGGTATTGGGTCGAGCCTTCTTCCGATTGCGAATACATCGTCGATGAATTATTCAGTGGAATATAAACATTATTCGGTGAATATCTAATAATTATTCAATAGAATGTGCGTATTTTGTTACTGAGATATTAGATTTTTGATAATATTCGTTGAATTCTGAATAATTATTCAACGGAATCTGTATTTTTTTTTAATTTGGAATAAACTTGTGATTGAGATATGAGATTGTCGATTCATATTATTCGTTGAAATGTGAATACTTATTCAATGGAATATGTGTATTTTATAATTTGAAATCAATGTGTGATTGAGTTATGAGATTTCGATATTATTCGATGAATTATAAATAATTATTCAATGAAATAGGTGTATTTTGTAATTAGAAATCGATGTTTCGAAATAGATAACATAACAGTATTTGGTATGATACATTATTCGATAGGATGTATAATATTATTCGGTGGAATTACAAAATTAAAAAAAAAACGGAATCGGGTAGATCAATTAACAAATCACTAATAATTATTTATTTTTTCATAAAACCTTTTAAAACAAAATTAGCTAAAAAAATATTCAAAAATGCAAGATTTGGGGTTGATGTTGATTACACGCACTAGGAAGGAAGGAGGTGGTTTTGTTTTTGGACATGTGGGCCCCATTATAATAAATGAAAATAACAAAAATTTCATTTAATCTTGGTCTTCTATTTTCTTTCAATCAAAGGCTTAGATTTGTGCACAAAGTACACTATAAGGGGTGTGCACAATGGAACCACTCTTATATATATATATATATATATATATATATATATATATATATATATATATATATATATATATATATATATATATATATATATATATATATATATATATATATATATATATATATATATATAGGGGAGATTTCACATGCATTCACCCCTTAAAATGCATTTGTGAGATCGTGTATGAGCCGTCAGATGATGACAATGTGGATGGTTAGATTTGAATGAAAGAATTTAAGAAAAAAACATTTCTCTCTCCAAATCCCATCTTTCTCTCCTTAAACCATTGAAATGTGGGTTTCCATTAACCTCAAACGGAAGATTTGAATATTCAGAGAGAGTAGAGTCACAGTTGGAGAATATTCATTTGCAATGGAAGATTATAAATCAGACGATTCGGGTACAAAGCTAGCGGAAATGGAGACAGGTTAGAAATATTTTTTTTGTGTTCGTCAATGAATATAAATTGTGAGATTGTAATTGCTTGGCCAAATTATACGAGCAGTATATTGGGAGAGTAATTGTGAGAGTGTGTGTTCGTCAATGAATATGGTTTTTTTTGTTTATTTAACTCGTTCGGGTAGTAGAACGGTTGCAATATTAGGAGATAAAAAATGGTTAGAGAAGCGTAATTTAGAGTAAATGGAACATATATTCAAAATGAATATGTATTCAAATGAATAATTAAATATGTATTCATACGAATATGTAGAGGATATTCAAATGAATATTTATTCTAATGAATAAGTAGAGTGTATTCAAATGAATATTTAGAGTAGATAGAACATATATTCAAATTGAATACGTATTCAGATGAATAATTAAATATGTATTCATACGAATAAGCAGAGTTTATTCAAATGAATATTTATTCGAATGAATAATTAGAGTGTATTCAAATGAATATTTGTTAACATGAATAACACGCCGTACGTATTCAAATGAATATCTATTCAGATGAATATTTATGCACATTAAGGCGACTTTATTCAAATGAATATATATTCATATTCGGGAGACTTTATTCAAATGAATAAAGATAGTACTCAAACGAATATTTTAATAAGATATACAGGGAGATTTCAATCTTGAAAATAATCGTTTATTACCTTCTCATATTCAAAATATTCATTCATATTCATTAATATTCTAAACGTTTTCTAGTTAAAACTATCGTCAATTTGTCATTGTAAATGGATATATATAAAAGGCAATTTATTTTTTCAACCAAAAATCGATACATAACCTCCTATGTGGCATGTTCTATAAATAATATTTTCAACCAAAAATATTTATTAAAATAATAACTTATCATAATTTATAGAAAATTATCATTAGCCACAAATCTATCTATATATATTTTAGTTAATTGATAAAAATAAAAATAATTTCAAAGTCATACTTACCAAAACTATTAATACATAATTATTTGATAGGTGTTATTTTATTTACATATAGATTATATATTTGTGAAAAAAAATTATTTGTATAAAAAGTATTTATTTAATAACTATTATTGTATTTCTATTTATATTATTTTTTGGTGGAATGAATAATTTATATCTAGATTAATTTTTATTTTTCACACACTTTGATTGTTATTAATTCAATTCTCACGTTGTAATTCAAATTTATTATTTTTATCATACCTTAATAAGTTTTTTACAAATTATAGATGTATTTTTATAATATTGTATTAATATATTTTCATGTACGGAATGGGACACATACTAGTATAGGTATTTATGCCAAGTGGTTATATTTTTTCCAAATGGGAATAAACTTGAAATATATAGTTAAAAAAGTAAAATAAAAAGGAATCAATACATAATATACTAAAACATAGATGTGAAAATCATATGTGGCGAACTTTGGTGCGATTCAATTACGTGTCGGTGTCTGGTGCAATTTGGCACGATTTTTTTTGACACATCAATTAATGAGTATCCAATAAATTTAAGTCATGTCAATTAATGGTTTTCTTTTAACCACGTATCAATGTATGTGTCCACCTTAATTGATAAATACAATTAAAGAATTTTAATAAAAAAATAATTAAATATAGTCATATCTTGATTAATATTTACCTAAAATATTTATATCAAATCTTGATTAATATATCAAATTGATAAATTTTCATATCTAATTTCAAACTTATTATTTTTATTTTTATTAATTTCATACTTATTAATATGATGAAGTTTGACTATATTTGTACTAAATCATATCTAATAAAAATATAAATAATGTACAAGAGAAATTTATTAACTTATTCACGTTATCAGACCTAAAATTTCAAAGTGTATGCTTTAAAAATAAAACTAGTTAATTAAATTAGAAATTTGAGACCTAACCTAGAAACCCGGGACTCATAAATACCGGGTTCGGGTTTAGTTGCAGGTAAATTTGTCAAAAAAATCGGATCATCAGGTATGACCAGATCCATTAATATCGGATCGAATCAATCAAGACGAGCTACCCTAGTTAAAACAAGTTAAAAGAGCAACAAACAAAAATGGAATTTTGATAAACCGATGGATCCTAAATAGTTGTTCACTTGTTCTCTGTTTGGATCAAGATTCAAGATATAATAGAAGATGAAATCAGTTTGGTCCGTACTTACCTCCTTTTGTAAGAACCTATATTTTTGGGGGTGAAATTGGAATAAGTGACCTGTGAGGTCTCTTCTCCTCCTCCATTGGGAAAAGCTGAATCTTCCATTATTGGTGGGTCGTTGAGGACTTGAGTTTGAGGGAGGTCACCGGCCAGCAGAGGAGACGGAGAAGGGGAGTGGGAGGGAATGACCATTTGATTGCCTCATTGAGGACTTCAGTTTGCAGCAGCTCTCTTCGATCTCTTCCCTCTTGGTGTTTGACTGTTGGTTGGTTCAACACTGATCCTTACAAGTGTGGGGAAGGGGAGTTGCGTGTTTTCTATATAGAACTCCCCTTGTCAGAGTCCACACACGGACAACAAGATTTTCAGAAATGGGAGATTTCGAGAAATAGAAAAATAAAATATTTTTTTTTATAGATTTATTTTATCCCCACTAACCTAATATTTAATTAAAAATAAATAAGTTGGTTTAATTAAAAAATACTACGTATATCAATTTGTCTTACTGGTATCATTTTTTAATGGGCTATTTTACCATTTCCTCTTTTTTAATACCTATTGGTAGGGGTGGCAATCTCACCCGCACCCGACGGGTACCCGCTTCACCCGACTCAAAAAAATGGGTGAAAATCCGATTCAAGGTGGATATTAAACGGGTGACGGGTAAACAGGTGGTGGATCGGGTCAGATTCGGGTGGTAGTAATTTCACACATCACCCAACCCGTGAATCACCCGACATATTTTTAATATTTTTATTTATTTATTTATTGATAAATATATATACAATACCTTTCACCTAATGACCTAAACCCTAATCTGTCGGCTCTTTATGTCTTTCATTCAGTCGCACATCTCTTCCACTCCAGTGCACTCGCGAGTCGCGACCTCCACGCCGTCAAGATGATGACCAGCTCCGGCGCCGACATCTCCACCTGACCACCAGCCGGCGCCGACATCTCCAGTACCGCCGTCGACTCTACTGCTGGACTGCTTCGGTGGGAACTGGGAACTGGGAACATTGAGGTCCGAAAATTCCGAAATCGGTACCATCTCTACTTCTCTAGCTCTCTCTATATCTCTTTCTCGGTTTCTCTATATCTCGTTCTATGATTTCTATCTATTTGTTGCTTGTTAGTGTTAGATCCGAAATAGCAATTACTTGTTAGAATGTTAGATTCGAAATAGCATTGCTTTTTAGTTGTGATTGTGAGAACCGAAAGAGCGTGCATATGTAGTTGATTTTTTATTTAGATTCGAAATATGTATGTATGAGATTATAACTACTCTTGATTATGAGAATATGATATTCGAATTTTTTTAGGTTAGGGCTGATTTTTTATTTAGTCGTTGAATTTTTTAAATCTTTGAATGTAGGGAGGAGTAAGAATTGCTATCACAACGGATATGTGGACATCAAGTCATCAAAAGAAGGGATACATGGCTACCCCAACCCATTTTATTGATCATCAATGGGTTTTGCATAATAGAACATTGAGGGTAACATTTCTAACTATTTCCTATTTGTAGTTTTTGAATTTATTTTGTTCATAGTTGCTGATTTTTTTACTAGATTTGTGCTGTTTTGTCAAGCTACAGTTGCTGTTTTTTGCTAAATTAGTTGTTGTTTTTTGTTATAAGATGCTGTTTTTTGTTTTAAGTTGCTGTATTTGGCTAAATTAGTTGCTGTAAGTTGCTGCTTTCTGTTATAAGGTGCTGTTTTTTTGTTTTAAGTTGCTGTATTTTGCTAAATTAGTTGCTGTCACTAGTACAAATTAGGTCAAATATCACGGATATTTGAGGGCTAATATCACGGATATTGGGTAAGGCACGCCCGGGCTACCCCTCGGTGGGCTATTAGGGGAGGCAACCTAATATCACGGATCATTAAAGTGGTACGCCCGTGATATTAGACTGGGAGATTTTTCATATAACACCCTAATATCACGGATCATTAAAGAGATACGTCCGGGATATTAGGGTCTTTTATTTCTCATATTACACTCTAATATCACGGATCATTAAAGATGTACAACCGGGATATTAGAGTTTTGTGTAATTTTAATATCAGCCTAATATCACGGTATCCTCTGGGGACGTCCGTGATATTTGGTTTAATCCCTTTTCTTATATTGAACATATATAACGGTTTGTTAGGTCCGGACTATATATTTATATCCGGCTTTTAAAATATTTTATTTTATTTTTGCAATACTACCTGTACATAGAGTTTGACCAAACTTCAAACACACAAGTACAAAGTTTGTCCACAAAACTAACAGTAACTTTCAGATTAAATCGAACAACAGTTCATTACAATCTAAAGTCTAATCTACTATCAGAAATCATACTTGCTAATGTTCTACAGATTTGGAATGCTCCCAACATACTAAATATCTTTAAAACGTAAAAAATACAATAGCTTCTTCAACTACTAGGGATGTGACGTGCACGATGCGCACGGTGCCGATTGTACAATTGCATAGCTAAAAGATTAGATCTTCTGCCCAGATTTTCAATTTAAACACAACCTAGTTAAAAAGTACATGTTTGCAGCCCCGCTGGTGCTGATGGTGTTTTATATGGATCTAGCATTTGAATATGTTTCCATGTTTCCATCTGCATTGATGTTCCTTTTGTTTTTTGGTACAACTTGAGTTCTTTTCTGCAAAACTAAGAGTGATACAATGAAATTGTAAGTTAACATAATGTTGGTTTTGTTTGTCAAGGCCCAATGTGGAGTCTCATCTTACTATTAGTGTCGGAGAATACCTTTACTATGCATTTCCCAAAGGTGTCTGGTGGATGATCATGTGCTTGTTGTTCTTATTAAGCATTCACAAAGTACCCTGTCCATTCCTCCCAACTGTGAAAAAAGAGCTTTACAAATTTCAGACCAAGTCTTAAGGTAAAACTATTCCTTTTATATTATTCAGTCAGTCAATATGTAGTTCACATTCAAAGAACAGAGCTGACATTTTGGTAACAAACATAAGGTAACCATAATCAACATTCCTTCAACTTTTTACTTTTCTCTCGTCTAGCCTTTCATCAATACCTTTTTCCCTCTAGCCACTTGCCTTTTAGGAAAAAGGGAAGGAATGAAATACAAAGAGAATTAAATTTAATGTGCATCACTTTGATAGTAAAGGGCAGCCTGATGCACAATAATAATTGAGAAGGGCAAAGCGCCTATAAAACCATCCAGATTCCTCAATTAGCTTAAAAGTGATACGCATAAGATAATCAGAGTGTCGTATTCCATTCAACTGAAATCAATGTGGCATATGCATAAGATAATTTGTTGTCAGATCTCATACCTCTATTTGATACCCAATCAAACCTAGTAGATAAAGACCTATAATTTAGCAATAAAAAAACGCAGACACTGAGACAATGCCTTAATACCAAAAACAGATTAATAAACTATTAAACTTGCGACATACGAAACGCAAGAACAGAGTCATACAAGCTGAATTGAATATAAATAAACAATTTAAATAAAACAATAAGGAATGCAACATACAGTATAGAGAAATGCCTTCTTCCCAATGTTTGTAATTGACAGCTTATTTCGGATGGCAATCGAAAAGTTGTGTCAAAAACAAGCATGAAAATTGCAGTAAGAATATGCATAACCCTAAACTTAATCACACAAAAACTTAAAAATACAATCGATAAAGAACATTGATTGTAGTAAGAACATGTCATTGATCATGCTTAAGCAAACACTACGATTAATAGAGTTTCATATACCAAGGAGACTTAAGTGACTTGTAAATCCTTACTTAATTGCTTAAGAAGTAGAAGTACTTCAAAACTACAATTTTCTTCTATTTGAATGTCAAAAATAAGACCTTAAGCACATCCATGCCATAAAATGAAAACATTTAATAGAATAAACTCACAAAGATCAATTATCTAGATCAAGAGATGTATGAGTAGTTAGTTTTGTTTAAAAGTCATTCATCAAACTCACCCCTTCACATGATGTTCTTGCAGTTGTGCTTGTACCTAATGGTCAGCTAGTATTCCAGATGAACCCAGTGTTTCAAGTTTTCTTTGATAGTAGATGTTGCAAAGAACCATGTCCATTAGATTGTTATGTCCCGACTCAAATTAAGCCATGGGCACGTGAGATTGAAAGGTTAAAGGAAGAGATTAGGGAATAAGATAAAGGTTTAGGGAAGGAGGTCCGGAGGAGGTAAGGGAAGAGGAGAAACGGACTGTAAAGAGAGGTTAAGGAAGAGAGAAGGTAAAGGGGATAAGGAGAAAAGAGGTAATTTGACATTTGATTCCATGATGATAATTCTAATACAAGATATAGGTATTTATACCAATCCCTAGTAACCCCTATAATACTGCAAACTTTGTAGGTAATTATGAATCGTATGAGTAACACAAATGCATAAGAGGACAAGTTCCACAATGGAAATCCTTTAGAGATGATTCTGACATATATAGACAGCAACAAAAGTGCCCTTAACCCTTAATTAACCGACTTTGGATTTCAAATTCAGCATCAGAAAAGAAAATATAATAATCTACAACTCTATTATTTTGTTGATACATATGATATGCCCACACCAAATATAAATACAAGTTTCAACAGTTAACAACAGCCTTAACATACTACTATGTAAAGGATCTAAAAGTGCTCCTATCAGGGTTTTAAGGTGCTCCATTCTAATCCCAGTGCTCGAACGGAAGACATCTCGTAATGGAGTAGAGTCCCTTGCCAATTCGTCTCATCTCATTGGGGTACAAAAGTTAACCATCTCAACTATTCTGTTTTCTATCTATATCAAATTAAAATACATATGAATATGAAGAGTATGACAAGTCAAAGATGGCATAATGCAAGTGAAAAGGTTCAAAACACCAAACGGATAAACAGTAATAGGAAAAACGAAAAATGGAGGTAGCAAGACAGCACTACAGATTACACACTAAGAAAGTGGCCCTATTTCAATTTAAACAGTTCTAAAAAAGAAAGAAACAAAGATTAATTAGTTAGAGATTAAAAAACATACAACAAGTTGAGCTAAAATTTTGAAAATTTATTACTCACCTGATGGTCCCCTTGCACTTTGCATAATAGAAAAGAGTTGTTTCCTTCCCTCCCTTGTAAATGCAACACTATTTTTACCATTTTCTCTACTCATCATCTGCTAAAATAGAGATGGCTCAATACATTTGGAATTAACTTAGAAAGAGAGGACACTTGACCCCAAAAAAAAAAAAAAACTCAACTGCAAACAGTATTGCTGCCATATTTAACTGAGTTAACTTCTAAGGCTCTGACACGTGGTAAAGTGTAAGTGACTTCTTCACCTTGATGAGAAAGAATACGAGGGGCATTTATGGATTCAATTGCTGGCTGGAAAAAAAAGGGGGGCACATTCATTAGCATAAGCAAGAAGAACTATCAAAAGGGGCTTTCTTGCCTTAATTATGGAGGAAATAAAAGGCAAATTTATAGATGAAGCAAAACATTAAAACAGTCGAATGGAAATAAAATGGTTTATAAAAATAAGAAACATCTAAAGTACACAGAAACAACTTGAACCTATGTTGATGTTTTCCTGGAGTGACAATCAACAAATGTTGCATGCTATAACTTTACATTCAACCAAAGCGGCAATGAAAACATGAATTTTAAAGTCAATGGTTTCCAAGACTGACAACTAATAAACCTTTGATCCTAACAATTAAATTTGGTAACTCTCACCAAAATTTGCCACAACTACTAATTAAGAATGGCTTTGTCTCTAATAAAGACAAGGAAACAGTGATCGATTGAAAAAAGTAAAAAGATGAGGAGTTCAAAGAAGGATTCTAAGGAAATGGTATGTGCCATATGATACATGTTAATTTAACATTATAAAAAAAAAGGTACTTTCATCGATCAATTACCACTTCAGTGACCTTATATAATAACTTTCCTAGCTCTACCCTATATTTAGATGCTTACAATATCCACAATCAGTCCCATTGGACTGATGTGGGCACTGTAAGCAATAAAAATAATATATCAGGATAGAATATGCTATCATGTAACTTCATATTAACACACTACTTAGACAAAGCGGAGCTTAACCTGCACACGATGCCACAAAGTTTGGATACGAGGCTTTTTCTTAGCCAACTTAGTATATTTCATTTTGAAGCTCCTATGTCAAAACCAAAGTAATAGTAAAAAATCGAAGTACAAAATTTATTGAATTTTTTACTTCTGCCGTTCAATTTATTGAATTTTTAGTTATGTCACAATCATCATTGCTAGCAGGAAAAATATATAGCTTCATTTACAATCATATATAAGGCTGAAAAAAATAGATAGAAAAACTCCAAACTCTATATATTCCTATTATTGTATACTTTGCAACACTAAAAGAAAGAATCGATCAGCATCAGGGAACAACAAGGCACAAGGCGAACAACAGCAATCGAAAAAACACGAACAGCAACAATAAAAAAGGAAAAAGAACAGCAGCAGTCGAACGAACAACAAAGATTTGAAATCAAAAACCACACATATACGCATTACTAACCTGAAGGCCAGTAGATTTACTTGCTATTGTGCTTGCAGTCTCAAAAGCCCTCTTCAGATCAGATGAATAGATAGCGAAAATGTTAACCTCCCTGGACAATCGATCAGCTACCTAAATGGCATGAGATTACCATAAGATTTGAGCAGAAATACAACACCAAATCGACCTGTAAATGGCAAAAGACAGAGGTAACTCACTACAGCAGCTTGTTGTCTTCCTATCTCATTCAAATCGACATCTAACTGGCCCTATAGCAAATTTAAACACAGAGAAATCATCAACTATTAAACACCGAACAAATGAATCACGATTCACTCTCTTGTTCTTTGAAATTCCATATTATTTCTCCTCTTCCTATTTTACATCGTCTGTTTTTCTATTGTAAATTTCACATCATCAAACTGAAAAATTCAGTCAAACAGAACTAAACCGCACGGTGCAACAAAGGAAGTAGACATGAATTAAACAAAGTGAAGGTGAATATGAATGGGAGAAAGCAATACCTGCAATTTCCTGAGAGCGTTCCATTCAGTTTCCCCGTGGCACAGTGAACAGATTCAGCGATTTCCCGAGAAAGCAATACCTGCAATTGTTGCAACGCTGGAGCGATTTGAGGATCCGAGATGCAGTGAACAGATTCAGCGAGACGCCGGAGCAATTTGAGGATCCGAGACGCAGTGAACGGAATCAACGTTGAGGGTTTAGGGTTCTGCGATTTGAGGATCCGAGACGGCGGAGCGAGGCAAATGCGATTATGCGAGCGAGACAGAGTTGGAGAGAGAGGGGGAACGGGTTGCTAGGTTTAAAAAGTCTAATATCTCCCTTTATGGAATCCGGGGTATTCTAACGTGATAATAACCTAATATCTCGGGCGTGTCTCCGATTTCAAAGTCCGAAATATTAGCTTTTATCACACTTATGCTACTCACCCCTAATATTCCGGTTTTTATGATTTAGATCCGTGATATTAGTCTTTTACCCATTAAATCTTTTTTCTTTCAATCGAAAAGGTCCTACTATTACGGATATATAAGACCCGTGATATTAGGGTTATGTAATAAAACCAACATTTTGTACTAGTGTGTAAGTTGTTGTTTTTTTGTTATAAGATGCTGTTTTTTGTTATAAGTTGCTTTTTTTTTTTTTTTTGCTAAATTAGTTGCTGTAAATTGATATTTAGTTTATGAATGTAATTAGGTTCGCTTGTGTTCCTTGCCCACACACAAGATAAATTGGCCCAAGTTTTGGTTGAATGTTGCAACATGCACAACATTGCTGAAAAGCTATCTGCTGTTGTTGTGGATAATTGTTCTACAAATGATGCAATGATGGATGTATTGCGAGGAAAATTTGAGTCAAGCTCTCTTATGTGCTTACAGAATTGGATGCTTGAAGACTTTTCAGGTAATTTCATCTCACTTGATATTTCTAAGATATAATTGATATATATTTGTAAGTTTTGACTTATAGTTAATTTGTTTTTCTTATAGGATGTTCAGTTGAAAATCCTCAAGCATGTGGTACTTGTACGGATGATGAAGATTTGGAAGAGGAAATCGTCAACATATGACTATTTTATAGGATGCTTGCATGGAACGATCTTTCATCGGCTATTGATAATTTGATATGCTTTGAAGAAAACATGCTTACTTGGAAGGACCTCTTTTGCTTGGACGTTATTTTGTTTCTCATTTCTCAAAGATTATATCTTATGATTTGTTTTGTTTTCAAGACTAGTAGTATGTGTGATTGTTGGAATGATATTATGATGTTAATCTTCTAAGACATTATTTTGTATGGTGGTTACAATTTAGCAAGTTGTTTATTGTTAAATGAAGGTTGTTTTTGATTCAACGAATGGCTGATTTTTGTTAAATTGTTAATGAAGGGCTGTTTTTGGTTCAATGAAGGATTGTTTTTCGTTAAATGAAGGGCTATTTTTTTAGTTTACAGGTTTTTTTTCGAATTTAAACGATTAGGCTTTTCACCCGAACCACCCGATAATCCGGTGGGTGACGGGTGAAATGGGTCGGGTGGATGGTCTGGCGGGTGATGGGTCGGATTGGGTGGTGGTTTTTGGGTGGTGGATCGGGTGAAAATTTGGACCATCCACCCACCACCCGACCCATTGCCATCCCTACCTATTGGTCGCTTTATGTTTTATTTATAAAGATTGTAATAGTTTCCTTTTTAATACCAATTTGACAAGTTAGCCACTTTTAGGATAAGACATTTAGTGTTTTTTTTTTGCCTCAAGGATAGTTGTAATCACTAATGACATTTTTTTTTGTGACACTTTCGATTATGGTAAGAAGTTTAGTGTTTTTGTGACACTGATGTCACCAAAATAAAACACGTGTCACCAAACTAAAACTCTATGATAAGAAGATTATAAAACTTAACGGAGCTAAAGTGGTGTCGATAAAAATCGGTGTTTGCTATGGTTTAGGGTTTATGGTTTAGTTTTTAGGGTTTAGAATCCTAAACCCAAAAGTCTAAACTCTAAACCCTATAATATGTGACAATCATGAACATAACATACTTTGGTGTTTAGTAAGCATCTATCTTTAATGCTGATAGAGCAAAAGTAATTCGATAAAAGATCCATGGGCATAATTGTCATTTACGAGGTGGCCTTAATCAAACCCTAATTCAGACTATATATAATTGTGATTTACAAGGGTTTAGGAGGCTTCTAGATCAGCCAACACACGCTCTGACTTGAGGGGGAGCGAGCCCCGCCTCTTCTTCTCCTTCTGATTTGTGCAGGAAGATCGATCGTCGGAGAAGGATCGATGCGGATTTGATGTATTACATTTGGCGCCGTCCGTTGGGATTCGATCAAAAGGCCAAAAGATCGGATCTCTCAATGAACAAAGCAACAAAGATCGATTGATCGGAGGTTGGATGAAGCGGCGGATGGAGTAGCAACTGCCACCGCTGCCTCCGCTTCCAACGTTGAATCCGAAGCCACCATGGTGTCCGCCTCCACTTTTGGAAAGATTTCCGCCTATGCGGTTGCTGGAATTAGCGCCGCCGTCAATGGAGGTGACACCGATCGCCTTGGTTTTGTCGTCAACGCCGACCGGGACGCTGTACTCGACGGGATCGTCCTCCTTCATGGTTCGAAACCCGCCGGATCCGATCGAGGACTGGGGCACGATGAAACCGTGGCCCTTCTAGTCATTGAACCGCCGTACTACGCCGGTTGATCGAGCCTCGCCGCACCGCCACCGCACTCCGATGTCATCGTCTGCCCCACCGTCGATGGAGTCGCTGATCCTGCAACTCCACAGTGCAAGCGAAATCTTGAAGTTTACAGTCATTATTCGTTGACAATATGAAATTATTCGGTAATTTGTTCGTCATTATTCATCGAACACTTAGTGCAAGCGAAATCTCCTCCTCCCCACAAAAAAAAAGCGTTACCTCTATAAAAAAAAAGGTTAAATTTGGTGAATATCTATTTTAGATGTGAAAATTAAGTAAATGTCCATTTTTTTACATAATTAAGTAAATGTCAATTTTTTCCAAAAATACCCCTCCTTCCCTATCCCTAACCCTTCCTCCTTCTCTTTGACCATTTTTAATTTTAAAATTGACTAGTCAACATTGGCCATTTTGGTCAACGTCTGCATTTGGTGATAGTTTTTTGGTGACAGTTGTGTATATTTTTTTGGTGACAGTTATTTGCGATGATTATTTTGGTGACAGTTGGCTTTATTGGTGACATTTTATTTTTTTTTCTAGTGACATTTAACGGAATTTTTTTTCTAGTACGGGTGTACACTGTCACCAACCTATTGTCATCAATTACAGAACATTGTCACCAACCTATTGTCATCAATTACGGAATTTTTTTCTAGTACTAGTGAACACTGTCACCAACCTATTGTCATCAATTACAGAATATTGTCATCAACTACAAAACATTGTCAACAACTTTTTGTCAACAACTATGAAATATTGTCACCACCAATTTTCACTAACTGCGTATTATCACCAACTACAAAATACTGTCACCAACTTATTTTCAACAATTACGAAGCATTATCATCAAATTATTTTCACCAACTTATTGTCAGTAACAAGTGAACACTGTCACGAAACATTGTCACAAATCAATTGTTACCAACTACAAAACATTGCCACCAATCTATTATCCAACTTTTTGTCACCTACTATGAAATATTGTCTCCACCAATTTTCACTAATTACATACTATCACCAACTACAAAATATTGTCACCAAACTATTATCAACAATTATGAAACATTGTCATCAAATTTTTATTAACTCTCACAAAAATATGTCAACATAACAATAAATGACACCACCACATTTTATATCATCAAAATATTATCACCAAATAAAATTTAAAAAGTTTGACTAGTTTCTCTCATATGAAATTATCACAAAAATAGTGTCACAAACTTATTTTCACCAATTACAAAACAATGTCACCAACTAGAAAACAATATCACCAAACTAAAAAAATGTGTACAATATTAATGTCCTCACCGTTGCCACCTATTATTAACTCACTTTTGTCACAAAAATATTGTCACCAAATAAATTTTTAAAACTTTGACTAGTTTCCTTCACTGAAATTGTCACCAAAATATTATTTCAACACATATTTAACAAGCAAACAAACAAATCGTAAGATGATAGGCAATGCTATTCATTTTCTATTCTTTAGGCATATGAATGCTTCGCTAAATTTATTTCGCGCATGAATTCCAAAAGCCTGTACAAAATGGTAAACAGGGAGCAAAATGAGCAATTTTACTAATCGAATCCCTTCACAAACCACATATCCTGTCTTAAAATCAGGCGTTCAGGTGGAATCTATTTTGCCCGATCATAGAATTTTTCGAAGTGTTTCAAAGCCCAATTAGATAATCAATAGCAAGAGCATAAGTTGCAACCGAGCTCACAATCCAAAAATTGAATCGGAAAGGAAAATGACGAACTCATAAGCTTAATTACCGGCGCAATTACTTCGGAGCAAGGCTGTCGCGGATAACCAGGAGATCTGCCAGATTCTTCGAAACCCCCGAGAGGAACATGGCGATTCAGGTGATGATGTTATTTTGGTCTCTTCCACAATTAGGGGTCACCTCTGTAAACCTCTGATTAAGCCGCCTCTGCGTTGTCGGCCGATAAACTGCGCTCTAGAGATGGTGGAACAATTCGAAGAAAAAATTAGGGTTTAGTAGAGAGACTCGCCGGCCCCCCACCACTCGGAGGTATAACGCCAGTCGCCTTCGTCTTTGGTTTGATGGCGGGTGGTGGTTGAAAGCCGACGGAGTGTAGGGGTGGAGTTCTAGTTCGATCATTTACTTGATTAGATATTATGGAATAAAACAAGGGTAGTTTGGGGTTTATAAAAATATTATGGATATTTACTTACTTGGCAAAAATAAATGATCATTTACTTGATTAGATATCCTAGATGGATATTTGACCAAAATTTTCCAAAAAAAAAACACACACGCGCTTTCCTTCAACAAGTTGGCTATAAAAGTGGTGGGGGCCGTAGGGCCTACTCTTTTTTCTTTAAATAAAAAGAGAAATTCTCAATTAATCTCACACATCCATTTCTAACCAATCAATGACCTAGATCTCTTAACATTTAACACCGTAAGAAGTGGGTACACTTGACCCAACCTTTATATATATATATATATATATATATATATATAGAATGTGGTTCAAATGTTAACAAGCCTTACAATATAGACCATTGATTGAAGAGGAATGGATGGACAAGATTAATTCTAGATTTTCGGATTTAAAAAAAAATAAAAATGATGGGACCCATGTGAAACACATTCCACTCTCAATGTGTGGCGTGTGACACAATCTCTGGGAGAGAAATTGGTGTTTTTTTTTTTGTTTTTTTTTTGATAAGGTAAAGATTTGGGTGGGGTTAGGCCCTGCTAGACCACCATCCAAGGGCATCCTTGCGGATGCAAACGCGCAGAGCAATATCGGCAAGGAGGTCCCGCGTGTGCGTTGTGTGGACTAGACGCGCGATCCTGTCGGCGGTCGAGTTCACCTCCCGGAAGACATGACTGAATTGCACCCTAGCAAAATGTTGTAGTAAGAGCAGGGTGTCAGAAATCAGCATCTCGATCTCCCATGGGCAGCACCACAGACCTCGCAAACAATTGATGACGGTCAAGTTGTCGCCTTCAATTATGATGTTGGGCAGTCGGAGCTCCTTTGCCTTGGCGATGCCTCCTCTGATCGCCAGAGCCTCTGCAATTAATGCTGAGATGTGTCCACATTTGGAGCCGCCACACTCAATGACTGTCCCACTGTGGTCCCTAATAATGAAACCTGCAGAAGCTTCACCCGAAGATAGTTTGGATCCATCAAAATTAATTTTAAAAGATCCCTCATCTGGTTTGCTCCATCTCAAATTTCTTCTTCTCCGTGGTTGAGTTGTCCGAGTTTTCTGGTTGTAGCATGTTGACTCATCTTCAAAGGTCAATTTAGAGTTAGCCCAGTTCTGTAGTTGTTGTTTGGTATAATTCTCCATAATATGTATGGATGTTGTATTGAGGTTTTCAAATACTTGTCGATTCCTGCTTGTCCATAGGCTCCACCATGTCGTCGCAAGTCTTCCTTTCTGCTCGTGGTTGAGTTTAGTAAAAATTTCACATAAAATGTTTTTGATCGATTTGTTTCTAGTGTCAATTTCTCGAATCACTTTTTCAATGTTTGGGTCAATTTTTTGAATCAGTTGTAGGGTGTGGTGGCATTCGGTAAAGAGATGGATTGGGCTCTCATCCGTCCGATCACACAAAGCGCAAGAGAGTGGGACATAAATGCCTTTGTTTGCTAGTCTGGTTTTCGTTGGGATTCCATCTAGTGCGAGTTTCCAGATGAAGTTTTTGACTTTCGGGAATGTGTCTAAAGTCCATATCCATGTCGTGTCACTACTTTCTTCCATGTTTTGCTTTATGATGTGTGCTAGGGCACTTGCCGTGTTGAACCAACCATTTTTACTTGGTTTCCAGTATAGTCTGTCTTCTATTTCGTGTTCTGGTATGTAGATGTTATCGATCTTGTTGACCACATCCATCGGGAGGATGTTGAATAGTTCATCAATATTCCATTTCTTGTTGATGCCGATGTATTTTTCCGCCTTGTCATTTTCGTTGATTGTGATATTGGGATGTTGTTGTCCTTGTAGTGGTTTTCCGTCTAGCCAGATGTCTTTCCAAAAATTGATCGTCTTCCCATTTCCTATTTGCCATATTAGTCCTTTACAGAATTCTTCTTTTAGTTCCATTAGTTTGACCCATTGCCAAGATGAGTTACCTTTTCGCTGGTATTCAAGGAGAGGGGTTTCTTTCAAATATTTTTCTTTGATCACTTGGACCCACGGGTTACATGGCTCTGCTAAGATTTTCCAAAGCAATTTCATTTGTAGTGCTTGGTTCATATCTTTTGTTTTATGTATTCCTGCACCTCCCAATCGTTTCTGTTTGCACACTTTGTCCCAACCAATAAGAGGGGAAAATGACTGGTCTTTGTTCCAGAAGAAGCATCTGTTTATTTGGTCAAGTTCTTTATGGATTGTTGTGGGGAGCATAAAATTTTGCATGATATAATTTGGCTTAGTTGCCAGGTTTGATCTTATTAGGGTCGCCCTCCCTTCTTGTGAAAGGGAGTTGGCTTTCCATTTCGTGAGTTGTTGTTTGGTTTTGGTTACTGTTTCTTCAAAAGTGGTTCGGTTGACTCGACCATTGATAATTGGACAGCCGAGGTATTTATCAAGTGCTATCTGGTTTGTGATATGGATCGTACTTTGGATTAGTTGTTTTGTACTGTTCGGTACTTTTGGGGTAGTTTGAAAGGACGATTTGTGAAAATTGACCTTTTGTCCCGATATGGCACAGTAGTCGTCAATAATATTCTTCACTACTCGACACGAGTCTTGGTTTGCCTTGGCGAATGTCATCATATCGTCCGCGAATGATAGGAAGGGGATTTTCATGCCCGATCTAGATATTTTGAATCCGATGGATTTGTCTGACTGGTTTGAAGCGGCTTGTAGTTTCCTAGCAAGAATTTCTGCTCCTATGATGAATAGGTAGGGTGAGAGTGGGTCTCCTTGTCTGATCCCTCTCCCTGGTATAAAGGGGTCCGTGGGGCTGTCATTAACCAAGACTGAGAATGAGACGGTCTGGACACATTGCTCTATCCATGTTCGGAATTTTTGGCAGAAGCCGAATTTTTCTAGAACTCTGAATAGAAAGTCCCATTCTACTCTATCATATGCCTTCTCCATATCTAGTTTGACGGCAATCCATCCTTCTTTTCCGCGTCTACTCTTAAATGAGTGGAAGATTTCATGGGCTATTAGGACATTGTCTTGGATAGCCCTGTCTGATACAAAGGCCCCTTGGAGGGGGTGAATGATTTTCTTTAAAATCGGTTTCATTCTTTCTGCAATGATTTTGGCTATAGCTTTATAAATTGTTGAGCACAAGCTTATTGGTCTGAAGTGGTTTGTAGTTGTCGGGTTGTCACATTTTGGGATCAATGTGATAAAAGTGTGGTTGATTTATTTTAGGATTCGACCAGAGTGGAAAAATCCTTTGATTGCCTTTATGACTGATGGGCCTAAAATATCCCAGTATTCCTGGTAAAATTATGCTGTCATTCCATCAGGTCTTGAGGATTTATCTTTTTCGATCGAGAAGAACGCATTTTTTATTTCCTGGTTTGATATTTTTTCAGTTAGCTTCGAGTTGTCATCATCAGTGATTTCTGTGTTGATGAGCGAGAGGTACTCATTTAAAAGGTTATGGTTGATGGGTTGCATCCTAAATCTTTTTTCGAAGTCGTTTTTTATTTCTCTTGTAATGTTTTCTTCTCCTGTGGCTAGTGTGCCATCTGTATTTTGAATTTCTTTTATGAATTTTCTATTTCTCCTTCTTGATGCCATTTGGTGGAAATACCCTGAGTTCGTGTTAGTCAATTTGAGATGTTTTGTTTTTGCTCGTTGGCTCCAGTACATTTTATGGTAAGATAAGATTTTATCTCTTTTATTTATTAGTCTATTCTGTTTTTGGTTGTCGTTTCCATTCTGGGATATTCCGTTACTTTTCTGTAAAGTGATGAGAGATTCATCAATTTCTTTTAATTGGCGAAATATATTTCCAAATGTTTTCTTATTCCATTCTTTAGTTAGTCGCTTAAGTGTTTGGGTTTTTTTCACCAGATTGTACATATGTGAGCCCGTAACATGTGATCTCCAAGCTTGTTGAACCACATGTCGACAGTCTTTTCGTGTATTCCACATTTTTTCAAATTTAAATGGTTGAGCTTTGAACTGTTCTTGGTTATCTAATTCTGTTACAATAGGGCAGTGATCTGATGATGTAAATGCATGATTTTTCGTTGTGATGTTGGGGAACCAGGTGAGTATTTCCTCTTGTATTAAGGTTCTGTCAAGTTTTTCCATGATGTTATTGATATTGGATCTATTTTTTCTCCATGTAAAAGAGTTTCCAATCGTAGGAACTTCTTGTAAGAAGCATCTATCTTTGAATTCTGTTAAGATTCTATATCTGTTCGGGTGTGGTTCCACTCCTCCTTCTTTTTCTAAGCTGTTTTGGATTTCATTTAGATCTCCCATGATCATGAATGGGTAGTCCAAGCTTTGGACGTATCGTTGTAGTCCAGTCCAAAAGTTTGATTTTTCGTTCTCATGAGGGGGTCCGTAAACGAAGACAATATTGATAATGATGTTTCTATGTTTATTCTCGTATTTGATTACTATGAATCTTTGATCCGTATATAACATTTCCAGTGTTTCGTTCTGAAAATTATGACTTTTCCATAGGACGCATAATCCTCCTGCTCTGCCCGTTGCGGGAACCCAAATCATATGATCAAATCCAGCCTTTTTCCATATTCTCTCATTTGGTTGTCTTTCTGTTTTTGTTTCTAGTAATGCAAGTACTTGAATTTTTTCTATTTTACATAATGAGTCTATTTCCTCCCATAGGTTTTTACGGCCTATACCGCATATATTCCATGAGCATAATCTCATATTAAACTCTTTGATTTGGAGGTTTCCATTCTAATATGTTTTCTTTGGTATAATTGAGAGGGTCTGTGTCTCTTCATATCTAAGGTATGATGGGTTGCAATAACCCCATAGACATACCAATATTGCCAAAGATCACAGAAGGCACATTGGTAGAGTTTTTCCCACCAATTATTCATTTCATTTTTGATAAGCCGTCGTCTCATAAATACAAGGTATGAAAGTTCAATATGTTTAACTGGCCAAAAATAATCATATATCCATTTGGAGCTCAAACTATCAATGGAAAGGAGGGCCATAATCTTTTTACAGTTTCTCTTCACTCGATCGGAAGATAAGACTACCTCAATTTTTCTTTGGTCATAATGTGATGTCTCGGGGTTCCTTTTTCCATGGGTTTTCCTTGCGCTGTTCTCCATGTCATTTTCTGGTGGTTTTACCTTTCTTTCAGTAAGTCCTTCAGGTATCTTGAGTTGCTCTCCTCTAGTTCCATTCCTGTTGTTTCTTCTTGGTTTCCTTTTCTTTTCTGGTTGTTCTCGCTTCTTTGTGTCTCCAATCCATAGAGGGCGTTGATAGCGCTGGCCAACTTTTATCGTCCTTTGTTCTAGTGTCAGATCAATTGGATGGTTCTGTCCAGGAGAGGAGCTCTGCTGCATAGGAGGGTAGAAACTGTCACAAATCTGGTGAAATCGGTCTCTCATTCTAGTCTGATGGTTTCTGTTCGCCTTTCCTAACAGAATTAGCATAAAATTGTCAATATACAATTCAATAGACTTTTTACTTATCATTTGTTTCTTGAGTTTTGTTGATTTTTCTCGTCTTTTACTCATGTGTATATGGACAGTATGTTTCCACCAATTCGTGCTTATGAGGACCAAGTTGAGTCCATCGTTCATGTATCCACGAGTTCCATTTTCCCAATCAAAGATACTAACAGAAATATAACACCAGTGCACAACATGATGGTCATAGAGAATGGAGAAAGCTCTATTTAATTGAGTCATAGATGTAAAAATTTCAGTATTGTTCATCTGTTCATCAATCTTTGAATTTTCTTTGTCATTTCTACTAAAGAGAGATAAGATACTCCACCAAAACCTAATAGAAATAATAACAATTTGCACCAGCTCAATTATTTCAACATCATCAGCAACTTTACTTGGGCTACTTTCAATTTTCTTTCCATTCATTTTTCGATTTCTAGTTATTTTGTGACTAATAAACCAACTGGAAGGCAATATAGAAAGCCATTTTTCCTTCCCCATGAAATGTTTATGATAGGTTATCCTAGTACTTCTCATCCATTCAAGCATCTTTTCAAGAAGATTATAGAACACATCTTCAATTCCTTGTTCTATGTCGAGATTATCGGTTTTATTCTTTGTTCTATAATCAATTTTGTTCATTGTTCTTTCATCTTTCTTATTCGGTTTCGACTTTTCTTTCGGTTTAGAGTCTCTTCTCAGTTTTCTAGTAATTGAAGCATGCATAACAATAATCCAGATCAGATGCAAAAGGAAATTCTTCCATTTTCTAAGCACAATCGACAAATAGATATTATCAGATAACCATTCAATCGGTTCAATCATGTGTACATTATCAAAGCTTTCGATTAGCCCTCTCATTGTATCAGTTCTAAGATCATGTTGTTCATTTCTGCCTTCTTTATGAATAGAAGAAGAGATTCGGATCTTTTTTGGTTTATCAGTTCTAGATTCAAGCCAAAAAAGAATTTGTGATGTGTATGCAGATTGAGAGAACCAAGATCGAACTAACCTGATAGTTGGTTGGTATTCCATGATTCGGCATCTGTCAGGTCCTCCGTTCTTTGGATCAATTTCGATTTCCCATCGTCTGTTCACTTGGTGCCATTTTAGGAACCTGGATCTTGACTGTTGGTGTTGTCGGATGTGCTGATTTTCGACTATTTCTAGATCCGCTCTTTTTTCTCCGAGAATAAGATCCGAAGGGAACCCAAGAAAGGGCCAACAAGTCGTCTGAGTCACCCTACAAAGGGGTTCCGAGTGGGACATCAGCTTCAATTGATTTACTCTCTGAAGGGGGTCCAAAAGGGACCTCGCGAAATCGCCATGGGAGTGAACACCGCTAACGAACTAAAGTCTCCCGACACCAGCCAGCCGACAGCGCCGCCCGTCCCGAGTCACCCGCCACCAGCAGCATCTCGTATTCTTTTTTCTTTTTTTGAATCTCCACCATCTTCTCCTCTTCTTGCCCAATCCCTCAACTTGTGTTTGTGGAGCTTTCTTCCCACGAATCTGCTCCTTCCTCTTGTAATTATTTGTGTTTGGGTATCTTTTCTGGATGGGAATTATGAGGATTTTTGTTTTTCTTTCGGATTTGGTGGTTCTAGCTTTCGATTTAGGGTGATTTGAGGCTCGATTGTTGCTGCTGGTGACAGATCCGGCTGATTTGGGGGCGAATTTGGGATGTCGGCGTTCAAGCAGGTGGCTAGGGTTTGGAAGGCTCTCTTTCTCTCTTTTCTCTCTTTTCATCGTTTTCTTAAGTCCGGTTTTAGCCCGGGGAGAGAAATTGGTGCAACTGCCAATTCAAGATGTTAATGGTGGGGCCATGTTGATTTTTTTTTATTGTGGGATTTTATTGATTTTACCTTTTTTAAAATATTTTTGCACAAAAATTGAAGATCCTGATCACTGGTTGTTATGTCAGATGTTTAAAAATTACTAGTAACTAGTACTTTTCCCGAACCATGTTCGGACTTTCTCAATATATTTTCGGTTGAGCATCGGTTTTTAACTAACTCATTGTTTTGCCATTCTCTTTGAAATCTTGGGTGAATTCTTTTATATAGGCAATCGATATAAAAAATGTGACAATGAATAGTAGATTGACCGCTTCCACACTTGTTCTAACATGTGCTCAACTTGGAAGTAAAGAAAAGGAGCCTTACAATTATTGACATGAGAAACCCGAGTCTGGCTATATTCTCAGTGATACTTTCAAGTTACATAACATATTACACCTTTCAAATTGGTTTAAATTATAAACCAATTTGAGAACAAAAAAACCCTAAATTTAAATGTATAAACCCAATGAAACTAAAGTATTAAAAAATGATATTTAGTGTGTGTTTTTATAATGTATTAGTCCAATAATTAGAAAAAGATAACACTATGTTTAAGTTCACAAACCACACTTTGAATCAAAATACTCCGTATAAGTCATTTTAACACGCATTTTCACGTCTTAAAAACTCTATAGAATAATAAATTTCTTTTCAAAATTTTTAAAATAATTTCAAATTTATTACTAATAGGTTTAAAATTATTTGAATTTTTTTTAAAACAAATTAATATTTTATAGAATTTTCCACACATTTAAAAAACACGCTAAAATGTAAAATGCCCATAATTCGCTATTGTTTTTTCTGATTTTTTATTCTTTTCCCACCGCTTCTATTATCATTTGCTTGGTCAACATATTGATTACCCTTTGAATATGTAGTTGTTACGCAATGTGTAGTCTTCTTGGTCCCACTCAGCAATTGAATAATTTGCAAATTGCTACACTCGCCAAGAGGACAGAAAACATCTTCAATATCAGTGGCAGGCTCCAGTTGCACAAAATCTTTAATTCTTTCTTCAACTACTTATCTCATTGTTGGCTTCTTCGATCCTTGTTGTTGCTGGCACCTCCATCTCTCATTAAAATTCATAGCAATATTATCAACTTTGTCCTCTTGACACTCCCCTCCCCTAACACTCTTTCCTTGTTTTGTATTGCTGCACAACACCCCTTATCATTAGCTCTCCCCTTCTGCACAACACTCCTTAACTGCTACAATAGCACCTCCACCAGATATAAAATCAACCATGTCCCTCCTCGATCTCTAGCCTCCCATTAGCATATTTTTACTCATTTTTCCCTTTGCTCATAGCCATGTTCGTGTCACTTGTTTCTACACCATAAGCAGCCTTCATATAGGATTGAAAAGTTCTATAAGCTTCTATATACACTTTATTTGTCCTGATAGATGCTGCTCCCATTACAAGTTTACCAACTTCATTCTCATTTAAGAGTTTGACAACGACAATCCCTTCCTCTACGGAGTCCATTTCTACATAGAGTCTCCTTGCATTTACCTGCAAATCAAAGCATCAATATTTCAGTGCCAATCTTAACACACGCACAAATTGAAGAAGAAGAATAAGAATTTGCCCGCACTCGACGTTGCTGACAAATTTGAAGATACCTATACAGCTTTTCCCTTTCAATTGCTCGGTGGGAGTTAATTTGGCATTCATTTGCAGATGCTATGGGGAGCTTCGCCTATCCTGTATATACAAATCATAAATCAATCCTCTACTTCTGTGTTCTGTATGTTAGGGCTTTTGAGAATCTCGCGCTCAATTGAGGAACGGCTCAGCCAGAATTCGACCTAAACGCGCTATTGAGAATGGATTCGATTTGAGATGGATTGTTGATTATGAGTTCGATGTCGAAGAAGAAACGTACCGGTATGCAGATCTCAGTTCCTCCGAGGTCCTTGATGTTATCCAGAGCCCAGCGAAGAACCGACTCGCTAACTCTGGATTCTCGGCTCACTGCGACGAACCAGGTGACCCATGTAGAGGAGGAGGAGGATGAAGAGCGATCAAAAGTCGTCATACTCATGATCAAGTCTCTCGATTTAGGCCTGTAGTCGGAAACAGAAACCTAATTTGATGGATTGGGAAGCCTGGGTATGGCCAGAAACGAAGATGCACGAGGCGGCCGAACACACGATGGATTGGAGGTACAAGGAGGAGATTAGAATTAGGGCATTGAGGACAGAATGATTGCAGCGTTTGCAGCCAGTGGAGCAACAAATCTGGGCAACGGCGACCTTGGTAGCCGTGAGAAAACCGGGATTCAGTGGTCAGAGAGTCTTCCTGCTTGCCGGCGTCCATGGTGAGGGCCGATTAGGGGAAAATCGGGGAATGATAAGTGAGGAAATACAATTTACAGTTGCGAGGAGAGGAGAATTTCTGATGCGGGAGGAGATGTGAGAGTTTCAAATCGAGCCATGAGAGGGCTTTCAAAGAGAGATGCGGGGGTTTTGAGAGTATAGAGCGGATGGAGTACACTCGTGGAAAGAACGTGGTGAAGCACGTATCTGTGTAGAAGAAGAGCACACGGTTTCTAATTGTGGTGAAGAGTGGACACGTGGCGCAAATTTTTACAAAGACACTGCTTCTGAAATTATAAATATAAGGGGTGGATTTCTACTTTGTGCGAATTGAATAATTAGTATTTACTGACCGAATAATTTAAAGAACAATTTTGTTTTATTTCGTTTCATTTATACGGTTTGTGTCTTGTATCTGTTAATTACGCATGAATAGTTAGCATTCAATGACTGAATACTTATTATCAAATTACTGAATAATTTACTTAACAGTGCTTTATATTGTCTCCGAGTTTTGCAAGGTCTCACATATATACTAGAATGCACTAAATCCCGTCCACAATGAACAATTACGATTCAGTTATCGAATACTTCTTCAACTGGGGTTGCGATCTTTGCTCTTTTGGACCGACACCGGCATCTGTAGGGCTGTGAAACAGTGGGTTCCTTACCAACTGCAACTTTATCTAGTTGGTCTACAAAGTCGTCGCCACTATCTTCCGGATACAAAGCTCGTTTCCCAGACGATTTGTTTGAAAATGCTTCTTCCCCTCCCTCGCTGCTTGTCTTTCCACCCCTTCTAGCCTCATCTTCCGACCTGATAGACACATAAATGCCCATAAATTATACACAAATCTCTCATGTACACATTCTTGTATTTCCAAGTTTTCGTTTATACAAATTTTTCCTATACACAATAATAATACTTCTATTTCATTGAATACATGTGAGAATCCAACAATAAATCCAAAATTTTCAACCTAAATTAAACATATTCTCATTAAACATGTCAATTATTATCAAATATTCAACAAAACATTCCAATTATTCATCAACATTCATCTAAATTACACAAAGATTCATCACATTCCCACATTTATGCATTTCAATCCCATTCAGAAACTATTAATTACACATGAAAACTAACTATTCATCAAAGTTTCACAACTATTCATCATAATCCCACAATAATGCATTGAATCCCATTCAGGTAACTATTTTTTAAATACGTCTCTTACTTTTTGCAAATTATGTTTTTTCGCACAATCCCACGTACACATGAATAATTACTCTTTTTAATCGAATAATACCTCTATTTCATTGAATACATGATACAACTATCTCCTGTGTACCCTAATCTAATCCAAACCAAAATCCCATCACAGTAACACTTCTCATACAAGATTCATCACCATTTTCGCCTTAATCTTCAATGTTCATCAACATTGATTAACTATTCAACACAATCCCTCAAATATTCAACAAAAACCCTTTCGACATCCCTTTTTCCCAAAAATTGTGTTCAACCCTAACACAAACAATATTCAAGATTTTCACAAAACAACAACCAAAATCGGCACTTACCCATTCGATTCTCCAACAGCTACTTGGATATCCTCCAGATGCGCGAGACCGAGACGCCTGCCGAGTGGAGAGGACGTAGTCGATCGGCGCCGCCTGTAGCCGCAGACGAAGGTTCTTCAACGGACGAATCAATTCGCAGCAGCGCCGCCCAACGGTGACCGGAGTACGTGGTTCGCCGCCTACCCGCGTCGATTTCGTCGGGATCGCCCTAGGAAGAGGGGTTGAAGATGGTGGCACCCGATGGTTTGCGTTTTGTGGGTAGGGATCACAATATCTTTGATTTGTCCTCTTTGATACGATTTCCACAAATAAAGGGATTGAGGGTGAATACACGCGCAAAGTTTGAGTTTTCTGGGTGATAATTTTTTTTTTAATTGGCAATAATTATTAATTGAAATGAATCTCATCCCTCCATTTGTATTCAATCAATGGTCCGGATGTGTTAACATTTAACACCGTAAGGGATAGAAACACATGACCCAACCCCCCTCTCTCTCTCTATATATATATATAATGTATTGTGTATACATATAATTACACATAATACATATACTTATTATGTGTAATTATTTGTATAATGTATCTAGTTTGTATATATAAAAGAAAATTCAAAAAATATTATTGATTTAATATATGTTACGCCGTTGAAAACCGTAAAATATATAGAAATTTTAGATTTTCTAACAATATTTTTTATTTGAGGGATAGGGTATATCCTGTCCCGTCCAACGAGGGATAAGGCCCGCGTGGGATTGAAAAAAAAAAAGTAAATCCCGTCCCAATCCGGTCCCACAAAAATTAAGCGGGACGGGACGGGGAACGACTCCCATTCCGTCCCGTCTCGCACCCACCCCAATTACTTTCTCAAAAACTACAACTAACAACTATCTAATCATTACAACGGCAATAACATAAGTATGTAGATGACAAAATACCTAAAATGACAAATTTTTCTTAACATGATTTACTTCTTAAAACGACAAGTGTTGATTGACTTTTTGACATGTTTTTGAAGGTGCATAAAAACTATACTATAAAATATTAATTTTTTTATATTATTTTTGAATATAATTTTGTACTATATAAAATTATATAAAAAAAATTAGTCTCTTAAAAATAAATTTATTATTTTTAAAAATAATTTTATACTTATAACTAAAAATTTTAGTTTCTTAAAAAACGTGTTAAAAAGTCAAATGTGTTAATAATAATAATAATAATGATGATGATAATTATTATAACAATAACAATAACAATAATAATAATAATAAAATTATTAATAATAAAATTATTACGAGTCTTCCAACAAACTTTGTGTAAATCATTTTATTATAAATAATAATTTATAATAATAATAATAATAATAATAATAATAATAATAATAATAATTATTATTATTATTATTATTACAAAAATTTCACGAGGTACCCCCGAGGTATCGCGAAATTCACATGGTGACCACTTCTTTTACCTCTTTCACGTGGTACCTCTGAGATTTGGGATTCTTTTACCTCGTGCCCCTCCCTCTTAATTTTAACATTTTCTGTTAACTTTTAATTAAAAAAAAAACCAATATTCTTTTAGCGTTGAAACGCGATTTGCCCAGAAGGAGAAACCCGACCGAGCGAAAAAGAACTGCTGGACTCCGACAGGCGAGCGACAGGTTGTGGCGGCGGTCTTTGGCGTCGGTGGTGGCGGCGAACTCCGGCATCGGTGGGTGGTGGCGGACGAGCGAAGGCCAATTGCTCTCTAATTTCGAGCGAAGGCGAAATTTTTGAAGCTTTGCAGTGTCGTCATCAGTTGCCACCGTTGTGGCTCCACCATGACCGTCTATATTGCAGTCCTCCAATTCGCCCTTCCTCCCTCTCCGGCAGTATCGATTTAGCCTCGACAGAACCGGCCCTCCAATTCGCCCTTCCTCCCTCTCCGACAGTAGACGGCGTAGCCCTCGCCGACCTCAATCTCCGAACTGTTTGGTTGAAAGCAGGAGCAAGCAGAGCGAGGGATTTGGTCGGTGTACTGTGCGACTATGAAGAGGGGAATGAAGAAGAAGAAGCTGACGAGGACGTTGCTGTTCAAAATCCTATCATCCGCTTCTCTGTCGAAGAAACCCTTTTCAAACAATCCCGCCTCTCCCAATTACATTGAAACCACAAGCTCCTTCCTCAACCTCTATGTTTAATTGCAATTTGATATAAGTAAAATGATTTCGGATCGAAATTGGACATACCTGTCGGAATTTCGTCTTCGCTCGAAATTAGAGAGCAATTGGCCTTCGCTCGTCCGCCACCACCCACCGACGCCGGAGACCGCCGCCACCACCGACGCCGGAGACTGCCGCCACCACCGACGCAGGAGACCGCCGCCACCACCTGTCGCTCGCTTGTCGGAGTCCAGCAGTTCTTCTTCGCTCGGTCGGGTTCGGGTTTCTCCTTCTGGGCAAATCCCGTTTCAACATTAAAAGAATATTGTTTTTTTTTTAATTAAAAGTTAACGGAAAATGTTAAAATTAGGAGGGAGGGGCACGTGGTGAAAGAATCTCAAACCTCGGGGGTACCACGTGAAAGAGGTAAAAGAAGTGGTCACCGCGTGAATTTCGCGATACCTAGGGGGTACCTCGTGAAATTTCCGTTATTATTATTATTATTATTATTATTATTATTAGTCAGCCACTGATATTCAGTGATGCATTATCACATCGGTTGACTTCAAAGTCTCCTCTCTTCATTGTCATTATTTGCATTTTTTCATGTGCTCCTTCCTTTCCAATGCATCTACTTCATTCATTGTTGTCTTCCTCCCTCTCACCTAACATTCTCGCCTAACTTTCATTGCCTTTGCAGTTCTTGATCTTGTTCTTCCATCCCCAATATCTCGTATATCCTCAATCAACCTTCTTTGTTCATCTTTCAAACCCTCTTTTCCCTCATCCTCACACCAACAACCATGCCTTTGTTTCAAGATGTTCTTACCAACGTGGCAGTCAACTTGCTCAGCGATTTCTTAAATTCTTTCATTGCCAAGTTCCGGAATGCCAGCGAGAACTTCAACGCCCTGCAAGAGACTCTGCAGAAGAATCTCAAGGAGTTGCAGGAGCTCAAACGCATCCTTGACAATACACCATGCCTACGTTACACACAAATCCCCTCTGACTGGCTGGATGAACTTTTCTGGTGTCGCTACGAGATAGAGGACACCACTGAAAGCATCAATCTAGCTGTTTCCAAGCAACCTTTGACGACTAGAATGCTGCAATCCAACCTTGAGCGCATAAGAGCGCTGCAGAAGAGGTTGGAAGGTGTAGAGACAAAGCTCTCAACCAGGGAAACCAACACAGATCAAGCTTCTGTTGGTCCATGTCGAGCATCGATTCCCCCAGCACTTTCACTTCCAAGGATGGAAGACAAAGAGGCCATCATTGTAGAGCTCAAATCTCATGAATTCGGAGTTTCAATACTAGGAATAGGTGGTATTGGAAAGACTAAGCTCGCCGAAGCCATTTTAGAGGATGTGAGTATCAAGGAGCATTTTTCTTGCATACTTTCACCTCCTCAATCTCGTGACTTCAACTTGACAAGTACACTAGAGTGTCTCAATGGCACGTTACCGTGTGAAAGGAGAAGAGTCTTAATCCAACTAGATGGTTTGCACTCCGTCACTCCCGAGGATTGGCAACACTTCCAATCTCAATGTCAACAAAAACTCGATCCAGCAAGCAAAGTCCTCATAACCACTGAAAATCCACGAGTTGTTGACGTGACTGGAAGTCATAAGTATCGCCTTCAAACCCTCTCAGATCAAGACTGCTTCTCTCTGATCTCCAATCTTGCAGCAGCAAACAAAAATTTATCTAAGGAAGATGATCAGGCCATTAAACACAGTGAAAAGGAGCTCACTGAAGTGCCAAGGGTTGCCATTGCTGGCCAATCACATAGGGCTGCTGCTATCAGCTGAAGCACCAGGAAAGCGGGACAAGAAGATCAGAGGAATAACATCGTGCAGTATATGGAAGCAGTCAGAGTTGGAGAGTGTCCTTATGAAGCTAACACCGGTCTCAATGCTAGCGCAAAAGCCACATTTACAAAGGTGTGTGGCATATTGTTCTCTATTCCCTCCTGATCATGACTTCAAAAAGGATAGTTTGGTCCAACTGTGGATGATGGAAGGTTTTGCTCAAGCCCCGAGTACAACAGAAGATGCAGACTTCTTGGAGCAAGAGGCAAGCAAGTGTTTCAATGATCTACTCTCACACTCTATCTTTCAAGCAATAGAATTATCAGCTGAAAAGGAACAAACCTACAAGATGCATCAACTACTTTACGACTTGGCTCAAAATGTCGCATCCAAGGCGTTTTGTCGGATACATGTAGGTAACACAACCTTTGCTCTATCACAACAATATACCCGTCACTTGTCTTTGAGTTGTGAGAACATTGACAATTATGAGAAAACTGTTCTTCAAGTGTTGAGTGACATAACAGAATGTCATGGCCTAAGAACGTTTCTTTTGTTGCACCGAGCTGGAGAAAAGATCAGCCAAAATCCCAGCTTCTTTGAGAAGCTTGAGTACCTCCGAGTTTTAGATCTAAGCCATGCCAATCTTACCAAGCTCTCAAACACTTCTAAACTAAAACACCTTCGTTACTTGGACCTTTCACATACTCCTGTCAAAAGATTATCCTCTCTCTCAAAAAACCCTACACTACTAGTTCTAAAACTAAATGACTGCAACTTGCTCCAATGTCTGCCTAAGGATCTTTCAAATTTGACCAACCTTATATCTCTTCAAGTAAACACAAAGAGTTTGGGTGAAATGCCTCAATTCATAGGGAAACTAAGCAAGCTTCAAAGCCTTAACGAATTCATTGTGGGGAAGGATGAAGGATATGAGATAGCAGAGCTGAAGAACATGAATGATCTTAGAGAATCCCTTCGCATTACAAAGCTGGAAAATGTCAAAACCAAATTGAAGGCTCAAGAAGCTATGTTGCATAATAAGAAAAGGCTGCAAAGATTGGAACTACATTGGAGCAGCTTGACATCGACTGACAGCGCAAAGGAAGTTCTCGAAGGCCTGCTACCTCCCAAGAATGTGGAGGAGTTGACGATTAGCAAGTATAACGACTCTGAGTTTCCTCAATGGATTGCAAAACCTGAAGTGTGTGGGATGCTCAAAACTATTCACTTGTCCCATTGTGAAGCTTGCGCAGATCTACCATCACTAGGGCAACTTCAGATGCTCAAGACTATTCATCTTGAGGAAATGAATGGGCTAACAAGGTTATTTGGGGAAGGGTTCCTATCCTTAGAATCAGTAAAGCTAGTGAACCTGCCCAATCTCACTGAGTTGACAGTAGACTATATGCCTCGTCTTCAAGAGCTTGAAATCCATGGGTGTGCACAGCTGGAAGAATTGCCTACATTGCCAGTATCTTCAAAGCATAATTATCACAGACAACAACATCCTAAAACAAAGATGCCAAGTTGGATGTCCTGATTGGCACAAAATCAAAGGCATCAATGTGGTCATTGATTCAGAAAGAGTGGATACGGGAGAACAACATGCGCCAGCACCTGCTGAGGCGGTCAATGCAGTCATTGATTCAGAAAACCTAGATACGAGTGAACAACACGAGCCTGCACCTGCTGAGGCGGTCATTGTAGTCACTGATATGGGTGAACACCACAGGCCTGCACCTGCTGAGGCGGTCGTTCATCCAAGTAACTATATGCAGGTACTAAACCTTGACCATAGGTTCAAGTTCTATTAAAAATCATTGTTCTGTATCATTTCTGACATCAATTTTCATTCAACTTCACATATACTTGCCCAAAGATTGAAGGTTCTCCCATTGTTAATGATACGGATTCAAGGGGTCATTTGGCTGAACACCGTCCTCATTCACTTTCTGGGATGGATACAAGTGAAGGCCTTCATCAACCGGTAAAGTATTTAGTACTTCCTACCAAGTAATACTTTCCTGCCAATATGAGATTTCAACCTTCCATAGGTTATTATTAATATGTCAAAACAGAGTGGCAAAATATACTAGCAAACTGAAGTTTCAAAGATATCCTGCGGAAAATGAGGACAAACCCTCCCAAAACCAACTGTAAAGTAAACTTAAACCAACAATATGTAATTGAACACAAATTTGAGGAGAAAACTCACTAATTACACCAAATGCTCGTGAATTCAGCATATTTGTTATGTCACAAAAGCTCAAGCACCCAAAACACACAAACTACACTCAGAGCAAGAAAATTTAGGAGATCAACAAATTCAAGGCTGATAAAGAAGAACTTGAGTAAGAAAACACAATGAATTGAAGTGGTGGAGGATGCAGGATTGCAGGAGCAAGCAAGGATCGTGAGGGTTGTGGTCAAGTGCTTAAATAAGGGGTGGCCAAATAAAAAAACTAACACTCCGTTTGGATGATGGGATTTTTAGGGAGGGAATAGAAGGGAAAATGAATTGAGTGTTTGGGTGGACAATTGGGAAGAATGGAAAGGATTTTATACTTGGATAACTACCCTAACTGATGGGATTTAACACCCCAGCAAATTGGTGGAATTTGATGGGAGAGTGAAATTCTTTCCCTTCTCTTCTCTTCCCTTCCCTTCTCTTTCTCAATTTCCAATCCCTTTCCTTCCCTAAAATACTCACTTGCCAAACAGAGGGAAGGGTCTGTTTGGATTCCTTTGTATTATGCTTATAATTGGAATACATGTATTAAATAGAAAAGTATATTATAATTGAAATACATGCCCCCTTCCTCTCCATACTTTCATATATCTGCTTCTTCATTATTTTACTTGTAACAATCGCCACCAAAAAGCACTCTCGGTTGAGAGAGGAACTTGAGGAGACACTCTCTATTGAGAGATTAACTTGAGGAGGCAAAGATTTAAAGCATAATACTAGTGAGGAAACACTCTCCGTTGAGAGGAGAACTTGAGGAGACGCCATGGCCACACAACCAAACCACCACCCCCAAATTGGATCCCTCTTTTTCATTTTTTAGAAATTTTGTCTCCCTTTTTTCATCCTCCCAGATCTTTCCTGCTTTCTCTTTCTCCATCTTCCTTCCGTTTCTTTTGTTATAGCTTATTTGGCCTCTTCTTTTGATGGACGGGTCTACAAAGATCTTTTTTTTTTTTTGCTTTAGTAGGTTTTTCTTTGACACTAGCGATTCGGGAAGGATTTTGGGTCAAAAAAGTGTGGATCTTGGAGCTTTAATCTTCTCTGGTGATGGATTTTGAGATTCTAGAAGTTACAGGAGCAAGGAGAGAGGGGGATAAAGAGGTGGGGGGCAGAAAACATGTCAAAATAAAAGTTTTTAACTTAAAATACTTTTCCTTTTTTTTTTGATAAGGTAATAATTCGAATGCCAGACATACACCTGGCTCATCGAGACATATACTAGAACTACACTAAAACTAATGTTTGATGGCGAACCGTCGAACATACAATAATAAAATAAAACGGTGCAATATAAAGACAGCAAACAAACAACACCCAGAAGAACAGGCAAGTCTAATCCAAAAAAGTTGGGGACAAGGAAGACAGAACGGAGCCAAGTGCCATTTGTCATCCAAATGGTGTTTAAAAATCAATTGTCTTATAATTAAAATGAAGTGTTTATAAATATAATCTATAGGGAATCCAAACAGACCCTAAGTAAAATAACGAGTGGCTTTATTTGATTTACTCTTAATCTACGCTAATAAAGCCTTGGCAACGAACTGTCACATTAAGGCGACTGAGTACAATGCACTGAATGCAGGAATCAAATGGACAACTTCCACCAGAAATGGATGCTACAGAATACTATATGCAGCCGATGCAGGTACCACTTTATGGATCAATCAAATCCGGAATATTCTTATATAAAAAGATTGCCGAAATCTTATATATACTTATACTATATACCTATATATTCTTATACTTAAGTACACTGAATTTATATATAACCTTAAAACTCCATGTAAAACATGCGGGACCTATTCTAGAACTACACTAAAACTAATGCATAGCCTGTCATCCTATGAGGGCTCATGTAAAAAAAAAAAAATTCCTGCCTAAATTAAAGTATCATATGCTAAAGATGGATTAAGATTTAAGAATATCTTATTTTGTTTGATTTGCACTTGAAAATTTTCCTTATATCTTATCTTTTATTTTGGTTGGTTTAGACTTTAAAAATTACCCTAAATCAATGTGAATATTTTTCCCTTTTCTTTCAATACTAATTTATACATGATTACAGATACCTAATTTCTTCATTAAACATAAGTTAAAAAAATATTATCTCAACTTAATTATATTGGTTTTATATATAACTTTTAAAAATCATATAACACACACGGAACTAGAGTGGTTTGTGAACTAAATATGTGTAAGCTAAAACAACACTCTAACTCCAACCCTCAATTTAAATGCAATGCAGGTGAGTGAACAACATCTAGTTGCATCCCTAAGAATGAACATTGATCAAGAAAAAGATACTCTACAAGTATGATTTCATACTTCATACACTTTCCCATTTTAATCAACATCAACGTTATAAATTTCATATTATTGTACTTTTACAGATTGAAAATGAACACTACGCGGTCAAGCGAAGGAGGCAGTCAAAGGCCTAATGGTATTATCACAAGGATATTTGTCAACTCAAAGCTGGAACACCAAGGATCGATCAGCCTTTTCCTTCACTTTACTATTAGTTCATATAGCAAAAAGAAACTCTATGCATTTGTGAGATTATGACTTCACAATCGTTGAAAATTTGTGCAATGGTGTGGAACTGAATGAATGTGGGTGACCACTCTGGAATATAATCCTGACGAGATTGTGGTGATTATGTTAAGATTAATTATTTTATTTAACTTACTTGGCTATGGTGTTGTTCAGTGGTTGTACAGTATCGAGTATGCAAACTGATTAGCTATGCTCATGTGATCTCCTCTAGTTGAGGAACACCCCAAAAAGAGACTGGATAACATGGATGTGATGTACTTGTACAAGAATTGTCATCCGAAAAGTGGGACAGAGGCGACACACTGGACACAAATGAGGACGAGAGGCAGATTAGCATGTATGAGTTAAATGGGATGATCGAACGGTTGTGGCTACAACTTGTAAAAGGGACGAGATTTTATGAAGAATTTGACTTGGATTCTAGATGTACAGAAGTCGAACACACCTTAATCCATCGTAGGAAAACTTACAGACATGGCTCATCTTTAGCATCAAAATATGAGTATGCAAATTGGATATCAATTTGCACACATTAAAAAAAAAAAGTCAACAGAGAAATTCTTTACAGCTTATGGTATGTTCAAGGTTGAAGGTCAAGTAGATGATGTTCTAAACATTTCGAATTTACAGCATAGTGTTAACTAAGGCCTGCAGAATCCATCAATGACAGGTGAATTTGGACCAAAGGACAACAAGGACGAGGCAGAACAATGTGAAAAGCACAACATGTAGGATATGACTAAATCCACTCTGGACAATGCTCTTGTTTAATCTCCTCACGTTGTTCTTAACACCAGCTTGAGGTTTGATGAGTGTCATTTGTTGTTCCAAAAACAAAGCAATAAATTTCAGAATGGAAACTGTTAGGCAACTAGCGAGTTGACAATGGGATGTTCTTGTGTATAAGAAGCGACTGAAGGGTAGCAACCCTAATTAGGTGTCTATCAGTGATATTACATGGTAAAGGCTGGCTATAGCCTTTTTGGCCAGAGAGACCAAGAGGGTTCTCTCTGTTAGTGGCTACTAAATCTTTTGGTCAAGAAATAACTTAATGCCATTGGTATTGAATTATTAAAGAGTTATGTGTCTGACTTACTCTTTCACTCCATCAGAACTGAAATGAAAGGAGAAAGATAACAAAAACAGGTCAACAGTAATGGGTATATATCTCTTCACAAGTAATCACTAATACAGGGGGCAAGTTTACTCAGTAAGCATGTAAAGACTAAGTATACTCAACAGGCATGCAAGCATGAAAAAAAAAAGTGGATGTCATACCAGTTGATTCATAAATTCGTTCTGATTTTGTGCTTCTGATTGTATCTCTTTAGCTAAGTACTGCAAAAGTCATAAAGAAGATATTGAGTGAAGGATCAGAACAAAGTTTGTCATACTCATATCTCCTGATGGCTACATACTAAGATGTTAAACCACTAAAAAACTACTACTAATAAAAGTTGAAAAGATACCCCAATGATTGTGATCAGGAAAAAAAAAAATTCATACACAAGAATTCTCAAAAGCTAACCATTATATCCAAGCATCAAATCCCCATAGGAAAATCAGCATAATCTATAATCAATTTTTTAAAATAGCGGGCAGATATTCAGGAAAGAAGACCAGAAGATCCAAAAAATCCCCAGCAGACTCATCACATTTTAAAGTTTCTCCAAAATCAATCCAACAGAACCAATACACAGTTTTATAAAGACAAATCAAGAATGTATCAATAACACAAGTTGAAGTGGTTTTAGACCAAGTGAGAACATCAACAAACTTGATTATTAACAGAAGATAGCACTAGCGAATAAAGAGATCAAAAAATAGTTTCAAAGAGTAACATTTTTCAATCCCCGAACATTGTTACAAAGGCCCCTAATTTCTTGATCCAGGTCGCCATGTATTGGAACAATACGCAAATGTATCTCACTTGTGCTACCCAGTTGCCTAGTGCTAAGCCCCTCACTGCAAAAGCAGAACCTTCCATTCAATAAAACTTATAGAACAAGACATATTTCTCATTCATTACATTCTGGAAATCATCTCACCCAAATCGATATGGAAAAGCACCACCTCTGATCGTGCTTGCCGTTGACTTGCAAGAAAATATAGGATTTATGCAGATGTTGAAGAAAACATGTTGCCAAAGATATCAAGAATAGCCACAACTGCCCATAAGATCTTGGTCAATAATCAGAAAAACAAGAAGGTGCTCCATTCACTAACAGGAGAACCAAGGATGCATATAAATTCAGCGGCAGGAAACAGAGAATTAGCAAGGTACTTAAATTGTACAGTATTAAACTAGTTACATCTAAGTCCATATATAATATCATCCATATCATAATACAATTAGGTTTGCCCGGAGCATGTTTCAATTTAGCAGTCCCTATCCAACTAATCAAATACTTCAATTTTAATCGAATTCAATTCATTCAGAATGGTTTTCCCCCTTACTTTTTGTCGTCAATATTAAAAAGCCTCATTTCAGTTGAACGAATCACCAGCAAGATATCTAACTCCTTCAATTTGTCTCGCTCCCTTTCTAAAAAGCAATCAAGAAATTAGCAATAAACAGTTAAAAAATCATACGGATAAGAATAAATAAACCCTAAAGGGTTCTGCGCATAAATCTCCAAAATTCTAAACAGCCACGGGAACCGAGCAATTATGAGACTAGAAAGGATCGGAAGCAACAATTTTTCAAAAGCTCAACAGAAAGGCTTACAATAATTACAAAGATTGGAATGAGAGAAACTTTGATCGAGAGATTCGACAGAGAAACACATTCGACTGAAAATAGATCAAGGCGTGCTCGCGCGAGAGAGAGGGAGAGGGAGAGAGAGTCCTGAGTCTCCTGACAACGGGTTAACCCATGACCTGTACAGGTCATGGACGATGGACCCGGCGGGTCCATAACTCGACGGATCCGGGTCGAATAGGTCGAAGTGTCGAAGGGTCAGCTGGTTGGCAGATGCTGTGAGATTCCGAGAATCCCGAGCGGGTCGTATCAAATCGGGAGTCGTGTCGGCAGGGGCGGATTATTTAAAGGACCGGAGGTGGCAGTCGCCCCCAATCAAAAATAAAATTTAATATACATATTCCTCTCGTCGATAGTTTCGATTTGATTTATTATAAGCTTAAATCAGATAACTGAGTAAAAAGTTATAAACGTTTCAAGACTTAAGCGATAAAAATTATTTTTCACATCATTTACCAAATTAATAAACTTATATTACACTCATCATTTATTAAATTTCATATATCAATACTATAGTTAAACCCGAAAACTTCAAATATTGATGATTTTTTTTGAAAAAAAATTATAGATCAATTTTTCTCCCCCTCAACTAAACGCTTCAGGATCCGCCGCTGCGTGTCGGGGTTTATTTTATTTTTGTTTAAAAGCTCGGGATCCACCACTTTATACAAAAGCTTAAGTCATTATGTTTTGGTTTGGTATTCACCTCATTTTTCAATTTTCAATGTGGACTCTACCCCTCAAGTAGGGGTGGGCATGGAACGGGACGGGATCGGGACGGGATTTGGATTTTTTTTTTTGAATTCCACCGGGTCATATCCCTCCCGGGACGGGACGAGACAGGCCTTGTCCCTCGTTTAAAATTTTTAAAAAATACATTAGCAATTTCAAACAAAAAAAAATTAAGTTGAATACAATAATATATAACAATGAAGTAAAGTAAGTATTAAAAAAAATATTCCAAACACAAAATCACTCCACGTATTACAGTAGCAATACGTGGAGTTATGCTAAATTACTAAGTTTTTTTTTTGTTGCAAGGCAAAGATTTGGGGTGCGTCAACCACAGTTGTACCACCATTCAAGAGCATTCTTACGGATGAGAGTCTGGAGCTTTGCTAAGTTGAATCCTAATACAGTAGCAAAGCAATGGACAATTTATTGAACTTAATATTACTATTTACAACAGTATAAGTATACTACAATAATTCAATCTATATTCTAACTTATTTAAATGTGTATCAATATATATATAATGATATTATTTTATGTTTTAAATAATTTTATTATAGATATGCGGGACGGGACGGGATTTGTAGGATGAGAATTCTTCGTCCCGCGTCCCGTCCCGCGTATTTTTTGCGAGATAGGATCCGGACGGGATTGAATTTTTTTTTTCCCAAATCCCACCGGGATCGGGACGAGACGAGATTTGCGGGATTTGTGCCCACCCCTACCCTCAAGTGTGGACCGTCAAAATCGGGTCGACACTTGAAATCTTTTTTCGACACTTGAATTCTTTTTTTCCTTATATTTTTGTTTGGTATTCACTTCATTTTTCAATTTTCAATGAGGACTCTACCCCCTCAAGTGCGAACCGCCTGAATCGGGTCGACACTTGAAATCTTTTTTTTTTCTCTCTCCCGGGTCGAGACTCTCAATCCGTCGGGGTTTATTTTATTTTTGTTTAAAAGGTCGGGATTCACCATTTTACACAAAAGTTTAAGTCATTGTGTAGGACTTCCCCCTTCCTTATATTTTGGTTTGGTATTCACCTCATTTTTCAATGTGTAACTCTACCCACAAACCCCAACAGATGCGAGTTAGGGTCGACCTAATTCGAACCCATCGACCCATTGGGTCGGACCCGGTCGTTTTTTTTTTTTTTTTTTTGAAAAGAGCTATATTGTACTTTGTAATTGTAGTCATTGTGAATTATAACGGTTGGTCTCTAATCTCTATAAATACGACTCTAAACATTCAAGTTTTTTTACATATATCTCCAACTCTCCGTAAGTTTAAAATTCTTCAAATTCTACATCTCATCAAATGTTTAATGGCAAATCGAAATGATGAAGCACCAACTACAAATTTTTCGTGACTTCTTATTTTCGAGACATTTCCGACATCAAGAAAGAATTCCCGGTAATGATTACTATATGATTGTTTGTCAATATTGTTCACAAGATTATAAAATGAGGAACAATTTGGAATATGACAATATGAATAAGTACGTTCAAAATAAGTATCCCGACAAGTGGCCAAAAGAAGTAGTAGCATTGTGAGCTTTATCATTGAACCCAGGATCTTTAGGATTCTTATACCAATCGGGCACACCATAAATCTTAAAACAACTCTCAACTGTATGACCCTTCATGTTATAATGAGAACAGAACCTATCTTTCTTATCCCTTCTGGAATTCTTCTTCTCAAACCGCCCTTTCCTAGATTGCTGATAACCTTTGTTAGTAGCTAAAGCAGTGTTCTCAACGATGGTTTGTTGTGCAATTGGGCTACTGATCTCCTTGGAACCTTCAACCCGCTGAATGACATAGTACACCTTGTTTACTATAGACAACTAAGATATTATTCCCAACACCCTCAAATTCATCACCCTGACCCATAGAACTGCATAACCCTATTTCCTGTCTCTGTATCCAACACTTTCTTGACCAAATCACACGCACACATCGCCATTGCACCACAAGTACATTCAGGCAACCCTTACACACATGATAACTTATCCCAGAACTTCTTGATCTTGTTGAAATACTCAGTAACCGAGCTATTACCTCCCACAATCGACCCCAACTCCCTCTTCAACTAAAAGATCATGGACGCATTCATCTGTCCATCTCGTTCCTACAATTCATCCCATAACTGCTTGGATGACTTGGCATACAGAAAGGTTGCAGAAATCGTTGATTCAAAAGAATTCAGCAACCCACATTGAACCATGTAATCAGGTCGCACCCATCTCTGCAAATTCTCAACACCAACCGAAACCTTCGAACAACTTCCATCTATAAATCCCAATTTGTTCTTGGCTCCTTACTGAAGTTCGCTGGGACTCGAGATCGGGGGTCGTGTGCAAACGTGTGCCCATGCACTAATAACCTAGCACATAAGCCGAGCAGAGTTCCATCCTAAAACCAATTGGCAATAGGAGGAGTAACCCACTAGCTTATATACTAAGGCTTCTTTGTTCATATAATAAATGTGGGACTCTTTTGGTCTCTTCACGTCTTTCATTCTCTCAACACGCCCCCGCATGTGCAACTAGTGTCGTTTTTCGCCTCTAGTTGACACTTGGACAACGGGTCTAGCATCTCATTCTCTTTTTAGCTAGCCCAGGATCGAGAGTCGGGCCGTTTGGCTTTTCCGCTCTAATACCAGAGGTGGGAGGTGTGAGTTTAAATTAAATTTGGGTGATAGGGGCCCAGCAAGTGGAAAAGAGGTTTCATGAAATACTACATCACGTGACACATATACCCGAGAGGATGAAAGGTCCTTGCAAATGTATCCCTTGTGGCTTGTGCTATAACCCAAAAATAGGTTCCATCCTAAAACCAATTGAATATAAGAGTATCCCTTGTGGCTTCTTTGTTCATATAATCAATGTGAGACTCTTTTGGTCTCTTCACATCTTTAATTCTCTCAACACTCCTAGTGTGAAGATCAAGCCCTCCTACTGCACTGTAAACCCAGATCAGCAAAGCTCCAAATCAAAATCCAGAAATCAAAATAACTTCCTTTATTGTTCCATTGGAAAAGGAAAGCAAAATGCTCAGCCTTCATAGGCTAAAAGCTTCCATTTGATGATCCCAAAAACCCTAATCAATGCTAGCTATGTCTTACATCAGCTTATATAGTTGTAAGGACATGTGAAAGTCAGGTGCTCAAAGAGCTTATTACAAAGGACAGCAAGAAAGGAAGAATAACAGTAATGCCATTGGCAATAAGACAAAATGCAAAATAAGGTGTAAGAAATGTAGCAATGCATCATATTTCCACATCGTCCCCTCAAGTTGGACTTGGGGTGAAGCCAACAAGACCCAACTTGAGTGAGAAGAACATGTGTTGCTTCTCTCCCAGTGGCTTAGTAAATATGTCAGCTAGTTGGACACCTGTTCTGACATGCTGAGGAAGCATAAGCCTTTCAAGTAGGTGTTGCCTAATGAAATGACAATCTATCTTCAAGTGTTTGGTTCACTCATGGAAGACTGGATTCTCTACAATGTGGATGGCTGCTCTATTGTCACAAAATAGAGGGAATGGCTTGGGAGAATCAATGTTCAAGGAGTGTAAGATGCCATCTACCTAGATGAGCTCACTTGTGGTAGCAGACATGCTTCTATACTCGGCTTCTGGAGAGGACTTGGATACAGTTGTCTATTTCTTTGTCTTCCATGAGATGAGAGAGTCACCAATGAACACATAATACCATGTGATGGATTTAGCAGTGAAACGACAGGTTCCCCAATCAACATCATTGTAAGCAGTTATAGAAAGAGCATGGTTCACTGGATAATGTAAGCCAACACCAATGGTACCTTTCAAGTACCTCACTACATGCATAGCAACATCTAAGTGTGGTTGTCTTGGTTGAGACATAAACTGACTTAGGTGTTAGACTGCATAAGTGATATCAGGTCGAGTCAAATTTAAAAATAGTAGCCTGCCAACCAGCCTTCTGTATACCTCAGGATCATTAAGCAAATCTCCAATCTCGGTAGATAATTTCAAGCCCTTTTGCAAAGGAAAAATAGCTGGTTTACAGTCATTCATATGACAGTCCTCCAGTATGTCCAAGACATACTTTCTCTGATGTAGATGAGTACCATTACCATCTCTCAAAATTTCCAGTCCCAAAAAGTATCTAGCGAGGCCTAGATCCTTGATTATGAACTCCTTATGAAAAGTTGTCTTAGTTAACTCAATTTGTAGATGATCATCTCATGTAAGCAACACATCATTTACATAAATCAATGCCACTGTCATGGATGCACCAGACATTTTGACAAATAAAGAATAATCTCCTAAGCTTTGCACATATCCCATGGAAATAAGGAATTTGCATAACTCAGCATTCTACTGTCTATAGGCCTGCTTTAGCCCATAGATAGATTTCTTAAGCCTACAAACCATCCCACGTTTGTTTGCTTTGTATCCTGCAGGAGGTGTCATGAACACTTCCTCATCCAAATGCCCATGTAAAAAAGCATTGTTCACATCCAATTGATGTAAAGGCCAACCCTTAGCAGTTGCTATAGCCAACAAAATTCTCACTGTACTGAACTTGGCAACAGGGGAGAAGGTGTGCTTGTAGCCCTTCCCTTTGATCTGGTTGTATCCTTTGGCAACCACTCTGGCCTTGAATCTTTCAACTGATCCACCAGGTTTATATTTGACCTTATAAACCCATTTGCTCCCAATAGCCTTTTTTCTTGGTGGAAGCATAATCATCTCCCAAGTCTAGTTGTTTTCTAAAGCCAGCAACTCTTGATTCATGGCATCTATCAAGTGCTGCTCTTTAACTGCTTGTCCAAAATGTGAGGGCTCATACACAGTTGCCATAAAGGCAAAAGATCTGACATAAGAATCATCAATTATGTCCTGAGATTGAAAGCAATCTGCTAAAAAGGACTGAGACTGAGAATTAGTTGTTCTTGGAATGCTGTAAACAAAATCATTCCATCTTTGTGGCCTGGTCACCTGTCTGGATGATCTTCTTAAGGGTGGGAAATTGATCTCATCATTAAATAGATTATGTGGAATTTCTTGAGCAATTTCCATTCTACTGGTACTTCCTTGAGAACTCTCAGTGTCTGCAACCTGAGAGGGCAATGGATCAGGCTCACTAGTGGAGCCTATATGATCAACTGGACCATTAGAACCTATTGTCGAAGAAGAAATCAAAGGCTCTATAAGATGAACACAGTCATCTGCAGGATTCACTAAAGGGAGTGAAGCTCTTGTGCTCACATCTCTCACCCCACCCTCTTTTGCATCATCCTTAAAGGGAAAGCAATCTTCATGAAAAATGACATCCCTACTGATAAATGTCATTTTGGATTCTAAATCCCACAATTTATAGGCCTTCTGGCCATGAGGATAACTGAGCAAGACACATTTTCTCCCTTTAACACCTAGTTTGTCCTTGTCTTTCATGGCTACAGGTGCATAGCATAAGCAACCTATAACTTTCAACTCATCATAAGCAGCAAGTTTCCCAAACAATAATTTGTTGTGAGCTGAATCTGCCATGTTTTACAGTAACTTTTATATCGATTTCTGCATACATTACATTCATTTGGGCTTAGATAGTACAGAACCTATGTAGTTAATGTTTATTTGCCAAATTATGGAATCTACACCAGTTTCTGTTTAATTTGCAGAATTCGAGGCATTTTACAGCAATTCTACAGAAGGTCGGAAAAGCTCGGAAAACAGCTACAGAAGTCCAAGGTCAAAACAGCAACTGAACCAGTCGAATCGAGCCGAGAAACCAGACTACTCGACCTCGAGTAGCCCTTACTCGATCTCGACAAAGATGCCCTAGCACAAGCCTTGTCGACAGGAGCAACATCGAGAACCAGACCAGCCCAGCTCCGGCAGTCTACTCGATCTCGACAAGCCCTGGTCGAGATCGACAAGCTACCCGAGCCAGTCCGAGGAGGAGTCCTCGATACCACCACAGAGAGCCATCCTCGACCAAACCTAGTCGATCTCGAGGACTCTTAGTCGAGATCGACGAAGGCCGGAGAACCAGACCCAGGCCTGTCGAGGAGATCCACCCGAGAAGACCTAGTCGGCAAAACCTCTACTCGAGGTCGACTAAGGCTTGTCGAGGTCGACGAGCACCGTGAGCCAGAGTCCGAGCCTGTCGAGCAGAGAAGCCAGCCAAGACCAGTCGACCAGGATTCCTACTCGAGATCGACAAGGCTCTTGTTGAGATCGACCACGCTTCCAGAAGCTGTTCGACGCGGCTTGACGAATCCTACTCGGTTTGGCTTTGCTTGGGCTGGAAGATTGTCGATTCTATCCAAAACTATCAAGATCCATCATGAAGAGAAGGAATTCTATCCATAGAAGACTTTTAGATATATTTCCCTAATTTAGATTTAATTATGTTATAGCATTTATTTATCTTTTAAGTTTTAGATAAAGTTTTAGATATAGATAGATATCTTCTTTCCTAGAATAGCTAGGGAATGAAGCCTATAAATAAAGCCCATGGGGCTCAGATTCAATCACAATTCAATTTCGGAGAGAAGTAGTAGGAGAGAGAGAGAGTATGAGAGAGAGAGAGAGTGAGTGGCCAAGAGGAGTTTTGTGAAGCGAGAGCGGAATTGATTTCCTTTGGTTGTAAGCTCTATTTTATTTTATTAATGCAAGTTTATTTCCTTTTATTATTGATGTCTTTAATTATGATGAAGCGCGAGTAGTCAACCCACTTCTAGGGTTGGGGCGAGCCCGACGATAGCCATGCATATTTGAGGTAAAGATCCGACCTTTATCATGTTTTGAGCATTTTCCTACTTGTTTATGTGTTTATTGCCCATCTAATGGAGATCCATGTTAACCACTTGGATTATAAACATAAAATCGGTAGAGACAATTAGGGTTTCTTGAGAGAGTTGTCTAATTGTTGGAAAAGGCGAAAGCTTAGTCCTTTAATGCGATTCACATGATTATCTGTTTGATTTTACCTTATGCATGCTTGGTTATTGTCGTTGCAAACCCCAATCTTGGAAGTTCTTTTACATTAAAGTTTAGTCGAAACCCCAAAGCATTTGTTTTTACTTTCTTTATTTTCCTTTCGTTTTTATTCCCTGCCCTCGTCGATCTCGACCACACTCTGGTCGACCTCGACCACTGATTCTCGACCTAGAGTCGCCGTAGCTTACTTGTGCAGGAATCGACGAAGACCAACTCGACCCAGACGAAGGCTACTCGATCTCGAGTAGAGCCTTGTCGAGATCGACCACCCTTTGCCGAGCTGCTGTGCCCTGTTCGACTGTCCGAGCTTCTGTCGACTAACCCTTAGTCGAGCTCGAGGACCCTGTTGTCGACTTCTGATCGTGAGATTACTCTGCTGCCTAGGATCCGCTGACACGCTTCCTCGTGGATCGATCCTGACTTCCCGCTGCTACATCAGGAGGAGGTCTTGTAATTATTTGCAAGGGACGGAATCTGGTTTGCTGTGATTATTTATATTTAATTTTGCATACTCGATTTCCTCCTACAACATAATTCATAAGGGCTTTTCCAACCTAATATCTCTATGGGCAGTTTGTTAATAATGTGTGTTGCAGAAAGAACACACTCTCCCCTAAATTTCAAGGGAAGACATCCATGACTTCTTATCGATCTGGCAGTCTCAATGAGATGCCTGTGCTTCTTCTCCACTCTTCCATTCTGATGTGGAGTATAAGGAACACTCCTTTGATGCATTATCCCCATACTGGCAAAAAAATCTTGACACCTCTGAGAGGTGAATTCAGAACCATTATCTGTTCTAAAACATCTTACAATCCTATTAAACTGAGTTCGAACATGAGCAACAAAATCACAAACTGTTTGATACACTTGTGATTTGGACTTAAGTAAAAAGGTCCAGGTCACCCTTGAATAATCATCAAGAACTGTTAAAAAATATTGAAAACCATTATAGGTGGGAGTCCTATATGGTCCCCATATATCCATATGAACCAAATCAAAAGCATTATCTGCCCTGGCATTACTTCTTCCAAAAGGAAGTTTGTGAAACTTACATAAAACACAAGTTTCACAATGAAATTCATCAAAATCAAACTGTCTCATGTGATCAATATGTCTCATCTTTGAAACTGAACTATGTCCCAATCTGGCATGACCCAATTCTAAGCTACTGCTAGCCTTATTACATAAACTTAAAGGCAAAAAACTCAAGTCTCTATCTCTTCTGCAGCTTTCCCACTTATGAATCTGATCTGCAGACAGCATCTTGTAAAGCCCATGTCTCCTCTCTCCAGACAATAAGATCCTCTTAGTTCCAGGGTCTTGTATATAACAAGAATCTCTAGTAAAAATTGCTATCAAGTCATGATCATCAAGCAATTTTCCAACAGATAATAAACCGTGCTTAAATCCTGGAACTAATAAGACATTCTTCAGGATCACTGAGCTTGTCAACTGTAGTGTCCCCATCTCATTCACAGTTTTAATAGAGCCATCAGGTAAACCAATATGAATCTGTTTTTCCAACCGAATTCTATTTTGCATATAGAAATCATTGGGCATCATGTGATCTGTTGCTCAGTGTCAACAATCCACTCCAACTTGGAATTGTTTGACAGGTTTAAAAATTGAGAAGAAGATCAAACTTTACCTGCAAAGTTGGCAAAAGCATTCTCAGAAGTACCCTTGCTCTTCATCTTCTTCATGATTTCTCGGTAGACTGCATTGACCATAGCTGTATCAAGCTGGCTACTGCTCCCATTTCTGTTAGCCATCTCATCATCCAGAGGAGTCCCCAACTGTCCCACATTGTCTGATTCTGCAGCATTCACTAAGGCCTCGTTTGGTATGAATATGGTAATCGGAATCGGAATGGGAATGAGAATGGGAATCAAAATTCGGAATGAGTGATTACCGAGGCATGTCGTTTGGTATAATGTTGGAATGAGAAATTCAACCTAAAATATAAAAAATCAATCTTCAAAATTTATAAACAACACAACTTATATTTCTCAAATTAAATCAAAGAATTACACAAATGCAACAATCCCATTCCAAAAATTCATCAAATCTGAAGAAGCAGATTTGGGGATTTCCCAAAAACTCATCAAATCTGGAGAAGCAGATTTGGGGATTTCAAACCCTAAGGTGGTCGAGGTAGGTCGAGATGGGGGATAGGGGATGGTGGTGGGACGGCAACAAAAAGGTGGATACAGATGGTGGTGGGACGACAGCAGCGGCCAGCAGCGCGGAAGCAGGTCTGGAGAGGAGGGGGAAGCAGATCTGGAGACTGGAGAGGAGGCCAGTAAGGCGGGGGAGAGGACAACGATGAAAGCGGCGGCCGTCGAAAGTGGAGGAGCAACGGCGGCCGTCAAGGTGGAGGAGATCTGGAGAGGGCGATGGCGGCGGCCTATTGAAGATGGAGCAGATCTGGAGAGTCCGGTGCGGGGGATAGGTGGAGGAGTATCGGCGCCGTCGAAGGTGGAGGAGCAGCGGTGGAGGAGCGGCGGTGGTCGTCGACGATGGTGGTAGCGACCAAGACGGGAAACTGTTGAGTTTGGATGGTGAAAAGTGGGAATGGGATGATCCCACATCTTTTGTTGGGGAATGAAAAGGGGTAGAAATTGGGGATAAAATGATTACCGGTAATCAATTTAATTCCCGGTTTTGCTCTACCAAACACTAAAATCCGTAATCATCCATTCCGATTACCGATTTTTCATTCTCGGGAATCGATACCAAATAGGCCCTAATCTTCTGCTCCCACTGGTATCTCTCTCATTGCTCTTTAGTTCCTTATACCAATCAGGTACCCCATGCAATTTGAAGCACTCGTCAGCTGTGTGCCCCTTGTAGCCACAATGAGAGCATTTCTTCTCATATTTAAGCCTCTTCAGCTCTTTCCAGTCCTTTCTGACTCCCTGATTTCCACCATCAGAATTAGGAGAGCTGTTGATGTTTCCCTTACTAGCAGCAAAGGCATTGAAGTCCCCTATAGCTGACTGTGTGGACCCTGTTGCCCCAACACCTGATTCCACTTGCTGCAGTATGAAGTAAGCCTTGTTTACAGCAGGTAGAGAGTCTGTGGCTAAAATCTGATTCCTTGCAGCATCATAATTGTCATTCAGACATGCCAGCAACTCCATCAACTTGTTTTTCCCATCTATCTCATTGACCCTCTTGACAAGATCACATGTGCATTGTCTCGTGACTCCACAACTACACTCAGGTGTTTTCTCTAAAACTTGGAGCTCATCCCAGTACTTCTTAAGAACATTGTAAACCTCTCCAAGTTTCATGCTACCCTGAGTCACATTGTTCGGTTTCCTTTTGAGTTGAAAAATTCGTGGAGCATTATTCTGACTGTATCTTTCCACCAATTCTTCCCAAAGCCGCTTAGAAGAATCCACAAACATAAGACCCTCAGCTATGCTCTTTTCCATGGAATTTAACATCCAACATCTCAGCATAAAATCAGCCTTTATCCATCTTTGTAAATCAACAAAACCCTCATCTGGTTTCACACATGATCCGTTTACAAATCCCAACTTAGACTTAGCTCCTAGAGCCATAATAACCCCCTACTCCTTGTCATGTAATTGGATCCATCAAAGAGAGCAGCAACAAGCTATGCTCCTGGATGATCCGAATTAGAAAGAAACTAGGGGTCATTCAAGAGGTAAAGAATCAGCTCCAGATCTCAACCGTAGGCTCTAATACCATGTGAAGATCAAGCCCTCCTGCTGCACTGTAAACCCAGATCAACAAAGCTCCAAATCAAAATCTAGAAATCCAAATAACTTCCTTTACTGTTCTATTGGAAAAGGAAAGCAAAATGCTCAGCCGTCACAGGCTAAAAGCTTCCATTTGATGATCCCAAAAACCCTAATCAATGCTAGCTGTGTCTTACATCAGCTTATATAGCTGTAAGGACACGTGAAAGTCAGGTGCTCAAAGAGCTTATTACAAAGGACAGCAAGAAAAGAAGAATAACAGTAATGCCATTGGCAATAAGACAAAATGCAAAATAAGGTGTAAGAAATGTAAGAAATATGAGATATGTAGTAATGCATCATATTTCCACACCTAGCGCAAGTCAAACAGCCGGACACCAACCAAGAAAATTAGTTCCCCAAACCGAACAAGGATGAATTGAGCTTTTGAATTATTACAATTCGGGAGAGCAAGAGGATCATTAGAACAATTATCAGACGTCGCTTCTACTATACACTCAAGATTCACAAAATATTATGATTTGCCATATGGATTACTCGTATTCAAACGTACGAAAACAACAACAAGAAATCAAGAAATCTCAAAATCAATCGAGACCAGAACGTCTAACTGATCGATCCATGTTGTTGAATCTCATACTATGATCAAACGTAGCAAGGAGGAAACAAGATGAGAGAAAAGAAGAAGAAAATCAGATGTACGTAATTGATGATTTAGAAAGGTTGTTACAATGAAGAACGTACATCTTCTGCTTAGATAGTTTTTTCCCATAACTCTACCTAAGACATAATTACTAAAATACCCTTCTAGATTTATACAAATGTACCACTATGTTATACATATCTACACATATACTCTAATACATCCTTTCCATTACTCATCCTAATATTTATCCCAAAAGATGATATGGCCTATTTTTGTTGATATTATTTGACTACTATATCTAATAGCTGATGTTTTTCCTCGGGTCATTTGGATTCTCAATCATTGAAGGGGTTTACCCTCGTATTTGTATAGTGTTCTGAATTTAGTTTTGGCATTATTTATATCAATAATAAATTAATAACTCGTTGTTAAAACTTTCTGACTCTAATTGAGACTTGTAAACTATGAGTAAGGAGTATTAAGTAGTCGCGTTAGTTTTGCATCGAATTAATTTAGAGGATTAGACAAGTATGGTTCTTTTGGGCCTTTTATATATTGATTTGGCTAGTCATGCTTTTCTATAATCATGATCCAAGAGACCTCCATTAATCGGTTTCGTGTCATCACTGGAACTTGGTGTTATGGAACATGAGTTGCTTTAGCGGTTCTGTTCTATCTATCTTCCACATCCATGATCCATCCATGTAGCCCATAACAAATAACTTCATTGTCGGATGCATTAATGGGACAGCTGTGTGATGTTAGACTATATATATATATATATATATATATATATATATATATATATATATATATATATATATATATATATATGGTTTATTTCAAATCTAAAAACTCCTTAACGTGTAAAATTTGCTTATCGCGTAAAATTTGCTAATGGGCCTAATTTAATTACTAATGGGCCTAATTTAATTAGTAGAATATCTGCCCCCTTGCCGCCCTTCTCAGACCAGATTTTTTTTTTTTTTAAAAAAAAAAAATTTTAATTTTTTTTTTATCCCAGATTTTTTTTTCGTGTTAACACTTTCTGTTGTGCAAGTATAACTTGCTTTTGTGCACATATAACATCTTATTGTGCAAATATAAGTTTATTTTGTGCAGACATAATAATTCATTATGGGGTAAATAGGTAAATGTGCCTATTTCAATTATAAAAATTTATAATTGAAATATGTTTAATTTATGGGTAAATTGGTAAATATGTCTAATTTTATAGATAAATGCATTTTTTTCCGTTTTCGACACCTTTTGTGCAACTGTGAAGTGCATTTGTGGACCTGTGAAGTGCATTTGTGCAACTGTAAAGTGCATTTGTGCAACTGTAAAGTACATTTGTGCAACTTTAAAGTGCAAATATAAGAACATAAAGTGTGAAAATAAAATTGTAATGTGCAAATTTAGAATACAAGTGTGCAAAAGTAGAATACAATTGTGCAAATTTAAACTACAATTGTGCAAAAGTAAGATACAATTGTGCAGATTTAGAATACAATTGTGCAAATGTAAGATCATAATGTGCAATAATAAGACAAAAGATGTGCTTTTGAAATCGATGTTTTATTTTTTATTTTTTATACTTTTGAGAGTTTGGGTTCACCTCTCGGATAATTTAGGTTGATAGATGCAAGTTTGAAATCGATTTTTTTACGTATAAGCTTTTAAAATTAAAGTGCATAAATAAGATTAAAATGTGCATAATTAAGGTTAAAAAGTGCATAACTAAGATTATAATGTGCATGATTAACAATTTGCAATTGTTGCGCTCTTGTCTATTATGTAACCTATGTGGGATTTGAACCCACATTTTTTGTGCAAACGCACATTGCTCTACCAATTGAGCTAATAGGCTAAATTATGATTTTTATGCTAAAATAGAAGAACTTAATCGACCTAAAGCATATCGCAATAAAATTCTAAAATTCAATTAGCTCATGATTCACAAACAATTTGACAATGCTATAAACATGAAATTAGCTCCAAATGAACCCAACATGACAACCATATAATCAATTTCAATCAATTTGGATGCTAGCAAAAAAACCTCAAATTCTAAAATATACCGCAATAAAATTCTAAAATCCAATTAATCATGATCCATAAACAATTTGACAATACTATGAACATGAAATTAGCTCCAAATCAACCCAACAACACAACCATATCATCAATTTCAGTCAATTTGGCTGTTGGCAAAAAAAACCCCAAATTCTAAAGCATATCGCAATATAAAATTCCAAACTTCAATTAGCTCATGATCCATAAACAATTTGACAATGATATGAACATGAAATTAGCTCAAAATAAACCCAACAACACAACCATATCATCAATTTTAATCAATTTGGCTTTTGGCAAAAAGCCCCAAATTCTAAAGCATATCGCATTATAAAATTCTAAAATCCAATTAGCTAATGATCTATAAACAATTTGACAATGATATGAACATGAATTAGCTCAAAATCAGCCCAACAACACAACCATATCATCAATTTCAATCAATTTGGCTTTTGGAAAAAAGCCCCAAATTCCGCTCCTAAATCAAACCCTAGGTTTTCAATCTCAACCTAAATCATTCAAACACTATTTTGTACAAATATAATTTTAAATTGTGCAAATATAATATTATGTTGTGCGTTTATAAACTACGGAATACTTTTGTAATTTATTAAATTTAGATAAGGGCATATTTGGGAAGAAAGGGAAAATATGGGTCAAAATTGTAATTTCATCATCATCTTCCTCACATCGACCCATTAACCCTCTCTGTGGAAACGACGGTTACGCAGTGGACTTCGGCAAGCTCCCGGTGGCAGCCTAGGGCACGACGGAGCAAGGGGAAGGCAGATACGGGACTGTGGTGGTGTGGCGAGTCCGTTGGTGGCAAATTTTGTCATGAGCAGTAAAACTTAACTTTTGCTTCGACTCGGGATCTGAACTGGAGGTGGAGGAGTGGCGAGACGGAGAGGTCGAAGGAGAGATCTGGTGTGGCGCGGTGGAGGGAAGAAAGAGGGTTGGAGGATGTGGTGGTCGTCGAAGTCCACCGCTAGCGGCGCGAATCCATTCACCCAGGTCGCGCAGTCGTCCTTATTCAAGAACCTAATCTGGCTCCCAAATTGGCGATTCCGCAATCGAATTTCAAGAATTCGCATCGAATTGAAGAGATTGAGGAGTGGAATCGAGTGATTGATGCGATACCTAGAGGCGTCGATGGGGATGAGGTTGGAGAAGAGGTCGGGGCCGCTGATGGAGGCGAGGAGGCCGACCATGGAGGAGACGGAGGCAGAGAGATCTGAGACCATGGCGGCGGGCCATGGATGCGCTGGCCCCCGTCGCCCGCCTCGGTTGTGGAGGTTGAAGGCTTGAAGCAGTGAGATCTGAGACCGGATGGAGAAGCGTGTGCAGGCGAGACGATGAAGAAGCAATTTCTTTTGGCCGGTCCAACACCGGTTTGGTTTTTTAATTTAAAAAACCAGGTCCGCGTGTCCAGTTTCACCTAAACCCAAAATTTTAGACGTTAAGCAAATTTTACACGTTAAGGATGTTTTACATTTTAAAGCTTCCCTATATATATATATATATATATATATATATATATATATGTAGAATATCTTTTGAATATCTTTTTTGTAAAGATCTCGATATTTCCAAATCCTAACCTTTGTAATCTCTATGTATTATATATACGTTCATCTAATGAGAAGAGGAATCACAACCTTTCATCATAAACTCTATTGATTTACATGGTATCAACCTGAATTCTGCGATCCTCCTGATCGGTTTCAATGGCCACCAATCCCACCTCTCCTACGCAACTCCTCTTCTCTGCCTCCACCGATGGATCTCAACCCGATTTTCAACTCCCAAACTTCGCTATCTGCCTTGACAGGAGTAACTACTCCCTCTGGCGCAATACCGTCCGGTCAGCCTTTGAGGCGTTTGATCTGGACTCGTTTCTGACTGCAACAACACCTCCTCCCACCACCCTTCTGAAGGAATTGGTGTCATTTAATTGATGTGTAAAATACTAATGATATAATAGGATTAAAATGGAGATTTATAATCTGAATAATTTAGGTAATTATAGTGCTTTGTTAGAAGTCAACTATAATTTATAGATTAAATTAGATTTAATCTATTGCTATTTTATTCGGGTCCTATAAGGTCACACACAAAGAGTATTAGGAATTGGATAATTGATTAATGATAATAATAAGTTATTATTGTTGATATAATCTGTGGATAGAAGATAAAAGATAAAGGTGACTTATTAGGAATAAGTTGACCTTATATAAGGAGACTTATTGAGAATAAGTCTTAACCTTATTTTTTGGCATTGTGTCTCCAAAACTTCTCCCACCACAAATCGCTAGCCTCCCAAACCCATAGGGTGTGAGTTGCAATCCTTCGATCATTCGTTCTAGCAAATGGAGACAAGGAGATCCAATCCCGTGCTCGTGTGGACCAAGTAGAGGAGTCGCGCTTGAGGCTCTTTTTTCCAAAGGTGATTCCGAATCAAAGTTTTGCACAAGAAAGGTACGACTTTTCCCTTCTACATTGATCATATCGATTCATGCATGAGATCCCGAATTAGATGTTAGAAAATAGTTTTCTACAATTCCGCTGCGCATCTAATTTTCCTACACCTTCTTGCGCCGCCCACCACCCCACTCACTCCGGAGGCTGCCATTGCAGCCTTCTCTGCCAATTCCTCAGATGTGCAAACCGTCCCTAATCCCGCCTATCACGCCTGGGTTTGAAAGGACCTCCCAGTGCTTCTCTGGATCCGCTCAACCCTTACGACTCCTCTTCTCGGCCATGTTGCTAGGGCTACCACGGCTGCTGAAGCCTGGCAGATCTTGGCTATAATGTTCCACGTCTAATCCTGTGCCCGACAGATGCACCTTCGTCATCAACTTCAAACCCTTACCAAGGGTTCCATGTCTCTTCTTGAGTACGTTGAGAAGAAACGAGCAATTGCGGATGAACTTGCAGAATCTATGGTCATCATCCCTGATCTGGATCTCGTCTCTTACATTCTCTTTGGCCTGGGCAATCAGTTCACAGCTTTTCGCTCTGCCCTCGCCCTCAAAACCGAATCTGTCTCTTCAGATGCGCTGCTCGGATTCTTGCTGTAGGAAGAGCAAAGTCTCGTTGAGGGTACTCAGACCAGTTTCGACGCCAACCAGTTGACTGCCAATGTGGCCTCCACTCGTGGTCGCGGCCGTGGTCGCGGCCATGGTCGCTCTTCTGCTGATCGCAGTCCTCCTGGTGACCTCAACTCTTCTGCGCTTGCTGATCGTGCGCCTCGTCCCATGGCGGAGGGAAAACCTGTCGTTAATTCGCCAAAGAAAACTCAAACCTATAGCAAGTATAGTAATAAGCAAGAGGTCGATCCACAAGGAAAGTTATAATTTCAGTCTGATTCAAGTGTCAATCAAAGTAACCAATTTGGGGGGTTTTTGTGTGTGAAAGTTTCGCCTTTTATCAAAGCGAAGTAAAGAAAGCAAAGTAAATGGATTTGTTTTAAACAATTAGGAGAAGCAATTCTACCTACAATTTTCCACTTTAATGGATTGAAGCGATCCTTGTAACTTCTTCTCGTCCTATTAAGTTTCATATGAATGCCCTTGTCCCGACCTAATATAGTTACTAGTCCAACCAGTCCTAGCAACCCTTATCAATCGAACAGTCCCTAAAGAAGGATTTAACCCAATTGATAGCTTTAAGTTCAGAGATTAGCCAAGGTATTTGCAGTCCCTAAAGATGGATTTAACAACACATTCAACTTCCTACTCATTCAATTAGTTCAACCAGCCCTAAAGGAACAAGTTTGCCACTTAGGTTAAGATTCACAACCAGGAATCTACAAAACCTTAGCAATTGAATTGATCTAACAAGTTGGCCAAACAAGATAGAACAAATCAATAAACAATCAAGCACAAAGAAGTTGAAGCATTCAAATATAGGAAACAAGGAAAGAGAATTAGAAACTCACAATCAATCTAAATAAAGCTTCAAATTGCAGGCAGAATAGATGAGTTTAGTTCCTCATGGAAGACATTGCTCAAAATCTCTAAAGTGTCTGATGAAAGAATAAAATAGAAGTGCTGGAAAAATAACTAAATTTGGCCTTAAATATCATCCAAAGTTGGCCATGAAATAAAGCAATAGATCTAGGGTTTTAATTATTCAAAACGTTGTGCACAGCGCTGACGACCCATGCTGCGGCCGCGTGCTGCAACCTTATGCCCGCTGCAGCGGCCTCTGCTGCGGCCGCGGCATGCTGTTTGCCGGTTCCTCTTGTCTTTCTTCACGGGTATCTCCACTTGTCTTGCATCTCTTCCTTCCTTGCTTCCTTCCAATGTTTCTTGTATTCCTCTTCGAGATATTGCATCTCCCAAATGTGTTCCGATTCAATCTGCAAGATAAACACAAATTTGCGCAGAATCCGAACTATTCTAAAATAATCACAAGATGCAATTTAGCAACAAAGTATGAAAGAAATGCAACCTAACTAAACTAAAAATGCCTATAATGCCTATCTAAGATATGCATTATCAAATTCCCCCACACTTAACCTTTGCTTGTCCTCAAGCAATGATAGAATGAACATGAATCAATGTATCCCACAGGAAATCCCTTCAAGTTTCAACCTTATCAAAAAGCAACATCATAGCAGGTGAAAACATAAACCAAGCGAACAAACGTCATAGCATGTATTTTAGTGATCAAAGCTTAGAAGTAGACATTATCCAACCTCACCAGAAATATGTGTTTCACTCATGTGTTTAGGCTTTAAGATACAACTCTCAACTCAAACCAATCATGCACTAAGCTCATAGAAATTGACCACCATATCACCAATTCTCTACCGAAATGTCATTACTTGCGGGACACAATAAATACAATAAAATGCAACATTTTTTTTTCTTTTCTTTTCTTTTCTTTTCTTTTCTTTTCTTTTCCTTCTTTTTTTTTTCTTTTTCCTTGTCTTGGTGCTTTCCTTACGTGAGGCGCAAACATGGGTGTCATGAATGGCCCCGGTCTATCAACACCTCAACCTACTAATATGAAGTCCACTTGAACATCTTTTGACGCAAGTTGCAAACATGGGTGTCATGAATGAACCTGGTTACTCAATGATCAAGCTTTCTTCCCTAGTGGATAGTTTTCAACACCTTTTTGCGCGAATCATACCCATGGGTGTCATGCATAGATCCGGTTACTAAGCGTAGCAACACTAGGAGAGTAATTCACACAAATGAGCAAAAGAATTCAAATAAGGCCAAACATTCTCACATGGTCATGTTTTTAGGACTTCAATCATACTTTAGCTCAATCATACATGCTAAATTATATTTGCTAGCTCATGTTCCATAAAAATCAAATAAAGACAATAATCAAAACATCCAGAACTCCATGGGATTTATATGATCATGCTTGAAATTTAAATTAGAGGACAAACTAAGCCAGATGGGTATTTGAATAACACATATGTATGCAATGCATGCTTTATTTTTGGATTTTCGATTTTTTTTTAATTCCGAAAATGCATAAATAAATGAATTAAATTAGACAAAATTAAATAAACTCAACAGAAATTAAATAAACTAACTATTACAGAACTTAAACTTGTTGTGCAGAAATTTAAACATGGTCCTAAAAATGACAGAAATGACATAATATACATATAATCTCTCTCCCCTACACTTAAAGTTTTCAGTGTCCTCACTGAAACCGTACATACAACCAAAATAAAACATAAAAATTCAAGGTGAAAGGGACAGGATTAACCACTCACTGATGAGGCGGCGGCTGGTATGGTGGCGACTGGTACGGCGGGATATGTGGATACTACTGGCGGAGGTAGTAGGCCCGCTCTCTCCGCATCTCCTCCATGTGATAGTTTGTCTCTCGCACATTGCGGTCGATGTCGTGGAGAGTGAACTCGAAGGAGTCCTGGCACAAGGACATACGGTGAAACTCGGTGAGCATTTGGTCTTGCCAGGGGTCATCCTCAACAGAAGAAAAGCGAGGCCCCGCAGAAGAGCCAGCAGCGTGCTGTGCATCCCCCATATGATAGTCTGTCTGCGCAGGGGCATCCTCCTCAGCCTCATCATCATCATCCTCATCATCCTCATCATCATCCTCTACTTGGACCGGATCAGCTGCGATGTATAGGGTGTTGCTGGAAGGGCCATAAGGTAAGGCCTAGGAAGGCTCAGTCGGTGCTCCCCACGCTTCCCTGACTTCCAAATCCAGCCCGACACATCAGAGCCCTCAATCACGAAAGCCCTCCAGAGCTGCTCTGTCTTATAGGTGTACCCACCTGTCATGGGTGCACCGCATTATTCAGGCTCCAGATATTGGTAGACTATGATGCTAATCATGCCTCCTAAACCAAACCTCCCTGACTTCTTCCCTTGAATCTTCAGGCAGCTGTCCACAAAGATATTAACCCTGTCCGGCGTACCACGACACTAGGGAGCAAGGCTCCACAACCAGGATAGATCTCCAGCAGGCACTTTGTTCACGTCGCCTTGGCCGCTGAAAGACATGGCCAAAACCTTGTGAACTAGACGGAGGCATGGGTGGATGAAATTGTAGTTGTGAAGATTCGATAATGTAAAACAAAGTAATATAAATATACTCTAGAAGGGGGGTTGAATAGAGTATGCCGGTTTTTCGCAGATAGTCTCAAGACTTTTGAAGCTCGTGCAAAACCCTTTGGGATTAGACTTAGTCTTTTCTCTAAAAACCTGAATCACAAAGTTAAACAATTCAAACCAAGTGCGGAAATAAGGTAAAGCAGAAAGTAAAGGACGCAATGAGTTGTTTACGAGATTCGGCACGAACTTAGCCTACGCCCCCGCCTAGGGTTCTTCCACAACCCTAGGATTCAACCGGCTTTTATTGATTCACAAGACTTAGGATCCTAATAGCTCACCGAGAAGCCTCTCTTCTATACAATTGCAATCTAGTCAACTCACGTTCCCTTGGAGTCCTAGACCAATTTAGATGAGCCCCACATCTCTATGCTATCTAGTACAATCCTCTTACACTTAGTGAATCAATCGCCTAGTGTCCACTTCCTGAGTTACAAACTCTCGAGTATAACACTATCACAAAATATATCCTATAAGCTTACTGTGTAACTCTCAAATGCTTTGAAATGAAATAACAGACTCTTAAGAACTAGCAGAGAGCACACGAAGAAGACAGATTTCACTTGAGGGCTTGAGTGTATGAATGCTTGTGTTCAACGAATGTGTGTATGTCTTCTCTTCTTCCTTTTCTTTATAGAGAACAAATCGACGCCAAGGATCTCCACCAATGGCTATAGCAGATCATCGCCTAAGATGGATTCTTCACAATCTTCTATCTTTGGAAACTCTGAAGCCATGATCACGATTTGATTCTTCTCAGCTTTGAGCGCTTAAGGAAGGAGATATAATTCAAAAAGCTTCCTGAAAAGTTAGTGAATATATATAATAATATCTGGAAGCATATAATAACATATAATAATATTCAAACATAATATCATGGAGAACAGGTTTTGTGTTTCATCAACACTGTTGAAGCTTCAAGACCTTTGACACAAACAGATTGTCAAAGATTTTGAAACCTATTTCGATTTTCATCAAGGGAGTGGAGTTATCAATCTCCCCCTTGATGAAAGATAAAACCTGTGCATCCCTGCAACTTAGTCAAACATATATAATATAAGCAGCATCGGACTAAGTACCTGCATGGGTTAGACGAATTTTGGATCATAATTTAAAAACGTGAAAGACATCAAACTAAAAACAAAACAAGGTCTTCCAAGACCTTCATAGCATTTAAAAAAAGTTTTCAATGTCTAAACCAAGTCTAAACCACAGCAGATCATCTCCCCCTTTTTGTCTTTCAACAAAGAGAGGAGGTAAAACCGTCACCTAAAGTTTTGAATAATATCCAAAAACCAGCAATGTTTCAGATTCGGGGTTAGGGTAGGGTAGGATAGGGTTAAGCTTCATCATCCGGAGCATCATCCGTGAGCAGCGACCTTAGACCTTGCAGCAGCTTGGACACCCCGCTCATCTCCGCCATAAACTCCTTGTGCAGCTCCTTGATATCCAGGCGAATTTCCTCCAAGCCCAACTCCAAGTTGTCCATGCGTTCATCAACGGCTGAGGCAGTGGGAAGAGCTTTTGAGGGAGAGGCAAGACTCCAAGTCCCTTGGGGGGACCGAGTGATGCCTATCTTTTCAAAGCTCTTGGAGTCGAACTTACCCATATGACGCTGTTGTTCTTCATTTTTGAAATTGATTCCAGAAGCTTTGAAGATATGGGTCAAAAGGGTGGCAAAGGGGAGGGGAGTTCCATTTCTGGCTTTTCTAGCGTGAGCCATTGATCCGAGAATAGTGCTGGCCAGATCAAGATCAAGGTCGTTTAAAATGCGGTATAAGAGGATCATTGCATTTTCGGCAAGGAGCGGGCCAGAGTTTAAGCGGGGTAGGAGGCAACGCACAATGATGTTGAAAATAATTTTTGCCTCTAGGGTAAGGGATGAGTGGGTAAGCTATTTTGAGGTGCTGTTGGATGCTTCGGATAGGAGATATTTCGATCGGGCAAGGGCTATGTACTGTTCTTTCGTAGGGATTTCAGGAGAGGGTGGACAAGGTCTAGGCAGGCCAAGGAAATCTGCAAAGTCAATGGAGTTGAAAGAGATTCTAACGCCCTTGACGATGGATTCCAAAGACCAACCTTCAGCATTGTGTTTGTCTTTTAGGTTTATGTAGAACAGACGGGTAAGTTGGGGATAGTAGATAGCTTCAAGGTTGAGAAGGGTCCAGGCAAGGGATTGTTTGAGTAAAGAGATGCCAGGTAAATTCAAAGCTTCAAAGAACGCAAGATCTAAGAAATCAGAAAAGCAAATCTTACGAGTTCGAAACTCATCTACCCACTTTCCAGCCGTTTCAGCATCTTCAAACCATGAAGAGGGCAAGGATTGGTTTACCTGGATGTAGGCAGGTGGATCAGCATTCTTTCTGCGAGCCTGTGTGGGAGCAGTCCTCTTGGCAGGCGCCTCAAGACTTCTGAGAGTGCCCTTCCTGGTACGCGTGGGAGATGGAGGCTTGACAGCTGCTGGGGCTTTCCGCTTCTTTGGAGACGGGGGAGGAGGAGGAGGAGAAGGAGAGGGAACAGGTTCGGGCTCCTCATCCTCTTCGTCCTCAGACCCCGAGTCCTCAGTGGACCCTTCATCATCCTCGTTGTTTCCTTCAGCATCCTCGTCAATACTAGTCTCGTCCTCCTCCTCTTCTTCTTCCTCTGGTTCCTCCTCAGTGGGAACCTCCTTCTCAGCCTCTCTTCGAATTCTTTCGGCCTCCTCCTCAGCCAATCTCCTCGCTAGCTCGGCCTCTTCCTCGACCTTTCTCTTTCTCAGAGCTTCTTCCTCGGCTTCCTTGGCAGCATCTCGTTCCAAGATTGCATCTAGATCCTCCTCTTCTTCCTCTTCACCCACCTCCTCAGCAATGATTTTCTTTTTCCCTTTTTGTTTAGCACTGAGAGGTTTCTTTGCTGAGCGCTTCTGAGAACTCTTGGTTACTATAGTCGTGCTCTGTGGACAGTAGCTTGGACGATTGCTTGTGGAGTGGGTTCTGGTTGAGGGGAAGTAGCAGTGGCCTGGCGACCATTGGAGGTGGCGCCAAGACGTTTGGGTGTGGAGGCTTTCTTTGATTTGGGAGCCATGGAGATTTTTCGGCTAGGGTTTTAGAACAGTTGAGAGGTTGAAGGAGAAGTAGAATTGGAAAGGTTTAGATAAGTCTGAAGTGGTGAAAGAATCGGGTACAGTTTGGGGTTTAACTAGAGTGAGATGATGGAGTTGATGGGACGGGTTTAGAGTTCCAAGGATGGTAATCATAACATTTCCATTTTGAAAATATTTCTATTCAAAATTCAAACCTTCTCACAATTTAAAATAGGAGGGAAAGTAATCCGAAAATATCTTTTCCAAAATTAAAACACATATTCGGATAACATAAGTGATATATATAAAGAAGTTCAAAATCCATTAAAACTATATTTGATCAAATATCTAAAAAGATATTAACCAAATATATGATCCGATATCTGTTCTCTACCATTCAGAGCACAAACCTTGACATAATTCTCAAAGGTCTTGACATTGAGTAGAATTTTTCTTTCGTAAAGGGAAAGCTCTCCCTACGAAAGTGTATCCTTGTGAAGCATTCCAATCTCACGTCTAATGAAGGTGAACCTGTCCTCTGCCAAAGGCTTAGTAAAAATGTCAGCCCATTGATAATCAGTAGAAATAAAGGATATGGACACATCACCTTTTTCAACATGATCTGTAATGAAGTGATGCCTTACATCAATATGTTTGGTCCTTGAATGCTGAACAGGATTCTTTGTGATTGATATGGCACTTGTATTGTCACACTTAATGGGAATACCTTTGAGGTTGATGCCAAGATCTCTCATTTGTTGATCTATCCAAAGGATTTGGGAGCAACAAGCTCCAACTGCAATGTATTCGGCTTCGGCAGCGGATAAAGCAACTGAGTTTTGTTTCTTTGAATGCCAAATGACCAAGGATGCTCCTAAGAATTGGCAACATCCTGATGTGCTCTTCCTATCCACCTTATAGCCTGCAAAATCTGCATCAGAATACCCGATTAATGTAAAATCTTTTTGCTTTGGGTACAACAAGCCAAGCTCCTTAGTGCCATTGAGATATCAAAAGATCCTCTTCACAGCCACGAGTTGAGATTCTTTAGGATCAGCTTGAAACCTAGCACACATGCAAACACTAAACATGGTGTCAGGTCAACTAGCCGTAAGATATAGTAAAGATCCAATCATCCCTCGATACTCCTTTTGATTGACACTCTTCCCAGCCTTATCTTGATCTAGAGATAATATTGAGCTCATGGGTGTCTTGGCTGCTTTGGATTGATCCATCTTGAATTTCTTCAAGAGATCCTTAGTGTACTTGCTTTGGTTGACAAAGATCCCTTTTTTGGATTGATGAACTTGTAATCCCAAAAAGAAGTTGAGTTCACCCATCAAGCTCATCTCAAATTCACTGCACATAATGTCAGAAAATTCCTTGCACAAAGATTTGTTAGTAGCACAAAAGACATAAATTTGAATAACCAAAATGTCCTTTCCTATGGTTTTGATAAAACGAGTCTTGTCGATCAACCCCCTTTTAAAATCATTTTCTAAAAGATATTTTGACAAGCGCTCATACCAAGCTCTTGGGGCTTGTTTCAAACCATAAAGCGCTTTGTCTAGTTTATAAACATGATTGGGAAATTACGAACTTTCAAAACCTGGGGGTTGAGCCACGTAAACTTCTTCTTATAAGAAACCATTAAGATAAGCACACTTGACATCCATTTGATATAACTTTATGCTCATAAAAGATGAAAATGCTAATAAAATGCGAATGGCTTTAAGCCTGGCTACGGGAGCAAAGGTCTCCTCGTAGTCAATACCTTCTTCTTGATTGTAGCCTTGAGCAACAAGCCTTGCTTTGTTCCTCACGATCTTACCATTCTCATCTAGCTTGTTTCAAAATACCCATCGTGTGCCAATGAATGATTGATGCTTTGGCCTAGGCTTCAAGGTCCAGACTTTGTTCCTTTCAAATTCGTTAAGCTCACTTTGCATAGCAATGATCCAATCTGGCTCTTGAAGGGCCTCATCTACCTTCTTTGGTTCTATAAGAGAAACAAACGCGTGAAAAGCACAAAGATCTTTAAGTTTAGAACGAGTTTGAACACTAGATGTTGGGTCAGAAATGATATCCTTTAATGAGTGTGATGAGGAGTATTTGAATTTTCTTTTGCTGGTCTCAGCTCCTTGATTCGTCACACCATCAGGATTGATTTGTGGTACATTTGACTCCGTGGTTCTGTTAGATTCAGTTACAGCAGTTTCTGACGTCTCAACACTGTTGGATTGGACATCAAGGGCTTTGGACGAATCTTCAACACCTTGGTCCAATTCTTCAGTGTTGATTATCTGTTCCTGCATGTTCATCTTCTTTGTGTTCTTGGTGGCAGCATCATCACCTTCCTCGTTCTCTGCATGGATGTTAAGATCTATATCTGCAACACTTTCACTCAAAGAACCGTCATTTCATTCATCAAATATAACATGTATACTTTCATCAACTAATTGGGTCCTTTTATTGAAGATTCTATAAGCTTTGCTACTTGTGGAGTAGCCAAGAAATATACCTTCATCACTACGCGCATCAAATTTTCCAAGGTTATCTTTTCCATTGTTATGAATAAAACAAGTATAGGCAAAGGGTTTAAAGTAAGATATAAGTGGTTTGCGGCCTTTGATTTTTCTTTTAAAAATGCAACCCAAGTATATCTAGAAAAATCATCAACAACAACAAGCATGTACTTTTTACCATTGGGAGATTTGACTCGCATAGGACCACATAAATCCATATGTAAAAGTTCAAGGGGTCTAGAAGAACTTACAACCTTTTTGGGTTTGAAAGAGCTACGTGTTTGTTTACCCTCGTGTGCACGCATTGCACATATCAATTCCTTTGAAGTCCATCTCAGGTAGTCCTCTTACAAGCCCTTTGGACACAAGCTTCTGTAGTGTATGTGGACTAACATGACCGAGTCTCCTGTGCCAGAGCTTTGGATCATCCGTCAAAGCCTTTAGATGGGTTAAGCTTCCTTGTGCCACTTGATCAGCATTCACAGCGTATATATTGTTGTAACGATATGCAGTCAGTATAACTTCACCTGTATCTTCTTTGCACACTAGACATCTTTTCTTGTTAAATCTGACATTATTGCCACTATCACATAATTGAGAATCACTAAGCAAATTATACTTCAAACCATTCACAAGCTAGACATTTTTAATACTATGGTTGGAATCACTCCCAACGCTACCAATACCAACGATGTCACACTTTCCTTTGTCACAAAGAGTGATTGTTCCTGTGGATTGCTCCTTTAGATCATGAAAGAGAGAACTCTTCCCACTCATATGCCTCAAGCATCCACTATCAATAATCCATTTTTGCTCCTTCACCTTGGTGATCTCCTCAAGCTTCTCATCGTGGGATTCATCTCCTGAGGCCATAAGACAGAAATTGGCCTTCTCATCATCGGAGTCAGAGTTAGAATCACTCCAAGTTGCCACCATGGCTTTCTTTTTCCATCTATCACCCTTCTTGGACTGGCTCTTCGTCTTATGAGGGCAGTCTTTTACAAGATGATATGTTTCACCACATTCAAAACAAGACAAAGGTTTAGTCTTCTTATCATATTTGTTGTATTGAGACTTACCTCGAAATTTTGAAGACTCAAATCCATCCTTGTTGTTGAATTATTTCTTCATTTTGAGGATTCGAGCAAGGCCTCTTGTGATAAGAGCAAAAGGGTCATCCTCATCGTCATCCTCATCTTCGGAATCAGATCCATCTTTGGGCTCATCCTTTTTATACTTGAGCGCTAAGTTCTTAGTGCTTGTTGGAAGTTCTCCATCTTCTTCATTAACGATCATCTTATGCGTGATCAGTTTCCCAAGCAGGTCATCAAGGGGCAGAGTGGTGAGGTCTTGGGCTTCCTCTATGGCTGTTCCTTTAGGATCCCACTTTTCTTTTGGGAGGCACCTCAATATCTTCCTCACTTTCTCAACGTTCTTAAAGCTCTTGCCAAGAGAGTCAAGATTGTTGGTGATTTCCATGAATCGTGTGAACATGGCCTTGATAGACTCCTCAGACTTCATTTTGAAGAGCTCATACTTTCGAAGGAAAATACTGATCTTGGTGTCCTTTACTTGGCTGGTTCCTTTATAGGTGACGACCAGCTTGTCCCAAATCTCTTTAGCTGACCTACAAGATGAAATACGATTAAACTCATCAGTGCTAAGACCACAATAAAGTAAGTTAATAGCTCTGTAGCTTTTGGAGACGAGTTCGAGATCCGCTTGGATGTATTCAGACTCCTTCTTCGCAATTTTGGTTCCATTTGGTCCGTCTTTCTCCGGAATCTTCGGACCATTCTCTATAATGTTCCAAAGTTCTAGATCTTGATCTATAATGAACATCTTCATCAACGATCTCCAGTGGACAAAGTTGTTTCCAACAAAGAGTGGTGGTCTACTGGTAGACCTTCCATGTGCAAATCCTCCGCTTGCTTCACCAGACATGATCAAAAACTCACAAGATTGTTAGATCAAAAGCAGTGAGTAAAGCTCTGATACCAATTGAAGGTTCCATAATGTAAAACAAAGTAATATAAAGATACTCTAGAAGGGGGGTTGAATAGAGTATGCCGATTTTTCGCAGATAGTCTCAAGACTTTAGCTCGTGCAAAACCCTTTTGGATTAGACTTAGTCTTTTCTCTGAAAACCTGAATCACAAAGTTAAATAATTCGAACCAAGTGCGGAAATAAGGTAAAGCAGTACGTAAAGGACGCAATGAGTTGTTTATGAGGTTCGGCACGAACTTGGCCTACGTCCCCGCCTAGGGTTCTTCCACAACCCTATGATTCAACCAGCTTTTATTGATTCACAAGACTTAGGATCCTAATAGCTCACCGAGAAGCCTCTCTCCTATACAATTGCAATCTAGTCAACTCACGTTCCCTTGGAGTCCTAGACCAATCTAGAAGAGCCCCACCTCTCTATGCTATCTAGTACAATCCTCTTACACTTAGTGAATCAATCGCCTAGTGTCCACTTCCTGAGTTACAAACTCTCGAGTATAACACTATCACGAAATATAATTCAAAATGCTTTCTGAAAAGTTAGTGAATGTATATAATAATATCAGGAAGCATATAATAACATATAATAATATTCGAACATAATATCATGGAGAACAGGTTTTGTGTTTCATCAACACTGCTGAAGCTTCAAGACCTTTGACACAAACAGACTGTCAAAGACTTTGAAACTTATTCCAATTTTCATCAAGGGAGTGGAGTTATCAAGTTGTATTCTCCCTTGTGGCCGTCAGATCTAGTTCTAGTCGCCGCGAACCAGACATCATGGCGTTGCTGCTCTGTCGCCATGAAATATCAATCTGGGGTGAATGCCCGAGAGATCCCAAAAAGCCGTCTAAGCTGGTCATATGAGCAGGCGTGAGGCTGATCCAAAAAGTTGAACCTAATCCTTGAGTTATCCACACCCTGCAATGTGGCCAGAGACTCCCATGCCAGCTCAGGGTACGTGGGGGCACCGCAGTCTATAAATCCCCCAAAACCGCCATGACTAAGCATTTGCCGTGTAACATCCAACATGCCCAATGTCTGTAAGGCAGGGATATGAAAAAACTTCGTCTGGACAAATCGTTTTGAATCGAAGCTCTTAAATGTCTTCCTCTGTTCGTCAGACGCATTCCTCAATCGGCGCACCATTTTTTTTTTTTTTATCAAATATCAGCAGTGATATCAACCCAAAAACATATCTAAAATTCCACCTCAAGCTCAACAAATACAACCCAAGCTAATCAACAAAATCCAAATCAAACTCAACACGCCTCAAGCTAATAAACCAAATCCACAATCAAATCAGCCCACTAACTGTTGTACGAGGAAATCGAGAATGCAAATTAAAATATGAATAAAGTACAGCAAACCGGATTCTGTCCCTTGCAAATAATTACAAGACTTCCTCCCGATGCAGTAGTGGGAAGTCAGGATCGATCCACGAGGAAGCGTGTCAGCGAATCCTAGGCAGCGGATGAATCTCACGGCAGAAGTCAACTACCGATGCTTGACCTCGAGTAAGGTTACTCAAGAGAAGATCAGGCAAGTCGAACAGCGCAGCAGCAGCTCCTGGTTTTGGTCGATATCGAGGACACTCTACTCGATATCAAGTAAAGCCTTCGTCGACGTCGAGTACCTGCACATGAAATAAACACATAGAAGTGGGTGGATGTCGGGTACCTGCACGTCGGGTATCTCTATTAGATGGGTAATAAACACATAACAAGTAGTAGATGCTCAAAACATGATAAAAGTCGAATCTTTACCTCAGGCACGCATGGCTATCGTCGGGCTTGCCCCAACCCTAGAAGTGGGTGGACTACTCGCTCTTCATCGCAATTGCAGACATTGATTGAAAGGAAATAATTTGCATTAAACCAAACTGAAAGAAAGTACAAACCGAACAAAGCCAGATCACTTTCGCTTCTTTGCTCCACTCGGCCTCTCTTTCTCTCTCTACTATTACTTCTCCTACTGAAATTGAATGCTTAGAAATCAGCCCCATGGGCTTTATTTATAGGCTTCTAATCCTTGCTAATCAAGGATAGAAATCTCTATCTATATCTAAGGATAAATCATTAATAAAAGGAACATTTATCTTTGAAGGGAAATATATCTAAAAGGCTAAAATATCTTCATGTGGATAAATCTTCTTCTCCATGGATAGATGTTGATAGATCTTGGATAGAATCGGACATCTTCGGCCCCAAGCAAGCCCAAACCGCGTCGGACAGCTCACCGCGTAACGCGGTTCAGGATACCTGTCCTCGATATCTAGTAAAGTCCTCGATATCGAGTAAGTGTGGGTCGTCGACTTGGCTTCACTGGCTTGCCCGAGTAACTGGTCCTCGATCGGCTCAGACACTGGCTCTTAGGTCTTATCGATATCGAGTAGATTACTCGATATCGAGTAAGTGTCGTCGATCATGGCTGGCCTGGTGTTGTCGAGCAGCCTCTCCTCGACGTTGCCCGAACATGTGTTCTGGGTTTACTCGACATCGAGGAGTTTACTCGACATCGAGGAGTTTCCTCGATATCGAGGAGTGGTGTTGCTTAGCATCGGGTTGTCTGGTCAGGTCGAGCAGCTCTCCTCGGCTCCTCGATCAAGCTCTCCTCCTCGACTCTGGGCTGGTCTTCAATTCTTGTCGGTATCGAGTAGATTACTCGATATCGAGTAACTCTCTGGAGTAGGGGAGTTTTGCCTTCAGTTCCTCGATCTGGCCTGTCCTCGATCATGCTGTGTCCGGACTTATTTAGTCGATATCGACAAAGAATAGTCGACATTGAGTAACAATCAGCTTCCGTCTTTGCTTCTTGGTTTTGTCCCGAAATGGCTCCATATTCTGCAATATTAAACCAAAACTTATGTAGATCTCCATTTCTTGCAAATAAGCACATATTACATAAATTCAACATATTCCTAACCCGAAATATGCAAGTGTATAGAATATGGAGCCAAACTGTGCATTTCAACATGGCTATTTTAGTAGACATCAAATCACCCCATACTTAGACTTGCTTGTCCTCAAGCAATAACCAATACCTACAACACATCCTTCAAGTCTTCGCCTTTGTCAAAAGCAACATCTCAAAAGTAGTAGCAATGTAAGACAAGTGAATTTAACGTCATCACACATATATGAGCGATCCATAGGCATAGGCAATTTAAATCCAACCTCACCATGGTAAAGTGTTTTCACTCAACTCTCAATGTGTTTAGGCTATGAAGATCAACTCTCAACTCAATTCCATGTACAATTTCATAAACATTGCAATTTAAACATAAATCCACTTCGCAACCAATTATGTAAATGCAACAAGAATTATCAGGAGGACTTCGCTCAATAGAAGTCTTCAAAAAAGATTCCATTCGGCGGGGTTGTAATGGGGCTTGGTAAGAAATAAAAGGGTATGGAATTATTTGGTCATGTGGTGCTTAATAGAATTCGGGAATCAAGACTCCTAAATCTCTAACACAACTCAACCAAACCATAACTCTAAATCATGTGCATCAACCGAACTCTCCAACTTATCTCAATGAAGTATGTAACCTTTCAAACTTAATTATCCTCTCCAAAGCATGAATCTTGCGAAAATGAAAGAAATAAGGTAAATTTGGCTCATGCACTTTATTCATAATCACAAACTTTTCTTCTTTTGTTTTTCGATTTTTTCGATTTTTTTACGTGAAAATAAAATAAAAATAGTGCATTTATAGGGTGAGCCAAAGATCCTTTTACATAGTATGTATAGCAAGATAAAAAAATTTAAAACCAACCCATATCTCAATAAATTCAAAAATCTTTCTCACTTGAAATGAAACACAAGCTCATTTCTTCCACAAATCATCATTCCAACCAACTCTAAGTCTTAATTCCCAAATGGGGGTCAGGCTCAATTCGGCTAAGTGTAATTTTGTGGAGTTTATAATAAAAGTTTCAGGCTAATGTTCTAGCTTTAAGTAGGGATAATGCAGGGTAGGTAAAGATAGGATAAAATTGGCTTAAAAGGTGCCTCCATCATTTAATTCTCATTCACATAAACATATAAATGCATTGGCTTTGAATAACTTTCACAATATTTAGAGATGCATAGGAAGAGTAAATACACTCAAGAAAGCAGAGGGATTATTAATGTTCTCCCTATAAGGCCAAAATTCTCACTAGGACAATTTTTGTTGGATTTTAACCTTTAGCTTAGGATCATATGTGCTCAATTTCATCACAAGTTCACAATCCACATAAAAACAATTTTGAGGACTTAGGCTAAACCGTCCAAACATGCCATAGGATTTACATGATCAAGTTAGTCATTATTTATCATCATAGAACATCTAAGTTAGGGTATAAAAACTAAGATAATGCAAAAATTAAACATGCATTTTTTTTCTTTTTTTTTCGACATTTTCTATATATATTGTTAACTAAAAAAATAAGACTAAAGTATGACAAAAGACTTAAATGCATAAAACTTAAACATGAATGCATAACATAATAATAAAATTTCACCATGTAAAACCAAAAGCAAGACTAAAACATATAATAATGATAATGAGCCCTTCCCCCACCCCATACTTAAAATATACAGTGTCCCCACTGTATAAAATCAAATAAAAATAAGAGTAAAGGAAGGAACTCACCGAATAACGCATCGAGGAGGGCAAAACAGGGCATGTCAAGTAAACTGGTCTTGTCGATATCGAGTACTGTACTCGATATCGAGTAGGCTGTCTGCGTCAAGTGGAATATGAAGTCGAGGAACTTCTTCTGGCTTGGTCGATATCAAGTTGGCCTACTCGATATCGATGAACTTTTGGGCTGCTCTTCTTGGTCGTTCTCGACTGGCCTAGCCGATTTCGACTGTTTTTCAGGGACTTCTTTATTCCACCTTTCGCGATCCTTCTATGCTTGCCGACCTAAAAGTGTTAGATTGCACATAAAGACAAGACTTTCCACATGAAGAATTCTAAGATAAAAAACCAAAACCAAAAACCAAACCTAGAAAAAAGTTCCAAAGTCCAAAATTCAAAAAGTTATATATATATATGCTCTAGATTTTAGAGTCGCTAGGCCGACTTCTTCTTTTGTGCTCAAGGACCGTTAATTTGGGGCCTGCTCGTGCTCGGCCTTTCTCCTGGATCATCTAGGTCCTGATTGTAGTATGCAAGCTCAGCTGACAGGTGGTTGCTTGCATGATCTTCTTCTTCTTTCTTCTTTCTCTTCCCAGCTCTCAGTTTTCGCAGATTCTCTCGCCACGGGGCCTTACCTCCCCTTAAATTATTGATAAATTTCTTAATGGACTGAGGAGAAGTAGGATTCATACCTGAACTTACCTTTTCGGGCCCAAAATAGAAATCTTCGGGCTTGGGGTTAGTCGATATCGAGCAAGACTGGTCGATATCGAGTACAGGGACCCCATACTTAGGCTCTTGGCAAGTCTGGTGCTCGGCAGAGGAAGTTGATGTCGATGAAGCTTGGTCGATATCGAGTACAGCTTTGGTCGATATCGAGGACAGCTTGTCGATATCGAGTTGGCCTCTGGTGCTTTCCTCCGTTGTTTGCTTGGTCCCGTGGTTGCTGATGTTTTTCATCTCCAGCCATGAAATTTCCTCTTTTACAGGGCCAAAGGAGAAATCTAAGACCTCGTCGCCTATGGTGAAGGTGAGCAATCGCTGTTTGACACTAATCTTGGCATCTGCAGGAGCTAAGAATGGTCTACCAAGAATAATAGAGCTAGTAGGATCTTCAGCACAATCTATAATAAGGAAATCAGCTGGGATAAAGAATTTACCAACCTGGACAGGGACATTCTCAACCATACCTGTAGGGATGACTACTGTATTGTTTGACATGTATAGCTTGGCATCCACAGGCTCTATACATCCTATCTTCACCTTCCGCCAGATTGATCAGGGCATGATGCTCACACTTGCTCCTAAATCACACAAGGACTCATATTTATATTTTCCAAATCCCACAGTAACAGAAAACTTACCAGGGTCAGGTCTTTTCTCAGGGAAGTGGAGCACTTTGCATTCGCCGGCGATCTCTGATATGGATCGCTTCTTGCTCAGGATTTCCTTTAGGAATTTGACGTATGCAGGCATCTCTTGCAGAGCTTCTGTAAAAGGAATAGAAAAATTCAGTTCTTGCAGCATATTAACAAAACGTTTAAACTTACCTGTAGTGGGATCTTTCAGTGCTTTGGAGCCAGAACAGACGTTGGAGGTATTGCCGAGTCGTCGACATCGGCCAATTTTTCCTCGATATCGACCAGTGGTTCCTCGATATCGATAAGGGTTATCGATCTCGAGTTGCTGGGATGTGCAGTGAAGTCCGAGCTTGGCTTCTGGTCTGTGTCGAGGAGATGCTTGTCGATATCGACCAATGGTTGGTCGACATCGAGTTGCTGCTGCTCATTGTCGAGTTGCTGCTCTGCTTTGTCTTGGTGTTTTCCGATCTCTGGCTCGTGTAATTGGTGCCCGCTCCTGAGCTTTATAGTTGCGACGCGTCCGGTCTTCCGCTTAGGATTTGGTTCTGTTTGCCCAGGGAGTTGCTCGGATGGTCGTGGAATCTGTGCAGCGAATTGACCCATCTGGGTCTCTATGTTCCTCTTCTAGACGTCAAGCTCTCCAAATTTTGTAGTGATGCTCTGAATTTGATTATTGATGGCGCTTATAGACTGCTGGTTTTTTGCTTGATTTTTCCTCATCTCATCGAGGATAAGCTGTAGATCGTCCTTTCTTTGATCCCTTTCTGGATGTCCTGGAGCTCTGTATGGCGGGGGGTTCCTAGGAGGACCCTGGTTCCATTGTGGTTGATAGAACCTTTGATCCCCCATATAGCGATTGGGACCCCTTGCGTAAGCTACCTCTTCGTGTGTCTCAGCCATCCTGACTTGCTCTGTGTGTGGGCACTCAGTAGTGGTGTGCCGCTGTGATCCGCATTCGATGCAAGGCTGGTTGACAGAGAGATACTTGACTTGCTTGAGGAGCTTGCGATTCTGGTCTCTGTAGAACTGCTCCCTCACATCTGGGTCAATCTCCTTGGAAGGCTCATAGAGGGGCATAGATGGTGCTGGCCTGGCATAGGAGTTATCTTCATAGTTTGTGGTAGCCCCATACTTGTTGTCATAGTTGGTGAGCTTGTCAAGTACACCCCATGCGTCAGTTGGTGGCATCGTCAGATACTCATATCGAGTGTACTGATTGATCCTATCCTTAGTGACTTGGTCAAGAGAATTGAAGAAGATCTCTTGAATGACGTAGGGTGGCTGTCCATGAGTAGGGCAAGATCGCAACAGTTCTTTGTACCGTTCCCATACTTTTGCCAGCGGCTCCCCAGACTTTTGTTTGAAAGCTGTAATATTCTGGAGGAGGAGTGCTGTCTTGGCAGGAGGGAAGAATTTATTGAGAAACTCTTGCTCTACTTGGGCCCATGTTGTGAGGGATCGTGGTTTCAGCCCTTCAAGCCACTTTAATGCAGGACCAGCGAGAGACCAACGAAAGGCCTTCATCTTGACATATTCCAGAGTAGTACCTTCAGCAAGAGTACGACACATGTCAGAAAAATTGGTAATATGTTCAAGAGGGCATTCATTAAACCTTCCATGAAAAGCATTATTTTTAAGTTCTATAAGGAATTGAGTGCAAATTTCAAAAGTATTTTCAGGGATTAAAATAGCCGATTCAGGCACGACGAGAGTCGGGTGCATATAATCCTTTGCAGTGGTTGGGTATTGGGCAATCTCAGCTTCTGCTTGCCTCGCACGCTCCGCTTCCTGTTCTTTGGCTTCTCTCTTAGTGGCGATAACAGTATCTTTAACGGCTAGTTCCCTCTGAAGCCTCTGTATCAGCTGTTCCTGTGTTTCTGCGGCCGCCATGGCTCTTTTTAGTTTAGCCTGGATGTGTAGAAGGCGTTCCGGTTCGTCTAAGCCGTCAAACTCAAGTGGTTGACCAGAACGGCGCATACACCTGTAAAGTAACTTAAAGCAGACGTGAGATTTAACTACCTAAGGCGCGAATGATTGCTCCCCTGGCAACGACGCCAATTTGTTGTAGGAGGAAATCGAGAATGCAAATTAAAATATGAATAAAGTACAGCAAACCGGATTCCGTCCCTTGCAAATAATTACAAGACTTTCTCCCGATGTAGCAGTGGGAAGTCAGGATCGATCCACGAGAAAGCGTGTCAGTGGATCCTAGGCAGCGGATGAATCTCACGGCAGAAGTCGACTACCGATGCTTGACCTCGAGTAGGGTTACTCGAGAGAAGATCAAGCAAGTCGAACAGTGCAGCAGCAGCTCCTGGTTTTGGTCGATATCGAGGACACTCTACTCGATATCGAGTAAAGCCTTCGTCGACGTCGGGTACCTGCACAGGAAAAGATACAACGATCTTCGATCGAATATCAGTAACTCGATATCGACAAGAGTTAGTCGATGTCGAGGAGGGCATAACTTTAAAACCAAACAAAATAAAGATAAGGCTTTGGGCATTCGAAATAAACTATGTATATAAGAAAACTTCCAAGATTGGGGTTTGCGACAACGATAACCAAGCATGCAAAAGGCAAGAATAAAAAAAATAATCATGTAAATCGCATCGAAGGACCAAGCTTTCGCCTTTTTCAACAATTAGACAACTCTTTCAAGAAAGCCTAATTGTATCTACCGATTTTATTTTTACAATCCAAGTTGTTAGCATGGACCTCCATTAGAAGGGTAATAAACACATAACAAGTAGTAGATGCTCAAAACATGATAAAAGTCGAATCTTTACCTCAGGCACGCAGGGCTATCGTCGGACTTGCCCCAATCCTAGAAGTGGGTGGACTACTCGCTCTTCATCGCAATTGCAGACATTGATTGAAAGGAAATAACTTGCATTAAACCAAACTGAAGAAAGTAAAAACCGAACAAAGCCAGATCACTTTCGCTTCTTTGCTCCACTCGGCCTCTCTTTCTCTCTCTACTACTACTTCTCCTACTGAAATTGAATGCTTAGAAATCAGCCCCATGGGCTTTATTTATAAGCTTCTAATCCTTGCTAATCAAGGATAGAAATCTCTATCTATATCTAAGGATAAAACATTAATAAAAGGAACATTTATCTTTGAAGAGAAATATATCTAAAAGGCTAAAATATCTTCATGTGGATAAATCTTCTTCTCCATGGATAGATGTTGATAGATCTTGGATAGAATCGGACATCTTCGACCCCAAGAAAGCCCAAACCGCATCGGACAGCTCACCGCGTAACGCGGTTCAGGATAGCTGTCCTCGATATCGAGTAAAGTCCTCGATATCGATTAAGTGTGGGTCGTCGACTTGGCTTCACTGGCTTGCTCGAGTAACTGGTCCTCGATCTGCTCGGACACTGGCTCTCAGGTCTTGTCGATATCGAGTAGATTACTCGATATTGAGTAAGTGTCGTCGATCATGGTTGGCCTGGTGTTATCGAGCAGCCTCTCCTCGACGTTGCCCGGACATGTGCTCTGGGTTTACTCGACATCGAGGAGTTTCCTCGATATCGAGGAGTGGTGTTGCTCAGCATCGGGTTTTCTGGTCAGGTCGAGCACCTCTACTCGGCTCCTCGATCAGGCTCTCCTCCTTGACTCTGGGCTGGTCTTCAATTTTTGTCGTTATCGAGTAGATTACTCGATATCGAGTAACTCTCTAGAGTCGGGGAGTTTTGCCTTCAGTTCCTCGATCTGTCATGTCCTCGATCATGCTGTGTCAGGACTTCTTTAGTCGATATCGACAAAGAGTAGTCTACATCGAGTAACAATCAGCTTCCGTCTTTGCTTCTTGGTTTTGTCCCGAAATGGCTCCATATTCTGCAATATTAAACCAAAAGTTATGTAGATCTCCATTTCTTGCAAATAAGCACATATTACATAAATTCAACATATTTCCAACCCGAAATATGCGAAGTGTATAGAATATGGAGCCAAACTGTGCATTTCAACATGGCTATTTTAGTAGACATCACTAACACAAATATATCTCAAGCAAACGACCACAAATTAATTCTTCAATCAACACCCATTCAGAATTTTCAAATCAAACCAAGCACAATTAGAACCACTTCTCAACTAACCATCATGTAGCACAAATAGGTTAATACTTTAATACCAATAACCCAATCCAACAAACCTGGCGGCGGTGGACGATGCGGCGGGCGCAGCAAGGAGGCGGCGGCCGCAACGGTTCGGCGGTGCAGCAGTCGATGGTGACGACAGATCCGGTGAAAGGGTGGCGAGGTGGTCGGAATCCGGTGAAAGAGAGGGCTTGGGGGGTGGTTATGGTGGTTTTTTCAAAGGTTGAAGGAGAAGGAAGGAGGAAGACAACAATGGAGTGTTAGGGCTCTTGAAGATCGCAACAGGGGTTGGAGAAGAAAGAGGTAGGGTTGAAGAAAATAAGGGAGTCCCGTGATCTATCTATCTTTTATTTTATTTTTATTTTTTTTTAAAGAATGGGTCACGGACCTGAGAAGCGGCGACCGTAGCATGGATGATGCGGCCGCTGCAGCGGGGTGTGCTGGGGGTTTGATGTGCGGCGACCGCCGCATGGATGTTGTGGCCGTCGCCAGTGAGGTGGCTTCTATGCTTCGTTTTTTTTTTGTTTTTTTATTTATTTTTTGCATATTTCCACTACCTATGTCAACTAATCCTAATTTAATTAGCTAATGAAACTACCTAAGAAATAATAAAGATGATAAAGAAAGAAGAACTTACCTCGGGTTACCTCCCGAGAAGCGCCTTAGTTTCAAGTCATTGGCTCGACGTGATGGTCATTGAGTGGCCTAATGGGTTGGATCAGAAAGCACAAACTCCTCTTCTTCGTTATGTGAAATGTTCTCAAAGTATGGCTTTACTCTATGATCATTGACTTTAAAGAACTCATTAGACTTAGGATCATAGAGTTCAATTGCTCCGTGAGAGAAAATCCTTGAGATGGTGTAGGGTCCTTCACACCTTGATCTAAGCTTTCCAGGGAAGAGTTTCAAGCGTGATTTGTATAGAAGGACCTTGTCTCCTATTGCCAGCTCTTTCTACAGGATGTGTTTGTCATGCCAAGCCTTGGTCTTCTCCTTGTAGATCACTGTTTTATCATAAGCATCCAGACGTAATTCCTCCAGCTATTGCAATTGAAGCTTTCTAAACTCACCTACTTCATTCAGCCTCATATTGCAATTCTTTACAGCCCAATACGCCCTATGTTGAAGCTCCACAGGGAGATGACATGCCTTTCCAAAGACAATTCGATAAGGGGACATACCAATGGGAGTCTTATAGGCTGTCCGATAAGCCCAAAGAGCGTCATTCAGTCGTAGACTCCAATCCTTCTTGTTAGGTGCCATTGTTTTCTCCAGAATGGTCTTTATCTCTCTATTTGATATCTCCGCTTGACCATTGGTCTGAGGATGATAGGCAGTGGACACTCTCTGTGTGACATGGTATTTCTTTAACAAGGCAGTGATCATCATGTTGCAGAAATGTGTCCCTTTATCGCTAATTATAGCCTTAGACACCCCAAATCTTGCGAAAATGGTGTCTTTCAGGAATTCTGCAACCACTTTAGAATCATCAGTTCTGGTGGCCTTTGCCTCCACCCACTTGGAGACATAGTCCACCGCAAGCAAAATATAGACATTCCCAAAAGAACTAGGGAAGGGACCCATAAAATCGATACCCTAAACATCAAAAATTTCACAAAATATGACAGTTGTTTGTGGCATTTCATTCATAGCAGATATGTTCCCCTCCCTTTGGCATCTATCGCATGATTTATAGAAGACATTAGCATCCATAAATAAGTGAGGCTAAAAGAAACCTGCTTCTAAAACTTTCCTAGCAGTCTTTTGAGGACCAAAGTGGCCTCCACATTCATGAGCATGACAAAAAGTAAGGACAGATTGTACCTCATTGTCCGGCAGACACCTCTTGACTACCTGGTCAACACAATGTTTCCAAAGGTAGGGGTCATCCCAAACATAGTAGCGAGAGTCATGTCGAATCTTGTCCTTCTGAGCTTTTGTGAATTTCGGTGGAAATTCTCCCGTGACCAAGAAATTCACCATATTGGCAAACCAAGGTCGAGGATTATGGACACCCATCAACAATTCAGGAATATCAGGATTTACCTCATCGGATAGGAAGAAAACAGACTGAACGGGGGCCTGAACAGCGATATGCTGCGGCCGCAACAATATTGTTTGGCCGCGGCATGGTTGCTGCGGCCGCAGCACCCTCCGTCTTCGTGGTTTCCTGCAGCTGCGAAGAAAAAGTGTGAGTTAGATAAAACAATGTGTCGTCAGGGAACTCACCGTGAATGGGTCTCTGATCTTCCGGCTTGTCCTCTCCTTGGACAAGTCTGCTGAGGTGGTCCTCTACTAAGTTTTCTGCACCTTTCTTATCTTTGATTTCAATTCAAATTCACTTAAAAGTAAAATCTAACGAATCAATCTTTGTTTCGCTTCTTTCTTAGTAAATAAATAGCGAAGAGCAGCGTGATCAGTGAAGACAATTACCTTAGCTCCTAGGAGATAGGAGCAGAACTTCTCTAGTGCAAAGACCACATCCAGGAGCTCTTTGTCAGTGGTTGAGTAGTTCCTTTGCGCTCCATTCAGAGTCATGGAGGCATAGTAGATGACATGAGAGCTTCTTCCTTCCTTTTGTCCCAAAATAGCACCCACAGCATAGTCGCTAGCATCACACATAATCTCAAAAGGTTGAGACCATATGGGTGCTTGAATTATAGAAGCTCTAGTCAAGCGACCTTTAAGCTCATCAAAGGATGCTCTACAACTGTCATCAAACTCAAAAGCTACTTTCTTTTTCAGTAAATCACAAAGGGGTGCAGAAATCTTAGAAAAATCGTTAATAAACCTGCAATAGAACCATGCATGGCCTAAAAAGGAACGAATTTCGCGCACATTGGGTGGGTAAGGCAGAGACTGAATAACATCAATCTTAGCCTTGTCCACCTCAAGACCCCTGCTATACACAATATGACCCAAAACAATGCCTTGCTCAACCATAAAATGACACTTTTCATAATTAAGAACTAAGTTGGTGTCCACACACCGCCTAAGCACAAGTGACAAATGATGCAAGCAAGTATCAAAATCTTCTCCATGCACAGTGAAGTCATCCATAAATACTTCTATAAAGCACTCCACATACTCAGAAAATATGCTTACCATACATCGTTGGAAAGTCACAGGTGCGTTACATAGCCCAAAAGGCATTCTGCGATATGTAAAAGTGCCAAAGGGGCATGTAAATGTCATTTTTTTCTTGATCCTCCTGTGCTATTGGTACCTGAAAATATCCTGAGTAGCCATCTAAAAAGCAATAAAAGGAGCGGCCGGCAAGACGCTCAAGCATTTGATTAATAAAGGGAAGGGAGAAGTGGTCCTTGCGAGTAATTGCATTCAATTTACGATAATCAATACATACTCTCCAACCAGTTTGTACCCTGCTAGGGACCGATTCACCATCCTGATTTTCAACAACAGTAATACCTCCCTTCTTAGGGACAACCTGAGTAGGACTCACCCATTTGCTGTTAGATATGGGAAAGATCATACCTGCCTGAAGGAGCTTCAACACCTCCTTCTTTACCACTTCCATCATTGGCGGGTTGAGTCTCCGCTGTGGTTGTCTAGATGGATTGGCGTCATCCTCCAATAGTATTCTATGCATGCAGATGGTAGGACTGATGCCCTTAATGTCTGCTATCGTCCATCCTAACGCCTCCTTGTTCTCCTTTAGAACAGTCACCAATCGCTCCTCCTGTCCAAAGGTCAATTTGTTAGAAATAATGACAGGCAAAGTATCATTCTCACCAAGAAAAGCATATTTAAGGTGATTAGGAAGTTGTTTCAATTCAACATCAGGCGCTTGGATAATAGATGGAAGAAGCTTTTCAGTAGGAATGGTCAGCTCGATGCGGTCTCCCCTTGGTGGCACATAGGTGGGAGATCGATGGTCTAAAGCTAATATAGCCTCCAGCAAATCGGATGACAATATATGATCTCTAGCAATTTCATCTATAGGAGCCTGTAAAGCAACTTCCATCTCATCCACACACTCCAAATCAAAACAATCTTGTGCCATAGTATCAATAATATCCACAAAGCACAAAGAAGGATCATCAGATGGAAATTTCATGGAATCATAAATATTATATTCAACTCTTTGACCATCAAATTCCATAGTAAGAGATCCTGAATAGACATCTATCTTAGTCATAACAGTTTTCAGAAAAGGCCTGCCCAACAGAATAGGGCCTTCATTGTTACCAGGACCCATGTCAATCACAAAGAAATCAGCAGAGAATATCAAGTTGTCAACCATCACCAAGACATCTTCAACAATCCCATTCGAGTAGAGAGTAGATCGATCAACAAGTTGAATTAGTACCCGATTATCATTCAGAGGTCCCAACCCCAAAGCATGATAAACATTAGAAGGCAAAACATTAATAGATGCTCCTAGATCTAACATGGCTTTGTCAAATTTAGTATCACCTATCACACATGGAATAACAAACATACCAGGGTCACTACACTTCTCAGGCATACGCTTTTGAAATACAGTAGTGACATGTTGGCTTTCCTTCACCTTTTGCTTACCTTTTAGCTTCTGGTTCCGCTTGATAATGCAAATTTCCTTAAAAAAATTAGCATATCTAGGAATGCTTTTGATCAAATTAAGCAAAGGAATGTTTACCTCACACTTACTGAATGTTTCGAATATTTCCTTGTCGTTCTCATACCTTCGTGTATCCTTCAAGGCTTCTGGGAAGGGCGGAATTGGATTTGGAGTCTCCATAGGTAAGGATGAAGAAGGGGGAGAAGGAGAAGAAAGAGGAAGAGGGGGAGAAGAGGGAAGAGGAGTACCTGAGCCCGAGGTGGCGGCGGACCCACTGGCGGGCGCGGCAGGGTGCTGTGGCCGTAGCACGATTGATTGGCCGTGGGCGCCGCTTGGTTGCTGCGGCCGCCGCACAGTGTGCGTTCCGTCTTCGTCTTCTATTACTTCTATCTCCTCGTCAATTATTTCCTCGTCATCCTTTTGAGGCGTGACAACCAGTTCCTTGCCACTCCTAAGCGTTACAGCACTGACATTCTCCTTTGTTGGATTCTCGTTGGTTTGTGATGGAAGCTTTCCTGAATTGTTTGCCTCCTTAGCACTTAAGATTTGAATGAGCTGACTCATTTGATTCTCAAGATTTGTCATCCGATCGGATTGTTGCTTTTCTAGATTTTTCATCCGCTCTGACTGTTGTTTCTCATTCCTTAAGACCAATCGTGATAGTTTCTGTAGTGGATCCTCAATATCCTCATTTGATTGCTGCTGACCTCCCTGTCGAGGTTCATATTGTTGTTGGGGCCTTGCCTGTTGCCCCCCTTGCTGATTGAAAGAGGCTTGGTAGTTCCCATAGCCTTGCTGATAGCCTCTGTTATAATTGTTGTTGTTGAAATATCCAGGATTTCCATAATTGCCTTGCCTAGGCCTTTGTTGAGCAAAATTTCCAATGACATTCAAATCAACATTAGGATCTTGTAGAAGCGGGCACATGTCCATAGGATGAGTGAATTGGTTGCAAAGACCACATGCCTTCAGTTGTTGAGGAGTTCTATCAATGACCAATTGTTTCATCAACTCCTTTACCTCTGCCATATCAGTCTGAAGTGCAGCCACATGGGCATCAACAGAGAATACTCCCCTAGCACGAGGGTTCTTGTTGAACTGTCTAGAGCCCTCAGATAGCTCCTTAAACACATCCCAAGTTGCGGCAGGCGTCTTGTTCAGCATGTTTCCTCCCCAAGCAGAATTCAATGTTTTGCACTCTATATCAGTCAGCCCATTAAAGAGAAAGAGAACCAGATCCTTTTGAGAGTACCCATGGCATGGGCAGCTGGCGCAGAGCTTCTTAAAGCGCTTAAAGTACTCATGTATCGACTCTGTCGCGTACTGCTCAATGCTGCTGATTGACCTTTTCAAAGCATTGAGCTTTGTTGCAGGGAAGTACATCTCTAGGAAGACTCTCTTCATCTCAGCCCAAGTAGAAATAGATCCAGGTGGTATATTGAAGAACCATTCATTCACCTCATCCTTCAAAGAGAAGGGAAAAGCTCTCAGCTTGATTTGATCTTCAGTTACGTTCTCTAGTTTCATCCCAACAACCACCGTATGGAATTCAGACAGATGCTTGTGGGTGTCCTCCCCACTCAACCCATGGAATTTGGGTAGAAGATGAACTACCCCTGACTTTAGCTCAAAGTTGACTCCTTCTGCTAGCGCAGAGAATTGGATTGCCAGGGGTTGCTGTGCCAGATCAGGAGCAGAAAGCTCCTTAAGAGTGCGGTTCGCGTCGTTAGCCATCTCTGTTGTAGGTTCTTCTTGATCAAAAGGGAGTTCGCGAAAGCGATCACGAGTTTCTCGCCTTAGAGCGGCAAGGGTCCTTTCAATCTCTGAATCAAACGGCAACAAAGAAGAATTAATAGCATGGGTATGGACCATATAAGACGGTCCACACCAAGATTAACACTAAAAACACACAAGAATTAAATAAAATTCCCCGGCAACGGCGCCAAATTTGACGGAGGGAAAACCTGTCGTTGATCCACCAAAGAAAACTCAAACCTATAGCAAGTATAACAATAAGTAAGAGGTCGATCCACAAGGAAAGTTATAATTCCAGTCCGATTCAAGTGTCAATCAAAGTAACCAATTTGGGGGGTTTTTGTGTGTGAAAGTTTTGCCTTTTATCAAAGCGAAGTAAAGAAAGCAAAGTAAATGGATTTGTTTTAAACAATTAGGAGAAGCAATTCTACCTACAATTTTCTACTTTATTGGATTGAAGCGATCCTTGTAACTTCTTATCGTCCTATTAAGTTTCCTATGAATACCCTTGTCCCGGCCTAATATAGTTACTAGTCTAACCAGTCCTAGCAACCCTTATCAATCGAACAGTCCCTAAAGAAGGATTTAACCCAATTGATAGCTTTAAGTTCAGAGATTAGCCAAGGTATTTGCAGTCCCTAAAGAGGGATTTAACAACACATTCAACTTCCTACTCATTCAATTAGTTCAACCAGCCCTAAAGGAACAAGTTTGCCACTTAAGTTAAGGTTCACAACCAGGAATCTACAAAACCTTAACGATTGAATTGATCTAACAAGTTGGCCAGACAAGATAGAACAAATCAATAAACAATCAAGACAAAGAAGTTGAAGCATTCAAATATATGAAACAAGGAACGAGAATTAGAAACTCACAAACAATTCAAATAAAGCTTCAAATTGCAGGCAAAATAGATGAGTTTAGTTCCTCATGGAAGACATCGCTCAAAATCTCTAAACTGTCTGATGAAAGAATAAAATAGAAGTGCTGGAACAATAACTAAATTTGGCCTTAAATATCATCCAAAGTCGGCCATGAAATAAAGCAATAGATCTAGGGTTTTAATTATTCAAAACTTTGCGCACAGCGCTGACGACCCATACTGCGGCCGCAGCACATGCTGCAACCATATGCCCGCTGCAGCAGCCTCTGCTGCGGCCGCGTCATGCATGCTGCGGTCGCGGCATGCTGTTTGCCGGTTCCTCTTGTCTTTATTTGCGGGTATCTCCACTTGTCTTGCATCTCTTCCTTCCTTGCTTCCTTCCAATGTTTCTTGTATTCCTCTTCGAGATATTGCATCTCCCAAATGTGTTCCGATTCAATCTGCAAGATAAACACAAATTTGCGCAGAATTCGAACTTTTCTAAAATAATCACAAGATGCAATTTAGCAACAAAGTATGAAAGAAATGCAACCTAACTAAACTAAAAATGCCTATAATGCCTATCTAAGATATGCATTATCATCCCACCTGCCAAATTTATGGCAAGCTTGGGCATTAAGCCTTCAACTGTTTCGAATGACTCAATCTCAATGAGTTTCCGGTGACTAATCGCCACGCTGCTGCTGCTCTTGGACGTCCGGACACAGCTCCTCCCGTCGGCTCCAACAGATCGGCATACAATGCTCAGTGTCAGTCCGAGATCGCTGATCCTTGGGTGGTCGATTCCGGCGCCAATGCTCATGTCACGGGTGATCTGTTCGGCCTTCAATCACACTCCAATTATGCTGGCTTCGACAATTTGGTTGTTGGTAATGAAATGTCTCTCCACATTACACATATTGGCACTTCTATTCTTCCTGCAATGCATACCAGTAAACCTACTTTACATTTATCTAATGTCCTGTGTGTGCCTAATATCACTAAAAACCTCTTAAGTGTTTCTCAACTTACCAAAGATAATTCTGTGTATCTTGAGTTTCACAAGGATTTTTGTCTTGTTGAGAACCTGCAGGGGCAAGTACTTCTAAGAGGAACCGTTGAACGTGGCCTTTACCGTCTTCCCCGTCTGTCCCAATTTCCTATGTCCAGTTCGAGTCATCCTGTTGCTTTCATTGGTGAGCGTGCCTCCATAGACTGTTGGCATCATCGTCTTGCTCACCCCCACGAGTCTGTCCTTCGTTGTCTCATTACTAGTCAACGTCTTCCCGTGTCCTCAAATAAGTTGGCTCCTGTCTGTGGAGCTTGTCAGTTTGGCAAGAATCATTGTCTGCATCTTCCTGCCCGCACCATCAAGGCAGCGAAGCGCTTTGATCTTGTTCATTCAGATGTATGGGGTCCCCTCCCCGCTTTTATCAACTAATGGCAACTCCTATTATGTTAGTTTTATTGATGATCACACCAAATTTGTTTGGATCTACCTTCCAATTTCATTGCTAACTTCAAAGCATGCATGACACTTCAAAACCCATATTTAACTATCAGTGAATGATTAGAAGCCATAAGACTTACAATATGAATGAGACATAATGCAGAACAAACAATGGCAAGCTTTAGACAGCTTTTCAATCTCTTCAATAACACTCAAAATCAGGGTCAACGAACACATGAAATCCTTCAAAAAATAGTGGAAGATTAGTGTATGGTGTAACTACCTGTGTAACTTGTGGATCTGCATTCCTTTAGGAGCCAACACACGTAAACCTATTTGCAGAATAACATTTTGCATAGCAAATTCGGCCGTCACACAAGCTACACTTGAATCTGAAAGTGATCTCAACGACCAACTTTGCTCACTTCTCAGGTCCTCTACGTAAGAAGTATCATGACTTTGCTCACTGCTAAGGTCATCTACGTAAGATGTATCTACATAAGAAGTATCATATCAAACTACTAAGTTTTAATTTTTCTCACCACCTATGACATACCGACAATAATAACTCATAAGTTGAAACGAAATAATAATCAAACACATCATGTTACTCCTAGAACAATATATTAAGCCATTGAGCGAAAGGGAAGAATAAAAAATAGGCTAGGAAAGAATCCCTGAATTTAGAATAAGGTTGATCTAAATTTATGTCATTTATTTGAAAAAAAAAGGATGATAAATCCAAATGAAGAAGTGGCAATATTCATTTAAAAATATGTGATTCTGAAATTTATTTATGTAATTAATATGAAAAAAGAACAAAACAAAAATATGCATAATTTGAGACACGAAACAAAAGCTCTAATCGTATAAATGAGCAAGTAGAGTTCAGTTCAAAATGGTTGTAAATCTCAGCAACATGTTAATATTGGTCTTCATTCACACAACCATGTCATTCTCAGCCTACATTTCACAAAAAAATCTTTTAACTCAACCAAATATTTTCTATTGCTTACCAACTTCATCCCGTATTTCTTACCAATAGCTGAAATTTGGGCCTTTGAAACATTGAAGGGAGGGAGTGTGTTGACAACCTGAGTACCTGCACCACAAAGCTGGCTATCATGTGTCATAAATTAAAAGAGATATCTATCTATCTACTAAACATGACAATAATCACAACATAGCTGTAAAAGATCCAACTTTCAATAAAGATATATGAATAGCCCAATGTGATCTTAAACCTTGTAAACATCCACCAAAAAAGGCATTAAAATCCATAATGGAGATGCAGTACAATGTATTTCATTACATTCTTGGCAGTCTTTTATGCACTGACAAACACATCGCTCCCTCACGGTCCAGCGCAGCAGGATCCTGAAAAAGGATGCACGCAGATGTTTATCTCGTCGGTGATCATTTGAATTCAATAATTTGCCTGCAAGGAGGTGGCTGAACTGGAATGGCAAAACCAACAAACAATAAACTCAGCCCACTACTCACTTAAGGCAATGCTTGAATATGAATGGTGCGCATCATTTACCTCAAAATAAGCTAGTAAGTATCATGATCAGTTAGCCTGCATCTCAAGTATACCGGTGACCATTTGTCGAGTGCTTTCAGATATTTTTTGTTCCCGTGATGAATGTTCACCAACAACCAAACTTCACTCTCAATTTCTCGATCTTTGTGGGCTGATTTCTATGACAATTTTTCACTGCTATTTCCTGACAGTCTGGAAATTGATTAAACTGAAACCAAAATATTTGCAATAAAATCACAATAAAAAAATCAGATTGATTGGGAGAAGAATAAAGGAAGAACACGAATGGAATAATTGGGGCCATAATCAAGGAAACTGAACAGTAATTAAAGAAATTGAATCCTAAACTTGAGAAATTGAACAACAATTAAAGAAATTTAGTAAATTGATGCCAAAATTAGACAGAAAGGGAGAAGAATAAAGCAAGAGGGACGACAGGTTCGATGGAGGCCAAATTGCCAGTTGATGGTTGGACTGATTTTGGGAAAAACAGAAAGAATCAACAAATCACAAAATCACAAAACGAAATGAATAAAAAAATTCCAACCAAATCAAGATTCAAGATCGCACCTTCTTTTCTCCAATCAAACCTGAACCTTGAACGGAGGCCAATTCCCCAGACTCTCCTCCCCCTGAACCCTAGCGGTGGTGCCCTTCTCGCCGTCGTCGATGTATCCGTAGTACTTGAGGATGAAGGTGAGCGTCAGCAAGAGCCACCACACTCTCCTCCCCCTGAACCCTAGCGGTGGTGCCCCTCTCCCAACCGTCGACGTACCCCTAGAACGGTGATTTTGAAACTGAAATTGAGAGGCCAAAACAATACCAGCCTGTGTAGAAACAAACATTGAAATTGGATCTACAATCCAAGCCAAGATTGAGAGAAGGGGGTCTGAGCAACTACGAATTTAAGCACCATTGCCCCCTTCGGCATCTCCTCCGGCACATAACAATACCGATCCAAAAACAATAAAGATGGACACCAAAGAGTTGAGAGACTATGTACGGTTGAAACTATAGAGAACGAAGGGGAGAACGTGGGGAATTCAAAGTGTAAAACAAAACCGCTGCCACATATATGCCATGTATTGATGAAGAAGTGGAGAACGTTCTTCCTGATGACATCTGGATTTGAGCACTCTGGTGAAGCCATGTAGGAGGCATTTGCTTCTGCTTTTAGGTGTAGTATAGATTGGGTCAGGTTAAGTACCAATCAATTGATAAGTTACTGGCAGTTATCAATGGATTATTGATTATATTGATTCATGCCCTTAAAAAATAATTTTGGAGGTTCCGATTACACTTTTGGTATTACCCTTCATGTTACATTTCTCAAATTGATATGAATTATAAATAAAATTGAAAAAAGATACTTTAGATTAAAATATTTTTTTTGTTTAATTAGATTTAAATCTATAAACCTAGAAGTTAAAGCATTAAAAAAATATTTAATGTGCATTTTTATAATGTTTTAGCCTCTTATCAAAAGATACCATATGACTTGGTACATAAACCTTAATAAGCTAAAATACTAAATATACACACAAAATATATGTTTTATACTTTAACCACTTAGGATTTATAAATAAATTTAAACAAAATATGTTGTATCATAATTTGATTCATAACTTAGATAAAGGAGTGTTATATAAAAAGTGTAACAAGTTATTAAAAAAAAAACACTTTTCCATACTTTATCTATTTTATGCAATAATTTCTTCCATAACTCTAAAAAATTACTACCTCCGTTCATAAATAAATGTCGTTTGACTTTTTGACCGAGTTAAAAACTATATAAAATATCAAATTTTTAATAATTTTTTAATATAATATAAATACTTATTAATAATAAGTTTCATATTATTAAAAAAATTGTTCAAAAATTTAATATTTTACATAGTTTTTAGCTTATTAAAAAAACGTGCCAAAAAGTCAAACAAAATCTATTTCCCTTGGAGTCAATTTCTTTTACCATAAAAAAAAAAGATTTTAATTGTTATAATTCATCTAAATGCACCGTATATTAATGCTTCATCAATTCTAATATGGGAATTGGATAAGGTAGCCGACTATACAATAAGGAATTGTACTAGGCCTACTTTTCCTCTTAATAGCGATTTTTACTCCATCGTCCTTAAAAATGATCCTGATAATATGCTAAAGTTTCTGTAACATATATATATATATATATATATATATAAAAACCGTTTGCATGCTTTAAAAAAAAATTCCAACATGGGAGAGACTGGAAATTCCCTACCTGTTGGCTGGCAGATCAGACGTCCGGTGACAGCTATCAAGCTCACTAACATGGGAAAGGCTGGAAATTTGTGAAAATTTTCTTCTTTCTTTCCTTTTTTTTTATTGTGATAATAACGTTTCTGTTATGATATTATTATATATGGATGTACAAGATATATGTATATTTACTTAGATAGAAGTTTACCATTTAGATAAGATTTTATTCTTAGAGACCAAGGAAATTCCTTCTATATATATTGTATTTGGTAGAATCCACATGACACACAATTGAATACAATCTCTCATTCTCCCATTGATTCTTCTTTTTATTACACGTTATCAGCACGAGTTTGCTCTTACTAGGTTTCAAAGATCGTAGCAGGTCTCCAAGCTTTTGTCAAATTGAAAGGTCTCCAAGCTTTTGTCAAATTGAAAGATAAGTTTCGAATTCTCTTTCCTCCAAATTAGGGTTTCTTGTTTCCGATCAATTGACTCACCATCTTCTTCTTCTTGTGAATTCGTCCATGGAAAGAGTCGTGAAAGCGGAGCCGAATCCGAGCCGCGAGGAGCGTAATTGGAGAACTGCCAAAACACGAAGCGTCACTGACCCCAACGACACCATTCCGAAACAACAGCAAGTGCGCCAGCACTTTCAATGCTCTACTACGTCGTTTTGTGGCAGTGGCGATGGTAAGAAGAGTACTAGGACTAACGCCTCGTCGACTGTTGAGTCGGATCGGTACTTGACCAAGTTTCTGAGCGAGAAGGTGTCCAATCAGAGAGACCGCCGGCGCGGGAGGGTCGCCGTTTGGCGCCCGCATCTTGAGAGCATCACCGAAACGACGTCGTCCGATGGCCGCACCGGGCATTGCCTGTTGTTGCAACACCGACAAACTCGCGCCCTCCGGCAACGTCGTCGCCCTCGCGTGGGATCTATGGCCTCTGAAGCCACTCGTATGTTCAACGGCAGCTCGGCGCCGGTTTCCACAGGAACCGCTCCAATTTGTACAAAACCGTCGCCGCCGCACCTGTGTATTCACAACGAGGAAGAACTTGTAGGTTTGTTTTAATTACAAAACCGGCCTTGGAATTTCCAAAAGTTGCGGCTTGGATTGTACTTTTCTGACAATTACATAAAAGAACCAAACTTCTAGGGTTGTAAATTTTGTCCCTAGTGAAGGTTCCGGTAAGTGGAAAATCTCTTCCCAGAAGTGATGAGATTTAGCGAGTGAAGTAAATAAACACATCCCCCGAAGAGGATGTATAAATAAACTATATCAATCCCCGAAGTGCGCCGTCGTGGAGGTGAGTGGAGGTAAGTGCAATTTAATTTTTCTAATTTATTATTTTGTTTATAAATAATTTAATTGGTCTCCCGAAGTAGAAAATATTAAATCCCTCGAAGTGGATAAAATTAAAGAGATGGATATTATGAATCATTTGATGTGATTGATAAATTTCATCCCCGTAGTGATGAAACAATAAATATCATCCATGTAGCAATGAGTAATATATGATTATTGTTTTTTGTATAGTATATTTTTATCATCATCTCTTGAAGTAGATGAAAAGTCATATCTCTCAAAGTAGATAGTAAATAAAGATAAATATACCAATATTTCGGAGTGTGATTATGTACGTGTTGATCACATAAGAGGTACATTGACTTTCCTTACTTGATTAATTAGAATTTCAAAAGGTTTAAGGGCTTATACATAAGGATGGATAAAATTATGTTATATGATATATGTTTTAAATAAACCATGATTATAATTTATTAATATTTTGATTTGGTGATGGATGGTGTCATGCGAGTGGTTTGTGCACGGATCCACACTAGGATATCATGGTAAAAGGAGGAGAATCCTAGAAGATTGAACTCTACTTGGGAGTGAGCCTATCCGTGTTACGCTCGACTTTAAGACTCGTGATGGAGTTGGACTGAATTATCAATGGTGGTGTATACGATCGAGCTTGCGGTCAGGTAAGCCTAAACATCATATATTTGAGTTATGATTTTTGTGTCTCTTGCTAATTGCAAAATGACGTTATTGATTGCAAATGTAGATTTTATATCATAAATCATGTCATAGTGCTAATATACTTTGATATATAAGAATTTAGAGTATTGATAAATCATGTACGATTGGGGATTGATGATGCATATAGATATGGTTATTGGGAAAATTGACCATATATTTGATGGATACATGATAAATGATATATAAATGAATTGATACATTGATAAGTTGATAAGTAAATAACGTCATCATGCATCGATTAAAATATTAGCCTCATCTTTGTAGTAATGAGCTAAGATGATAGTGTTGATTCCATCTTGCACTTGTAAATTATTTCATATATGATTTGTTTCATAGAAGATGAAATATAAACTCCTGAAGTAGTTAAACTTATTTGTTTCCTGGTCACCAGAAGTTGACATTATTTTTGTATCATGAAGTTCATTTGTATTATATCCCCCAAAGTAATTGCATGCAAATAAGAAAAGACATTTTCTCTTATAGATGATGATGAAATTATTGAAATTGAAATTTGAGATAGTTATTGAACCTATAGTATTTGTGAATGATAGTGTTTATTGAAACAAGTGATCAATATCTGAATTGATATCCACCTGAAGTGCATTTATTTTAATTTACCGAGACCGCTTTTATTATTTACTTGTGAGGTGTATATGTTTGAATTTACTTTTGCACAAAACTCAAAGTGTTTCCAGAAGAAACAACTTGTTAAGAGTTAGTATGTCGTAAACATATGTGGTTTTATATTATATATATATATATTGTTTGTGTTAATCAAAGTTATCTCTTGAAGTAGATAAACTTATCTCTACATATGAAAGATTATCAACGAAAGAGCCTAGATGATCCAGCACATTTGATTCTGCAAACTTGGTCGTATTTGGTTTGTTATAATTAGTATAATTTGGCTATTTGAAGCTACATGGGATCTATGTTTTATTTATTTATTTGATTTGATTTGCATTTTATGTATATGTATATGCATTGGAAATGTTTCTTGAAGAAACCATTATGGGTAAATGATGCCAATTTTATTCAACTATAATGATGATTTGGGAGAAGAGTTTGAAGCAAATCCTTGTTAAATTGTGTGAAAGCGATAGATTTATTCTTGAGAGCCCGAAGACTCTTTATTTTGGAATCTTGTTCTTAATCTACTTGGGTATGGTAGAACTCAAATAAATAGCTAGCTAAATGACTTATGGTTCATAACAACCTCTTTTATTGCCAGATGCAATATATATTGTTACCTCCAGCAGAGGACATAAAGAGGATACGGTGCGCGCAACCGTTGTTAGGATACTGGTCATAATTTTGAAAATGATTATAGATAATCGTGTATGAGTCGACTCCCACATTAAAGAGAATGTGGAAGAACAAGTCAAAGTTGATGGTTTGCCTAATTTGGATTTGTAATCTCCCAAACTGTGAATGAATCATCGCATGAAAATGTTAGAATGATTTAGAGCTTGGTATCTGATGATATGGAAAACCTGAAGTTTTCATGATGAAATAACTAATCAGTATTTGTATAAAGTCTATACTGGACATAATTAAACCTTATGCATAGCTCCAGAAGAGCATCAAAATTAGTCCTCAAATGCTTGTTGATATAATCAAGCAATAAACTCATATGAGAAAATGACTCTAGAAGAGCGTCAAAACACTCAAGGGAATGAGTGATGACAGATAAATTGGGATCATGAAAGCCGATAATTGCAAGAAGCAGTGGTTTTCTTCTAATTGAGGATGTCAAAAGAAGATCCGACGTACAATAAATAGATTACCCATGTTGGCAATATGGATGTAAAATGGAAATGCTATCAATAAAATTGATATGTTGGATAAATGAGCATTGAAAAGCTGACGATTAAATCGATCAAGTAAAGTCGTTGCTTATGAGATTATCATTTAGGATAATGCTAACGCATGGAATGACCCAGTAGAGTCGTCAATAATGGCTAACAAGCAGACATAAATATCAAGAGATTGATTCGATTTCGATCAACAATAGAATAAATTCTCCTTTGTAATTTATCTTCAGGAGAGAGCTTTATATTTACAAGTTTTTAAATGTTCGTTTTAGGCACCGAAATCTCCCCAAGATTACACTTAGTTGTTGTAAATCAAGAAAGATGATGTATATGGAGGATTGAGTCTTCATAGATGATCAAATACCTAGAGTTTATCACGGATGATAAAATACTCGGTATTTAGGGGGAGAGGAAAAGGAGATCAAGAAGTAATATGTTGCATGAACTAGAAGGGAACCAGAAGTTCAATAAACTATATAGCAAACAAGCTAGTAAAGACATTAGTAAATGCAAAAGATGGTGACAAAAGTCGCATTTACAACAAATAACGCACTAGCATGATTTAGATCGAGGTTCTAGTAGTAACTTCAAACAATGGTGATATGTCCACTGGTATAAAACTCCTGAAGAGATTTCATGAATGTTGGCAGTGTTAGAATTGATTATGAGTTGTCTTGAAATGACCAGATCCTTGATTATCGTTGATGGCACATATCTAAGTTTGCACTTGAAGTGTTTGATAGGAATAATTAGAGCTTCTAAAAATATCTCGACCTGTAGTTCGAGTGTACAAAGAGAGATATATTACGATATGAAGACAAATGATCTTTTCATCTTTGATTAGACTGTGAAAGGATATTAAGGGTCCAGAAGTACCATGTCTTTATAAAATTGGTGATTTATATACTAAATTGAGGAGGAGATCAAGGTTGTACTTTTTTTCCTTAACTTTGGTTTTTGTCCCATTTGGGTTTTTCTAAAGCAAGGTTTTTAACGAGGCAACTCCCCTCACAAGGAAACATGGTATATCCCAAATTCTAGAAAGAAATAATTCATGAAAAGATGGATTATTTAAGCATGAAGTTTTTGGACCTGTAGCTCCAACATCGAAAAGTGTAGTATCAATTGATTTTAAGTGGGTGTTCGTACAAAGGAAAATATAAAGCCAAATTGATTGGACAAAGGCCTATTAAAGGTTACATTAGAATGTATTCACCAGGAGTGAATAATTTTGGCTCTAAATGTAAATGACGAACGTTGTAAGTGCATACCCATATAAATGGAAATGGTCGATTAAAAATGCCTGAAGCATTATTATCAAAGTCCTGTCACATGCAGTTGGTTAAAGATGCTTATTAGAGTACATGAATTACCTATATTTGTGAAAGTGGTGACATATAATTAGGTCCCGAAGGACCATACAAAGTTGTACTCTTTTCCTTAATCTTGGTTTTTATCCCACTGAGTTTTTCCAAGGTAAGGTTTTTAATGAGGCAACTTAAGCACTATTTAATACATCAGATCCCGTGGTCAACAATGAAAAGTACACTAGGTCCTGAAGTATCTTATGCTTGTGCATCCAAAGTAGCTCAATACCAATACATGGAAGTCAAGCGCGTCAAAGTCAATCACGAAGACATTCCAGCTTATACACATCAAAGACAATGTTGAGATTCGACCATAAGCTCATGAAGACGGCGACATTAAGAAGAATGAGAAGACTTCGAGGAGGAGGTTGAATTCAGGGGGAGTATACACGCACTGCACTCTTTTTCCCTTCGATCAGGTTTTATCCAACTGGGTTTTACTGACAAGGTTTTTAATGAGGCAGAACAACAAGAGCGTCCATAGAAGGCTGCACTCTTTTTCCCTAAGCTATGGTTTTGTCCCATTGGGTTTTCCTAGCTAGGTTTTAACGAGGCAGTCAGCAGAATAAAGATTGTACATCCAAGGGGGAGTGTTATGATATTATTATATATGGATGTACAAGATATATGTATATTTACTTAGATAGAAGTTTACCTTTTAGATAAGATTTTATTCTTAGAGACCAAGGAAATTCCTTCTATATATATTGTATTTGGTAGAATCCACATGACACACAATTGAATACAATCTCTCATTCTCCCATTGATTCTTCTTTTTATTACGGTTTCAATAATTCTATCCAATATCAAAGTCAATTTTTTTTCCCTTTCCTTAACTGTTACCTTTTCTTCTCTTTGAATCTTGTGTTCCTTAAACTTCAAAACATCTCAATATTTTTAGCCAAAATGAGCGGCACCTTTCTAGCTCGTATAAGCAAGTTTTTCCCTTGTATGCCATAAGTAGATAACCAGTACAATTCCCGCGCCATGGCGCGATTTTTTAAACTAAAATCTTGATAATATAAAAAATAATATTATAAAATATTAATCAAAGTTAAGATAAAAATCATTAAAATATTTGCCATAAATGTATCTTATAAATATCTCAAAAAATTATTTTTAAGAAAACATCATGTAAAAGTATAATACATAAATATAGATATTTAAATCACTTAGTAAAAATAATAATATCATTGTAACTTTTTTAAAATGTGATGTGGTATAACAGTTATCTAAATTGATATTGGTTACGTCATATCATCAGAAAAGCGATTTTTTTCTCGAAATATTCACGATTTAAAAAATAATTAAAAAAATGGGCATCGAATGAAACAATTTGTCAAAATATTCACGAATATATATAGTAAATGTCATAAAAATTAAAAAAAAATATAATTGGTTTGAAAAGATAAAAAGAAGGGGAAAATAATAATTAAAGGAAATAAATTTGAGTTAAGCCCAGTAGCTATATTAAATTAAATTCAATGTTTTGAATTAAGCCCAATTGTTAATGGAAAATAGAGAAAAAGGAGAAATAAAAAAAATGATGGAAAAAAAATAATTGGTCAATATTCCTAAAACTACTCTAAGGTTGACACGTAAGCAAAGTCTTCTAAATTAAAGTTATATATAGATGTTAATGGAAAAAAAGAGAAAAAGGAGAAATAAAAAAAATGATGGAAAAAAAATAATTGGTCAATATTCCTAAAACTACTCTAAGGTTGACACGTAAGCAAAGTCTTCTAAATTAAAGTTATATATAGATGATAAGAATACTTTATTAGAAAAGAAAATTCTAAAAGAAAATGTGTGAATTTCGTAATCTAATTTAAAAAGAATAAATTTGCAAAAAAAGGCACATTTATTGAACGTATTTGCAAAATACACGCGGTTTGGGACATTTTTGTAAAATAGACGCAATATAAACAATTTTCTCTCTCTCTCTCTCCCCTCCTAATTCTCTCTCCTCTCTCCCCGCTCCCCGGACGTATCTCCTATCTCGCTCTCTTCTGGCGTTAGACCTCCTCCGATCTATCTCTCTCGTGGTTGCTTCTTCCTTCCGATGCCTCAGAACCTCCTCCGATCTGTCTTCCTCCCCTGCTCTTCCTCCCGGCACCGCCTGTTCGCGACCAAAGCCACCACCGCCTCTCGACGTGCTTCAAGGAACTCTTGCGGCCGGCCATGGTTGAATCGATAGCGGATACGGATGAATCGAAGACGAATCGAACGCAAATCGAACGAATCAGCGTTTGAACTTTCAGATCTGATCTCGCACCAGGTCTTTGCTCGCAATCTGAATACTTGAGCGCCGATTTGCACAGCCAGGGCTCGAAAACCGTCGGTGGCGGCGAGGAGACGGATCCGGATCTCTTCCTCCTCCTGTTGCTCCTAGATCAGATCGGAGGTGCAATTGGACCAGATCTGAAGTGGCTCGAACGAGCGAGTCCAGATCTGAAGTCGAATTCCGCCGTCGCTTCTCCTCTGGTCCGGATCTGTAGTGGAGCGTCCGAGGGAGGCCGAGAGAGCGAGGCGGCGGAGCGAGCGAGGCGGCGGTGCAAGCGAGGTCGAGTGAGGCGACGGTGCAAGCGAGGTCGAGCGAGGCGGCGGCGCGAGCGAGCGAGCAATCCAGCCGGAGCGAGGTCGAGGGAGCGGCCAGAGCTAGATCTCCTCCGGCGCTGTGTGCCTGTGTTCGTCCGTCGTCTTTCGCTAGGTTGAAGATGAAGTTTTGATGAAATTACAAAACTGACCCCATAAAAATGAGAATTACAAAACATATCTATATATTATTAAAAAAAATCACCCTATAAATATGAGAAATTAAAAAAACTATCTATATTTTATTATGTGATCCATAATCTTTATTTTTATTTTTGTTTTTGCACAACAAAATGTTATATTTGCACAACTTACGGTTATATTGGCACATCGTACTTTTATGTTTGCACGACAAAATGTAAAAAAAAAAGTCTTGGGTCATTTTCGCACATCTTGCGGTTATATTTGCACATCATACTGTTATATTTGCACGACAAAATGAAGAAAAAAAACTAGACTTGGGTCACTTTTGCACAACTTATGGTTAAATTTGCACACCGTACTCTTATATTTGTACGACAAAATGTAAAACTAAATTTTAAATGAAATATCTTGTAAATTATGTCAATTAAACATACATTATTGCGTAAAATTTTAAAATTAGATTATAAACACAATGTAATTGATTAACATACATTTTAAAATTAGATTTTAGTTTGTATGAATAAAACTATAAATTTCATGAATAACACTATGAAATTTTAGAGTTGCACGACTATGTTGTAAGAGTTGCACGACTCTGTTATAAGAGTTGCACGACTCTGTTTTAAGAGTTGCACGACTCTGTTTTAAGAGTTGCACGACTCTGTTTTAAGAGTTGCACGACTCTGTTGTAAGAGTTGCACAACTCTATTTTAAGAGTTGCACGCCTCTGTTGGAAGAGTTGCACGACTCTGTTGTAAGAAATGCACGACTCTATTTTAAGATTTGCACGACAATCGAGACTTGTGAATTTATTCTCAACATGATCTTATTTTAAAAAAGTGCTGCCGTGAAAGAAAAAAATTATTTGAAAAAAGTGCTGACACAAATAGAATAAAAAGTGCTGACACAAATAGAATAAAAAGTGCACAAATTAGAATAAAATGCGCACGAATAATATTATAAAGTAAAAAAAAAATTGTTATCCATGTAGAAAAAAAAAGTAGATTTGGATCATATTTGTGAAATTGTTATCCAGGCTTGATGGAATTGTTCGACATCATTTGATCGGCTTATGATTCATTTGTTATGTGCTTCTTCGATTCTTTGTGAAATTGTTATCCATGCTTGTGCAACTCTAAAAAAAGTGCTGACATGGAAAAAAAGTGCTGACACGGAAAAGAGTTGCACGACTCTGTTGTAAGAGTCGCACGACTCTGTTGTAAGAGTCGCACGACTCTTGTTTTAAGAGTTGCACGACTCTATTGTAAGAGTTGCACGACTCTGTTGTAAGAGTTGCACGATTCTATTTTAAGAGTTGCACGACACAAAGTATGAGACTAATGGAATATTTTGTTTAATACTAATAATACAGGACACAAAGTATGAGATTAATGGAATATTTTGTTTAATACTTCCATATTATCGAGAGTCAACTAAACCTGCATTTCACATACTTGTTAATCACTTTGCTCATCCTATAAAAGTTGATGTCATTTCATGCAATAAGAAGCCAGAACATGAGACAAAATAATCAATATATCACTGTATTAATATTCTAGTTGGAAACTACATTGCTTATGATTCATTTGTCATGTGCTTCTTCGATTCTTTGTGAAATTGTTATCCATGCTTGTGCAACTCTAAAAAAAGTGCTGACATGGGAAAAAAAGTGCTGACACGGAAAAAAGTGCAACTCTAAACTCTACTTGGATCATATTTGCACAATTTATGGTTATATTTGCACAAAGTACTCTTATATTTGCACGATAAAAGGTTAAAAAAATAAAATAAATAAAAACTAGACTAGGGTTATGTTTGCACAACTTATGATTAAATTTGCACAACGTCCTCTTATATTTGCACAACTTACTCTTATTTTTGCTCAACAATAGGTTATTTTTTGCAAAACAATCGAGATTTGTGAAATTGTTCTCAACATGATTTTATTTTCTCTCAATATTATTTTAAGAATTGCACGACTCTGTTGTAAGAGTTGCACGACTATGTTGTAAGAGTTGCACGACTATGTTGCAAGAGTTGCACGACTCTGTTTTAAGAGTTGCACGACTCTGTTTTAAGAGTTGCACGACTCTGTTGTAAGAGTTACACGACTCTATTGTAAGAGTTGCACGACTCTCATATTTTGAACCCAAAACCACAAGGGATTAAAGGAAGAAATGGTCGTTTCTCGATAGAAGGCATTAAAGAATGTATGCAATAAGTCTGAATAAGATTTATTTTAAAATCAACCGATTCAATTTGAATTTGCTAGTATAAATTATAATAGCCACCCAGCTAGCTCTTCCAATATATACTGCCAGTACATGGAAAACTAAGAGAGTTCACAATGATCCCACTTCTTTTATGAACAAACAAATTTCCCTTATTCATAAAAGTGACACCATAACTATGAATTACAACAAGTGATGTTTATTTATTCAAACATGATACAAAGTGCAGAACGCAATGGCAGCAAAATACCAACCGAAGACAACTACATTCACTCGCTAAGCCTTTTTTCCAATCCCCTTGAATGCATATGTCTTACCCACGCATATTCAAATCTGAATTAGCTATTCCAAATCTGAATTAGCTATTCCTCCTGAAAAACAATCAAATCTGAATTAGCTATTCCAAATGATAAAAAAGAAAAGTCACAAATTGAAGAACGGAGATCCATATCAAATTACAAGTATCCTCACTCAGAGACAATGGTTCAGCAATTGCAATCCATCACAAACAAAAAAACATAAATCACAGTAGAGAATGTATTGACATACCCGACTTGAACACAAGCTATCCACATCAAGCAAAAAAAGAGAGATGTGCAGGAGATGACATCCATCGTTCACTATAAATAAACCAGTAAATCATGTTTATGCCAGACTTTAAACGAAAACATCAACTCAAACTCAAAGACTTTAAACCAAGAATATTTCTATAAATCTGAATAGAGGAATCTTGGTTTGCAATCTGAATAGAGGAGTATTTCTATAAATCTGAATAGAGCAACTGTCGAGCAGTAGGCACAAGCCATCAAACCCTTCTCGGATATGCAATCTGATCAAGAAAGACCAAACAAAATAATAAGAAACAAAAAGCAAGTAATACAGGGAGGAAAATGCAGAAGCTGGACAATTGCTCAGAAATGCACGATCATCATTGAAAAAGAACACAAATCCGCCTTATTTCAGCACAGAAAAACACAAATCTTAGAACTGAAATTTTCCTTATCAATCGATCGAAGATCGATTGATAAGGAACCTAGCAATGAAGAAATCTAGCAATGAAGAAATCTAGCATTGAGGTTATATGTTGGAATCCTACTAGTCCTCGAGGAAAGTAGAAGTTTTGAACACACAATAACCTGGAAACTCAGATCCAAACAATCAAGAGCACAGATTAAAAAAACAAAACACAACACAAGAGAGAGAAAAAACAACATCACAGTATAAATGGCATACCGATGATGGAAAGAATCTCACCAACGTCATTAGTTGAGTAGCTTAGGCCCCCTAAATTACGCAGACTGACAGCCCTTAGTGAGAAAATATGCAAAACAGATGCAAAACTCTTCATGAGTAAAAAAACCGGAGTAAACAGTTGAAACTACATGCTAATTGAAACAAACATGACATTGGATCTTCAACCATCTTCAAACAAAACTTGCGCCTTTGGCGCAAGTTTTCTGTCATTCCATTGCGTCATCACTGGATTCAACTATATTTGATTTAGATACAGCAAAAATGATAATAAACATTCACAGATTCGAATGGAGACTTCAAAATTGTATCCAATCACAAACATAAAACAACAAGGACAAGATTTAAGATTTCGTTCAGCAATTGCAGCCATTACAAACAAAATCGAGTTCCTTATCAATCGATCTTCGATCGATTGATAAGGAAATCGAGCGACATCGAATGAGCGACATAGATAGTAAGTGATCTGCTATGGTAAAGATATCAAATGCAACGTAACGTCAAATAACCAGAGTTCCAAAATCGAATAAGCAGAGTACCAAAATCGCTGTTTTTCTAATGTAATCAAATAATCAGAGTACCAAAATCGAAGGCCAGGAGGGAAGCAATCTATCAATCGATCGAAGATCGATTGATAGATTGGAAAATCGATGTAAAACACTAACCTTGGAAGCGCCATCAATGAGGCGGCAGGCATCAGGCGGCCTCGATCGCTCCGCTCGCCTCGCTCGACGCCGACAACGCGACGAGGACGCAGGCTTCCAGTTGTTGCTCGCTTCCGCCGATCACTGCTTTTCTCAGATCCGAGATGGACGGAGATCTCCGATGCCATCTGAAAACGCCTCTCCTCCGGCCTCCCGAATTCAGATCTGGACGGAGGAGATCTGGTGGGCGCGCGGCGGCGGCGAACGGGAGGAGAGGAGGAGCGATCCGGCGATAGGGAGAGGGAGAGCGAGAGCGCAAGGACGAGAGAGAGCGGCCGGAGAGATCGAGATTGAGAAAGAGAGCGCGCGGAGAGGGAGAGGGCGGAGGAGAGAGAAAGGGAAGGGGGTTTATATTGCGCCCATTTTACAAAAATGTCCCAACACGCGGATATTTCGCAAAATAAGCCTATTTTCGTGGCTATTTTGCAAAACCGCCCATTTAAAAATAACAAAAGCGGGTGTATTGAGGAAAAAAATATTTTTCAATTTAGCCTCTTATCTTTAGGGGATAGAAAATCCTGTTTTTTTTTTCCTCTTTTCAGATCTTTCCAAAATGTTAACATTATATCTACGTATATAACGACTTTTGACAAGATGTCAAAAGGGCTATTGACAAAATAAAATATGCTAAATTACACATTAATTTTTATTTTATTCAGAAAATATTTACGAATCAATTCAAAAGAAAAATAAAAAACATAAATGTGTTCATCAAAAATACTCAACCCGTTCAACTAACTAGTGTACATCCTCTCATCTCTTTGCATTGATTGCTCTTTGAAATGCATACTAGCTTGTTCAATATCGTTGTTGTCATTGATTTCCATTGAGTGTATTAATTGATTTGTTGTTTGAATTAAAAAGTTTAGGGTTCTTGTTCTTCGTGGGTGAAACCCTAGATTTGAAAATTTAATTCGATCTTGTGGTGATTGGGGTATAGAGATGATGAATCGGTGAAATTCATCCCTAAAATCAACCAAAGCCTTAAACGAATTTCACATTTTATTGAATTTACGGTTTAAGTTTTGAGGATTTTCATTCTTGTTCTTCGTCAAACGTTTTGTTCAGATCGATCGAGTTCCTACTTAGTACTTACAAGGTTCGATCCTTTGCCCAAAATTGTAGTGCTTCGTTAGGGTGGTTTTGAGCAAGGATGTATTGGGAGTGCGAGGTGCTTGCACCACCCGGCTCATACCTCCAAGCCTCCTCCTGATGGAGCTCGATTCACTAGGGGTGGATTTGTTTTGTTGTTGTAAACAATCACTAGGGTTTTGTAATTGCGATTCTTAATCTTTCATTAATCTTGAAATGAATATATATAGATACAATGCTTAGGCTCCAAGGCCCTATTGGATATACATGGAAAGATATACATAATAACAAAGGATAGAAATATATCCTAGAAATATATCCTAATACCCCCCGCGAGCTCATGGAGGATCACGAACATGGAGCTTGGAGCGAAGGGAGAGGAAACGAGCCGTACCGACGGCTTTGGTGAAGATGTCAGCAATTGGATCTTGACCACGAACATGACGAACAATCAATGAGCCATCCTCAACTTGCTCACGAACAAAGTAGTAATCAATCTTGATGTGCTTAGACCGCTGATGAAAAACTGGATTGGCGGACATGTAGGTGGCACTCAAGCTGTCACACAATATGATCGGAGGCCGAACGGTTGGAGCTCGCAACTCAGATAGCAGTTGCTGAATCCAAATGAGTTCAGTGGCGGCAAAGGCAATTGCCCTATATTCCGCTTCTGTGCTGGATTTAGCAACGACATTTTGCTTCTTAGACGCCCAGCTGATGAGATTACCACCATAATAGATGGCAAAGCCATGTTGAGAACGACAGTCATCACCATCAGATGCCCAACCGGCATCAGAAAAGGCCACAAGACGACTGTCAGCTAGTGGGTGGAAAACAAGGCCAGACGACAGGGTGCCTTTCAGGTAACGAAGAATCCGTTTAACAGTGGACCAGTGAACCTCTGTAGGGGAGTGCATAAATTGACATACCCGGTTGACAGCATACGAAATCTCTGGTCGAGTGATAGTAGCGTATTGGAGTGCACCAACAATGCTTCTGTAGAGATGTGGATCCGAGTGGGGATCGCCGTCACGAATCAGGCGAAAGGCCGGCTCAGCTGGGGATGAAATTGGGCGAGCATCCTGCCTCTTGCTTCGCAAAAGAAGGTCACGAATATATTTCTGTTGAGAAAGGACAATCTGATGTGGTTGGCGAGTCATTTCAATACCCAGAAAATAATGAAGATCACCCAAGTCACGCAAAGAGAATGTCTGATTGAGAAGCGCAATAAATGTATCAATCTCTGCAGGCACAGAACCAGTAATGATGAGATCATCAACATAGACTAAGATCAAGAGAGTGGATGAACCCTGACGACGAATAAATAGTGATGTGTCTGACTGGTAGGGGCGGAAGCGATGCTGTAAGAGGAACTGGTGAAGCTTAGTGAACCAGGCGCGAGGAGCCTGCTTCAGACCATACAGAGCTTTAAGAAGCAGATAGACAGCTTGGGGCCGTGACTGATCAACAAACCCCGGAGGCTGCACCATGTACACCTGTTTAGAGAGATCACCATTCAGAAAGGCGTTGTTGATGTCAATCTGTCGGAGAGGCCAAGACTGATGGAGAGCCAGGGAGAGAACGATGCGAATGGTGGTGGGTTTGATTACTGGACTAAAGGTGTCAAAGTAATCAACCCCTTCTTCCTGGTTGAAGCCCATGGCAACAGGGCGAGCCTTATAACGCTCAATGGATCCATCAGCACGACGCTTGATCCTGTAAACCCACTTACAACCAACAATGTTAGCATGCAGAGGACGTTGGACAAGAGTCCAAGTCCCATTACGTATAAGGGCATCAAATTCAACTTGCATAGCATTCTTCCATTCAGGGGATTTGGAGGCTTGGAGAAAGGTTTTGGGTTCATGATATAAATCAGGAACAGAGGGAAGAGGGTGATTTGTAGTGATGTGAGCTTTGTGTTTTAATTTGTTGGTTTGTGCTCATGTGAGCATGGGATGTGTGCTGTTAGTAGCAGGGCGAAAATAGGATGGAGAAACTGGTTGCTCAGCAAGAATAGGAGAGGGAGACTTACCTTGATCAGGAGACATTAGAGCCGCAAGCTCCTCCTCTAGAGAACGTGAAACCGAGCCGGGTGTAGAGGTGGTAGTGTCAGCTGCTGGATGGGTGTGGCCGACAGCAAGGGCTGATCTGAGGGCATCAGCGGTGAGGCAGCCGAGGGAGTGGTGGCTGCAGGCGAGGAGGGTGGTGGGGAGGGAGGCGATGGAAGCCAAGGGGAGGAGGCTTGCTGTAGTAGGGAAAGGTTAGGGAGGTCTAAATCGGAGGATGGGGTAGGTGATAAAGCGGATGTATGGGATGGGTATGGGAATGTGGCTTCATCAAACATCACATGGCGAGCGACATAGACTCGATTTGTGGGAACATGAAGACACAAATACCCTTTGTGTTTGGAACTGTAGCCAATGAAAATGCAAGGGGATGACCGAAACTCTAATTTGTTGGAGGTGTAAGGACGCAAAAATGGGTAGCAAAGACAACCAAAAGTCTTAAGAAATTTGTAATTAGGGATTTTTCCATAAAGACTCTCAAAGGGAGATTTGTAATGCAACACAGGAGTGAGGGTCCTGTTGTGAAGGTAGACTGACGTGTGAAAGGCATGCTCCCAGAAGCTCTTGGGTAGCTTTGCATGAGAAAGCATCGCAAGACCCTTTTCAACAATTGTTCTGTGACGACGCTCAGCAACCCCATTTTGGGATTAGGAGTGAGGACAAGAGACTCTGTGGATAATAATACCCTGAGACTGAAGGAAGGAGGAGACATTTCGATACTCTCCTCCCCAATCTGATTGAAACTGTTTGATTTTGGTAGAGAACTAGGTCTCAACCATCTTATGAAATAACTCAACATGATGAAGGACCTGTGATTTGTGAGTCAGAAAGTATATCCAGACAAATTTGGTGTGATCATCCACAAAGATTAAAAAATATGAATTGCCATTAAAGGATGCAACAGGAGCAGGGCCCCAAACATCAGAATACACTAAATCAAAAGGAGACTAACTGGACTCATGGGGACTATTGAGAGAGAGCCGATGGCTCTTCCCAAGTTGACAGGACTCACAAACTGTTTTAAGATTATTCAAAGAAACTAGTAAATTAAATCAAGAGACTAAACGACGGAAAACAGACTCATGCGGATGACCAAGACGCTCATGCCATGTTTGAAGACTGGTCTTTTCTCCAAGGAAGGCTTGATGGGGCGGCTGAGATGGATCTGGTGGTTGAAGGTGGTAAAGCCCGTTCTCAACGATTCCTTTGAGGAGGGTGCGTCCCTGCATGTCCTTCACAAAGCAAGCAGATGGGTAAAATACCATGTAAACATTGTTATCTTTGGTCAATTGAGAGACACTTAAAAGGCTTTTTCAAATTTGAGGAACAAATAGGATATTATGTAAACGAAGAGGTTTAGGGTTGGCAGGCAAGGATGAAGAGCCCAAATAAGTAATAGGAAGGGACATACCATTGCCCACCTGCAGACCTTCATTGGCAGTGTATCCAGAGTGAACAAAAAGGTTACCGAAATCAGCGGTCACATGGTTGGTTGCGCCAGAGTCAAAGTACCAGTTGAGATCAACTAGCAGGGACGGGGGAGCACCAATGTTGAAGGCGTGACGCTACGCTGGCGTCGAGGACTGCTGGAATTGCTGTTGATCGGGCTGCTGGGACATGCCGCGGCCGCCTCCAGATCTGCCATCCCCGCGGCGACCACCTCCTCGACCACCTCGACGGCTTCTGGTGGTGTTTGTGGGAGGAAAGTCATTGGTGTTGAGGCGCTGCCAATAATTGATGGCATCGTGACCGGTCCTAGAGCAGATCTGACATTGAGGACGCGGCCGAGAAGGATTAATGGGCGTCTGCTCTAGACGCCCTGTGGATTGTGAGGAGCGGCCGCCACGACTCACAACGTTAGCCGAGAGTGCCGAGTCCGAGGTGGGAGTAAGGGGCGCTGCAATGTGTTCCTCCTCTCGAAGAAGGAGACCAAGTAACTCATCAGAGGAAATCAGATCCCTCTGCATATTGTAAGATGTAAGAAAAGCCGAGTAAGATGAACCAAGGCTGTTGAGGATGCATTCGACGAAGTCAGCATCAGAAACGATGTAAGAGCATTCTGCTAGGGCATCAGAAAAGGAATGCTTTTTCTCAACATACTCGAGAATAGTGAGCGTACCCTTCTGTAGGTTTTGCATCTATTGTTTGAGATGCATCTGACGGGCTCGAGTCTGAGCAAAGAACATGCGCTCAAGAATTGTCCAGGCTTCATGTGTGGACTGATCACGAGCAACATGAGCAAGGAGAGGTGTGGTAAGGGTTGACCGAATCGAGAGAAGAACCAGACGGTCCTTCTTCCTCCAATCGGCGAAGGCTGGGTTTGGTTGTGGCGGTTCTGTGGAGCTAGACGTTCCGTCAAGGGTGGCTGCAGGAGCTTCGGATTTGAGAAGGATTCAAGGTCAAAAGCTTCTAGGGCAGATTTGATTGTGTGTCGCCAGAGGGTGTAATTGGAGCGATCAAGGCGAACATTGAGATTGGGAAACTGGAGAGCTGGAAGGGGACCGGTTCCAGAAGCAGCGAGAAGGATGATGCTGGTGCTCTTGGTGCCGGAATTGGAGTCAGGCGTGGTGCCGGAGCCGACTGTAGATGGTGGGGTTTCGGTTGACATGATCGGCGGCGGCAGGAAGTTTTAAGAGGATCGGGTAAAGTCTGATACCATGTAAACAATCACTAGGGTTTTGTAATTGTGATTCTTAATCTTTCATTAATCTTGGAATGAATATATATATATATATAGGTGAAGACTGTGAATGCCGAGAACATGGAAAAGTCGAAAGACATACACGACGTCTCATGGGGAAGCGTGGATCAACGATGGCAAATCAGCAATAGATGGCTCCGGGCTGGGCCCGGTGCGGGCCTACCGGTGGTGGCACGTGCGGTGGTAGCCGGTAAGGCACTGGCGTCTAGAAGCATGTTAAGCGAACGAAATCCGACAAGGCGGCAACGATTATTAGCGACCTAGCATGTTGCGTGAAGCGTGATCATCTTTTACCTATATTTGATTTCGAAGGGTTTTTTTAACTACTTAAAATGACGTCATTTCGTTGCTTTTTTTATAATAACAAAATAACTAGCAGCGAAGGGGGTGTGTGTGTGGGGGGGGGGGGGGGCAGATGCTCCCCCTTGCCCCCACCTGCCTCCGTCTATGATGGTAGATGCTACTTTTCTCCACGGAAAATTCATGGGCATTCTCATTAATTACAACAATAGCGCAGATGTTGACATACATGTACATCCTCTTGGATTTGGTGTGGCAGAGTCAGAGAATGACGGCTCATGGAAATGGTTCCTTCAAAAATTGGATGATGAATTCCAAGTACACTTGATTGTTTGTCTTTGACTCGGAGTTGCCTCCCAAATTAGACCCTGAGTTGTTTCCCCCACTGAACATCCTATATGCTTCCTTTTGTCCTAGCGGAAATCAACAACTCTGGTACCATGCTGCTCTGGTACCATGTGAAGATCCCATGTTTTCCGGTGTAATGCTACAATACAACAAATCCTAGAGTAAAACAAATGCTCAACTCAATACTCTGTCATTCAATGAGTAAGATCAAGCAAATAGCCAAAAACGACTGAGCCATAAAGCTGCATTTGATGACTGTTGAAATAAAGCCTAAGTGATTCAAACCTCTACAGCAAGTATCATGTTAGTTGGGTCCTGCGTGACCTGTAGTCGATTTCGAGTAGAAAGTTTTTCTGTAGTCGAAGTCGAGTAGCAGTCAGGAGTAAGTGTCAGTTTCTTTGTAAGTTTGTGATTAGCTAAGGTAGTGGAAGTAGTGGGGTGCAGTTATGAAGGTAGTTATTTCAATTGTAAGGGTCTTATGTTATGGGTGTGACAATCAGTCGAAGGAGTTAGTTGTTGTTGCTCAATTTTGTTCATTGTTTTCTCTTGCTTGTAATAACTGTCGATTTTTTTAGAGGAAAAAATCGATGCATATATATCGTCCTATGTGGCGCGTTGTGGTTGATTTTAGAGGAAAAATCATACGTGGCGCGTTGTGCTTGATCATAGGGGGAAAATTAATAAATTAATATATTGTTATAGTTTATAGAAAGATATATATAAGCCACAATCTATCTATATATATATTTTTAGTTAATTGAAGAAAATATAAATAAAAAATTTGCATAGTCATACTTACCAAAAATATTACTCCATAATAGATAAATATGTAGTATTTGATATGTGTTATTTTATTTATATCTAGATTATTTTTTTGTTGAAATAATTATTTATATCAAAATTAATTATTTAATCATTGTTATTTTATTTATATATATTGTTTTTTGAAGCCAAAATAAATTATTAAAATATTGTGTAGCAATAATATGTGGCCACAATCCATCTGCGCATAGATATTTTTATTAAACTAACGTAATAAATATGTACTACATATTTACTAAAAAAGCATATTAAAATATTTATAAAAACCAACTATGTATTATATTACACGAGATTTAATCAACGATAGAGTAGAAAAAAATTATTTATATATAATATGTCGAACTAATTTTATTTATATTTATATTTATATTCATATTATTTTTTGGTGGAAAAATTATTCATATTTAGATTATTAATATATATATTCTCCGTACACGGGACAAGACCTACACTAGTATATTATAACATCAATATGAGGCCCCCCAAATATTGAGACCCAGTGCGATTGCACTTTTTGAATGGGCCTCGGGCCAGCCCTGCATGTACATTGCAAGCGGGGTCGCCTTGAATCCACAACCTAGGATATTAGTTTCCTAAAAACTTTCAAGACCAATCACTTTAATTCTAAGATCAAAACACTTTGCTACGAATAAAATATCAGGAACGATTCTGTGGTAGTGTATCCATTTCGCCCTCATCTCCATCACGGCGTGACAGATTGATGGTATCTACAATCCATTGTGAAGGGATATTACAATGTTCATTGTGGTAAAACAAAAGTTGGGGTGTAAACGTGATTAAAAGTTTTGAAAGCGTGGTGAAAAACATTAAAAACTTTTATCTGACCGGGTGGGTCGACACCGACGGGTTGAAATTAGATCGACTCCAACCCGAACCCGCCAACTCGCTAACCCTTCGACAATTCGACCTTTATCCGTTGGGTCCCTAACCCGTACGAGGGTTAACCCTTGACCCGTAGGGGAAATCTTCTACAACACTCCCTACACCCAATGTTCTAAAAAACGCTCGGCGGATGCTTGGCGATAAGGTACCGCTAAGCGCCAAGACGGTTTGACGGCCTTATTAGCGGTTTTTGGCGGATAAAACGGTTTTTGATTATTTTGTTATATTTATTCATAAACTATGTATAAAATATATATTATGTAATAAACTATGTATTAATTTTAAGTTTATAGCATATCAAATAAAAAATCATCATGACCCTTTTTAAAGTTGTCTGAATCAAATAGAAAATCATATAGATATATTCAAATAAGTATCATGACTTCATAATAGAGAAATTTGAAAGCAGAAAAACTAAATAATCTCAATTTAAAACCGCCAAGACCGCTAAGCCTCTGTCCCGTGCCCGCCAAAACTCTTCCCCGCCAAGCCCGGTTTGCACCTGCCAAGGCCGCCAAGTCTCCGTCTTGCACCCACCAAAGCTGCCAAAATGTTGTTTCATTCCCGCCAAGGCCCTCCCCCGCCAAGCTACACCGCCAAGGCCGAATTCGGGACGGAGTGGGTCCGCCAAGCGTCTTGGCGCCGTCTTGGCGGCCGCAAAGGCCGTTTTTTAGAACACTTCCTACACCCCTCCCTACTCCACTAAATTTTTTTTAACATTTATTTCATCTTCAAAAAAATTATATTTATATTCCTATCATTTATTTTTATATATTTATAAAATTTTATTTTGAAAAATCATGTTTTAAAATCTGTAATAATTGTATTTTGTAAAATATTTCCTTTGTAATTTTAAAAAATTGTAAAACATGATTTTTCAAAATAAAATTTTATAAACATGTAAAAATATATATTAGGAATCTAAATATATTTTTTATAATTTTTTTAAGATTAAATAAATAGTAAATATTTTTGTGCTGTAGGGAGGGGAGTAGGAAAGGGGTTGTGTTATGAATCCCAAATCGGAAGTAGGATGATTCTGAACCCAACATATAAGAGGATGAGCTACTCCATCTGATGCCAATTGGTTTTAGGATGGTGCTCCAGTTTGGCTTATATGTTAGGCTTCTTGGTAGGGCACAACCACACTTCCCCCAACAAACTGGTATCAGAGCTTGGTTGTGATTTCCGTTGAGAATGATGTCTAGATCCGTGGTGAAGATTGACTAGTTTATTGGAAGAAACTCTTTCAGTCTGTGGCAGATAAAGATGCGGGCTTTACTGAAACAACAAGGTAAATGGACACCGTTAACCGAGTTTGTACATGACAAAGTCTCTGACGAACAAGTTGCTTCTGAAACAACGGTTTTTCGGGCTCTGTATGCAGAAAGGTACAGAACTCAGATATCATCTTGATCAACTTAATACGCTATTACTCGAGTTGCATAATATTGATGTTAAGGTAGAGGACGAAGATGCTGCCCTATTTCTGCTGGTATCTCTACCCCCCACTTACGAGAACTTCATTCAGTCGTTCGTCGTTGGGAAGAATACCATCATGCTGGAAGATGTTAGATCTTCGATTCACAGCAGAGAGTTGCGTCTAAAGGCAAGCGCATTATTTATAGACAATCAGGCTTCCGTGCTTATGGCCAGCGGAGGCAATTATGATGGTAGAAGGAGGAAGAAGCAAGGTCGTAAATCATGAATTAAACCAGACAACGTCTATAAATACTGTAAGGAGAAAGGTCATTGGAAGAATGACTGTCCTAAGAAGAAGAGACAACAAGAGCAGAAATATGGATCTACAACAGTAGTTCATGGTGGAAATACTTCTGAGGAAGATATTGTTCTACTAGCTGGTAATTGCACACATCATGATGTGTGGTTTCTTGACTCAGGTGCGTCCTGTCACATATATCCTAGAAGAGAGTTGTTTAACATATAGATGTGCAAATAAGGGCAATGTCTCTCTGGGAAATGATACCATCGAACTGCAAGGTTGTTGGGATCGGCTCAGTCGGGCTTTGGACAGACGATGGGAAGTTTTGCACATTGGAGGAAGTCAAACATGTGTCATCTATGACGAAGAATCTGATATGCCTAAATGCGTTAGACGACAAGGGTTTTAGATACATAGGTTATGGTGGAAAGATGCACGCGTTTAAAGGCTTTAGTGTGGTTTTGTAGGGAGTCAAGCAGGGAAAGGGAACTTATGCCATACAAGGTTCAGCAGTCACATGTGCTGCATATGTTGTTTCAGTTAAGGCTAGGGAGACTGTTGCTGAGAAGGTTGAGTTGAACTTCACTCCAACGAAGACCTAGACACCTGAGTTGATCATTGACCAATAATCATAGACATGTACTACTGAGCATGGTTATTAGGATCCCGATCCGGATCCTACGATCCTACGATCCTAGGATTCTAGGCAAGGTTTTGATCCGGATCGGGGATATAGACTCCTTCGTGCTAGGATCCATCTAGGATCCCATGGATCCACCTAGGATCCCATAGATCCTATGGGATTGTGTGGGATCGGTAGGATCCTACCGATTCTAGAAAAAATATCCGATCCTAGTAAAAATCATATTTGTGTAATTGTGTTTGTTTTGTTTGAATATTGGGCCTTCTAGATATGATGAACCTTTTTATTTTTTATTTTTTGGTAGCCCATCTCCTTAGAAATTGAAGGCAGAAAAGTGAAGACGTTGAATTGAAACCCTAACCCCTTTGTTTCGTTACTCAACTCGACAAATCCACATATTAGCGCCTGAAATTGTTCATGATGTGGTTAATTGCGATGATGGCATTTGAAACTAGAGATGTCATTGGATATTTGGATGTGTGATTTATCTCTTGTATGTTTGTCATATTTTAAGACATTATCCTTGTCTGTTTGTCACCTTTTGAGACATTATTCTTGACAAATTATGAATGTTAAATGCTTATTATTGGACTATTTTAGTTACATAATTTGTTTAATGGAGGAAAAGCTTAGTTTTATTTTAAAATTAAGGTATTTGTTTAGGATGGTTTGTTTTTATTTTATTTTTAATTTTTGTCTAGGATCTTACGATCCTACACCCTTGTCTCGATCCAACACTAGGATCCCGATCCTAAAAACCATGCTACTGAGTCAGATACTGGTGAGACAAAGAATATACCACTAGACACAGGAGCATGTGGAGTTGTATATTAGAGTATTGCTATAGATCGACCAAGGGTTGACATTAGGGGGCCTGCTAGATCCAGATCTGACGATCTGGTGGGATATGCTTTGCATGTGGCCGAGGATGTCGAGGATGATGTTCCATCCAACTACAAAGCTGCTGTTTCTGAAGGTGAGTCGGCACACTAGCAAGATGTGAAGAGAATCAGGGTGAAGAAGGTGGGAACATCTGATAATCATGCTGATATGTTTACCAAGCCAGTTCTAGAGAGCAAGTTCCAACACTATTTGGACTTGATTAACATCACTCGTTGTTGAGTTGCCTGCAGAGAAATCTGGGTACTTATACGAGGACAAATCTGAGGCAGACGAATGTCTGACACTTGTACAGGTCATGGTGCATTTGTTTTTTAGAGGATTCAAGTCAAGGTAGAGATTTGTTAATATTCCTTGAATTAGGCTTATTATCTGTTTTGGATTTAAGCTCATTGTTTGACTAGTGTTTCATGAGGCAATATATATACTCATGAAACCTAACAAAAAAAAAACCCTATTTCTTTGCCGACGAATGTATGTAACACGTTATTATTGAACCACATTAAATCTCCGTGTCTTTCTTTGTCTATTTATTATTCTCATTATAACACATATATCTATGTAAGAAAGGTGAAAAGAAGTGTATAACCAATTTGCTGTAAAATAGACAACCACTTTGACTTGATTAGGGCCTGTGGTTATTACAAGACAAAACACAATTAACAAAATAAGCCAGCCCCTTTCATGTAAGAAAGAAGAAAATTGATTAGACCCAATCTTTTTGCAAAAAAAATTAAAAAAAATGGATATTTAACCCTGAGTTTTATGCTAACACCGAAATTATTACAGAATTAGATCAAATCAATAGCAATATGACGTCGTTTTGAAACAAAGACAAAGTTATTTAGAATGTGGGATCCATCATCAACAAACTCCCAAGCGCCTTGACAAATCTGTCCATGGCATCGACCGGCAAAGACACCGACACCACCTTCCCCTTTCCACTCCTATATGCCATGATAAAGCTCAAACAATGTGACGCAAAACCATTATCGGGTGGGCCTGCATACACAGGCTTCCCCCACCCGAAATCCACGCTTGGAAACCCGAATATCCTCGATGATACATCGGACATGTTGTAGGTATTGGGCATGGAGGCGAGACGCCGACCTCTCTCAACCGCAAGGTCCACCACGGACTCCACGACGTGCTTCTCCGTCATAGCTCCTTTGGCCTTCTTCACCAGCTCCACGGTGTAACCAAACGAGTTGTTGCAAATTTCCCCTGCGGGGGACACCGCTATAGTTACGGCACACGCGTTGCCGTAGTAGCCACCCGGAAGTGGAGGCTCCAACTTGTCCCGAATGTTGACAGGAAATGCCAAGCGGACTTCTTCTTCGGGTCGGTATTGCAGGGCGATGGTTCGGCAATGCCAGATGCAGGCGGAGACGAGCTCAAAAGCGGTGCAGGGCTGAAGGTGTTGAGGCACGCAAGCACGCAATGCTGCAACCTCTTTGTCGTCAAAGACAAAGGTGCGGCACACCAAATCGTCTTGGGAGTCATCGTTGGGTATGTGATGTTGATCTTCGTCATTGGGGACGGTGCAGGTCGCGCGAGGAGGGTCCCGCGCATCCATTAGCCCTCGTCGCCACACGGGGAGGATGGATGGGGTAGATCCCTATTGAGATTATATGTTGATGATGCAATGTGACCACAATGCATAATGGAGCAGCAGCACCACAACGTCCTATAGTGCAACATTGCCCCTCTGCTGCACCTCTGTTGCCAGCTATTTTCTTCTATATATTCTGATTTTTCCTTTTGTAATAAGGTCACTAGTGAGGACCACCTAGCCTAGTATAAATACTCTTCTTTTAGTTATTTTGGTGTGTGTGCGAGAGACACTTTGTGAGAGCGGCTTTGCTGCTAAAACCCTAGTGCAAGTTTTCTTCTTTTCCCTGAGATTCATCCTGCATTGCTCCTTTCTTTCTGATCATAATTTTTCTTGCCTTTTGATCATGTATTGATCAAATCCAATATCAAAATTGTTCTTTTTACATGGTATCAGAGCAGTAGGCTAAAGATCCACAGTTTCCGCTACGATGGCAAATCCAGGAGATGAAGGAAGGCTAGTGAATGCGCTCGGTAACAATGAACTTGCAGGTAACTTTGGAGATCCCCTATTTTTAGCTAATTCCGATCACCCTGGTGCTCAGCTAGTTACCACAGTTTTTGATGGGATCAATTATTTACCATGGATGAGAGGCATTATGATGGCTCTAGGAGCCAAGAACAAGCTTGGTTTCGTTGATGGGTCATGTGTCAAACCCATGCCTGAAACCACAGTTGATTCACAAAAATGGGTTAGAGCTGACTTTATGGTCAGGTGTTGGCTTCTTAACTCCATGTCTGCTTCTATAAAGGAAAGTTTTATCTATGTTGAATCTGCAAAACAATTATGGGATGAGATAGCTGAGAGGTATGGTCAGTCTAATGGGCCACTGATTTATCAATTGAAGAAGAAACTGAGTATGATTATGCAGGATGGCTTATCTGTTGCTGATTACTTCAATAAATTGAAGGTTATTTGGGATCAGTTGCAAGTCTTGGAGGGGATTCCTGTTTGTACATGTGGTGGCATTGTTAACTGCAAATGCGAGCTGCAGAAGAAGTTGAAGGAAGCAGAGATGAGGAATCACCTGATGCAATTCTTAATGGGTCTTAATGATGTATATGAAGCAGTAAGGAGTCAGATTCTCTCAACTGATCCCATGCCCAACATCAACAGGGCATATTATCTTGTTTCACAGGTTGAGAGTCAGAAAGGAGGTGGAAATTCAGGCAATACTTCTCAGGATTCGAGTGCTATGTCTGTGAATAGACAGGGTAATAGAAATTTTACTAAGGCTCCTTATCAAGGGAGTGGCAGCTCAGATAGGAAGGATTTTAAAAGGGATGGCCAAGGGAGATATGATAGTAGGTCTGATGGCCAAGGTAGATATGATGGTAGGTCTGATGGCCAAGGAAGATATGACAGGTTTGATAGGTCAAACAGAAAATGCAACTTTTGTCACCAAAAGGGACACCTTATGGAGCAATGCTTCAAGTTGCATGGTTATCCAGAGTGGTTCCAAGGTCCGAGAGACTCAGGAAAGGTATCTGCTAATACAGCTGGTGTTCATGAGCAGGATAGTCCTCTAGATGAGGAGAAACCTCAGAAAGGAAGCACTGAATCAGGCCTTGATAAGGCACTTGTGAATGCTGTTTGCCAGGAAGTCTTCAAGCTCATGAAAGGAAAGAGTCCAGTTGAAGGGACATCATCAGTTAATTTTGCAGGTAAATGTTGCTTTGCCACAGTCAATTCAGTTAATAAGGAGCAGAATTGTATAGAATGGATAATTGATACAGGAGCTAGTGATCATATGGTGAGTAATGACTCACTTTTACATGAAAGGAAGAGGTTGGTTCAGCCCTTCTATGTGGGATTACCTGATGGTCACATAATTCATGTGACTGAATCAGGAAAGGTTTTCTTATCTAGAGACATTGTCTTGCAGAATGTGTTGTTTGTACCAGGATTCAAGCACAATTTGCTTTCAGTAGGAAAGCTTGTTGATAAATCAGACTTTAAAGCCGTGTTTGACAAATATGGTTGTACTGTACAGGGCCCTGGATGTGAGAAGACTCTTCTTAAGGGATACAGAAATGGTGGCCTATACAAGGTTTTGCAAGGAGATGATCAAGCAGTTTTGAGTAGAGAAGCCAGCAGCAGTAGCAGAATTTACTCTTCAGTTTTTATTTCAACTAAAGTAGGCTTAGAAGTGCACCATGCTAGGCTTGGGCACACGTCTGTTTCTAAGCTTAAACATCTAGAGTTCATGAAGAATTTTGATGTGGATAATCTGTTTTGTGATACTTGCAGTTTGGCAAAGCATCATAAGATGCCTTTTCAATTAAGTAATTCTGTTGCTGGAGATATATTTGAGTTGATACATGTTGATTTGTGGGGTCCCTATAGGACACCAAGTGTGACAGGTGCTAAATATTTCTTAACTGTGGTTGATGATCACAGTAGGGCAACATGGACCTTCCTCTTGAAGGACAAGTTGGATGTTTTCAAGAACATCAAAAATTTTATCAGTTATGCTTATACTCAGTTTGGAAAGAGAGTGAAATGCATCAGGAGTGATAATGGCACTGAGATTGTTCACAGGGATTGCTCTGAGTTTCTGGCCTCACAGGGCATTATCCATCAAAGGACAGCACCTTACACACCACAACAAAATGGGCGTGTGGAGAGAAAGCACAGACATCTCATAGAGACAGCCAGGGCTATGAGACTGCATGCAGAGTTGCCAACCAGGTTTTGGAGTGAATGTGTTCTATCAGCAACACATGTGATTAATAAATTGCCCACTGCAATTTTAAAATGGAAGACTCCTTATGAGGTTCTTTTTGGCAGAAAGCCTTCATATGAAGAATTAAGAGTTGTGGGGTGCTTATGTTATGCACCTGTAGAGCACTCTAAAACAGATAAGTTTGAAGCTAAGGGGAGAAGATGCATCTTCCTAGGTTATCCACATGCTCAGAAAGCTTATAAATTGTATGACTTAAATTCTAAGCAGATATTTGTTAGCAGAGATGTGACTTTCAATGAGAAAGTTTTCCCTTTCAAGGAAAGGGAGGTTCAGCAATTGAAGAAGACAGAGGTCAGTGCTCTACCTCTCGTAAATCCAGCTGCAGATTTTGAGGAGGCCTTGCCACGAATGGAGCATGTTGTGATAGCAGACTCTGAAGGGAATCCACAACCGTCTCCTGCTAATGAGGACAGTGCATCAAGTGCACATATGCCATCACCCTGGAGAGCTATGCCAGCAGAAGAAACTGTGCCAGCTCATGTTCCTAATCCTATTGAATTTCCTCCTCTAAGGAGATCTGAGAGACAGGTCAGCAGGCCTAGAAGGCTCAATGATTACATTTGCAGTGCATCAGTTAAGCCACAATCAGAAGCTTTACTTGTGAGAGTATTGGGAGACTTGAAGTCATACTCTCATGAATTTGTGAACTCATTTGCCAATATGGTTAATGAGTTTGAACCAAGTACATACAAGGTTGCTGCTAAGAGCACCTTATGGCAGGAGGTTATGAATAAGGAGCTAGTGGCACTTGAACAGAATCAGACTTGGGTCATGGCACCTTTGCCTCATGATAAGAAACCCATAGGTTGTAGATGGGTATATAAGATTAAGTACAGGCCCGACGGTTCAATTGAAAGGCACAAGGCAAGACTTGTTGCTAAGGGGTATAGTCAAGTTGAAGGAAAAGACTATAAACACACCTTTTCTCCAGTTGCTAAATTGGCAACTGTGAGAATTGTTTTCTCTATTGCTGCTAAGAAAGACTGGCCTGTGTACCAACTTGATATAAACAATGCGTTCCTTCACGGAACATTAGAAGAAGAGGTTTATATGTGTCCCCCAGAGGGATATGCTGCTCCACCAGGCTATTATTGCAAGCTCCAGAAATCCTTATATGGTCTCAAGCAAGCTTCCAGACAATGGAACACAGAATTGACTCAATTTTTGATCGGTTTTGGATTCAAGCAGTCCAAACATGATTACTCTCTATTTGTTATGAATGTCCCAAAGGGACAGGTGTTAGCCTTGGTTTATGTTGATGACTTATTGATCACTGGAGATGATGATAATGTTGTTAAGTCTGTAAAGGCATCTCTGCACAAGGCATATACCATTAAAGATTTGGGATTGGCAAGATACTTCTTGGGACTGGAGGTAACCAGATCATCTTCAGGTATTTCCTTGCATCAGAGGAAATATATTTTAGACATCATTAATGATTGTGATATGATGAGCTGCAAGGTTAGTGGTTTCCCTATGCCAAGGGGTCTCAAACTATCCTTGGATACTGGAGAACCTTTGAAAGAGCCTGATAGATACAGAAGGTTGATTGGAAGGCTTCTGTTTCTCAATTTGACAAGGCCTGACTTGTCATACTCAATTCAGCACTTGAGTCAGTTTATGAGTTGTCCGAGGGAACCTCATATGGCAGCAGCATTACATGTTGTTAGATATTTGGCAGGCACCATTGGTGTTGGATTATTTTTAAAGAAGGATGGAGATTACAATATCACTGGATTCTGTGATGCAGACTGGGCAGCTTGTGCTTACAGTGGAAGATCCTTAACAGGGTATTGTGTTTATCTTGGTCAATCACTGGTGTCATGGAAGACAAAGAAGCAACCTACTGTCTCTAAATCGTCAGCTGAGTCTGAGTATAGAAGTATGTCCAAGACTGCAAGTGAGTTGGTGTGGATACATGGCATATTGCAAGATTTGTCCATACAATCTGCTTTGCCAATACCTTTACATTGTGATAGTAAAGCTGCCATATACATAGCAGCTAATCCAGTCTTCCATGAGCGTACTAAACACATCAAAGTTGATTGTCATTTCATCAGGGAGAAAGTCCTTGAAGGATTCATTCATACTCCTCATGTTCGAACTGCAATGCAAGTTGCAGATGTTCTGACTAAGCCTCTTGGTGAGGACCAATACAAGTTCTTCTTTGACAAGTTGAGCCTTGTTGATCTCTCACCAAGTCCAACTTGAGGAGGGGGTATTGAGATTATATGTTGATGATGCAATGTGACCACAATGCATAATGGAGCAGCAGCACCACAACGTCCTATAGTGCAACATTGCCCCTCTGCTGCACCTCTGTTGCCAGCTATTTTCTTCTATATATTCTGATTTTTCCTTTTGTAATAAGGTCACTAGTGAGGACCACCTAGCCTAGTATAAATACTCTTCTTTTAGTTATTTTGGTGTGTGTGCGAGAGACACTTTGTGAGAGCGGCTTTGCTGCTAAAACCCTAGTGCAAGTTTTCTTCTTTTCCCTGAGATTCATCCTGCATTGCTCCTTTCTTTCTGATCATAATTTTTCTTGCCTTTTGATCATGTATTGATCAAATCCAATATCAAAATTGTTCTTTTTACAATCCCCCTCGGGCGATTTCAGCGACGGTGTTTAGGAATTTGACTACGCCAATTGCGTCGCTCATTACGTGACTGAAGCTGAAGGCGACGATAAACCCTCCGCATAACATACGAGTAACCTGCGCCATATGACTATGTACTTGTTTAATTCTATCTTATTCATAATATATACTTGTTCAGATTGGGAAAGATTTTTAAAATTTAATCATTTTATAGACTGAAAGATAAGGAATTTTGCATCATGAAGATGATCTACACATAATAAAGCGATTCTAGAAAAATAATACTCGTATTAAGAAATTTAAATAAAATAATGTAAATCGGTACTTTGAAGAAACTCAAAATGAGATCAATTACTGTAATGACGAAACTACCCGTTCTAATGTAACAGATTTACAAGCTTAAAATGTGTAGTGTAACACATGAAGCATAATGAATGTAGTCCCATAGGTACAGATGATCTTTTTCAATTAAATTTGGTACTGAAAGTTAGAAAAATCGAATAAATAAATAATTACCTGGATGGTAAACATAGGACAATCAACCACCGCAAAAGTGTCCGAATCCTTGTTGTAAAGGAGTTGCTCGGCGCAGAGGAAGGGTGGCAGCAAAGACTCCTCCCTGAACTGGTCAAGCCGAGCATCCACATCTGCCTCCACAAACATCACCCCCTCCGCGGTGCAATCCACCATTAGCCTCCCGCTAGGAGTGCTTTCCCTAAGCCTACCGGCCCAAGGATAGTAATACACCAACGCCTCTGCCAACGCCGCCTTTATAACCTTTGATGGATCTTTCAAGTCGACGTCCTTGTCTGTTGGAGCCGCATAAACCAAGATGACCGGTTGTTGATACCGCAAGATGTCCATATTGTCGAGGTCCGCGAGGGGCTTGAGCTCCCTAGGAGTGGGTCTGGCCGGGCGCACAAGCTCTGGCTCACTCTTCTTTAGCTTCATCGCCAGGGTTGAGTTCCGTAGCGGCGTGGTTGGAGGTTGTGTGCGTGGCTACCAAAATGTTGGATCCAGATAAAAATGTTGATGGCGGATACTTCACTAATATAATATATATATATATATATTATATATGTGGTTGGAGGTTGTGTGCGTGGCTACCAAAATGTTGGATCCAGATAAAAATGTGGATGGCGGATACTTCACTAATATATATATATATATATATATATATATATATATATATATATATATATATATATATATATATATATATATAAAATATAATACTAAAACACTTGCAACTTGGGACACGTGTCGGCCATACATTTAAAGTTAGAAATTTAAGAAAAATTCCCAATTGCTTCTCCAAGGATTTAAAAATCTTCACCTATTTATAAGGTTTACATTTTTTTTTAAAAAATCTCCAATTGCTTATCTCTTTCTTAACTAAAAGAATGCATATCTAGCTAACTAAAACCATTTTAATTAAAATAATTATAATTTTCAGATCTGCAAAGATTTTTAAATCAGTTACAAACCATTCGCTGTAACTTTTTTTTTTAATTCCATCCGTTATTATTCAATTAACCAATTAACCAATCTTTATCTCTTTTATTTAACCAAAAGATTACACATTTATCCTAATTTCAGATCTGTAGAGATTTTTTAAATTGAGTTTAAACCGTTTTAATTGAAATAATAATTAAACTTTACAGATCTGCAGAGATTTTTAAAACTGTCATGTTACTTTTTGTTAAAATAATTATAACTTTCAGATCTGCAGAGATTTTTTAACCAATTACAAACGAGTCTGTTACTGTTTTTACTCTCATTCACCCTAACCTAACTAACAACACTACTCTATATATAATTAGAATCGAATATAATAGATAACTCACTTATCCTCCTTCCTCTTCCACCGTATCCTATCTATTTCTCCCTCTCTGTCAACCGTCTATCTTTTATGTTTTATTTTTCGAATACTGCTAATGTTTAAACCTTAAACATTGCAGGCTTTTGATCATCTATTCTTCTTTCCTGTTTTAAATAGGTAACAATGAAGTATGTCACATACGACGACGAGCTTAATCCAACAAACATCAAAGGCAATATCCGAGTTCGAGTTGTGTGCATGTTCGACAACATCAATTTTCACAAATGACAAGAGCTGATTTCAAATGACCTAATCTGTGTCGATGAAAAGGTGTTTGTCCTTCATAATTTCTTCATTTTATATCCTCCTAGCGTACGTATTCAATTTAATTCAATTCACTCTATTTATTCTTTATTATGCTCCCCAAACTATTTTTTTATTCATTCTTTCTTTCATGTCCCCTTTCAATTGCAAATAAAACCCTCCAAACACAATGCAGTTCAAAGCCCTATCAAGCAATCAATAGTTTTAGTTTGTGGCTTTACCTTAATTCCGGAATAAGGTGTTAGTGTAATACCCGAGAATCAGCTTCAACAAGAATTGCCTTCGACACCTTGAATTCTCCAACATTATGGATTAATAAAATTGTTGCGATCTATATAACGCCTTTTAACTATCGATCGAATATGTGAATCAAGTTAGCGGAACCAATTTATTAGATTTATCGTTTGGATTTGAATTATTTATATGATTATTTGGATGTTTGGATTTAATAGTATTTCACTATACACTTTTCATATTATCATAATATTATAATATATATAGAATTTAGATAAATTGTGATAATATCTGATAAAATATATAATATTTTTTACAAATCCTGTGTTATGCACGGGTAAAGCAGTTGTTTCCGTTGCCACGTGGCGCCCTCACATTTAAAATGCCATGTGTCGATTAGATACTTAGGCCATATCCCCAAATACTTAAATCATTCAAATGTAATCATTAAAATAAAATCAAATGCTTAACCTTTTCATATAACATGCTCAAATAAAACTAATAAAAAGATAATATTTGATAGAGTTTTTAGCTTCTTAAAACATGTCAAAAAAATAAAATGGTCTATATTTTGAGAAAAGGAATTTTTATACTTTTAAGTTTATTAATATAATATATCTTTTTTTAATGTGCTCTTCATCCTAAAGTTCTGAAAATTCCATTCACCAACGTTTGTGGAATGTGTAATCCAACTACCAAATTAATTGGTTCTACCTTCCCACCCATTAGCTCAACAAATGTGTATTTAATACTCAAAGTAATCAATCAGCTTATTAAAAAACTTAGAAGGCTAAAAAAACTCATTCTCAAACTGCAGTGGTGACTCTAAACTTTTGTACTACCTCTGTCTTAAAATATCGGTCGTTTTACTTTTTAGCACGTTTTTTAAAGAGCTAAAAACTTTATAAAATATTAACCTTTTTATTAGTTTTGAAAAATAATACTATACTCCCTTTGCTCACTTTTATTTATCGTTTACTATTTACGCAAGTTTTCTTAGGAGGATAAAAACTATATAAAATATTAAATTTTTAATTAAACTTTTTTAATAATATCATACTTTTTAGTAATAAGTATGGTATTATTAAAAATATATTTTATACATTTTTTATCATTTTAAAAAACGTGCATGAATAGTAAAAAGACAAATAAAAGTCAATGGAGGGAGTACTAATTATTAGTAAGCATAAAATTATTTTTAAAAACCAATAAAAATATAATATTTTACTGAGTTTGTAGCTTCTTAAAAAACCTACAAAAAAAATAAACCGACCTATATTTTGAGACGGATGAAGCATTTTTTTCACTTTTAAGTTTATTACAAGAATATTTATTCTCCGACATTTTTACGTGCTCTCTATCCAAAAGTTCTTAAAACTTCATTCACCTAGAGTTTGTGTAATATGTTGTTGAGCTACCAAATTATTTGGTCTTACCTACCAATCCATTAACAAAAAATAATTGTAGAGGGTCACATTTTTATATCCTGCCCCGGGCATTTCAAATCTCAAACTCGACCCTGCTGGGAAGGTAAGACATTGACGTGTTGCCACATATGTTATATATTGATATAATATAAGCATTATATTATTTTTTATCCAATTTATATTATTTTGTTATATCGTTTTCATATTGTTATAATAGTATAATATATCTAATATATAATGTAAATACATTATGATAATATCTTCTATAAAATATAATATATTTTACAAATCCCGTGCGTTACGCACGGGTACTACACTAGTTATAATACTAAAGGAGAAGTCGCCTACGACATGTGGCGGCTTCTCCTTTAATATAGCCCCCTTTTTTTTATTAATCGATTTATTTTAATATTTTTAATTGATTTTTTTAATTTTTTTAATTGTTTGTTAAATTAAAACTTATCTAATTTAGTTGAGATTTTTTATTAGTTGTTAAGATTGGTTAGTTAGAAAATCTCATAATTAGTAGGATATAACCAAATCTTAATAAATTAGAAAATCTAATTAAGCAAAGATTCTACCTTATTAGATAAGTAAACAAATCTATTTAATTACTTAATATTACTTAACTAATTAAAATATTACAAAAATCAATTACCGTACTTGAAATCTCTACTCATATATTGATCCAAGAAAGCTAAGCTTTTCTACGTGCCTTACTATGGCGGATTCGACATCTTGAGATGGCACGTTAAGGAGAACACAACCTTAGAAGTAAAGGATAAGCTCTCATATGAGCTCATCGAGTGGCTCAACCAGCAAAAGCCCTGGAAGAGGAACTTCGACTTGGATCACCTCTTTGTATTGGGCAAGGTCCCCTGGGACTTCAAACGCATGGACAATGTTGGTTGGGGGACTCGATTTCTTGACTAGACGAGTTGCAGAACCCTATGAAACTACTCATCGAGCGCCAGCCATGGCAGATCAACGACATCAGTGTGCCACCCACTTCCTTCTTCCACCGTGCTAAGACAACGAGGTCGTCGCTTGGCAGAAGAAGCTAATCCAGGTACACAATACATTCTCCGATCTCTCCCTAATTGAAACCCTAATCTACCAATCCGAGCAATAAAATGGCCAAATTACGCTAAATGATACCTGATTTCACACAGAAATCAAGGAAGAATCCGGTGAGCTTCGTCGGCGCTCCGCACCCCGAGGACCGAGAAAGCATCCGATCGATCCTGATCGAGCAATGCACGTCCGCCAGCAAAGTGCAAGTTCTTCGACTGTCGCGAGCATCATTGCACGCGGACGGAGGCGGTTGTCGAGAGCCTAACGGAATCCGAATTTTGCCTACAACCGCCAGGGGACAGCCCCGCGAGGAAGTCAGTGTTAACCTCGCTCGTCGCCCGATGCATGCTCGTGCCCTTCGATCCCTTCACGGCGTACTACCAGTACCCATGGCTCCTCCTTTCCGATCAATCAGCGTACTCCACAAGGTCAACATCATTGATCGGCTCGCAGCCGTGTCGACAGATCGAAGGGGCAGAGATGAGGAGGCTGATATATGATTTGTTATTTTTTTTTTGGTGAAATATAGGATTTGTTAATTATATTAGATTAATATATGATTTGTTTGTTATTAATTGATAAGATTTTGTTAGTTAGTAATTGATAAGAATTAAAACAAATCCACAAAACTTTTTTATACATTTTTTTAATATTAAATATATTAATTTAAAAAAAACCCGCACAAAAGTGCGGGTACTAAACTAGTATATATATAGGGGTGCACTCCGGTGAAAATCAAAATTGCGGTAAAATCCGTGAGGACCGGGTTTTTAGCCTGGTTCACTTGCTTTATAGCCCGGTTATGAATAGAACCGATCTATAAAGTCATAAATTTTAGCCGATATATATATATATATATATATATATATATATATATATATATATATATATATATATATATATATATATATATATATAGGGTGTGGTTTTGGTGGTGTTGACAACCTTTAAATAGTACCTTATACACAAAGCTGGATCATTGATCGATAGAGAATGAAAGGCTAGAACGATTTTTATTTATTTTTTTTAATTTTTTGTGGGGCCCACGTAGAGTAAGTATTCCCCTCCTTTTCCACATCTTTTTTTTTTGTGGTCCGATCTTTTTTTTTTGGTTGGCTTTTTTAAATAAAATTATATATAAAATATTTGAAAAACTAAATGTTTATGCCTATCTTTTTTTTTGAAAAGAAAAGAATTTGGTTGTTGCGGAGGCAACTAACCAAGAGCATCCCGTAAGATGATACTGCTAAGAGCAGCATTAGAAGGGAGAGAAGTGCAAGAGTGTTGTAATTGCATATGAGAGAGGCAGTCCGCAACACAGTTCCCTTCACGAAAAGTATGTGAGATCTCAAATTTCGAGAAGTGTTGGAGAGAGAGGAGACAGTCGGATAGAATCATCTCAATCTCTCCAGAACAGGAACATCCAGTCTTTAAACTGTTTATGATGCTTAGATTATCACCTTCAATAATGAGGTTGGTAATGTTCAAATCAATGGATTTAAGAATATTTTTCCAGTGACAATTATTTGTGATAATTATTTTGGTGACAGTTGACTTTTTTTGGTGACATTTTAATTTTTTCTAGTGACATTTAACGGAAATTTTTTCTCGTACTAGTGAACACTATCATCGAGCTATTGTCATCAACTATAGAGCATCGTCATCAACTACAGAACATTGTCACCAACATTTTTTCACATACTATAAAATAATGTCACCACCAATTTTTACTAACTACGTACATACTATTATCAAGTACAAAATATTGTCACCAACCTATTGTCAACAACTACGAAATATTGTCATCAAATTATTTTCACCAACAAGTGAACGATGTCACCAAACATTGTCACAAACCAACTGTCACCAACTAAAAAACATTACCACCAATCTATTATCCCTAAACAGAGAATATTATCACCAATTCACCACTCTCTATTGTCACCAACCTACTTTAATAATTTCTTATCACCAACAATAAAATAGTGTCATCAACTTATTGTCATCAAAATATTATTTCAACAAATATTTGTCACCGAGACCATGTAATCATAAAAAAAATGTCATCACCAAACTAAATATCACCAAGATAGTAATCTATTGCCAGCAATGACAAAATATTGTCACCAAACTGAAACTCCATCCTCAATCATTCAACAAATAATGATCTAGATTCAAGTTGTCATTGAAGATTTCGTAAATTTCTACAAGAAGAATGGTAGCTGCACACAATCACATAATCTCACATTATAAGAACAACAATTTTTATGTGGCCAACAATGTACGATGCCACAACTTATCAGATTCAAACTAACAACCTATAAAAACCACCAGTGGAAACTATAGTCACCATTAAAGCAAGGTCAACCATCAGTTTATGGAAAGAGTATTGATGTGAGCCTATTCTGCCATGTTTTCTACTTATTTTTATATCGATTTCTGCATGCATTTCATACATTTGGGTTAGAATAATACATAATCTATGTAGTTTACACTTATTAGCCAAATTATGGAGTCTACACAAGTTTTTGTTATATTTTGCAGAAATCGGACGCACTTTGGAGCTTAAAGGAAAGTCATGAAGAAGCTAAGGATGGTGCAGCTGGAGAAAAGCCCTCTTTTCGCCATTCATCATTCTGAATCAAGCTTTGATGTCTCCATGAGAGTTGTAGCCCTCGAAAAGAGCTTTCCAACGCATGTTCATATGCGTCAATCCAACGAACGAAGACTCAGAAAAGTGCGTTTCAAGAACGAAGCAGAATGCTGAAAGCCAACAGAGTTCCTCGAAGTCGACCAAACTGGTCGACGTCGACCAACGTTTACTCGACATTTGCTCCAGAGGACAAGATCGAGCACGAGCTGAGCATAGGACCACTCAAGACAACAAATCCTACTCGACGTCGAGGAATTTGGTTGACATCGAGGACATTCCAGAAGCTGTCTGAGTTAAGATCGAGGAGAAATTCGAGTGAGAGGAGTTACTTGCAAGCCAATATTCGAGATATTCTATCAAGTCAAGTCAATTTCTATCAAGAGAAGGGAGATCTATCCACACTAATCCTAGTTTCCTTTTAGATATATTTGTTTTATTTCCAAATTTAATCTTTAAGTCCTTAGATAGAGAAATTTAGATATAGATAGATGTTTCTTTCCTAGATTAGCTAGGAAATGAAGCCTATAAATAAAGCCTTAGGGGCTGAGTTTTATTCATTCAATTCAAGTTACAATTAGTTACATAGAGAGAGAGAGAGAGGAAGAGAGCTTGTGGCGAGAGAAGGTGGAAAGTTGAGAGACGATTTGACTTCGATCGGTTGTAAGCTTTCTTTGATTTTATTTAATGCAATTTAGCTCCCTTTTGTTATTGATGAGTTTCTTGATGATGAAGAGCGAGTAGTCACCCAACTTCTAGGGTCGGGGTGGGCCCGACGGTAGCCATGTAAGGTGATGCGGGAAAGTTGAAGGTGATCCTTGTTTGTGTTATTGAAGCGAAAGTGATCTTAATACAACTTGGATTAATTATGTGAAAAATGGTTAGTAACAATTAGGGTTTATGCGAAAGCCTCTATATTCCTATTTGTTAATAACGAAAGTTATTTGATGAAAAGTATGATCTTTTATGCCTTTATGTGTTATTTTACATAGTTATCGTTGTGGTGTTGATACCCTGATCTTAGAAGTCTTTAGTTTATCGATTTATTTCATCAAATTCGTGTTCTGTGTTGCGAAAAGTTGCGAATTAAGTTTCTATTGTTAGTCGGTATAGAGCAGTTTTGGTCGACGTCGAGGAAGGTTGGTCGGCGTCGAGGAAGGTTTGTCGAGATCGACCAGTTCTGTTTTGGTTTTCGTTTTCTGTTGCTTTCTATTTTCTGTTTTGGTCGACAGTGTTATCGAAGTCGATTACTTTACTCGAACTCGAGGACTCTTCTGGTCGAATTTGCTGAGATCTGGAACTGAAAAGGCGGGCACTGACACACTTCCTCGTGGATACGATCCTGACTGCCTTCTACTACAACGGGAGAAAGTCTTGTATTTATTTGCTGAGACAGGGAGTCAGTTTTCTTTATATTTTATTTATATTTCATACTTGATCATCCTCCTGCAACAACAAATTGGCGCCGTTGCCGGGGAAGCAATCAATCGCGCCCTTTTTAGTTCTTTTTACTCTTCTTTTTGTTTTTTAGTTCTTTTTTTACTTGTTTCTTTTTGCTTTGGTTTTCAGGTGCATGCGAAGAACTGATCGCACACCCATAGATCCTATTCTCGAGCCAGAACGCTTTTTCCATCTTCAGCAAAGACTTAGGAAGAGACTTATGGCGACTCATCCCAACGACGAGAATTTGGGCCTGCTCACACCAGCACAGGAGCTTGAGCAACTCCGCCTGCGGATAGAGGAGTTTACCACCAGAGAAGCAGACAGTACAAAAAAAAATATAAATTTGCAACGCTTTCTAGCTTCGGCCGTAGTGTTGCGTGGCAATTGATACCCTTTTGTCACGGGAGTAGCCACGGGAGGCATTGTATCGCCAAAAAAAACAAATCTGTAGCTTCGGGATGTAGTAGCCGTGGCTAACACAAAAAAAAAAAAAGAATTTCCAAGCATCGTAGCAACGGCAAGAGTCTTCCGTAGCGAATGGGTACACTTTTAGATATGGCTTAGCGGTGGCAAGGGCATGTCGTAGCAAACCTCCGTAGCAAAAAAAAAAAGAAATTTACTTCAAAGGGGAATAAAACCGAAAGTCGGACCCAAATTGAAAGTCGGGACACATTTCATCGCTCTCAACCCTCTCCCCTCATCCCTCATCAGTAACCCAAACCCTAACCCCCAAATCCTTAGGACACCTTGCTCCGGCGGCCCCTAGCCAGTGAGCTACTGTGAAGGGCAGACGGTGACGCCAGCCTACCGGGGTCTCTACTCCGTCTGTCCATCGTCGCCAGCCAAGGTAAGCTTTTCATTGCTAGTTCTAACCAATAATCGAACCCTAACCTCCAATCCCTAACCAGGTCGATCAGACGCATTCTCCCCCATCTTTTCTCTCGAAGAAGCTGACCGACACAAGAACTGAAGAGAGAAGGTCGCCGGTGCCAAAACTCGTAGATCCAGGTCGTCGGAGACCCACGTGATAGATTACATAGGTCTCCTCTTGTATAGTGGGATAAAAGCCCGTTAAGGCCCATTGAATGGAAACCCTCAAGGAGGACATTACAATCAATCTCATGATCTCACATGTTATCACAGCCTAAGATCCAAAGACCCTAAATTTATTTTTCTCTAAACCCTAGCCGCCACTCCTCTCTCTCTCCTCGCCGCCCTCTCTCTCTCCTCGCCGCCCCCCCCCCCCCCCCCGCCTCGTCCACCTCTCGCCGCTAGCCTCCCGTCTCTCTCTCCTCGCCGTCACCTTCCCCACCCGCCTCGACCACCCCCCCTGCCGTCGGCCTCCCCGTCCCCACTTGCCGCCGACCACTCTCTCTTCTCTCTCTCTCTCTCTCTCTCTCTCTCTCTCTCTCTCTCTCTCTCTCTCCCCCCTTCTCGTCTCAATGACTACCGAACCCACCGCCACCAAATCACCCTTCCATTCCGCCCTAACCATCTCCAATATCAAAAATTGCATCCCTATCATTCTTGATCATGAATCTAGTACCTACACCATGTGGTCGCACCTCTTCACGACCCATGTTAAGGCTCATAAAGTCCTCCACCACATTGACTCTTACGCCAAACGCCCTGAAAGCGAAGACGACGATCTCTTCGCTCAACTTGACACCATTGTCCTTCAATGGATCTTCAACACCATTTCAAAAGATCTATTAACCACCATACTCGACCCCAAAGACTCTGCCTTGTATGCTTGGAAGAAACTTCAGGATATCTTTCAAGACAACAAGTCCACCCGTGTTGTCTATCTCGAGCACGAATTCTCAAGTTGCAAGCTTTCTTCTTTTCCGTCGATATCTGCCTACTGTCAGCACATTAAGACCCTAGCTATCAGCTGGACGCCGTCGACTCCAAACCCAGCGCCACCCGCCTCGTCCTCCAGGTACTCTCGGGCCTCCCTTCCGAATACAATGCTGCTGCTACTCATATACAGCAGACGGAACCTCTCCCTATGTTCGAGAAGACCCGGTCTCAACTGATCCTGGAGGAGACTCGCCTTCAATATCAGACCACCGACGCCGCCAAAGACAAGACAACATTGGTCTCATCCAATGACATCATCGAGCAGCTTGCCCTCCAACCCGTCCGCGGCAACGACCAGCAGGGACCGAGAGGCGGCGGCCGCGGCCGCGGCGACCGCAACAATGGCCGCCGCCCGCAGCAGTATGATCCCCGCCACCCCTCTTGGTACCCCAACCCTGGCTACCCTCCTTGGATGCCCTATGGCTACCCCGGTTCGTCGTTTCGTGGACCAGCCCCGTATTCTAACCGTCAGCAGGGCTTGTTGGGTCCTGCTCTGCGCCCTGTCTGTCATCAGGCATACCCGTCGTCTGATCAGGCATACCCTCCTCCGACTGATGTGCACAACGCCTTCTCTTCAATGCAGCTGACACCTCCTGACGCCGCTTGGTACATGGACACTGGCGCTACCTCTCATATAACGAACTCCTCAGGTACTCTCTCCTATCTTTCTTTTAAGGGTCCTGCTCATTCTATTATCGTCGGCAACGGTGGTCGCCTTGCTACTTCGGGCATTGGCCACACAACACTACCAACCCCTACCAACCCTTTGCACCTCAACAACGTCCTTGTTGCCCCCAAACTTTTCAAAAACCTTATCTCTGTCCGTCGGTTAACCACTGACAATAATGTTTCTCTTGTGTTTGATCCGTTTGGTTTCTCTGTGAAGGATCTTACTACGGGGGTTACTCGCCTGAGATGTAATAGCACCGGGGAGCTCTATCCTGTGTCGTCGCCCTCACCATTCAGCCCTTCAAGTCCAATCGCCCTCTCGGCATCATCATCCAGTCTTTGGCATGCCCGCCTTGGTCATCCCAGTCCTGCAGTTTTAGATTTACATCGTTCTAAGAGTCTTGTCCAATGTAATAAAGAGCATCGCTCTAGTTTATGTTCGTCTTGTCAGTTAGGCAAGCATGCCAGACTTCCTTTTCAGCAATCTTTAAATACTACATTTGCACCTTTTGATATTATTCATAGTGATATTTGGACATCTCCTGTGGCTAGCAAGGAGGGTCATAAGTATTACCTCTTGTTTCTGGATGATTATACACATTTCTTATGGGTTTTCCCTTTGCACTTTAAATCTCAAGTGTTCCCTATCTTTGCCAAATTCCACGCTTACATCAAAACACAGTTTCACACCTCTGTCAAGTGTTTCCAATGCGACAATGGCCGCGAATTTGACAACAAAGATTTTCACACTTTCTTCAATACCAATGGGATCTCCTATCGCTTGTCCTGCCCCTACACCTCTCAACAAAATGGCAAGGCCGAACGAATCATCCGAACCATTACCAATATGATGCGCACTCTCCTCTTCCACGCATCCATTCCCCTCCTTTATTGGCCTTACACCTTAGCCACCACATGTTACCTCCTCAACATTCTCCCTTCCACCACCCTCCACCATCGCTCACCGTTTCAGGCACTATATTGCACTTTGTCCACGTTTGATCACCTTCGTACCTTTGGGTGCTTGTGCTTCCCTAATCAGTCATCCACCGCCCCCACAAGCTTCACCCACGCTCCACCCCTTGTGTCTTTCTTGGCTACCCGTCTGATCATCGCGGTTACATCTGCCTCGATATCAAGACTCACAAGATCATTCTATCTCGTCATGTTACCTTTGATGAGTCGCGATTTCCCTTTGCGTCTCCCACACCCCCTTTGTCTTCATCAGAGTCTGAGTCACCGTTCCCTCACTTTCTTCTTCCCAGAGCTCTCCCGATGCTCCTGCGTCTCCCTCTCCCCCACCTCCCCCACCACCCCCTACCACCAGACCACACACCTGCAGCGTCTCCGGTGTCTTCCGACCCCGTCAGATCATCTCCATGACCACCGCCCATCACCCCGCTATCCACCTCTCATCACCCCTCCAAACAGCCTCCCATCACCTACGTGCGGCGCCCGCAGCAGGGCATGCGGCGCCCGCCGCCCATCAAAATCCCATGCCCCAGCCTCGCATCCCTTACTGGCGGCGGCCGCCGCAGGTCATGCTGCGTCCGCCGCAACCCTCGCCGCCTTTGATCCCCTTGCCCGCAGCTCTGCTACGCCCGCCGCCTCATCCCCATGCTTAGCCCCTCTTTCCCCCGTCCTTCCCGACTCCCAATCACCCTCTGCCCCCACCCAGACCTCCCTCTCCCCCGTTCCCACCTCCCACAAAACAGTCCTCCTTGACCCGAATTGACAGGCGGCTATGCTCGACGAATACAGGGCCCTTACGAAGAATGGTACTTGGGTTCTTGTTCCTCGCCCTCCTGAGGCGAACGTCATTCGCTGTATGTGGCTCTTTCGTCACAAGTTCCGCTCTGATGGGACGTTGGAGCGCTATAAGGCCCGTCTTGTGGTGAACGGTAGATCTCAGCAGGCAGGTATTGATTGTGATGAGACATTCAGCCCTGTGGTCAAGCCTGCCACTATCCGGGTGGTCCTCAGTCTGGCTTTGTCGCGCAACTGGGCCATCCATCAGTTGGATGTTAAGAACGCCTTTCTGCATGGTCATCTGAACGAGACAGTTTACATGTTTTATCCGCCGGGGTTTGCTGATGCTGAGCGTCCAAAGCATGTCTGTCTCCTCAAACGCTCTCTTTATGGTCTGAAACAGGCTCCGCGGGCGTGGTTCCAACGTTTTGCCTCTCATCTGCTCCGTTTGGGTTTCACTGGCAGCCGTTCGGATACGTCTCTGTTTATCTATCGCCGAGGCTCAGACTTGGCTTTCCTGCTGCTATATGTCGACGACATCATTCTCACCGCCTCTTCTGATGCTCTTCGGATGTCCGTGCTGAATTCGCCATGTCTGATCTGGGTCCGTTGCCTTACTTCTTGGGAGTTGCTGTTCAGCGTCATGCGTCAGGTCTGTTTCTCTCACAGAGTAAGTATGCTGCTGAGATTGTTGCTCGGGCTAAGATGGTCAACTGTAATCCCGTCGCCACCCCATTCGACACATCCAACAAGCTTAGTGCTCATTCTGGTCCTTTGGTTGATGATCCGACATTGTACAGGAGCCTCACTGGTGCTCTTCGGTATCTCACTTTCACCAGGCCTGATATTAGTTACGCCGTTCAACAGATCTGCTTGTTCATGCCTGCACCTAGGGAACCTCACTTTCAGGCTTTGAAGCGGATCATTCGGTACATCAGCGGCACCCTCGAGCTCGGCACCACCATCACTCCTTCCTCTGAGCTTGATCTTGTTGCTTACACTGATGCGGATTGGGGTGGTTGTCCTGACACACGTCACTCAACGTCTGGTTATTGTGTCTTCCTCAATGACACTCTTGTGTCTTGGTCAGCCAAGCGTCAGTCCGTCGTATCTCGCTCCAGCGCTGAAGCCGAATACAGGGGTGTTGCCAACGTTGTCTCCGAGTGCTCTTGGCTCCGCAATCTCCTGCTTGAGCTACGATGCCCCTTGCAAAAGGCCACTCTGGTCTACACTGACAACGTCTCCGCCGTCTACCTGGCTAGCAACTCAGTCCAGCATCAACGCACGAAGCACATTGAGCTTGATCTCCACTTCGTCAGGGACAAGGTTGCTATTGGACATGTCCGCGTTCTACATGTCCCGTCCTCTTATCAGTACACTGATATATTCACCAAGGGTTTACCTAGACAATTATTCATTGATTTTCGTTCCGGTCTCACTGTACGGCCCCCTCCCGTTTCGACCGCGGGGGTTTGATAGATTACATAGGTCTCCTCTTGTATAGTGGGCTAAAAGCCCGTTAAGGCCCAATACCTTTGTAACCTATATATATATGTTATCAATGAATGGAAACCCTCAAGGAGGAGATTATAATCAATCTCATGATCTCACACCACGTGCAGGTGATTTTGGGTAAAATCTCTCTCCCTTATTTCTCAGATCTAGAGTTGTTGAATTTTTTCGATTTTGATGTAGATTTGAGAATGGAGGTATTGAATGAGTTAGTGCTTGATACCCGTTTAGGGTTTGGGTTTAATTTGGGGAAAGTGGTCGGGTTTGCTAGAATATTTAGGGTTTTTTTTTCTTCTGAAAAGAGTACGCTGGAATTTATTCCATATTTGTGCCAAAGTATTTAGAATTTTTGTGATTTCACTCTCGTTGATTTGTCAGAGTATTGTTGCTCAATTTTTTTTATAATTCTCTCATGTGTGTTTTGATGTAGAATTGACAAAGGAGGTGGTGAATGACTTAGTGTTTCAGTGTAAAAAGCTTTTGCTAAGCTTAATTGGATTTTGATTTTGATTTTGATGTAGGGAGCTTCGATTCTCCATTTAAGCAAGAGCTGCAGAGCTGTAGACGGTAAGATCCGACTTTCGGCTCCTGAAATAATTTGATTCTCTCTGTCTTCTCCTGCTCAATAAACTTGACTATGAAATGAACTCTTGACACCAAAAGGTTATCCACTGCAACCATGGATCCTCCATACATTGCAGTTGTGTTGCCTTCATTTTTTGTCATAGATGAATAATTTATTAAGAGATTACAGTAAAACAAGAAAGAGATTGTATATGGTATATAGCTAACTGAAATGCGGATTCATTTATTTTGATGTCAATTGTAAGTGAATGTTTGTTTGATATATCCTTATGAATGACTTGTTAAGTTGAGTAAGTTAAGATTTTGTCTTCAAAGTTGGTAGCTTTCTTTTATAAGGTTGCTATTATTGATGTATTATAGTGTCGACTGTTACTAAATGTAGTTATTTATACATAAAATATAATTATCTGAATGTATTAATGTCTTATAGTGTCATCTGAGCACATTTCTCATGCTCATCTTTGTTTTTGTCATCAAGGAGAGTTCACTTCAGTTCTTGGGCGTAACGTGAAGAGAGTTATATTATTTCAACTCGGGTGGCTCGTGAGGTAGCCTTTTGATTACAATCTTTGTTTTATTTGATTCTCGTTGTTGTAGTTTTACGATCTTGTGAATATATTTGAGCTCAATGGTTTGCCATCAGAGGACAATCCTTATATATTCAATGTTGATTTTGTGGATAGGGGTGCATATTCAGTGGAGGGCATCTTGACCTTGTTTGCCTTCAAGTGCATGTGCCCATCAGGTAAATCATCTGCCGCTTTTGTGGGTTGGTTGCTTTTCTTCTTTGGTCTATAACTGGATTGTTAGAAACTCTTCTTTGAGCTTTCATCTGAATTGGCAATTCTGCTAAAATAAGTAATTAAGAGAGAGAATCAAGATTAAAACGAACACAAAACCAACAAGGTCTTCTGGAATTCAACATGAATCCAGGAAGAGATCTTCAATTACTCAAAAAACTCTCAAAGGAGACACAACCCTATTTTAGAGGTAGAAAATGATTCACTAGAAAAAGTGACCTAACACATAATAAGATGGAAAATACCTCATTTCTTTGACTTGGTAAAAATGCCTTATTTTCTTCATGAAAAAAAATGAAAATTACTTTTACTAACTTTAGGCTTGTGTAAGTGATTCATTCTTCTTCTTGTTCTTCTTCTTCGTTCATGAAACATAACAATTTGAGAATGAAATGTCATTATAACTTGATGACCTTATTTTCACACAAAATGGGGTGATATGCTGTTGAGTCTTACTTGGAGGAGATTCTTTCCCATGGCGTCATGCAAGCCTGTAAGTGTTTCACTGATTTCATTCTTCTGTCTATTTGCATCTGTTATTTAGTGCAATATTTTTAGTTCAGATCAGGTCTAGACTATTTAGTGCAATATTGACTTCTTAAGCAAGCAATATTGCACTAAATAGTCTAATTAAGACATGACTCTCTTTCTTTTGATTTTCAGTTCAGATCTAGACAATTTAGTGCAATATTTTGTTCCAAGTTAAAGGTTACTGTTAATTGTTATTAACATCTTAATTTTATTGGTATAGTTATGACCAAGGGATAAGTTTAAGAAGTCAATAATTGTTAAAGAATAACTGTACAAATATATAATCAAAGAGAAGCAAGAGGGGTCAAAACAGTAGGTAGCAGTTGAAGTAAGCTCACCAATAAAATTCCTTAAGAAAACTACCCAACACACAAGTTGTAATACCAATAAAATGTCAAGTGTTAATTAATGGTCATATCTTCTCATCTCAAGTGTAAACTCAAAGAAGGTGATTTTAAAACATTAAAACCATTTTTTTAAGAAACCGACAATCTAAGTGCCATAATCCAACATTAATAGATCACCATTAACCAAACATTCAGTAGCACAATACCATAGGATTACACAACAATACATAAAGATTTAAAACCCTCTAACAAACAAGGAAGTCCATAAAACACAGCACGAATAAACCAACACAACACATTGAAATACAAGTCTATCGTAGGAGGTAGCGAAAATGGGGTTGCGTGGACCATCTGGTTCCATTCCACTCGAAGTGTGGGCGCATCTCACGGGCACGATAATCATGCGTATCCCCAGTCAAAGGGAAGTGGACACTGTAAGTTGGAATATTCCCAAGCCATTGACCCTGCCCAACTACCCGACCTGTCCAATACCCATCGAGGGCGCGGCAATCGACGCGGTCATCGATCGTGTAGACAAGCTGATACCTAACCCGAGGAGGTCGTGGACGAAGTCATCTAGACTGCACTACTTCCACAAGTGGCTCATGGTCTTCGGTTGTGAGGGTGACGTACTCCACTTCATAGTGGCTTGGATCCACTCTCCTTAGAACGATCGCCTCGTACAATGATCCTAGCAGCCCGCCTTCTGCCCCTATTACCTCCACTCTTTGATTTGGTCGGTATGGCCTCGACATTGGTGCTTCATAAAAAATAAACACAAGCTAATTTAGGGATACATGTAAAAAAAATGAATACTAAACCGATAAAATCAGTGACTAACCTATGTAATCATACCCTTCGTCCGAGCTGTCGGAGGATATAATGATGAGGACGGGGTGGGGAGGGAGGCCAGATGAGGAGCCGTGGTGGTATGAAGAGTATTCCATATCGTTGAAGGGGAAAGGTTTTTGGGAGATATGCTTCAATTGCAAGGATGAAGGGGTAGCAATCTGTAGGGGAGAGGTTAAGAATTGGTAGCATATAAATAGATTGAAAAATTATTGTTTTGCCAAAAAAAAATGGTTTTGCCCAATGTTCAGAATGTGACTTTGTTGTTGGTTTTTTTATGCTTTGTAGTTGCTTTTTATAGCATGTGAGCAACTTTTTTGCTCCTGTCTGCTATTCAGCAGCTTTAATGTTAGTAAAAAAAACAGTAGCATTGACCATAGTAAAAAAAACAGTAGTAAAAAAAAGGAAAAACCACATAGCATTGACCATAGTAAAAAAAACAGTAGCATTGATTAAAGTAGAAAAAATAGTTGGGGGCCTGATTAATGTACAAAAATCAGTAGCATAAAAAACCAGTAGTAATGAAACTCGAATAACATCAGCCTCAAAAACAGTAAGTTTGTGAGTCTAGTAAAATCAGAAGCCTAAAAACCCAAAGCCTCGATAGTAGTAACTTTGTGAAAACAGTTACTTTGTGAAGGAGAAAAAAGTCAATTAAACACTATCATAGAACTTTGTGAAAAAACAGTAGCATTCAAGGTGCTTTGGGAAAACAGTTGCATTGATGAAAAAAGATGCATTAAAGGAGCTTTGGGAAAACAGTTGCGTACTTTGAAAAAATCAGATTTTCTGAAAATACAGTAGCATTGAAAAAACAAACATTAGAAATAAAAATTTACAAATAAAAATTTACAGTAGCATTGAAAATACAGTTTTTTTGCTGTGATTGTTGTCTCAAAAATCACAGCAAAAAAACTTCATTGAAACCAGATGGTCCACGCAACCCCCTCAAAAAAATCAAAACAAGGAAAGTTGATGTTTAGTTTAGTGTGAATGGGTAAATTTGTCCTTTCAAATAACGTTCAACGGAATCTTTCGAGAATACACCACATAGGTGGTGTTTTGTTGACAAAATTCATTTAATGGGTGGTTTTGTGTAATTTTGATTTTAGTGGGTGGTTAAATAACAAGTGGTATATTTAACGGGTGGTTTTTTGTAATTTACCCAAAAAAACAAAACATTCCAAGGACAAACATTTCAGGAAAACGTCATGGAAATTGCATAGGAAGAAAACAAAAAGAGTACCATGAGAAATAAAACAAACATTAGAAATAAATTAGTAGCATTGATGTTTCTACCGTTTCCTGCAGGCGGGTCCTTGAGGTTGTCGCTTGATTAAAACGCATTGTCATCCACCAAAGCAATAAGTTGTACTGCAACTTTTGTGGTTTGTCTCCTTCTCTATCTTCTCTGTCTGTTTGTGTTCAAAGTTCGTCTTTTACTCTCTCTGACTACTCACTTGGTGAGTTAGACAATTATATATAATAGGGTTGTTATAAGGTTGCATGTCTTTCACTACTCATGTGTGTGGGTTAATTGTGTTAACTGTAAAGTAGAAAGGCCACCAAAAACAATAGGACATGCCAATCCATGTAGATAAGGTTGCATGTCTCAAAGCTTTTAATTAAAAAAGGGAAACTAATTTCCTACCTACATAACAAAAATAAAGTTCAAAGTCTCATAATATAGTTTCACTCTATTGTGATACATACTTATAACATTTCTATTTTCTGTCAAATAGGACATGCCAATCCATGTAGATAAGTCATGGATTGATTGGGGTACTAGAGTATCCGATGCATATTATGCAAAGCTAGATGAATTTCTAGACTTTGCATATGCCAACAAGGATGGTAGGACTCGAATATACTGTCCTTGTAGGAAATGTAAGAATATGGGAATGTTTGATAGAGAAGTTGTGCACAAGCATCTTCGGGACACCGGTTTTTTGGTTAGTTACAAGTTATGGACTAAACATGGTGAGACGATTCATGATCTGATTGAGGAGCTGCAACTGAGGGATGAAGTGCTAGTTGAGCCAGATGGTTTCATGGATGTGGATATGATGAGATTGGTGGAAGATGCACTTGGTAGGACCGACGTTCCTGAACCGGATATTCTGGAAGATGACGGCGTTCATGAGGGTGCTACTACTACGCAAATAGAGTGTACTCACGAGTTCCTGAAGCTAATGGAAGCTGCCAACTTGCCTTTGTATCCGGGATATAAGAAGCACACTGCTTTGTCCTTTGCTGTGCGTCTCTTACAAGCAAAGAGTTTACACGGTTGGACAGGTCACTCATTCAAGGAGCTGTTAGAGATCTTTTCCGAGACTTTGCCTGAAGGGGTCAACCTCCCTACATCTTATTATCAAGCCCAGAAGTTAGTAGACGATTTAGGATTCACCTTCACCACTGCGGACGCATGTCCTAATAGTTGCTTGCTCTTCCGAAATGAAAATGCAAACCTTGATCAATGTCCAGTCTGCAATGAATCGCGATGGAGGCAAACCGTTGAGGGTTTTGAATCAGGAACACGAAAAGCTGCAAAACAAGCTCGGTATTTTCCATTGACGCCCCGCCTCCAAAGCCTGTTTGCGACAACCGAGTCTGCCACCCTAATTAAATGGCATTGCTTGAAACGTGTTGATGACAGTGTGTACCTACATCTTGTGGACTCCCCTGCTTGGAAGCATCTAGATGCTAAACACCCGAGTTTTGGATCTGAGATGAGGAATCTACGCCTTGGGATTGCTTCTGATGGATTTAACCCTTTCGGGAATCAAAATGTGAATCATAGTAAATGACCTGTTGTCATTGTTTCGTACAACTTACCACCTATGTCTATCATGAAGCAACCGTATGTATACCTTTCTGTGCTGACTGATGGACCAAAAGGACCCGGAGATATGATAGATGTATATTTCGAGCCTTTGATAGAAGAGTTGAAAGAATTGTGGGAAGTGGGCTGTTGTTGCAGGAGGATGGTCAAGTATGAAATAAATATGAAATATAGATCAGACTGACTTCCCTGTCTCAGCAAATAAATACAAGACTTCCTCCCGTTGTAGTAAGAGAAAATCAGGATCGAATCCTCGAGGAAGCACGTCAGCAGTTCTCAGGTAGCTGTAAATTCTCACAGAAGCAGCAGAAAGGACAGAAACACAGAAAAGAAACAGAAATAAAAAAGAAAATGACAAACAAAAGCAAAGAACAAAGCAAAATAGGAAATAAAGCAAAGACAAAGGGTTCGTCGATCTCGACAACAGCTACTCGAGATCGACCACAGCAGTCGACAGAAACAGAAAATCGACAACAGAAGCAGAAGTTCAACTCGACCTAGACCAGTCCCTACTCGAGATCGACAAGGGCAGTACTCGATCTCGACCAAACTCTCCTCTATGTCGACAAGAAACAGAAACTTTAAATTGCAAATTCGAATGCAGAATTCAGATTTTTGACAGAAATAAACTCAATATGCTAAAAGACTTCCAAAGCCAGGGTTTCAACCCCACAACGATAACCATGCAAAATAACACATAAAGGCACAAAAGATCATGCTTTCCATCAAATAACTTTCGTCATTAACAAATAGGCATATAGAGGCTTTCGCATAAACCCTAATTGTTACTAACCCTTTTCACATAATTAATCCAAGTTGCATTAAGATCACTTTCGCTTCAATAACACAAACAAGGATCACCTTCGACTCTCGCAAAAGAATCATGCTTATAGGGATAGAAGATGAATTGCATAACAAAATCTGACCTTTATCGCGTTATCTCATATGGCCACCGTCGGGCTCACCCCAGCCCCAGAAGTGGGTAGACTACTCACGCCTCATCGCAATAACGGACATTGATTTATGAAAAGAACTAAATTGCATTAAAACTAAATTCAAAAGCCTTTACAATCCTAGCAATCAACTTTCGCAGAAAGCCAAAACCTTATAAACCTTAGAACTCCTAAACTCTATGTGTAACTAACTAATTGTCTCTGACTTGGAATTGAATGTATAAAACTGAGCCCCCTAGGGCCTTATTTATAGGCTTCATTACCTAGCTATTCTAGGAAAGAAGATATCTATCTCTATCTAAAATTATATCTAAAACTTGAAAGGATAAATAAATTGTTTTATGGAAATAAATCTAAAAGGAAAAGATAAAACTAAATAGGTAAGTCTTCATGTCTTGATAGAACTTGTCTCCTTGATGATAGAACTTGATGGAATCGGATAGAATTTCGGCCAAATCGACTCCTTCGAGCCCAAGGAATCTCAATTCTACTCGGACAGGTCTCGTCGAGAAGTTTCTGGAAACGGCTCTACTCGACCTCGACCACGGCTCGTCGACCTCGAGTAGGGTGGTTCGTCGACAGGACTTCCTCGGCTAGATCTGCTCGATGTGGCTCGGTCCTGGCTCACTGGGCTCGTCGACCTCGACAAAGCTTGGTCGAGATCGAGTAGGATGGCTCTGTCGACTAGGCTTCCTCGGGTTGCTCTACTCGGCAAGCTCGGATCTGGACTCAGGCGCTCGTCGACCTCGACAAAGGGTCCTCGAGATCGACTAGAGTGGTGCACGTCTGGTCGAGCAGGCTTCTCCTCGGCAAGGACACGGACTGGCACGGTGGGTCTTATCGATCTCGACTAAGGCTTGTCGAGATCGAGCAGGGTTGTCCGGGTTCTCGTCCTCGGCTTCTCGATCAGGCTCTGTCGACAAGGCGGTGCTCGGACATGCTCGTCTATGTCGACTAGGGTCAACTCGAGATCGAGTTACCCTGACTTTCAGCTTGGTTTCGCTGCTTTGACCTTGGACTTCTGTAGCGGTTTTCCGAGTTTTTCCGACCTTCTGTGGAATTGCTGTAAAATGCCTTGATTTCTGCGAATTAAACAGAAACTGGTGTAGATTCCATAATTTTGGCAAATAAACATAAACTACATAGATTCTGTACTATCTAAACCCAAATGAATGCAATGTATATAGAAATCGATATAAAAGTTACTGTAAAACATGGCAGATTTAGCTCACAACATGGGCGTACCCACATTTGATGCTTCCATGAATGAAATGTTTCGAATGCGGGCTGCCATACTTTGGACCATCAATGACTTTCCAGCCTACGCGAATTTGTCTGGGTGGAGTACTAAAGGTGAGTATGCCTGTCCAAATTGCAACATCAAGCCAGGGTCAACGTACTTAAAAGATAGCCACAAGTGGTCGTACGAGAGGAGTAGGAGGTTCTTGCCCTATGCTCACAAGTATCGACGAGACTCTAAGTCATTTTATGATGGATGAGAATTTGATCAAGCACCTCCTCGACTGAATGCGGCTGATCACCTCTCCTAGCTTGAAGCTAACAAAGTGCTTACTTGTTATAAAAAGGAGGACATGATATTGCGAAGGGAGATGGGACCAGATAGGCCGGAAAGGGATCCAGCCAAAAAAAAGCATAATTGGAAGAAGAAGACCATCTTGTTTGAGCTACCGTATGGGAAAGACAATTTGTTTCCATACAGCATAGATGCGATGCACTCTGAGAAGAACTTCGCCGAAAATGTTCTAAACACAATCATGGGAGTGAAAGGTAGAACAAAAGACAATGTCTCTACCCGTCACGACCTTGAGACTCTAGGGATTCGCAAGGAATACCATGTGAAGGTCACAGAATCAGGTCATCAGATGTACGAGAGAGCTGAATTTGAGATGGACAACGCCGGGAAGGATAAGTTCTTGTTAGCATTATCTAAGGCAAGAATGTCGGATGGTTCATGTTCTAGTATTGCCCGGAGGGTTAACTTAAAGGATCGAACCATTGGGGGCCTGAAAAGTCATGATTATCGCATCCTTTTACAATAACTAATTCCCATGTGTGTACGGAGTTCATTGCCTCCGAATGTGGTTTCCGTTTTGATTGAAGTAGGAAAGTTCTTCAAGGTATTGAGCTCGAAGGTTAATACAAGCGCTTCATTGGAAGAGGCACGTTCTCAGATCACCCTAACCCAATGTGAGATTAAGAAGATATTTCCGCCATCTTTCATGGATGTAATGGAGCATTACATGTCCATCTCGTGGAGGAAGCCTTAATCGGTGGACCTGTACAGTTTCGTTGGATGTACCCTATCGAGAGGTTCTTGCTAACTTTGAAGAATTATGTACACCAACAAGCTTGGCCAGAAGCATCACTAGCCAAAGGTTACATTATGGAAGAGTGCATGAACTTTTGCTCTCAATATTTAGAAGATGTGGAGAGCAAGGCGCAGAGACCACCAAGAAGAAAAGATGATGCCAATAAAAAGGGAAAGGGATTCATTCTACCAGAAGTGACACGTTCCCAAATTCACCGATGGGTGTTGTTCCATTCAACTGTAGTTACACCGTATCTAGAGTAAGTCATGTTCAACGTAGCTTCAATTTGGGTTGCCTGGTTATGTAAACATAATGGCTCCTTGGTAACAATTTCTGAATTCTTAACATTGAAGGGAACATTCGGCGTCCCTTAAACATCAAAATCCCACGGTAAATGATACATCATTGGCATTAACCCAGTTCAGCACGTTCCCGGAATGGTTCAAGTCACATGTGAGTCTAGACTCCTAAATTTCCGAGTCAAAATATTGTGCTTTATCTATTTGACTATTATGTGAAGCACAATGGCTGTCCCACCTACATTCTCAGGTTGCACTGTTGCGTCGGGCAGGGGACGTGGCATTAAGCAATGAAGTCATGGCATTGTCGACCTTCCCTTCTCTGGTGGCTTCACGGCTGACCTCATACACCTCCAATGGCTATTTCTTTCGTGTCAAAAGTGCTGACATGAAAAGAACTAGACAGAATTGTGAGGTGTATTTGCATGGAGATACTGTACCCTATTATGGGAGATTAATAGATATTATAAGGGTTACATATGCCTCAAATATCGAGTAAATATTATTTAGGTGTGAGTGGGCACATCCTTCAACCGGGGTTAAGCTGGACCCTCTTAAATTACCCTTGGTGAACTTCGGAAAGTTACTATACCCACACGATCGTCTGGAGGATGAGCCTTTTATCTTAGCATCACAAGCACAGCAAGTTTGGTACAATGCAGATCCTTCTGGACATGGGTGGCTAAATGTTGGGGAAGTTGAATCTAAAGCGTATGCCCATGTGGATGATTACGGTGTGGATGATGACAATGTGGATGATGACAATGTGAACGATGAGTTGTGAATATATCTCATTACTAAAGCGTAAACCCTTTTGTATAGAAATCCTTTTGTTGTGATACCTTTTCCATCGGCATCTAATATGCCAAGTATCAATCCATGATATTGTCTACTTTACTTACCCTTTTGATTTCTTTGAATTTTCCCTTTGTAATTGTCTGGCATCCCATTGATTGCATATTTATCTTTTTAAGAAAGTGTAGCTATAGGTATCAAATGTATCTTCGAGTGTGTATTATATCCCCTTTTGCTAAAATGGTAAACATCTTTTTTTTGCTGACCAATGTAACTTATTCATAGGCATTCATGGGGAAACGAAAGGGTGCACCCACCAAACCCCGAACCGTGAGTGAATTCTTAGTGTCTGCTGACTCACATGCCTCCCAGACTAGCTCGGCATCGTCCATAGCAGCAATTGGAACACTGTCGCTCACAGCTCCACAACCAGCTCAGCCATCGACTCCGCTTCCGGATGCAACTCCACAACTAGGTCCGCTTCTGACTATAGCTGCGGCGAAGGTATGTTGGCAAGATCCAGTCGAATTCAATAGAGTAAGCTACGTTTTTTTATTTGTTTTGTCTTGGCAGTAAAGATTTTCGTATTCGTATAGGCACCCCTGAAGAAACGCAAGGTTGGAGCAGGCAGACCGCGAAAAATATCTGATTTTCTACAGCCTATAAGCTCGACATCCTCCCATCGAGGTGGGTTCTCACCGCCTGCATCAGGAGCACTCCCTCTAAATGATCCAACATCAAATGCAGCTTCTGCTCCAGTCCCACCCCCGCCATAGCCTTCGCGTCCTGCAACTCAAGCCGCTACTCAAGTCCCCCCCAGAGACACAGCCTTCGCTTCCCCCACAACCACATGCTTCACTTCCTGCAACTGAAGACGCAACTCCAGTTGTCGCTGCTGTACCCAGTACTCCGCATCCAGAGTTAGCATCCGCATCGGCACTGATTGCGGTAGATGCTCTAGAGACGGCCGACCATCCAGTTGGTAAGGCAATCATTGCATCCTTTTATACACTAGTGTATTCTTCTGATTATGCACATGTGTTCATTAATTATTAAATATTTGTTGTGTCAAGAAGAAGAGCCACTTGTAGTTATTCGTAGAGGTCACAATCAGGGTGTGCTGGGCTGGAACACCAGAGCTAAGTATGAAGTCGAATTCAATGAAGTGTTCGTTCCAGTTGGGGTTAACGCCAAACATCTCAGATCGCGGCTGGGAATATTAGTGCGTGATGGGCAACGACTTCCGCTGACTGTACTCGATTGGACAGCTTTTGGAGAAGATGTGATGGATGGTATATGGGAAGAAGTGAAGGTATTTTATGTAGCATACAACCTCCTATTTCTTTCATACTGAAAAAAATAGGTTCATTCATTTGAAGAGGAAAAAATACTAGGTAATTATTAAGAGTAAAACAATAACATACAACCTCTTTCTTTACCTTATTAAGAGTAATTATTTTAAAGACGGTTTTTTAGGAAGCATCAAGCAGAGACCATCCATGCCTTCAACTTAGAGAATCTATTGAAGAGTATAATTTGTACACGTTCACTTGAACTTATGAATCCAATAGCCGAAGCTCTATATATAGAGAGAGCTTGCCTCCTTCTAAGAATTGGTAGCAATTAAATGATGTTTTATATCTATATATGTAGCTCTTTATTGTCTTCATGTTGTGTTTTTTTTTGGTGTAGAGAAATTTATTGAATCCTCCCGACGAGTTCAAAGAGGTTTGCTTGCACATGTGCAACCTCATGTGGAAAGACTATTAAGTCAAAAACAAAGGCCAAATATTTTACTGCGGTCATGAATAAGCCTAATCTAGAGAAGTTCCCTCCTCCGAATGTCCTATCGGCTGATTGGGTTCTGCTCCTTGCATATTGGAGAAGTGAATATGCTCAAGTATTCTTTATTTCCTTCTCATGTTCAATGGTCCATACGCACAAAAATGTGTAGCCTCTTTGAAAAGTCTTGTTCTGTACAGAATCAATCTGAGCAGAACTCAAAGAATCGAGATAAGTATGGACCGGCGCATATCACTGGGCGAAAGTCATTCGCTGAAGTAAGACATGAGGTTCGTATGGTTTACGTTGCATGATTCTATGCATTTCTTATGGTTTTTATGACTGAACTTTTGAGTAATTGCATGGATCAAATCCATGACGTTCGTATTTAATCTGACTTGGATTTTTTTCATTTAAATAGAGGCTCAAATCCAACCAACCAACTGATAAGATGAGCTTGTGGATTTCATCCCGAAATGCAGATGATCCTGATGTGATTGAGACCATTGTAAGGTTCTTCAACCTTTTCCTTTTCTCAATGATATATGTACTGAATTTTCGCAGCTTGGTTGCCATTGTTGAGCTTCAAATGTTGACCTCCTTTGATAATGTAGCAAGACTACAAAGCCCTCTTAGAACTGGAACCTGAGGATCAGCGAGGACTTGACTCCATGAAAGATAGGATATTCCATGAGATCATTGGACCTGATGGTCATGGATACTGCCGCACATATGGTGCTAGTGCCCCTCCGCATTTGGTCTATAACTCTTTATCAAACACAGGTTAAATCAGTGTTAGAGAGATGCGGGAGATTGCCCAACAGCTGGAAGACAACCTAAAAAACCACATAGAGACGAGACTTCAAGACTTCAGAGATGAATGGATGGCGAGTTGCTGGCGCCACGACGAGAGAGGCTCACGTTCACACGGACAAGTAAGTTAGGACTTGTTTTAAATGAGTGCTAAGGAAAGTGCATGGCTGATGCATTACTGATTTTTTGTTCACTTCATTCCTTCTATTATCAAACTCGAAATTGCACTTTTCAAAATTAGCTCTTTTGGATGGTTGTTGTTGCCATCTTTATAATGTTATTTTGCTTATTCAGATACCTAACTAGTTCTCATCTTCTTGTGGATTGTTGATATGGGATTATTTTAGTTAGTTGGTTTCATTTCAATTTGTTCTAGGTTAGGGACTTAGGGGAAAGTTTGTGCATTTGATTTTATGTTCTTTCCAGTTTTTCAAAAAGAACTCGCAGAGCTAGTTGGTTTGATTTCAGATTGGTTGAATGATATTTATGTCTTTCTCTTAAGTAATGCATTTAGGGGAATGACTTCCATTTTTCAGACGACTTAGAAAGGTTAGACCATACAATGATTGCCCCCACTTATTGGAATAAATATTTGGATGTTAGGTTAAATTGGCATCCATCAAGGTCATTTTTTTTTGTGCAAAGATCGGAAATTCCGTTTCAATTATGAGCTAAGGTTGTTAGCTTTGATTTAAGTCAATTTTGTGCTTTTCAATTATAGGCAAGTGTTCATCAGACAATTCTCAGGGAGTCAATTGGAGATGGAACTGCTATCCTATCCAACAATGAGCAAGCTGATGTTAACACCTCAACCGAACCAGAAGAAGACACCGAACAATCTGCCCACGGTGTGAATGACGGAGGTGTTGTCTGACATGGTGAATATGACGCAGTTTAGCATCAGGTTCTATGGACTTTTTATTTGTTGGTAAGGCTATACGTATGGTTAGGTCGTTTGAATTTACAGCTTCAAGTGCATTTTGGGATTTCGCAGACTTTGTTATCGATATGCATGGATCTTTCTGTCTTCTGTTGGCTGGAATTAGTTGTTGGACTTCAAACAAGGTGTTTGTAGGATGTATTGGAATCGACCTTTAACTTGTGGTGTTGTTTTTATATATATGGTATTTGGGATAATTTGTAATGGTGGAAACCAGTAGCCTACAGGTATATATATATATATATATAGGTCGACTTGGAGCAACGGCTCCTAGCCATGGCAACCATATTACAAATATTTGCATTTAAAAAAAAATACTAGCCACGGGGTCTAGCCGTCGCAAGGTTGTTATACGGACTTCTGTAGTAGCTTCGGCTAAAAGTCGTGGCAAACTTGTAGCCACGACAATTTTGGTGCGAAAACTCTCCCTCCAAATTTTGGGCGCCAAAAGTTTCGCCACGCCAACTACCGTGGCAAGACCAGAATATGGCGCCAAAAATTTCCCGCCTTCAATTTCACTAGCGACCGCATACAACCGTCGCATATTGGTCGTCATTTTGAGCAGGGGTCGCTTTCCGTCGATTTTGCCGTGGCTAATATACTTGCCACGGCTAGTACCCGACGCTAGGATAATTTGCCACCGCCCGGTTCGCCACCCTCCCATTTGCCGTCGTTGTGCCAAAGCTAGACCCCTTTTGCCACCACAAACAGCCCTTTTGCCACGGCATTTTTCCGATGCAAAATTAATTTTTTTTTGTAGTGAGAACACGCTCGACGAGAGGCGGAATATGCACAGAATCAGCAACAGTGGGAGGCAAGGGTAGATCGCGAAATCAACGCAAGAAGGGAACTTGAGGAGCGGATTGGGCATGTCCCAGCCAACGCAAAGGAATATCTACATCCTACTCTGGAAGTTCCAGAATCGCCGATCGTTCTTCCCGCTATTAATTTTGAAATTCGTCCTTCTTTTATTTCTGAAATTAGGAGGATTCAATTTAGGGGAAGAATCAATGAATGTCCTTTAGAGCATGTTACTACTTTTCTAGATTTATGTGAAGCAATTGCTGATGGTGCTAATCTAGAATATCTAAAACTAAAGGCTTTTCGTTGGTCCCTTGCAGGAATAGCACAATATTGGCTGGAAGGATTGCCTGCACAATCAATTCGCACTTGGAACAAACTACAGGATCTGTTCCTCAACAAGTTCTTTTCTCCTGCAAAGACAGCTGCTCTCAGACAATAGATCACTGCTTTTAGACAGAAGCCAGGGGAAACACTTGCACAGGTCTAGGAACGCTACAAGAGGCTTCTGAAATCCTGTCCTACGCATGGACAACCACCCTACGTCATCCAGGAGATCATAGTCAACTGCCTGGATGCGCCTACTAAGGATAGGATCAACAGCTACACTGCCTATGGGTATCTCGAATACACTCCACGCCGTGCTTGGAAGGTGTTTGAGACGTTGGCTAACTACGACAACACATATGAGACTTCTGCGGCCTCTTCTGACGAAAGGTATGAAAGGCTTGCCCCATCTATGCCATTGTATGTGCCACCAAAGGAGGTTGATCCAGACGTTAGGGACCAGTTCCACAACGATCAGGTACACCGTCTCACCAAGCAGGTTAAGATTCTGTCTAAGGATAAGCCTTGCTTGGAATGTGGGTCTGTGAGGCACAACACTACTGCATGCCCACACGTCGATCAAGTACATCAAGGAGAAACCCATGAAGAGGTAAGGTATGCGGGGGGACACTACTCAGGGCCACATCAGAACTAAAACTGGAGCTACTATCGCCAGCCCCAGCATCAGAATCCCCCTCCCTACAGAGCCCCTGGTCACCCTGACAGAGAAGGTAAGAAAGATGACCTGCAGACCATTCTTGAGGAGATGCGAAGGAATCATTCAAACACCAAGTAATCTATCAATTCCGTCCACACTCAGTTGCATGGTGTCAACTCTAGGCTTGGAGAAATGGATATCTGGAGGAAATCGATTGGCACACAGATTGGCCAGCTGACAACATCCGTCCCCAAATAATCAGGCCTACGCTCCCTGGATCCTCGGAACCTAATCCTAAGACTAAATCTACAGGACAGGTAGCGGCCATGAACCTAAGGATTGGGCGACACATGCAAACGCCCGAGCAAAATACAGACAGAGAAGCTGCTGAGGAGTGCTCGACATCGAGCAAGCCACTCGACATCGACCAGCAGGAACTCGACATCCACCAGAACGAAAAGTCTTCCCCGAAGTCGACCATTGTACTCGACGTCGAGGAAAGCTTAGTCGACATCGACCAGCCTTCTGCCTCTGTCGACCACCCTTCTTCACCTCCGATGAAGAAAAGGTTGCATTTCCCATCAAAATCTCCAAAGGATCCAGCAGAGAAGAAGTTCCAGCGTTTCATAAAGGTGCTTCAAAGGGACAACGTCACAATACCCTTCACAGAAGCTCTTAATGAGATGCCATCCTATGTCAAGTTCCTTAAGGAGATCCTAAGCAAAAAGCGATCAATGGCTGAGATCGCAGAGGAGTGCAGCCAGATGGGCGTTCTAGAGAAAAGGCCAGATCCAAGTAAGTTTGCTATAACCATTGTATTTGGTCAATATAAATTCAATGCTATATGTGATTTGGGAGCCAGTGTGAGTATAATGCCTTTATCAATCTGGTCCAAGATTAAGACAGGTGCTCTAGAGCTTGTGGATGCAAAGTTATACATGGTGAACAACACGGTGGTCATCCCAACAGGCATGGTGGACCATGTACTAGTGCAAGTAGGTAAGTTCTTTGTCCCTACTGATTTCTTAGTTATTGATATGGTAGAGGACCCTGCTTGTCCAATCATTCTAGGAAGGCTCTTCTTGGCGACGGTGAATGCCAACATAAGCGTAAGGAAGGGAGTACTCACTTTCAACATCAGCGATGAGGTAATTGAGTATTCTTTTAATAAAACTGAAAGGCACACAGGTCCAATGGAAGAGGTCAAGTCTATATGAGTCAGGTACATCACTTGCGGGGAGCCTAAGGTAAGAAATATGACTCCCGAGGAGCTGGAAAAGAGGGATATGGAAGCCCAAGTAGAGGAGATCATGGCCATCCTAAACGAGGACACAGAGAACCTACTCGACATTGACCAAGGTAATTCGACGTTGACTAACTATTTTTCGGATGCCTTGCCAAGATTCAAGTATGGGGTCGAAGTCGACCAGAGTTACTCAACGTCGAGTAAACTGGTCGACGTCGACTAGAATTGGAGCCCATCACCGACATCAGCCTCGTCGAGCAATCAACCCGAAGCCGAGCACTCCTCGACGTCGAGTAAGTTGGTCGACGTCGACCAGAATTCTCCCTCGACTCCGCCTTCCTCGACCAGCAGTCCACCCGACGAAGGTAAGTCCTCGACGTCGACTAACCCTACTCGATGTCGACTAGAATCTGAGGTCCCGAAATCCAATTCTGCGAAGGTAAGCCAAGGTACTGACATCTCTTCTCCTATTTCCATTAATGATTTATCTATACATGGGAGAGGTTTACCTTGGTATGTGTGAATATGCAGGGTTTCCAATGATGAGCCTAAGGAGTATGAAGTTGGAGACAAAGTCTATGTCGCCAAATCTAAGGATCATTGGTTTCCCAACAAATTCAACAAGAAGAAGATGGGGCCCTTCACGGTGAACAAGATCCATTCAGGAGGACTGCAGCTGACGGACAAGAATGGAGTCATGTTTGAAGCCCAAGCTACATGTCCCTACAAATGCCACCTTGAGCTTAACGGAAAAAGTCGGCCTAGCGACTATAAAGTCTAGAGCTTGTAAATAGACATTTAGTTTTTGGGATTTTTTGACATTGTTATTTTTTGTTTTGGACATTGTTTTTTCTATTGTGGATATTTTCTGTCTAACGAATCTTGCAGGAAGAAGAAGTTGCAGACTTACTCGATGTCGAGGAACCTCCTCGACATCGACAAAAAATCTCGAGCAAACGGAGCCTTTGGTCGACGAAAACCACCGTGGAGGCATCACCTTACTCGATCTCGGGTAGCCCTGGTCGAAATCGACCAGTCTCCTCAAAATCGACCAAACCTCGTCGATGTCGACCACTTTTGCAGCCACATTGCACTCGATTTCCGACGATCTGCACACATGTCTAGTAAATTTCTTTCTTTACCCTTGTTTTTATACAGTGAGGACACTGTAATGTTTAAGTATGGGGTGGGGGAAGGGCTTACTTCATGCATATTTGATTTTATTTGACTATATGTGTGCATATTTTTTAAATTTATTTCTTGAATTGCTTATGCATGACTACTCTGGATATTCATATTTGATTTATGTGCTTATACGCATGTTTTCCAAAGTTTATAAAAATGACCCCCATTGAAATTTTTGATAAGTTTCATGGAAGCTTTAATTGAACTCGACGATGCAAAATTGGATTCATTAGAGATATAGCATGAAATTGCCTAGTAAAGGGAAGTCACAATGAAATGCATATTTCTTGAAAACCATGAAAGGAAGTAAAATTTGAAGTTGCTTTTGACATGTTGCATGATAAGAGGATGTAGGACTTTATATTTTCCATATAATGCTCACATTGTTTATATTCCTTGCCATACCTATGCTTATACATCACAAAAGCCATATTATGCCTTATTTCAATTATTGCTCCACATGATCTAAATATTACCCATTCTTTACCTTATTTCTTATCCGGGGATTATGTTGAGTGTTGGAGGGTAAAATTTCATGAATTTTATTATTCATGGAATAAATAAATTTATTCCATTCATTTTATAAAAAATGTGGTAAATTTTCACAACTTTGAAGTATTGACAATTTCATATTAAATTAATCATGGATCAAATTATGGTTAATTTAATTGACATCCATTATTTAATGGAGTAGGGCTACATAGCTACAAACCCAAAATGGTTGAAGCCCATAACCCAAATTTAATTCCATACACATGAAGTAAAAAAAAAATGGAATTAGAATTAAATTAAAATTCTGAATGATGCACAGTTACAAGTGGGTGCCATTCACTAGCAAAACTGCCAAAGACGCCGGTTGAATATGGGCCTCAACTGCTACTGAAATAAATAAATAAATAACTCTGCAAACTAACAGTACGTGGTGAGGAGGTTGATTTACACAGGTAACTTCCTCTACTTCACCCTATAAAAGCTATTGTTGCAGTTTTTGGGGGGCTATTCACTATTGAACTGCAAAACAAAGAGCAGTTCCTTCTTGATTTTTCCCATTCCTCTCCCTCTTCCCTCTTGCTTCGGTGCAGTTACCTGCAAACATAAAGAAACACGCATCAGCAAACAAATCCAACAACAAAGCTACTGCAGTAGAGAAGAAGAAAGAAACAAGGTAGCTTTAATGGCTTCCGAGACCCCCCCTTACAAAGCATGGGCTTTAAGTAAGGGTTTGGGTTTCGGAATCATCATTTAAGCTCTAAATTAAGGAGGAAATGCTGCTAATTTTTGCTCAAAAGAAACTCAACCGTTGCAGGAAGTCGATCCTCGGAATCCCCTCTTATAAAGCATTGAGCTTTAAGAAAGGGTTTGAATTCCAGGATCATCGAATCGCTCTAAAAGAGGGCGAAATGCTGTCAAAATTTCTACTCAAATGATTTGCCACAAAACTCCTAATCGGTTAGGCAAATTTTAAAACTTAACCTCTGCAGAACAAAAATCAGCAGTGAGCACATGTTTTCCAAGGATTCAGACAGCAAAGGCAAAATAATCATGAATTGGGTATTTAAAAAAAAATCATCAGTGAGAAGTTAAAAATGCCAAACTGATCATTCCAAATTTATACCCAAACCAAAATCAGCCTAAGTTTGTCACAAACAATGTTGCAAATATTGCAATTTAGTGAAAACAAAGAAAAGAGGGGAAATTAACATACCCAAGCGGAACTGACGGCCACGCTCCCCGTTCCTTCAATTGTTGAATGCCGAAGCTCCTCTGACACCTCCTCAAGCTTCCCAAGCGCTGGATTCAACCACTTCATCCGTCACTGCCCTAGGCCGAAAAAAAAAAAAGCCCCAAGGTCACAAATCCAGAAATTGCAATTTGTAAACAACAAATTAGTCAAGCAATTGAATGCTCCATTGGAGCGGATATGAGCAGAAATTCAAGATTTGGGGTACAAATCACCAAAGCATTAAGTGAAATGGGCGAATTTGAAGTCGGAAGTCTCGGGGGAGACTGAACATACCTGACTTGTTGTGCCGTCTCGTGACCTCGCAGCAGTGGCTCCGAAGGCGTAGCCATGTTCGTCGCCCTCTCTTCTTGCTGCCCAAGTCAAAGATACCGATGGGTCAGCTTCCTGGTGATCGTCCAATGCGGCGTTCTCCCTCTGATTCGCGTTGCAATACTCTGCAGGAGAGCAATGTGGAATTAGGGTTGGGCTAGAAAGTGACGTTAAAAAAAATGAAATGAATGAAAGGAAGAAATGGGCCTGAAGACATCTAGGAAGATTAGGCCTCGGTTTGTTAAAAAAAAAAAAGAAGGAAAAGGGGAAACTAGGCAATTAGCCAATATACATATATATGTGTATACGGCTCGAAGCTCCTCAAATATATATAATTACAAAACCAACCCACTAAATTATACGAATTATAATTGGCACAAGTTAAGAATTCGAGTTTGATAAAAAAATATAAAATTAAACTCGTCAAAAATTCTTTGCCGATTAATTCGAGTGGGTCAATCTCAAGTCGGCTCCTAAACAAAAAAGGAGTCAAAAACCTCAAATCGAGTTTCACCAAATATAAACTCGGTCATCGGTAGAACTACGTAAAGACTTGACACCGTAAAATCGGTTACGTAGGTAGCCCGATATTAAATCTCAAAAATATATCGGGCACAGTCGTCTGCCTCTAAATTCACTTCTAAATGAATATGAGGTCAAAACAAAACAAATCAAACGGTTCTATTCAGAACTACGTATAGACTTGATACTCTTTTACGAGTTACGTAGGAAATTCGATATTAAAATTCAATATATATCGGATTCAGTCGTCTGCCTCTAAATTCACTTCTAAATGAATATGAGGCCAAAACCAAACAAATTAAATCGGGTCGATCAGAACTACGTAAGACTTGATACTCTTTTACGAGTTACGTAGGAAATTCGGTATAAAATTTTAAATATGCCGAATTCAGTCACCGTTTACAAATTAAATCAAATTTGTTCTCAGAAAGAACTACGGGTGATTTGATCCCGTCTAAACGGGTACGTAGGTAGCTCGGCATAAAGCTTAAGCTCGTCGGGTACAATCGCCATTCCAAAGAAAATCAAATCAGTTTGTCGATTAGAACTACGTAAAGACTTGACGCCTCCTATCGGCTATGTAGGTAATCCGATATTAAATTCTAAAAATATATCGGGTACAGTCGTCGACCTCTAAATTCCTTTTAAATGAATATGAGGTTAAAATCAAACAAATTCAAATTGTCCATCCCGACTCGATACTAAGCTTATGTTCGTCGAGTTCAATCATCACCCTCAAATGATCTCATGATCAAACTCAAATACAAATTCATCTTTGTCCCGAACTACGATGACTTGATTCCGCCAAACAAGTGGATACGTAGGAAACCCGGTGTAAATCAAATTCTCACTGAGTCCAGTCACATCCAAACTTTCAAATCAAATCTCCTCAAATTTATTTATCGATTCTAAGTCGTCTCAAATACCAAAGTTTCATCAAATCCAAAGTGTTTCCCCCGACTCGATACAAAGCTTCCGCTCGTCGAATTCGGTCACGACCAAAACTTCAAAAACCCAAATATCAAATTTGTCATTGTCAAGAACTACGTGCGATTTGATCCCTTCCAAAAGGGTACGTAGAAAACTCATAAACGAGTTCAATCACAGCCCCCAAATTGACTTTTTAGCCAAATCTCAAATCAAATCAAATCAAACTCCACCATCAAAATCAAATCGTTTTCTATGCAAATGATAGGCGGGTTACTTGAGTTACCCTTCTGAGAAGGTGGGCTCAGGTTACTCGGGTGGAGTGTTGTTCGAGCTACCCTTCTTAGAATGTGGGTTTGAACTTCATCCTCTGATGCATACAAGAAAACGAAATCAAATCCAAACCAAATCAAACCAAAAACCAAATCCACAACACTCTGAACTACGTAAGGCTTGATTCTCTTCCAAGAGATACGTAGGCAACCCGCTAAAACTCGGGTGCAGCCCAAATCACTAAAACCACTCAAATCTTGGTATCGATACGACTTCGAATCAAGAGGATAACCAAAAGGGGTCGAACTCAAATATTAAAATTCAAATAAAATGTGTTGTACGATTATTCGCGCATTTTTGTCCAACATATTTTTGGCACGCCCAGTGGGACCCTTTTTGCCTTTTCATCTCTTAGTTGTATTTATACTAATATATGGTTATATCTTTTTGAAAGGTACAAATGGCACCAAAAGTGATTGTCAAATTCAACGAGCTTCCAGCAACCTTCATCATCAAAGGAGGCCGCTGGATCAAGAAAAGATCATTCGAAGCTCACTGTGACATCACCCGGGACTCAATGTCTGCAATGATCCCGATCAGCAACACCTTTGGAACTCTTCAAGCTCCGGAGGACAAGACCATCGTCAAGTGGGTGTCAAAGTCTCCTGCAACACTTTTAAGGGATGAGGGCATGAAGCCTAAAGCCATTCCAAACCATGGGGGCAGGAAGCTTAAGATCACCCGGATCGGTGACAACAAGTTCAACAACCAACATATCTGCAACAAGTTCAAAATGCAGGCGAGTGGTTACAACGGCACAAAGCCAACTAATGAGGTCGCTCAAAGGCCCATCATTCATGTCACTAAAAAGAATGAGGGGTCGAGCGCAACTTCCGCACAACCCGTCTTCATTGTCAAGAAGGCAAACAATTCCATGAAGAGAAGGGGACGCAAGTGCGGATCTCAACACGGCAAGACAAGGCCTCTTCTTGTGCTAGCTCGTTCATCAACTTTAGAGCGAGCCAATGCAACCCTTGCAAAAGATCTTCTTAGATCGCAGGGGGCAGGTCAAATCCCCTTAGTGGCTTCGCAAGGAGAGATCCTCATTGGTTCTATGCCCATCTATCTGAAAGAGGTTGTACAAGTCAACATGACCTCATACTCGGAAGAGATGGAACCCATGGCCACAAAGGTTAAGCCTTCAAGATCCAAGAAAGGCGAGGAGGTTCAAGGGACAAGTCAAGTCTCTAAAGATAATGCAAGAGAAATAGATCGATTGAAGTTAATAAGTTCAAATACTTCAACGGTTAAATATCAAGCAAACATCTCCCAAGATGGACCAGATGTGATGTCGGTATTGACTACCAGCACACAAACAGTCGAGGAGCAGCTTCAAGAGCTGCAAAGGAAGCTTGATGAAAAAGATGCTCAAATAGCAGCACTTCTCGCACAATTAAATGTGCAAGCTCAAGGAAATAGACAAGAGCAAACAAGGCCAAATGGAGAAGGTTCAAGTGGTAGCACATCGATCTCTCCACAAGAAATAAAAGAGATGATCGCTCAAGGGATAAAAGAAGCTTATGCATCACAAAATCCGATGGTGCTCGGGCATAAAAAGCCATATCCAGCACATTACGATTTGATGTCATTTCCCCAAGGTTACCAAAGACCGAGCTTTGAGAAGTTCGATGGCCTTCACGGTTCACCCCACGAGCACCTAGCTCATTTTTATTCTGCTTGTGGTGAAACCGCCTTAAACGATGCCTTATTAATCAGGCAATTTGTCCAATCTTTAAAGGGATCGGCATTCACTTGGTACACTCAACTTCAACCAGGGTCGATTCAAACATGGGACGATCTACAAAAAGAGTTCCTAGCTCAATTTGTGAGCTCGAAAGCAAGAGTTTCCATTCTGGACCTTGCAAACACCTATCAAAGGTCTAACGAGCTCGCCAATGACTTCATCGCCAGGTGGAGAAGCTTAAGACTTCAATGCCATGAAAAATTGAGCAAACAAGCTTGTGTTCAAATGTGCACCAACAACCTAATACCGGAATTAGCGGTACATGTTGGAAGTGCTGAGCCTCGTTCATTTGATGAGTTGGTGTCTAAAGCGTGCAATGTTGAAAAACAACTAGCACGAGAATCCAAATGGCCTCGAGATAGCGAGGCTAACAAAAATGATGGCGATGAGCTACAAAACGAAGAAGAGTCTATGGCAACTTTCGCCAAACATGATCGAGAGTTTGGTAATAGAAATGGTTCCAAAGCTCAAAGAAAAGAGCCAGCCAAGAGACTCACCCTTCATGAAAGAAAGCAAAAGAAATATCCCTTTGACGATGATGATGTACAAGGGATATTTGATGAATTAATGAGTGCTAAAATGTTAACACTCTCGGAGCCAAAAAGGCCAAAAGAGGTTGGCAAAACGAGTGATCCAAAATACTGCCCGTATCATCAACTCGTTAGTCACCCAATCAAGGATTGCTACGTCTTCAAAGATATCATAGAGGAGATGATTAACAAAGGAGAAATTGAAATCGAGGGGGCAACATCCTCGACTCAAGCAGCTTCATCAAATACCATTTCAATGGTAGACGTTGCAGAGTCCACTCCCTCACTCAAAGTGGCTTCTCAAACAAAAAAAGCATCTTCCATTGCTATTGAAGCTGGGGGCATCCCCACGAGTTCATTGCTTCTTAAGACGTTAGTGAAAGATGATTCTTCAAAGGGAGAGTGCTTAAAAGAAAAAGACATCGCTCAATGTTGTATGGTCTCATGGACCAATGACATGGACGAAAATGAAGCAGAAGTTAAAAAGATTACTCTTCACTCCAAGAAGCAAATTCTCTCCTCAAAATCAAGAGAGAAATCAAAGGGAAAGAAATCAAGCTTTGGTGAAGCTTCAAAAATGCACCAGAAGCATAAAGTTCAAGTGCAAAAGCTAAAACCCTCTTTCAAGTGTAAAGCTCCACAAAAACTTGTCGATGAGGCTTGTGTCAAAAATTTCCAAATCTCATACGAAGACGGTGTTCTAACTGCAAGTGTGATAGAGCCTAGGATGTCCGCATTTGAAAGGCTCGAGACGGCTTCAAGTGAAACTCCTAAATCTTCGATGTTTAAAAGGCTTGATCTAGCCTCTACAAGCAACGCACCGAAATCTTCAGTATTTGAAAGACTCAATCTAGCCTCAACAAATGAAGCATCCAAATCTTCAGCGTTTCAAAGGCTTGATATGGCCTTGGCAAGTGAAGAATCCAAATCTTCGGTGTTTCAAAGGCTTAATATAGCCTCGACAAGTGGAGAATCTAAAGCTCCGATATTTGAAAGGCTCGGAAAGGTTGATGAGTCTAAAAGCAAGAAGGTCCAAATGAAAAGGACCAAAAGCAAGAGCTCCGGAAGACACAGTCGAAAGTTCTCGTCCATGAGCTCAACCAAATCATGGACACCTAAAGTCAAGTAAGGGTGTCAAAATGATCAAGTACCTTCCTATGCGAAAAAACAAATAGTTCTGCCTAGAACTACGTAAAGACTTGATCCCCACAAGGGGTACGTAGGAAATTTGGCACCAAAAAAAAATATATGTCAAATTCAGTCGCACAAAAAAAAAAAAGTTTCCGGGTTCGCAAATGATAGTCAGGTTATTTGGGAAACCCTTCCTAGAAGGTGGGCCCGAGTGATCTGAATGATGCAGTAAAAAAAAAGAGAAAAAAAAGGAGAAAAAATCCCGGTTTGCAAATGATAGTCGAGTTATTAGGGAAACCCTTCCTAGAAGGTGTGCTCAAGTAACTTGAGTGATGCATATAAAAAAAAGGACTGGAAATTAGTCCGAAAATCAAACAACCCCGAAGCATATGAAAAATGGGTTCAGAAAGAACTACGAGCGGCTTGATTCCTCACAAAGGGGGTACGTAGGCAGTCTAGCTACTCACAATGCTAGGTGCAGCCACAAAAACAAACAAAACGTCTTCTTTTCTCAAACAAAGAAGAAAAAGAAGTCAACTCCTTTGCTCTTGTAGTCAAATGAGCATTGTCTCAACTGCAAGAAGAAAAATCAAGTATGGTCTAAAGACTTGCACGTTTTGTGCCTATACTGAAAATGAGGCAAAGGGAAAAGCGAGAGAGAAAAATTATGTCTTTCAAAAACATTCTCATAAAAAGAGATACACAAAAGGCCTATGCCTAAATTTTCCCGACTTTGATTACCACGTCCAAATGTGATAGTCAATTCAAGTCCTATAAATCAAAATTTCCTTCCAAGGAACCTTAAATCAAAAGTTGCCTCCAAACTTGACTAATCAAATAGTCAATGTTTTCTTATCTCTCAAAGCCAAAAAGGCCTAAGCCTCTCAAAACCCTTCAGACCCTCTCAAACAAAATTGGCCTACATCATCTATATGTATGGTCATTTAAAGCCCCACAAAATCAAAATAAAACTCGGAGGTAAAAGCCATCACATGCCTTGGTTTCAAATGGTATGGGTATCATATTTCAAAATCATCTCATATGAGATTTTGATCGCAAAGCTTCAGCCACAAAAGCTACAAAGCTAAGCTCACGACACCAAGTCGTCAAAACTAAATTTAGTCTAAGGCCGGAAATCAAACTGCAATCGGTCAAAAGATAAAAAGTTCAAGCCTATGACATCAAGTCATCAAATCCAAATTCTTGTCCCTTACAAGAAAACTGTCAAATCCAAATTCCGCTTAAAGTCGTAAATCTCCGACCAAAAGCCAAAAGCCAAATTAGCCAAAGGTTAAAAGACCAAATCGGCAAAAAGTCAAAACAAAATTGAGTCAAAGCCAAGAATCCAGTCAGTTTGAAAGCTCAAAGCCAAACTGGTTGAAAAGCAACAAAAGGCAGAAATCAAATTTAGAGACGGAGAATATTTTTTGACTCTCACTTACCCATACCAGATTGTATCGTGTTGATCATAAGCAAGTTCTAAATAGAATTGCTTTTCTTATTTGATCAATTTTAATTGGTACAATTCAAGTTCAAATTTTCTTCGGACTACAAATCAAACCAAAAGCTTTCTTAAGCAATGTCTGCTTGGGAGAAGCATTCTGCATAAAAAGCACATCAATCGAACTCTGAACGTGTTCGATATCTCACACGCACAAAGTTCGGGGGGCAACTGTTGGAGGGTAAAATTTCATGAATTTTATTATTCATGGAATAAATAAATTTATTTCATTCATTTTATAAAAAATGTGGTAAATTTTCACAACTTTGAAGTATTGACAATTTCATATTAAATTAATCATGGATCAAATTATGGTTAATTTAATTGACATCCATTATTTAATGGAGTAGGGCTACATAGATACAAACCCAAAATGGTTGAAGCCCATAACCCAAATTTAATTCCATACACATGAAGTAAAAAAAAAATGGAATTAGAATTAAATTAAAATTCTGAATGATGCACAGTTACAAGTGGGTGCCATTCACTAGCAAAACTGCCAAAGACGCCAGTTGAATATGGGCCTCAACTGCTACTGAAATAAATAAATAAATAACTCTGCAAACTAACAGTACGTGGTGAGGAGGTTGATTTACACAGGTAACTTCCTCTACTTCACCCTATAAAAGCTACTGTTGCAGTTTTTGGGGGGCTATTCACTATTGAACTGCAAAACAAAGAGCAGTTCCTTCCTGATTTTTCCCATTCCTCTCCCTCTTCCCTCTTGCTTCGGTGCAGTTACCTGCAAACATAAAGAAACACGCATCAGCAAACAAATCCAACAACAAAGCTACTGCAGTAGAGAAGAAGAAAGAAACAAGGTAGCTTTAATGGCTTTCGAGACCCCCCCTTACAAAGCATGGGCTTTAAGTAAGGGTTTGGGTTTCGGAATCGTCATTTAAGCTCTAAATTAAGGAGGAAATGCTGCTGATTTTTGCTCAAAAGAAACTCAACCGTTGCTGGAAGTCGATCCTCGGAATCCCCTCTTATAAAGCATTGAGCTTTAAGAAAGGGTTTGGATTCCGGGATCATCGAATCGCTCTAAAAGAGGGAGAAATGCTGTCAAAATTTCTACTCAAATGATTTGCCACAAAACTCCTAATCAGTTAGGCAAATTTTAAAACTTAACCTCTGCAGAACAAAAATCAGCAGTGAGCACATGTTTTCCAAGGATTCAGACAGCAAAGGCAAAATAATCATGAATTGGGTATTTAAAAAAAAATCATCAGTGAGAAGTTAAAAATGCCAAACTGATCATTCCAAATTTATACCCAAACCAAAATCAGCCTAAGTTTGTCACAAACAATGTTGCAAATATTGCAATTTAGTGAAAACAAAGAAAAGAGGGGAAATTAACATACCCAAGCGGAACTGACGGCCACGCTCCCCGTTCCTTCAATTGTTGAATGCCGAAGCTCCTCTGACACCTCCTCAAGCTTCCCAAGCACTGGATTCAACCACTTCATCTGTCACTGCCCTAGGCCGAAAAAAAAAAAGCCCCAAGGTCACAAATCCAGAAATTGCAATTTGTAAACAACAAATTAGTCAAGCAATTGAATGCTCCATTGGAGCGGATATGAGCAGAAATTCAAGATTTGGGGTACAAATCACCAAAGCATTAAGTGAAATGGGCGAATTTGAAGTCGGAAGTCTCGGGGAAGACTGAACATACCTGACTTGTTGTGCCGTCTCGTGACCTCGCAGCAGTGGCTCCGAAGGCGTAGCCATGTTCGTCGCCCTCTCTTTTTGCTGCCCAAGTCAAAGATACCGATGGGTCAGCTTCCTGGTGATCGTCCAATGCGGCGTTCTCCCTCTGATTCGCGTTGCAATACTCTGCAGGAGAGCAATGTGGAATTAGGGTTGGGCTAGAAAGTGACGTTAAAAAAATGAAATGAATGAAAGGAGGAAATGGGCCTGAAGACATCTAGGAAGATTAGGCCTCGGTTTGTTAAAAAAAAAAAGAAGGAAAAGGGGAAACTAGGCAATTAGCCAATATACATATATATGTGTATACGGCTCGAAGCTCCTCAAATATATATAATTACAAAACCAACCCACTAAATTATACGAATTATAATTGGCACAAGTTAAGAATTCGAGTTTGATAAAAAAATATAAAATTAAACTCGTCAAAAATTCTTTGCCGATTAATTCGAGTGGGTCAATCTCAAGTCGGCTCCTAAACAAAAAAGGAGTCAAAAACCTCAAATCGAGTTTCACCAAATATAAACTCGGTCATCGGTAGAACTACGTAAAGACTTGACACCGTAAAATCGGTTACGTAGGTAGCCCGATATTAAATCTCAAAAATATATCGGGCATAGTCGTCTGCCTCTAAATTCACTTCTAAATGAATATGAGGTCAAAACAAAACAAATCAAACGGTTCTATTCAGAACTACGTATAGACTTGATACTCTTTTACGAGTTACGTAGGAAATTCGATATTAAAATTCAATATATATCGGATTCAGTCGTCTGCCTCTAAATTCACTTCTAAATGAATATGAGGCCAAAACCAAACAAATTAAATCGGGTCGATCAGAACTACGTAAGACTTGATACTCTTTTACGAGTTACGTAGGAAATTCGGTATAAAATTTTAAATATGCCGAATTCAGTCACCGTTTACAAATTAAATCAAATTTGTTCTCAGAAAGAACTACGGGTGATTTGATCCCGTCTAAACGGGTACGTAGGTAGCTCGTCATAAAGCTTAAGCTCGTCGGGTACAATCGCCATTCCAAAGAAAATCAAATCAGTTTGTCGATTAGAACTACGTAAAGACTTGACGCCTCCTATCGGCTATGTAGGTAATCCGATATTAAATTCTAAAAATATATCGGGTACAGTCGTCGACCTCTAAATTCCTTTTAAATGAATATGAGGTTAAAATCAAACAAATTCAAATTGTCCATCCCGACTCGATACTAAGCTTATGTTCGTCGAGTTCAATCATCACCCTCAAATGATCTCATGATCAAACTCAAATACAAATTCATCTTTGTCCCGAACTACGATGACTTGATTCCGCCAAACAAGTGGATACGTAGGAAACCCGGTGTAAATCAAATTCTCACTGAGTCCAGTCACATCCAAACTTTCAAATCAAATCTCCTCAAATTTATTTATCGATTCTAAGTCGTCTCAAATACCAAAGTTTCATCAAATCCAAAGTGTTTCCCCCGACTCGATACAAAGCTTCCGCTCGTCGAGTTCGGTCACGACCAAAACTTCAAAAACCCAAATATCAAATTTGTCATTGTCAAGAACTACGTGCGATTTGATCCCTTCCAAAAAGGTACGTAGGAAACTCACAAACGAGTTCAATCACAGCCCCCAAATTGACTTTTTAGCCAAATCTCAAATCAAATCAAATCAAACTCCGCCATCAAAATCAAATCGTTTTCTATGCAAATGATAGGCGGGTTACTTGAGTTACCCTTCTGAGAAGGTGGGCTCAGGTTACTCGGGTGGAGTGTTGTTCGAGCTACCCTTCTTAGAATGTGGGTTTGAATTTCATCCTCTGATGCATACAAGAAAACGAAATCAAATCCAAACCAAATCAAACCAAACACCAAATCCACAACACTCTGAACTACGTAAGGCTTGATTCTCTTCCAAGAGATACGTAGGCAACCCGCTAAAACTCGGGTGCAGCCCAAATCACTAAAACCACTCAAATCTTGGTATCGATACGACTTCGAATCAAGAGGATAACCAAAAGGGGTCGAACTCAAATATTAAAATTCAAATAAAATGTGTTGTACGATTATTCGCGCATTTTTGTCCAAGATTGAGAATGACGTCACTGATGTCTATTAAAATAGCCATGTTGAAATGCACAGTTTAGCTTCATATTCTATACACTTTGCATATTTCGGGTTGGGAATATGTCGAATTTATGTAATATGTGCTTATATGCAAGAAATGAAGATCTACCTAAGTTTTGGTTTAATATTACAGAATATGGAGCCATTTCGGGAGAAAATCAAGAAGTGAAGACGGAAGCTGAAAGTTCCTCGATATCGACGAGTCTTTGTCGATATCGACTAAAGATGTCCGGGCACAGCACTGATCGAGGAGCAGCAAGTCGAGGAACTGAAGACGATCCAACCCGGCTCCATGACACTCCTCGATATCGAGTTAGTTACTCGATATCGACAAAACCTTGAAGAACAGCCTGGAGTCGAGGAAGAAGCCTGATCGAGGAGCCGCGGAGAGCTACTCGACTTGACCAGACAACCGATGCTGAGCAACACCAGTTTTCGATATCGAGGAAGCTCCTCGATATCGACAAACCCAGAATCACATGTCCGAGCAGTGTCGAAGAGAGCTGCTCGACTAAGCCAAGCCAGCCAAGTCGACGAAGTCAATTTCTTCGATATCGAGTAAGCTACTCGATATCGACAAGACCTGAGAGCCAATGTCCGAGCAGATCGAAGACCAGCTACCCGAGCATGCCGCTGAAGCTGAAGTCGACGTCCAATCTCCTCGATATCGAGGACTTTACTCGATATCGATTAACAAGACCCTGAGCCGCGTTACGCGGTTTGAGCAGTTCGACACGGTTATGGTTTGCTTGGGGCCGAAGATGTCCGATTCTATCCAAGATCTATCAACATCTATCCATGGAGAAGAAGATTTATCCACATGAAAATATTTTAGCCTTTTATATATAATTTCCTTTTTGGATTTATTTATTTTATTCCATTTATTTATCTTTAAGCATTTAGATATAGAGATTTAGATATAGATAAAGATTTCTATCCTTGATTAGCAAGGATTAGAAGCCTATAAATAAAGCCCATGGGGCTGATTTCTAAGCATTCAATTACAAGGAGGAGAAGTAGTAGAAGAGAGAGAAAGAGAGGTCGAGTGGAGCAAAGGAGCGAAAGTGATCTGGCTTTGTTCGGTTTGTACTTTCTTTAGTTTGGTTTAATGCAAATTATTTTCTTTCCATCAATGATGTCTGAGATTGCCATGAAGCGCGAGTAGTCCACCCACTTCTAGGGTTGGGGTGAGCCCAACGATAGCCCTGCGTGTTTGAGGTAAAGATCCGACTTTTATCATGTTTTGAGCATCTACTACTTGTTATATGTTTATTACCCATCTAATGGAGGTCCATGCTAACAACTTGGATTGTAAACATAAAATCAGTAGATACAATTAGGGTTTCTTGAAAGAGTTGTCTAATTGTTGGAAAAGGCGAAAGCTTGGTCCTTCGATGCGATTTACATGATTATCTATTTTATTTCTGCCTTATGCATGCTTGGTTATCGTTGTTGCAAACCCGAATCTTGGAAGTTGTCTTTTATACAGTTTATTTCGAGTTCCAAAAGCCTTTGTCTATATTTTATTTCGTTTTAAGTTTCTGCCTTCCTCTATATCGACAAACCCTAGTCGATATCGAGTACTGATCCCCGATCCCAGATCGCCGTAGCTTTTCCTGTGCAGGTGCTCGACAAGGACTTCATCGACATCGACAACTGTACTCAATATCGAGTAGAGCTTCCTCAAAATCGACAACCGCCTGTGACTGCTGTTGCTTTGTTCGACTTGTCTGATCTTCTGTCGACTAACCCTAGTCGAGATCGACAACCTGTGGTCGACTTCTGACGTGAGATTCCACCGCTGCCTAGGATCCGCTGACACGCTTCCTCGTGGATCGATCCTGACTTCCCACTGCTGCATTAGGAGGAGGTCTTGTAATCTTTTGCAAGGGACTGAATCTGGTTTGCCTTATTTTATTCATATTTTATATTTGCAAATCTTGATTTCCTCCTTACAACAAATTGGCGCCGTTGCCGGGGAAACTATCATTCGCGCCTTACAGGTATATGCGCCGTTCTGGTCAAACACCTGAGTTTGACGCCTTAGACGAACCAGAGCGCCTTATACACATCCAAGCTAAACTGAAAAGAGCCATGGCGGCCGCAGAAACACAAGAACAGCTAATTGAGAGGCTTCAGAGGGAAATAGCCACCAAAGATACTGCTCTCGCCACTGAGAAAGAAGCCAGGGAACAAGCAGAAGCTGAGCTTGCCCAATACCCAACCACTGCAGAGGATTATATGCACCCGACTCTCGTCGTGCCGGAATCGGCTATTCTAATCCCTGAAAATTCTTTTGAAATTCGCACTCAATTTCTTATAGAACTTAAAAATAATGCTTTTTGTGGGAAATTCAATGAATACCCTCTTGAACATATTACAAATTTTTCTGACATGTGTCGTACTCTTGCTGAAGGTACAACTCTAGAATATGTCAAGATGAAGGCCTTTTGTTGGTCCTCAACAAATTCTTTCCTCCTGCCAAGACAACAATCCTCCGCCAGAAGATTACAGCTTTCAAACAGAAGCATGGGGAGCCGCTAGCAAAAGCATGGGAATGATACAAAGAGCTACTCATGGACAGCCACCCTACGTCATTCAAGAGATCCTCTTCAACTCTCTTGACCAAGTCACTAAGGACAGGATCAACCAGTATACTCGATATGAGTATCTGATAATGCCACCAGCTGACGCATGGGGTGTGCTCGACAAGCTCACTAATTATGACAACAAGTATGGGGCTACCACAAACTATGAGGAGAACTCCTATGCCAGGCCAGCACCATCTATGCCCCTCTATGAAGCTTCCAAGGAGATTGACCCAGATGTCAGGGAGCAATTCTACAGAGACCAGAATCGCAAGCTCCTCAAGCAAGTCAAGTACCACTCTGTCAACCAGCCTTGCATCGAATGCGGATCACAGCAGTACACCACTACTGAGTGCCCACACACAGAGCAAGTCAGGATGGCAGAGACACACGAAGAGGTAGCCTACGTAGGGGGTCCCAATCGCTATATGGGGGATCAAAGGTTCTATCAACCACAATGGAACTAGGGTCCTCCTAGGAACCCCCCCCCCCAGCCATACAGAGCTTCAGGACATCGAGAAAGGGATCAAAAGAAGGATGACTTACAGCTCGTCCTTGAAGAGATGCGCCGGAATCAGGGCACCATCAACAACCAGTTCCAGAACATCAATACAAAATTTGGAGAGCTAGACATCTGGAAGAGAAGCATTGAGACTCAAATGGGTCAATTCGTGGCGCAGATTCCACGACCATCCAGACAACTCCCTGGGCAAACAGAACCAAATCCTAAGGGGAAGACCGGACACATCGCAGCTATCAAACTCAGGAGCGGGCACCAATTACACAATCCAGAGGTCGGAAAGCACCAAGACAAAGCAGAGCGGCAACTCGACAACGAGTAGTAGCAACTCGATATCGAGGAGCCCTTGGTCAATATCGACAAAAACCTTCTCGATATAGACCAGAAACCAAGCTCGGACTCCACGGCACAGCCTAGCAACTCAAGGTCGACAACCCTACTCGATATCGAGGAAGCTCAATTCAGTATCGACAAAAACCTGGCCGATGTCGACGACTCTGCAACACCTCCGACGTCTGTTCTGGCTCCGAAGCAGAAAAAGACACTGCCTTTCCCTTCCAAAGCGCTGAAAGATCCCACTGCAGGCAAGTTCAAACGTTTTGTTAATATGCTGCAAGAACTGAATTTCTCTATTCCTTTTACAGAAGCTCTGCAAGAGATGCCTGCATATGTCAAATTCCTGAAGGAAATCCTAAGAAAAAAGCGATCTATCTCAGAGATCATCGGAGAATGCAAAGTGCTCCACTTCCCTGAGAAGAGACCTGGCCCTGGTAAGTTTTCTGTTACTGTGGGTTTTGGACAATATAAATATGGGTCCTTGTGTGATTTAGGAGCAAGTATGAACATCATGCCCTTATCAATTTGGCGGAAGGTAAAGATAGGGTGCATAGAGCCTGTGGATGCTAAGCTATACATGGCAAACAATTCAATGGTCATCCCTACAGGTATAGTTGAGAATGTCCCTGTCTAGGTTGGTAAATTCTTTGTTCCAGCAGATTTCCTTATTATAGACTGTGCTGAAGATCCTACTAGCCCTATTATTCTTGGTAGACCATTCTTAGCAACTGCAGATGCCAAGATTAGTGTCAAACAGCGATTGCTCACCTTTACCATAGGCGACGAGGTCTTAGACTTCTCTTTTGGCCCTGTAAAAGAGGAAATTTCATGGCTGGAGGTGAAGAGCAACAGCAACCACGGGATCAAGCCAACAACGGAGGAAGGCACCAGAAGCCAACTCGATATCGACATGCCCCCATCGATATCGACCAAGCCTTTCCTCGATGTCGACCAGTCTTCATCGATATCGACTTCCTCTGCTGAGCCACAGATTTGCCAAGAGCCTAAGTATGAGGTCCCTGTATTCGATATCGACCAGTCCTGCTCGATATCGACTAACCCTAAGCCCGAAGTTTTCTGTTTTTGGCCCGAAAAGGTAAGTTCAGGTATGAGTTCTACCCCTCCTCACTCCATTAAGAAATTTATAAATAATTTAAGGGGAGGTAAGGCCCCATGAAGAGAGAATCTGCGGAAATTGAGAGCTGGGAAGAAAAAGAAGAAAGAAAAGGAAGATTATGCAAGCAACCATCTATCAGCTGAGCATGCATACTACAATCAGGACCTAGATGATCCATGAGAAGGGCCAAGCACAAGCGGGCCCCACATTAATGGTCCTTGAGCATAAAAGAAGAGGTCGGCCTAGCGACTCTAAAAACTAGAGCATGTACATAAAACTTTTTGAATTTTTGGGACTTTGAAACTTTTGATTTTGGTTTTGTTTTTTTGTTTTTTTTAGTTTAGAATAATTCATGTGGAAAGTCTTGTCTTTGTGTGCGATCTAACACTTTTAGGTCGGCAAGCATAAAAGGATCGCGAAAGGTGGAATAAGAAGTCCCTGAAGAACAGTCGGAATCGACTAGGCCAGTCGACAACGACCAAGAGGAGCAACCCAGAGGTTCATCGATATCGAGTAGGCCAACTCGATGTCGACTAAGCCAGAAGAGTCCCCTCGACTTCAGAATCCACTTGACGCAGACAGCCTACTCGATATCGACAAGAAGTTTACTCGACATGCCCTGTTTTGCCCTCCTCGATGCGTTATTCGGTGAGTTCCTTCCTTTACTCTTGTTTTTATTTGATTTTATACAGTGGGGACACTGTATATTTTAAGTATGGGGTGGGGGAAGGGCCCATTATCATTATTATATGTTTTAGTCTTGCTTTTGGTTTTACATGGTGAAATTTTATTATTATGTTAAGCATTCATGTTTAAGTTTTATGCATTTTTTTTGTCATACTTTAGTCTTGTTTTTTTTAGTTACATAAAAAAATGTCGAAAAAAAAAGAAAAAAAATGCATGTTTAATTTTTGCATTGTCTTAATTTTTATACCCTAACTTAGATGTCCTATGATGATAAATAATGACTGACTTGATCATGTAAATCCTATGGCATGTTTGGAAGGTTTAGCCTAAGTCTTCAAAATTGTTTTTATGTGGATTGTGAACTTGTGATGAAATTGAGCACATATGATCCTAAGCTAAAGGTTAAAATCCAACAAAAATTGTCCCAGTGAGAATTTTTTTGCCTTAGAGGGAGAACATTAAAAATCCCTCTACTTTCTTGAGTGTATTTACTCTTCCTATGCATCTCTAAATGTTGTGATAGTTATTCAAAACCAATACATTTATATGTTTATGTAAATGAGAATTAAATGATGGAGGCACCTTTTAAGCCAATTTTATCCTCTCTTTACCTACCCTGCATTCCTTGCTTGAAGCCAGAACATTAGCCTGAGACTTTTATTATAAACTCCACAAAATTATCCTTATCCAAATTGAGCCTTACCCCCATTTGGGAATTAAGACTTAGAGTTGGTTGGAATGATGATTTATGGAAAGAATGAGCTTGTGTTTTATTTCAAGTGAGAAGGATTTTTGAGTTTTTTGTGAGATATGGGTTGATTTTATATTTTTATCTTGCTATGCATACTATGTAAAATGATCTTTGGCTCACCCTATAAATGCACTAGTCTTATGTTATTTTCGTTTTCAAAAAAAAATCGAGAAAAAAAAAGAGAAAAACAAAAGAAGAAAAGTTTGTGATTACGAATAAAGTGCATGAGCCAAATTTACCTTATTTCTTTCATTTTTGCAAGATTCATACTTTGGAGGGGTTAATTAAGTTTGGAAGGTTATATACTTCATTGAGATAAGTTGGAGAGTTTGGTTGATGCACATGATTGAGAGTTATGGTTTGGTTGTGTTGGAGATTTAGGAGTCTTGATTCCTGAATTTTATTAAGCACCGCATGACCAAATAATTCCATACCCTTTTATTTCTTACCAAGCCCCATTACAACCCCGCCGAATGGAATCTTCTTTGAAGACTTCTATTGAGCGAAGTCCTCCTGATAATTCTTGTTGCATTTACATAATTGGTTGCGAAGTGGATTTATATTTAAATTGCAATGTTTATAAGATTGTATATGGAATTGAGTTGAGAGTTGATCTGCATAGCCTAAACACATTGAGAGTTGAGTGTAAACACTTTACCCTGGTGAGGCTGGATTTATGTTGCCTATGCCCATGGATCGCTCATATATGTGTGATGACGTTAAATTCACTTGTCTTACATTGCTACTACTTTTGAGATGTTGCTTTTGACAAAGGCAAAGACTTGAAGGATGTGTTGTAGGTATTGGTTATTGTTTGGTTATTGCTTGAGGACAAGCAAGTCTAAGTATGGGGTGATTTGATGTCTATTAAAATAGCCATGTTGAAATGCACAGTTTAGCTTCATATTCTATACACTTTGCATATTTCGGGTTGGGAATATGTCGAATTTATGTAATATGTGCTTATTTGCAAGAAATGGAGATCTACATAAGTTTTGGTTTAATATTACAAAATATGGAGCCATTTCGGGAGAAAACCAAGAAGTGAAGACGGAAGCTGAAAGTTCCTCGATATCGACGAGTCTTAGTCGATATCGACTAAAGATGTCCGGGCACAGCACTGATCGAGGAGCAGCAAGTCGAGGAACTGAAGACGAGCCAACCCGACTCCATGACACTCCTCGATATCGAGTTAGTTACTCGATATCGACAAAACCTTGAAGAACAACCTAGAGTCGAGGAAGAAGCCTGATCGAGGAGCCGCGGAGAGCTACTCGACTTGACCAGACAACCGATGCTGAGCAACACCAGTTTTAGATATCGAGGAAACTCCTCGATATCGACAAACCCAGAATCACATGTCCGAGCAGTGTCGAAGAGAGTTGCTCGACTAAGCCAAGCCAACCAAGTCGACGAAGTCAATTTCTTCGATATTGAGTAAGCTACTCGATATCGACAAGACCTGAGAGCCAATGTCCGAACAGATCAAAGACCAGCTACCCGAGCATGCCGCTGAAGCCGAAGTCGACATCCAGTCTCCTCGATATCGAGGACTTTACTCGATATCGAGTAACAAGACCCTGAGCCGCGTTACGCGGTTTGAGCAGTCCGACACGGTTTTGGTTTGCTTGGGGTCGAAGATGTCCGATTCTATCCAAGATCTATCAACATCTATCCATGGAGAAGAAGATTTATCCACATGAAGATATTTTAGCCTTTTAGATATAATTTCCTTTTTGGATTTATTTATGTTATTCCATTTATTTATCTTTAAGCATTTAGATATAGATACAGATTTCTATCCTTGATTAGCAAGGATTAGAAGCCTAAAAATAAAGCCCATGGGGCTGATTTCTAAGCATTCAATTTACAAGGAGGAGAAGTAGTAGTAGAGAGAGAAATAGAGGCCGAGTGGAGCAAAGGAGCGAAAGTGATCTGGCTTTGTTCGGTTTGTACTTTCTTCAGTTTGGTTTAATGCAAGTTATTTTCTTTCCATCAATGATGTCTGAGATTTCCATGAAGCGCGAGTAGTCCACCCACTTCTAGGGTTTGGGTGAGCCCAACGATAGCCCTGCGTGTTTGAGGTAAAGATCAGACTTTTATCATGTCTTAAGCATCTACTACTTGTTATATGTTTATTACCCATCGAATGGAGGTCCATGCTAACAACTTGGATTGTAAACATAAAATTAGTAGATACAATTAGGGTTTCTTGAAAGAGTTGTCTAATTGTTGGAAAAGGCGAAAGCTTGGTCCTTCGATGCGATTTACATGATTATCTGTTTTATTTCTGCCTTATGCATGCTTGGTTATCGTTGTTGCAAACCCGAATCTTGGAAGTTGTCTTTTATACAGTTTATATTGAGTACTGATCCCGGATCGCCGTAGCTTTTCCTGTGCAGGTGCTCGACAAGGACTTCATCGACATCGACAATTGTACTCAATATCGAGTAGAGCTTCCTCGATATCGACAACCGCCTGTGACTGTTGCTGCTTTGTTCGACTTGTCTGATCTTCTGTCGACTAACCCTAGTCGAGATCGACAACCTGTGGTCGACTTCTGATGTGAGATTCCACCGCTGCCTAGGATCCGCTGGTACGCTTCCTCGTCGATCGATCCTGACTTCCCACTGCTGCATCAGGAGGAGGTCTTGTAATCATTTGCAAGGGACGGAATCTGGTTTGCCTTATTTTATTCATATTTTATATTTGCAAATCTTGATTTCCTCCTTACAATAGTCACACTATGGAGATTGTTATATGGTGATTGTGTTTGTTATATGTTATATTTGGAGTTTGGTAGGAAATTGAAATATATGGAAAATTTAATCGATGAAAGAAAATTCGATCAAAGATCGACCCTGCTCGTTGAGATAATAGTTCAGCGGAATGGGACACCAAGGTGAGGAGTCCGAAGCATTAAGTATCCGGGGCCATTCTTGACACTCATGTTTGCGACTCGCGAGAAGGCAGTGCTGAGGTTAGAGAGGTAAAAGCATAATATCGAAAAAAGCAATGAGCGATGAGCGAAAGGTGAGAAATCAAAGGAAGAAGGAATGTGGTATGAAAGTTTGGAAAGTACTCTATTTCCCCGGATCATTAGCACCACATGGCCCAAAATTTCCCACCTTTAGCCTTTTACCAATCTACTCCTTATTAAGCTAAATGAAAGTCCTCTTGATTATTAATGCTTTGTCACATATGAATGTTTTTGCATAACCCTCCTTTTGTGAGTAGATGTTGCTTTTATTGCACATGCATGGACTTGTAACATTAGTACCTTTTCGAGGATGATAATTGATTGCAGGGTTATATAAGAATGAATCTAATATGTTGAGAGTTTGTTTCTTCCCCTGAATGACCATTTAAAGTATTGCTTGAGGATAAGCAAGCTTAAGTATGTGGTGTTTGATGTGAGCCTATTTTGCCATATTTTCTACTTACTTTTATATCGATTTCTGCATGCATTTCATACATTTGGGTTAGAATAATACATAATCTATGTAGTTTACACTTATTTTCCAAATTATGGAATCTACACAAGTTTTTGTTATATTTCGCATAAATCGGACGAACTTTGGAGCTTAAAGGAAAGTCATGAAGAAGTTAAGGATGGTGCAGATAGAGAAAAGCCCACTTTTCGGCATTCATCACTCTGAATCAAGCTTTGATGTCTTCATGAGAGTTTTAGCCTTCAAAAAGAGCTTTCCAACGCATGTTCATATGCGTCAATCCGACAAACGAGGACTCGGGAAAGTGTGTTTCAAGAACGAAGCTGAATGCTGAAAGCCGACAGAGTTCTTCGAAGTCGACCAACTTTCACTTGACATTTGCTCCAGAGGACGAGATCGAGCATGAGCTGAGCATAGGACCACTCGAGACAATGAATCGTACTCGACGTCAAGGAATTTGGTCGATGTCGAGTACATTCCAGAAGCTGTTCGAATCGAGATCGAGGAGAAATCTGAGTGAGAGGAGTTACTTGCAAGCCAAGATTCGAGATATTCTATCAAGTCAAGTCAAGTTCTATCAAGAGAAGGAAGATCTATCCACACTAATCCTAGTTTCCTTTTAGATATATTTGTTTTATTTCCAAATTTAATCTTTAAGTCCTTAGATAGAGAAATTTAGATATAGATAGATGTTTCTTTCCTAGATTAGCTAGGGAATGAAGCCTATAAATAAAGCCTTAGGGGCTGAGTTTTATTCATTCAATTCAAGTTACAATTAGTTACATAGAGAGAGAGGAAGAGAGCTTGTGGCGAGAGAAGGTGGAAAGTTAATAGACGATTTGACTTCGATTGGTTGTAAGCTTTCTTTGATTTTATTTAATGCAATTTAGTTCCCTTTTGTTATTGATGAGTTTCTTGATGATGAAGAGCGAGTAGTCACCCTAATTCTAGGGTCGGGGTGGGCCTGACGGTAGCCATGTAAGGTGATGCGGTAAAGGTACAATCTTTTGATGCAAATTCGTCTTCTATCCCTATGAGCATGATTTTTTTGCGAAAGTTGAAGGTGATCTTTGTTTGTGTTATTGAAGAGAAAGTGATCTTAATACAAATTGGATTAATTACTCGAACTCGAGGACTCTTTTGGTCGAATTTGCTGAGTTCTGAAACTGAAAAGGCGGGCGCTGACACGCTGCCTCGTGGATACGATCCTGACTACCTTCTACTACAACGGGAGGAAGTCTTGTATTTATTTGCTGAGACAGGGAGTCAGTTTTCTTTATATTTTATTTATATTTCATACTTGACCATCCTCCTGCAACAACAAGTATACATTCCACAATAAAAAAAAAGTGAGAAAAGCATACTAAACTAAACAAAACCAATACTACAATTCCACTTCCATTCCCACCGATTCGAGCTAGAAGGCGGAAAAAGCGAATCAAAAAGGGGAAAAAGGGGTTGTTTGCTTGCTTGTTCTCAATAGGGGTGCCACTCTGCTTGAGGATCTCAAGGTCAACAAGGCTGATGGACATGAGACCGAGAGTCAATCCGGACATTATTCCGGCGAAAAGCACAAGGAAGCAGCAGATCGCAGCATAAATGAACCACCAAGCTATTCCGAAAGCGATGTCCGGTTGCAACGACGTGTTTCTAGTCACCATTCGAGCCACTATGAGAGCGTTGATCAGGTTTATCACATCGGTTCCCCACGCTGGTGAATTCGCTCTGAGCGATTAGCCACTACAGATAAATATTTTTGGGAGCTCGCTGAGTGAATCTAAATATGTTTTTCTTCTGTCCATGGATTTTGTAGGTTCAAGGGAAACACAATAAAAACTCACATCTTGAGCAAATCGAATTTAGGAAGTGCAATCGAATTTAGGGTTAAACAACAAAATTGCTCAAATCGAAAGGGGAAGGGAACCGAAAGGAGTGGGGAAGAGATTGAGAAGGATGAGAAGCGACAAAAGAATGGATATTACTTGGTATGGACGAAGGTTGAGTGAACGTCGACGACCACCAGAAGGAGCGAAGGAGAGAGACACTAAGCGAAGGAGAGAGACGTGATGATGGAGATTGAAGAGGGTTGGAATAAAAGAGGTTAATTATACCAAGGGTAGAGCTGGTATTACTTAAAATTTGTGGACATTTACTTAATATCCGTTTAAATATGGACGTTTACTTAATTAGCTTTTCTAAACGGATATTTGAGCAAATTTTTCCATAAATTTTTATTAATATATACATTCAAGATAAGATTTTTTTCCTTTATCCAAAAAAGCGATAGATCTTCCATACAAAAATTCTTATTAAACTATTCCAAAATTATATCTAAAAAAAACACAAAGTATCTTTATCTAACACACAGCTAATGAATTATATCCAAAATCTTCTAAAATATATTCATGTATAGTGAAAATAGGAAAAATCTTATCTTATATAGTAGTCTTTAAAATATTAGTTAATCCTATACAATACTAAAAGAGAAAATGTTTTTGCCACGTATAAATTATTTGAATTGCCACATATTACATCAATTTATTTATTATATTATCTCATATTATTTTATGTTTTATTATGATAAAGATGATTGATTCTATCCATTTTTTACATCTATTATCATATAATATTACATACACTTTCTATTATTATAACATATATAATTCTAATTGATTCTCACAGATCCATCATTAAGGAAACGTGTATTTATATATATTTCTAATTGCTTCTTATACACCCGACTAATGTTTCTTTATATATTGTAAAAGATATGTATAATTATACGTAGTATTACGTACATACTTTCTCCAATTAATTCTAATTATTTACTATAGACCCAACTAATGTTTGTAAAACATATTATAATATGTAAGATCATATATAATACTAATCTATTATTTTTTGTCACGTGTCATATTTTGGATTTTCCTTCCAAAAAATTTCTTCGTTATACCATCTCATTAAATGATACAATCTATTATAATATTTTTAATAAGTTTGTATACATATCTTCTAATTATATAATTTTTTAAAAAGATTGTAAAATAAATTACTATCGTATTGTAACACAATTTGTATATCTATGTCTAACTATTAAAAGATAAGCATTTTTTATGATGTATCATCCCCACCATAATTATAGGTTTTCAACCAATCAAATTAAAATATATTCTTTTTTAATTTTCTAATCAATTGGTTCAATTTAAAACATTAAATTAGTATATAATTCATTCCTTAGTATATTATACATTTTCTAATATATTGGTATAAATAAAAACTTGAAATAATTTGGCCCAAAGGCCGAAGGCCTTTGGACCCTTCCTAGTAAATGTCCATTATATTTTCATAATATCCCTTTTACCCCTGATTTAATTTTACCCTTCCCACCGTTCAGATCTGCATCTGCCCCCATCCGGTGGCCTAGTTCTGGCGTTGCCTTGGCATGAGGAAATCCTTCATCTCCTCCCCCGTCTACATCGACCTCCGCCTCCTCGTCTCCTATCCCAGGCTCCTCTCCCTAATCTCCGATGCTCTCGTCTCCTCCCTCGCATCCGCCTCCGTCGATCTTGTCTGCGGCGTCCCCTACACCGCCCTCCCCATCGCCGTCTGCGTTGATAGCTCGAAAGCGAGAGCGATGATTGGAAGCGAAATCGGAAAGACGGAGAATCGAAGCGAAATTGATCTGTGCAACACCAGATCTGCCGTCAAGCGAAGCAAAATCAGATCTGCCGTCAAGGAATCGAAATCGAAAGCGAAGCGAAATCGTATTTGGCCGTATAAAGAAGCTAAACTTTGTCCCTGGGACTAAAAAGAAAGTGAAAACATCATGTAAGTTGAATCTGAAGTACAGAGATTGTCTTGCTTTCGTAGTTTCTGAATCGAGCGTCAAGCATTCTAGTATCTTCAAGGCGCAATTCAAATACAGTCAAGGCTTTCATATTTGAACGAGATGACAAGCTAGATCTTAATTTCTATGTTCTTTCTGGTTATATGGTGATTGAAATCAAATCTACTATTACATATTTGAATGGGTAAATCTGTAGCTTTCAATGTAGTTGGAAAAATATTTCAAGCTGTTTATCTTTGAATTTCAGAACTTGGAGGTTTAGCTCGTTTAGGTTTTGTGTTCCTTGTCCTAGGTTTTTCCTTTTATTACAGTGTCTATTTATGACCCTATTTTTATTTTGCTTATAGTGTCTATAACCTTTTTTTTTGTTACAGTGTATACGACCCTGTTTTTATTTTGATTACAGTGTCTATGACTTTGTTTTTGTAGTGGTGACAGTGTTTTTTTTGTTACAACGTGTCACAACTGATAACAGTGGTGACAGTGACCCCGTAAAAAAAATTTAAAAAAAACTTTTGAAACAAATATGTCATCAAAAAATTATAGGAGAATTGACACCATATTTATGTATTAGAGGAGAATTGTTACCACATTTACTTTTGCTTCTCATTAGTCCCTATAGAGTTTGTGCTTCCCTTATCATATGATTTCCCTTTGATTACAGTTCTATGACTATGTTTTCATAGTGGTGACAGTATTTGTGACTTTATTTTATTTTCTATGACCATGCTTTAGGTAGAACGTGGCTTTCTTAGTTTGCTAAATTATGTATTAAAAAATGCATAACTGCATTTTTGGGTAAGCTACAAAATTTGCTAAATTATGTATTAAAAAATGCATTATTAGGGGGTGGCTTTCTTAGTTACCCTTTGGATTCAAAGGCCCATTGCAAAATTGGATGGATTTCAATGACTATAATCTGTAAGGTTGATTGAAATGCCCACAGGAACTCTAAAAGGGTCAATGGATATTAACTGAAGAACACATTTCAGAAATGAATAGCTTCATATATTCAGTCAAAGATCTATGAGAAACGAGCATCAAGATCTAGTATTTGAAACCAACTATGATACTGAAACAATAAAATGTGAAAACGTCGAAAAGTACAGATATTCATTTTCAGTACAAAAAGCACAACCACTTTCAACAGAGAACAACTGTGTAAACTCATATTGGTATCTGATTAGCACCCGCATGTGCACGGAGCTCCACTTTTTAAAAAACACAATATTTGAATACACCACTAATTATAGGAAGAAGAGTTTCATTGATAATCCCTGAATTCATCTCCTAACTAATTGCTTTCAAGGTATTCAACAATTAGGAGATTAATAATCCCTGAACAGCTTCAATCCCAGCAATTGAAAGGATGAACGTTTTCTGAAATCTGGGATGTCGGAGGAGTGGACAGGGAGGGGATCAAGCAGCGGTGGCGGCGGATGTCGGAGGAGCGGAGGCGGGCTGCTGATAGAGCATATTTAGTGTTGCATAATAGAGTGCATTTAGCATAGTTTAGTTGTGAATATTGCATATATTTAGTTGAATTTACATAATCACTTATTGAGTAAGAAGAGGCGGAATCTAGATGATTTTATGGTTTATTTCAGGTAAAGTAGATTGGAGGTGAAATGAATTGGAAAAGAGCAAAAACAAGTTAAAGAAATACATAGGAGCTGCTGGTAACAAAGAAGAAGAAGGTCGGAAGAATCGCAGGCCGCCCCGCAGTATCGCTGGCCGCCCCGCGGCTCGAAGGGAAACGGAGGATTTTGCAAAATCGCCGGCCCCCTCGCGGCCTGGCCTGGCCGCCCCGCGGCCCCTGCAGACTATTTAAGGCTTTTCTAGTTATTATTTCATTAACCTTATGCATATTATTCCATTGTTGAGAGCGCCGTTGAGCATGAGCAACTAAACTCTCAAGGTTTCGCCTACAGTTTGGATCTTTTATTGTTGAATTGTGAGTTTCTTAATCTAGTTCTTATTCCTATTGCAATGTTTTGACTTCTTTGTGCTTAATTGCTTGAATGTGTTTTATTCTCTCTGGCCTGATCAACTAGTTAGAGTAGATTCATTCAATTGCTAGGGTTTTGCAGATTCCTCGTAGCGAACCTTAATCCAAGTGGCAATCATATCCCTTTAGGACTCGTAGGACTAATTGGATGTGTAGGAAGTTGAATATATGTTAAATATCGACTCGTAGGTTGATATTGCATGTACCTTGGTTAATTCATATTCTTAATGCTATCTCTAGGTTAAATCTTAACCGTGTTAGGGTTATTTAGAGATAAGGGTTGCTAGGACTCGTAGGACTAGTAATTTACATAAGATCTGGACAAGGACATTGATAGGAAAAGACAAGAACTAAAGGCTGAAACAAGGATCGAATTAATCAATCGAAGTGATAAATTGTAGGTGAACCTATTTCTCTCCACTGCATTCTACAATCTATTTACTTTGTTTGCTTACTTCCGCTTTGATTAAAAGGCAGATCTTTTTCACACCCAAAAACCCCCATATTCTTACTAGCGATTAGAATTGATACTTGAATTGAATAGATTTCCCTGTGGATCGATCTCTTGCTTACACACTATACTAGTTGTGAGTTTGAGTATTCTTTGGCAAGAACAACGACAGGTTTTCCTCTTGTCAAATTTGGCGCTGTTGCCGGGGAATTCTTATCAATTTCTTGTGTTTTTTTTATCGCTAGCTTTTGTACATATTTACATCTAACCCCGTCGTGGACCTATCTTACGGTTCACGACACCTTATTACTAATATTTCTAGATGTTGAAGTTATGGCAGTTTCAGGGAGAGTATTTTCACAATTACCTCACAAGAGTGCAAAATTTATTTAACATCCGTTATTCACGGGGTTTCCGAGATAGTTTGCGAGATGTGGTGATTTGCGTTTTTGAAGGTATGTCTCATGAGACCCGAGAACTTGCCAGGTCCATAAACAATGGAAGCTTTGCTGGTTTAGGAGTGTCGGGATTATGGGGTCTTCTCTGCTACATGGGTGACCAATCGGCGGAGGAAGAATCCTATATTTCGACGTTTCAACCAAGGGAGTACTCCGACCCATCCATGGAGGAGTCAAACATTGTCTTGATGGAACAAATAGGGAAATTACGTGAGATAGTGAATCAAACTGGGGATATGCATATCGACACGATGCAAGCAACCACTCGACTCTCTCAAACATTGAAAGAGTTGATAGTTAAGCTGCATTCTATTCCTCAACTTGATGAAAGCCAAGATGCAAGCAACGATGAATTCTCTGATAATGAAGAAGAGCATCTAGTGGTTATCGACACGAAATCTCAGGGGACGTCCCTAGAGATTGAGGATGTTTCGATGCCCCCTTCATTCGTAGAAATCATCCCCAGCTCGCCTATCAAGGAGTCAAGTTTGGAACCAATTTATGTGGTTCCCGAACAAGAAATTGGTACTTTTTGCAAATTGGGAGATTTTGGTGAATATGTCGATCCATGGAGCCACTACTTCAACAAACCACCAACAGAACTGTGTTGGTGGTCCTACATACCCTCGAAGGAGAACCAAGCTCGAATGAAGGGTAAGTTGGTAATGGTTATCATTGCTGAATTTTTAATTACCAATTGTTTCATTTTCAGTGTGCATTCGAATATCGGTTGGGCACGAGAGTTTGATTTCCTTTTGAGGGCACTGTCGATGTCCGCTTGAGTCTTGAATGAGTGGATGAATATAACGTCGAGCCAACGACGGTAACCAAAGGCGCTGCTTGGGAGGCAACCCAATGTAAGTAATTTAGATTCTATTTTATTTGTGCATTACGTTTTTTTTAGTTTAATTTAGGTTGGCTTGGGCATACTAACGATGCAGGAAGGAAAAGAAGGAGGAAAAGGACGACAGAGCTGCTGGCCGCCCCGCGGCCCCAGTCGGATAGGAAATTTTTTAGGGGCCCGTGTGGGCCCCCACTTGCCACAAAAAATAAACCCTACCCACCCCTCTCTTCTCTTCCCCTTTCTTTAATAGCCGCCCCCTCGCCAAGAAGCTCTTTTTCTTCATCCTTCTTCTTCCTTCTTCAACCTCTATTAAACCTCTATTTCCAAGCTTTTAAACCCCACAAAATCACCCTCTTTCCCATTGTTTCCATCTCTCTTCTACCCAAAATCCACCATATCACCTCTCTCTCCTAGATTCACACAAAAAATCGCCCATCCCAAAGGTTTTCAAGGGATTTCTTTCGGATCCACACCGGAGAAGGAAGGTTTGCGACGTCGGAGAGCAGATCCGACGTCGGAGTGCACGGATCCAGAAACTCGCCGGCCGCCCTGTCGCCTGTCCAGCCGCCCCGCGACCATCCTCGTCGCCGGCCGCCCCGTCGCCACCCTAGGCTGCCCCGCGGCCACTGCAGAAGCTGCTACTCCGTGATTTTTTCTTCGCTTCCATTCTTTTGGGTCATTTTCTTAGCTCGGATTTATAATGTCTCGCCCACATGGAATGAGTCGCAATCAGAAGGAGAGATGGAATGCTCTAAACACTAGACAGTTCTTTGTAACAAAATTCTTTCATGAACATACGCTGAGATTGTTACAAATGGATGTATGCACGATGCAATTGTTAGAGCATGGGGGCTTAGGACAGTTTTTAGGGAAGAATGCCCCTACTTATCCAAGCTTATGTAAAGAATTTTTAGCAACTTTGAGTGTGAACCGTGCATCTATTGATTTCCGGTTTCTTGGGAGAGATTTCACACTATCGAACGAGAGATTAGCACAGATTTTGGGTGTTACTACTGCGCCAACTGCTGGTTGGATTGATGTATGCAAGGGAGAGGGCCCTGTGGCTTTTTGGATGGCATCTACTAGGGTGCCTTTTGAGGCCAAGAAGGGCCAGTACAATTCCAGCATTCGCCATCCTGCATTACGACTGATTCACAAGGCTCTGGCGAACACCTTCTTTGCACAAGCTGAGGTCAACAAGATCTCGCTTAAAGATATGTCATTTCAGTGGTGCCTGACGCCAGAGAGCCCAGTGGTTCCAGGTTGGGTGGATCTATTTCTGATGAACTACAAGGATATCCTGGACAAGCGCAGTAAGGCAACCATTAGCTTTGGGGGTCTTATCACCCTCATAGCTCGCACATGCATCGATGTGAGCGTTGTCCATGAGGCTCAGCATGGCTCATTTCTGTATGATGAGGCCCAGCTGAGGAAAGCTGGCCACCTGGAGCGCAGAGCACCGATGTGGATCTGGAGGGCAGGCCATCAAGGGAGGATTCAGTTGAGATTGCCCCGTCCTCTCCCTTTTGGCCCTACATCAGCTGATTTTTATATGGGAGATGAGATGGATGAGGATGATGATGATGATGAGGAGGAGGCTCATGATGCTGAGCAGGAGGATGCTGAAGATGTTCCCAGAGTTCAGACGGATTTCGTAGGTAGTGGAGCTGGACCTTCTGGCACAGCTGGAGGTGCTGGTCCAGACTACTACTCGCTGGAGCAGAAGATGGCTGATATGTATCTCCAGCAGAACACTATGTGGGAGCATCAGCAGATGATGTCGCGTCATCAGGACGCAATGTGGGAGCACCAGCAGCGGATGTCCCAACGCCAGGACGTGATGTGGGACCAGCAGCAGCAGCTATATGTGGAGATTGACGACATTCGTCGTGATGTACGTGGCTTGACTTCTCACCTGGAGGATGTCTCCGAGGGCCAGGCATCAATCAGACGGATGCAGGAGCAGATATGGCAGAGGCAGGAGGACTTCTATCGATTCGCCTATCCACAGTTTCCACCATACCCGCCGCCGCCACCACCGCAGCAGTGAGCATGTCAGTTGTTTCTTTTCTTTTCCCTTTTATTTTTATTTTCATGTTTTTGTTCTCTTTTCTGCATTGAGGACAATGTCAGAACTAAGTGTGGGGGAGAAGACTTGTAAACTCTCTGTATTTTGGTTCTAAGTTGCACTGCATTTTAACTTTTAAGGTTGCATGTTTATTTCTATTGGTTGTATGCATATTTAGTTTCTACCATTATTTCTTATTCTAAAAAAAAATGAAAAAAATGAAAAAAAAAAGTGTTTTAGTTCTTGCATTATTAGGAAATGGTCTTATTTCCCCATATGGATGTCGTTTGGCCTCTAATTTTTCTATTGAGATTTATGCCCCATGATGTGCTTGGATTGTTGAAGCCTTTGATATATGTTTTCTATACTATTTGGTAGGCATGATTGATTAATGATTGAGCACATAAAATCTTGATTTTTTGGGTGATCTTGAAGTTCTAGACATGACCTGGTGAGCTTATTTTGGCCTATTCAGGACTACACTTTATTGAGTCCTCTTGCTTGTTGTGTGTACTCTCTTCAATTACTTCCTCTCTGACTTGCATTTAGATATCTTTTTCAAGGCTGCATATTATGATTTCTGCACATGACTTAAACATGATTGATGCACCTTTATTAGCCCTATTTGACTCTATTCCCACCTTACATATTATCCTCTGCTTGAAGCCAGTTTGAGCCTAATTGCCTATTCTTTTATAGCTCCACAAGATTTTTCCATAGCCAATGATAGGCTGACCGCATCCGGGAATTTAGGACTAGTTGGTGAATATCTATAGTGTGGATGATGGTTTGTATTGGTGGATTGTATGTTTGAGGTGTATTTATGAGATGTTTGATTCCTGCTAGCATATTCATTACTTGGGACCTAAGGAGGATAAAATTCACTTAGGGGCAAAAGTCAAGGAAAATCATTTGATATAGCATGAATGAATGAAAAAAAAAAGAGAAAAGAAAGAAGAAAAGAAAAAAAAAAGAAAAAAGGAATGAGTTGAGTATGGTTTCTAAAGTTTTATGCTTGAGATTGGTGTTGTTTGGCATTATAGTGATATGGTATGAGGAGTTTATGAGTGGTTTTATGATTTGGTAGCTTCCTTAGTTCCCGGATTATGAGCACCAATTGACCAAAATTGTTCCATACCTTATATGTTCTACCTTGGCCCCATTACAACCCAATTGAAAGACCTCATGATTTTTGTTGTGTGTAGAGTCACCAGCGGTGGAGATTTAGAACACTGGTGCAAGGCTCTTGTAGCTAAGTTTTTGAAGATTGAGTTTTGAGCGTAAACATTTAAACCTAAACACTTGAGCGAGAGTGAAACACATATCCTTTGTGAGGTCTAGAATGAATATGGTTGCCTGATTTCATTGATTATTCCAATTGTGTGCTATGATGTTATTAATCTTTTGTGTTTGCTAGTTTTCATGCACTTAAAGAATATTGAGGTGTGGATACATGAACTGCTATTCTGTGGGGCTGCAGAGTTAAGTTTTCTATTGCTTGAGGACAAGCAAAGGTTCAAGTGTGGGGGAATTTGATAGAGCATATTTAGTGTTGCATAATAGAGTGCATTTAGCATAGTTTAGTTGTGAATATTGCATATATTTAGTTGAATTTACATAATCACTTGTTGAGTTAGAAGAGGCGGAATCTACATGATTTTATGGTTTATTTCAGGTAAAGTAGATTGGACGTGAAATGAATTGGAAAAGAGCAAAAACAAGTTACAGAAATACATAGGAGCTGTTGGAAACAAAGAAGAAGAAGCTCGGAAGAATCGCAGGCCGCCCCGTAGTATCGCTGGCTGCCCCGCGGCTCGAAGGGAAATGGAGGATTTCGCAAAATCGTCGGCCGCCCCGCGGCCCCTGCAGAAACTAAACATTAAATCCGGATTTTTACTTAGGGTTTGATCTAGTTATTTCGGCCGACTTTCAAAAGACTATTTAAAGCTTTTCTAGTTATTATTTCATTAACCTTATGCACATTATTCCATTGTTGAGAGCGCCGTTGAGCATGAGCAACTAAACTCTCAAGGTTTCGCCTACAGTTTGGATCTTTAATTGTTGAATTGTGAGTTTCTTAATCTAGTTCTTATTCCTATTGCAATGTTTTGACTTCTTTGTGCTTAATTGCTTGAATGTGTTTTATTCTCTCTAGCCTGATCAACTAGTTAGAGTAGATTCATTCAATTGCTAGGGTTTTGCATATTCCTCGTAGCGAACCTTAATCCAAGTGGCAATCATATCCCTTTTGGACTCGTATGACTAATTGGATGTGTAGGAAGTTGAATATATGTTAAATATCGACTCGTAGCTTGATATTGCATGTACCTTGGTTAATTCATATTCTTAATGCTATCTCTAGGTTAAATCTTAACTGTGTTAGGGTTATTTAGAGATAAGGGTTGCTAGGACTCGTAGGACTAGTAATTTACATAAGATCTGGACAAGGACATTGATAGGAAAAGACAAGAATTAGAGGCTGAAACAAGGATCGAATTCATCAATCGAAGTGATAAATTATAGGTGAACCTATTTCTCTCCACTGCATTCTACAATCTATTTACTTTGTTTGCTTACTTCTGCTTTGATTAAAAGGCGGATCTTTTTCACACCCCAAAACCCCCATATTCTTACTAGCGATTAGAATTGATACTTGAATTGAATAGATTTCCCTGTGGATCGATCTCTTGCTTACACACTATACTAGTTGTGAGTTTGAGTATTCTTTGGCAAGAACAACGACAGGTTTTCCTCTTGTCAGCTGCCATGCTCGAATCGAGCGGCCGGAGGCGGATGCAACGACGGCCGAATTGACTGGTCTTGAACCACGAATCCTTCGTGATTTCTTCGATGCTTAGCCTGGATTTTGGATTCGGATCCAGTAGAGAGTAAATCTTAGCCCCTCGCACATCCTCGATCTCCTCCTCCCCCAATCGGAGAATTTCAGATCTCATCCTCGATCTCCTTCCTTCAAATCCGAGATTCAATTCCGCCATTGATGAAGCCGAGTAACCATATCTTCTTCCTGATCTTCACCATGGAATTCGCCGAGATGCTGGAGGACGTCAAGCGGTGGCGCCGATATGCTGTAGGCCGGCTTCGGACAGGGAGGACGTCAAACGGCGGCGACAGCGATGAAGATGGTGGTGGTTGTCGGCAATGGGTGATGGCGGTGAGAGCAGTGAGGGCAAGATCTATTTTAATTTGGGGGAGAAAGGGAAAAAAATAAGGCAGGGGCAAAATTGGAAAAAATGGACACTCACCTATTATTTCAACCCTTTTGTCATAGGGCTTAAATTTTAGCCACCAAAAGGACACTTACCAAAAAACCCCTAAAAACTTGAATCAAACATATTCTTATTTTATTTGATAATAATTTGTTCCAGGGCTCCTATTATTTCAATTTATTTTTTATTTGCTCTTAATTCTATATCGAACTATTATTAGAGAAGCTTAAAATAGATGAAGTGGCACACTTCCCTTATTTCTACGGCTCCTAGGCAATCATAATATATATTCTATACTCCCTCCGTCTCAAATTAAATGTCGTTTTACTTTTCAGCACGTTTTTTAATAAGCGAAAAAATCTATAAAATATTATTTTTTTAATTAATTTTTTTATATAATTTGATACTTAGTAGTAATAAGTATAAAATTATATAAAAAAATTAATTAAAATAATAATATTTTATAGATTTTTTCGCTCCTTAAAAAGCGTGCACAAAAAGACAAACGACACTTAATATGAGATAGAGGGAGTATCTAATTATTATTAGAGAAGCTTAATAGACGAGGTGTCACACTGGGCTCCTAGACAATTACAATTAAACTTCTGTAATTGTTTCAATACTTTGAAATTAGTTGGATGAATTGTTCTGGTTTTCCTTAGCCATCCACAATTTTGAAGTCTTTAGAAACTAATTCAGACTCAGAGGCAATTGAAATGGAGGCCATCAAGCGACTGATGTCGTCTTATTTTAACATAGTCGTGAAAACTATCGAGGACTTTGGTTCCAAATGTAATGGCCCGAGATTATGATTCCCGAGTTACGTTTCGAGGGACGAAACCCCTCGTTGGGATCTTGCGCCCCGAGTACAGGTTGAAGGTTTGAAATCGAAGATTTGTAGTTTAAAGTAGGATTTCGCACCCAAATCCGGAAGGTCTGTTGGAGACCCCGAGGTAAACCCCTGTACCTGTCCTAAGTCTACAACGCGGGAAATCATTTATCATGCAAAGGGCATAAGTTCAGAAAATGATACAACCAGTGCCACGGCAGAGCCGGGTCAAAACGGAGTATAAGTAGGGAGAAATCCCAAAAGCATGAATCTGGTGAAGTCAGGTTTCAAACACTTACTCTCCGCCATATGAATAGACCCCGTCATAACAACACAAAATCAAGCAGTGTATCGGGTACCTAAAACTATACCACCAAGTCAGGCCAAGAGTTCGCCCGCGGGTCCTCTGACCGCGCTGAGGACATATAATACGCCTATACCTAGAATAAAGATGCCTTCATGCAGTACTGGAACATTAACCACACTATCATGTTCCTAACTCATATGTGCAGAATATTAAGTAAGGCCTTAACAAAGAATACCAAGTGGTATATCCCTCTTCTACCACCACCCCCCCTTCCAGGTAGGGTGGAGACTGGCCAGTTCGATTCAATAGCATCTCAAATCTCATCATCATATCGTATCTCATCATCATATCGTGGATCTTGCGAAAAGAAAATAAAAATGCTGATAATAGTAAAGGTGTTCCAACGACCCGAATGACTCAGGACGAACCCGATGGAGCTGGGCTGTCCTATGACCCTATCAAGGATTCTAGGACTCATAGATAACGGCCGTTCTGTATTCAAACGCATACAGAATAAGAATGCTCATTCGTAAATGCAATTCCTAAGCATGATACTACATGGCATGCTCTTATGCATATGAAACACCTACATACTATATGACACATCAGGCAGGAGGTACTGGTTACTGAGTAAGCCCCGGAGGTACTTACCTGGCTAGCAGATCGGCAACAGAACAATCCATCACACAGTATTCACAATCACAGAGTATCACCTAGTACATAATGGAATATACAAAAGCCTACATCTAACTATTAAGCAATCAAGCACACCTCAATCAATAGAACAAGTAACATATTATGAAAGTCATTTTATCGCATCATCCGCTCCTCAAGACCACATCGTTCTCCATAAATCATTCAACCAATTCTGCATGTTCATATACATCATTTCTACATATACCTCAACGGTTCATCAAAATCATAAGACATAATTTGTGTGATATAAAATCCTACTAGATCGTCATAATTATCCAACATTTAATCTCATATAATAATTCACCACAAGTCATGCTATTAGTCATACATATCATACTGTTAGTCAAACGATCATATTATCATGCTAGTTAGTCATCGAATAAGTCTTATTCTCAAGTTAGTTTCAAAACCGTTTCAAATCCCAGTTAAATAGTTAAGTATTCCGACCCTTAAAATACTCGCCGAATTCCCTTTTAAATTTATTTATTAGACTACTTTCCAACCTTGAAATTCTTTTCCAAATTCTTTATAAATCTTTAAGTCCCAATAATATATTTTAAATCTCAAATAGTATTACATGATATTTTAATTACCATTTATTTAACACTTTTATAAATTATTTTCAAATCCCCTAAAATCCCGACCATTTTTATTTAATAAATCAACCCTTATAATTCTCCCAAAATATAATAATTTATCTTTCAAATCCTCAAATACTATTATAATATATTTTAATTACCGCTAATTAGTTAAATAATAAACGGATAACCCGAACCGTACCGAACCGAACCGAACCCGCTTAAATAAATCCCAACCCGGTAATCCCAATCTCAACCGGTTCCATACTAAACAAAAAATATGATAAAAAAGGAAGGAGGGCCCCACAAGACCACATCATCGTCCTCTTCCTCCCGAATTCGAAAGGAACGTCCCGCGCCCGCTGGCTCTGCTCGCTCCCGCCGGCTCGCCTGCACCCGCGCCCGCTTGCTCGCCTCTCCTGCTCGCTGGTTGCCTCTCACCCGCGCTTGCTGCTGCTCACGTCCGCTGCTGCTCTCTCCCGCCCCTGCTTAGCTCACCTCGCACAGCTCGGCCTCGCTGCTGCTCCTCGCCTCGCACACTACGCCGGAGCTCTCACCGGAGGTCCCGAACCCACCCGACTTCCCTCACTCGACTCTCGCTCACCCCCCTAGTTAGTCTAAGCATCGAAAGGTAGCATGAAATCGAACGAGAAAGGAAAAGGAGGCTCAGGGGTTTACCGACGTGTTCGCGACTTTGGAGCTCTCGATCGGAGGTTCGAGCATCGTCGAAGGCTTGCGATGGGTCGTCGGACCTGCGTCGGACATGGGTGAGCGTGATGGTAGGTCTCGAGAGTGGTTTGGATCGGAAACGAAGGAGAACGGCTTACCGAAGTAGCGAAGCACGCTCAAACAAGGGAAGGAGCTTCGGTGGATCGACGGCGGCTCCGGCGGCTTCTGGGCGGCATCGGGGTGGCGGTGAACGTCAAAGGAGGTGACTCATGGTGCTATGACTCCTACTCTTCAAGGAGAAGGAGGGACGAAGGTGTGATCGACGGGGATTGAAATGTTGATGGTGGTGACGATTTGGTGATGGTGGTGAGCTGAGATGGGAGCAGAAGAGCAACGATGGGAGTTGGTGATGGAGAATGGTGAAGGAGGTGATGGCGTGGAGACGGTGGTGATGATGAATGAAGATGGAGCAGGGATGGTGATGAAATAGACAGTAGGGGATGGACACTGCAGGGTAAGGTAGGGAAAGGTAAGGGAGGTTGAGTGGGGAATTGGTTAAAACTTTAGTCAAATAAATACCCGAAAGTAATCTCGAAATTAGTTCCCAAATGTTAGTTTTTCCGACTCCCGCTTTCTCGATCAATTAGATTATTTTTAATCAAGAAGGATATCGTCATCCGATAATTATTTTCAATTTTCGAGGTAAAAGGACGGAAATCGTTCGTCAAATTTTATATTACAGTCGGAATCCGCTAAACGAGCTTTTAATTCGATTTAAATTCATTTTTAATTTCTTTTTTCCGAAGAAATTAGGATTTGAAAATCCGAGTCTTTACACCCAAAGCTATCATGCACTTCTTGGTTAGTACTTTGCGATGACCTTGCTATTCTACTCTTATATTTCTCTACAACCATACAAACAGAAATGCTAAAACTATTTCTAAGTTATGGTGGTTAGATATAGATTTTTGTAGACATGTCCAGGTGAATCATATAAGGCGTGAGCTTCACATTGTCTTGATTGAAAAACTTTACAGGTGAGATAGACAACCATTTACTAGAAAATTAAAATGCAAATCAATGGGCATTATCGGACAAATTTGTTTATCAAGGAACCAGAGGATGTGGAAGTTAAAAGAAAGCGTGCTCGAGAGAGTCTGCGAGTTCTCCAACAAGAATTCTAGGTGACCCATCAGCAATTTCTTCAACTGCATCTGCACTGAGATAAAATTTGGAAAATGAACTTGCATATTAGCCCAAAACAGAAAATGCATCATATTGAAACTTAAAACTTTCAGGATATAATGTGGATTCTTTTTCCGTTCCTATCTTAGAAAAACTAAAATACTTTAACATTTTCTAACAGATCCGACATTGCTTGGAAGGATTCAAGATCGGACATTGTGTATTATTTAAATATTATACAGTTAACTTTATCATTTTCTAACAACTAATATGTGTATTTTTTTTACGGGCCATTGGCGCGGGTATAGGACTAGTATCTTCTGAAAATATATCTATATCTAATCATATTGGATCAAATTTTATCTTATGTATATATAGATATATTGATTAAATAGAGCTAGAATAAAAATTTATCTTATGCATATATTTTAAAATTAGTTAATATCTTCTAAAAATATATCCATATCTAATCAAATTATGCATATATAGATATATTGATTAAATAAAGTTATAGCAAAATTTTATCTTATCATTTTATCTTATGCATATATAGATATATTGATTAAATAGAGTTTGGATAAAATTTTATCTTTTGCATATAATGATTATTTCAAAAATTTGTGATTGGTTCATACAATTACGATTAAGGAAAAACTGTCATGTGTCTCAGACGACTTCTCCTTTATTATATATAACTAATTTAGTGCCCGCACTTTTGTGCGGTTTTTTTTTCAAATCGATATATTTATTATTTAATATTAGTAAATATATTTAAAAAAATTCTAAATAAACTCTAAACTCTAGAAAGACATTAATAGTTAATTTGTAAATTATAATTATAGAATAGAAATTTGTACATTACTCACCTCGAAAACTATAACGTTTGAGTAGGGTAGAAAAACACAAATTGAACTAAATCAAGTCGATTCTCAAAGTTTTGCTTTTAAACTATCTTATAAACAAACAATTGCATGCACATACTAATTAAGAGCCAATTCGAATAAATTATAAACAAACAAACAAAGTAGAAAGATAAAATGCTAAAAATTAGATCGATGACAAGATTGCAAGAAATTTAAAATAAATTATAATGATCAATAAAAACTTACAGTGAAGAAGACACATTGATGGAGAGATGATCTAATTTATAGAATTGAAGACACAAATGTATTTTTGTATACGAATCTTATTGAAAAGATTCAATATAGATTTTGTTAGTTATTTAAGTTTATCTGAATTGTTATTCAAATTCAAAATTGCAATAATATCCAATTCAAAATAATTTTAATGAAATTAATAAAAAAGAAATTTAAAAAAAAATCAATCGGTTAAGATTTAAGGAAAAATGAATGAATAAATTACATATTTAAATAAGTAATTTGATTTATAATAAATAATGAAAAGAAAACCAATTTGAATTTTGAAGTTATTTAAGTTTATCCGAATTGTTATTCAAATTCCAAATTGCAATAATATCCCATTCAAAATAATTTTAATGAAATTAATAAAAAAGAAATTTAAAAAGAAAATCAATCGGTTGAGATTTAAAGAAAAATGAATTAATTAATTAATTACGTATTTAAATAAGTAATTTGATTTATAATAAATAATAAAAAGATACCCAATTAGATTTTTAAAGTTATTTAAGTTTATCCGAATTATTATTCAAATTCAAAATTGCAGTAATATCAAATTCAAAATAATTTCAATGAAATTAATAAAAAAAATTAAAAAGAAAATCAATCGGTTAAGATTTAGGGAAAAATGAATTAATTAATTAATTACGTATTTAAATAAGTAATTTGATTCATAATAAATAATAAAAATAAAACCAAAATTAGATTTTGTTAGTTATTTAAGTTCATCCGAATTGTTATTCAAATTCAAAATTACAATAATATCCAATTCAAAATAATTTTAATGAAATTAATAAAAAGTATTTTAAAAATAAAATCAATCGGTTAAGATTTAGGGAAAAATGAATTAATTAATTACTTACGTATTTAAATAAGTAATTTGATTTATAATAAATAATAGTTTATTAAAAATTGAAAAATACCTAATTGGTTAATATTCCTATGCTAAAGGAGAAGGCGTCACATCAATATATAAAATCCAATCGAGACCAAAACCTAATTGACACCTTCAATTTCGAATACATGATTAGATCGGACAGTGTAAACAAACTAATAAATATTTAAACACAATTACCTTTTCATCTATCAAAATCATGTCAATCGAATGAAGTTTTCCAAGATCATTGTAGCTTAGGGACCTAGACATTCTTAATACGCGAACAATAATATTCTATAAGATTCGTGTGGTGTTTAGGTGTTGTGGTAATAACTCGTCCAGGTAATGAAATTTTTTAGTGTTACACTCTTTTTCATCGTCTGGAAAAAAAAAGATTAATTCAAACGCATAAACTCCAGAATGAACTCCATAACGATCGAAACTAATCCACACAAACAAATAAACTAAATAAAAAAAATGTGAAGGAATTTAATCAAAACGAAACTAATCCACACAGACGTGATTGAAGAACTCCATCATCAATTGATTTAACTCAGTCAAACCGAAATGAATCTCACAAACGCATAAACTAAAATAATATTTAACGTACGTATCTTTTTTTCGATGCTTCCGATTATTATTCTCTATGGAAGCCTTACTTTTAGTATTTGTCATTATGAGTAACTCGGTTGAAAATAAAATCTACCTCAACCTCAAGTGGTCAACCTTACCTTCCTTTATACGGAGTATCTTTCAATTAGAGAATCAATTACAATCAGCTAAATTCATTTGCAATCAATTACGCATTGGGGGTGTATGTAAATGAAATGAAATCGTAACAACGTGATCCAATCGTAACCGATCGGAAAATTAATTAATGAATTTATTAAATGAAATGAAATCGTAACAACGTGATCCAATCGTAACCGATCGGAAAATTAATTAATTAATTAAATGAATTGAAATCGTAAAAAGTGATCAAATCGTAATCGATCGGAAAATTAATTAATTAATTAATTAACCACTTGCCCTGATCCAAAATCATAACCACCAGAGATTCGACAAAATCCTATCGATAAATTCTAAACTTTAATTAATAAATACTCTAATTACTTAAATATCCAATTATTTAATTAACAAATTCAAAATAAAAAATAAAGAAATCCTACTTTAATGGAGAAGCTGCCACATGTCGTAGGCGACTTCTCCTTTAGTATTATAACTAGTATAGTACCCGCACCTTGTGCGGGGTTTTGTAGTTTATCAGATTTTATAAATATGTAATAATTACTTATAACACAATATATGATTGACATTGATCGAACTCGCTTCAGATGATTGACATTGAACTCAAAACCATCTTATTTTTTCTTTTAGAAAAAAAGAGTTAATTATCACATTGAATAATAACTTTCATAAAAGATTAAAAAGAATTAATTAATAATAGTCATTGCTTATACATCATAGGTGATGAAGGATATGTAAGTACTACATATGAACTAAAGAATGTATTAATTATCACATTGAATAATAACTTTCATTTTCATAATACATGTTGATAAGAAATAAATAACATAATGTGAGCATGTTATACGATTTGCAATGTTTAAAATAAAATCATTTTTAATATATTAGGTCAAAGCACGAATAGTTAGCTTAGTGTCTTAAAACATATGACAAATAAACAAAAAATGAATGAAAGTCTTTTGGATATTAAGTAGAGGAAAAAAAGTAAGTAGAGGAAAAACCATCAGACAAAATGGGGAGTGGGAATCGAGCTCATAAACTATTGATAATGAAAAATTTTGATTCATATTTGATATTTCAAAAGACTTTAATTTGCCTCATATCAATAAGAAGCTAGTTTTCAACGTATGACTATCATGTATTATTTTAAGAAGCTAGTTTAGTATCCACACCTTGTGTAGGTATTGATATAAAATTAGTTTTATATACATGTAGCACGCTACATATATATAATACAAAATTTGAACTATTAATTATTTAGTTAAAATATAAGTATGAATTATATAGTAAAGGATAATAATTTTAAGTTATCTCAAACTAAATTTTAAAATACAATATAATATACATAAAAAAATAATTTTTTTAAAATTATCCAAATTTTATAACATAATTTATTTTAAAAAAATTATTTATAATATTTTTCCAAAACTTTCATATATTGTATTCGATCTGCCATTTATTTCATATTCTCATTTTTTTCAACTTAATCCTATTTTTCAAAAAGAGATGTTTGACACCCCATATATTTTACAACTTTTTAAAAAAAATTTAACTCATTCAATTAACTAAGCATATATCTTTTTTCAAATCCAAGTATATTATTGAAATATCCTCTTTCTTTCATATTCTATTAATTATAACATATATTAAAAAAGGTAATGATACCATTTTCATTTTATTGTATTACTAATAGTTGTACATATAATTGAAAAAATATATGTACAAATATTTGAATAATTTAACTATGGAATCGACCATCATTTACATTTGTACTCATCAATGTCATCAATTTATTGCAAAGATTTGTTAAAATCAAATCATAATTAAAATCATTAAATAATATATATAATTAAAAATTCAAACTAATTAAATACTCCATTCGTTAATTAAAACATATCGTTTTAGACATTTGCACACTTTTTAAGAAAGCAAATAAAAGCAAATAAAAATACTCTTATACCCCCAATTATTACTTTACTTTTCCACTTTATTGAAAACAATTGAATCACTCATCTTCTAATTGATTTGAATAAAATATTTATTTTTTCAAATCTTCATTCATTTTCTTGTTTCATTTGAAAATAAAAATAAGAAAAATATAATAAAAAAGAGTCTAGGTTTAGATTAAAAACTATATAATAAGTAAATTATACTAACTAAAATAAACTGGAAAAAAATTAATTAATGGGATTTAACCTAAAAACTTTTATTTACAAAAGCATAATAGATATATAATAACATATATTGATAATTTTATATTTAATAATTAGTATTTTAAAAAATTAAATATCAACTTAGTTAATTTTTAAGGGTTAACATCAAACAGTCCATCAATTGTTTATCACTTATTTGATTTCGTGACCATACTCATTATGGTCCATAATTAGTCAAGTAACTCCTACAAACATTAATCCAAGTACTTAAAGTCAAATTTTGATTCTCATGTGAGATCGTAACCCGATATACATCGTTCCACTATTCTGTCTTCATTCGTTGAAAATTAAGATATTTCATTACTATATTTTTTTTATCAGTTTCATCCCATAGAGTTTGATCAAACGTATAGCGGATTGGTTGAAATAAACTAGTATCAATTACCCATGAACTAATTTTCTCGGCCCACTAGGGTTTCACTCGACATTGAGTGTGGTTCAGTTGATATCGAGTCATCCAATTGATCTCGATTGGTCTTGTGGTGTCGAATGGCCTCTTTCTTCTCAGCTTCAAGTGTGGACTGTGTGGACTCGACGTCAAGTCATCTTCACTAGACGTCGAGTGGATCATCAGTGGCTTGCTTTGTCCAACACTTAGCCAAATTCAACTTCACTCTAGTAGATGTCGAGTCAACTCACTAGACATCGAGTGAAATTCCGGCCAGCTCGGGTCCTTTTCTTCCAAATTGCTACAAAATGTCTCCGATTCCTGCGAAATCAAACATAAACTAGTGTAGATCTCTATATATTGCAAATAAACATAAATCACACAAATCTCATACTTTCCCAACCCAAAAGCATAAAATATAGACATAAATTGGAATAAAAGTAAGTACAGAACATGGTAAGATAGGCGCACATCACAATGTATTGTACACATCAATGTGGGGTCGAATCCTACATAGGCTACAAATCTTTGTTTTTGTTTATACTTGCAATTGACATTCATTAAGAACCTCCATTTATTCTTATTGATGGAACTGAATATATTGCATTGAAGGACGTCAAAAGATGTTGGGGCTGTCTTGGTAGCTGGAAGGAGATGTTGAGGTTGTAGTGAGAGTGCGAGGGAACTTAAAATGTTTATACACAAAGATATAAGGTTGTTTTCTAATCAAGTGCTAATGCAAGAAGCCATGGACAATGCACATGATGTAAATTAGCTGTTAGAAGAAAATTAGATGTTACCTCCACGCGAAATACCTTAGCTTGGTAGGAATAACCACTCCAACTCTAGCAGAACTATTGAATGTAAAAATTTATGGAAAGTGAAATTACTGAATTAAGAAGCAATTAATGCATTTTTTTCAATGATGTACAATGGGGTAATGTATTGTATCTGAGATGTATGAAAACTTAAATCACAAACATTTCTTTAATAATCATATGGGAAAGAATGTCAAATTATTTTCTCAAATTAAGTGAACAAATTACTTAAATGTTTAGAGAATTCAATAAGCCTATGTAGGAGTTGAACCCACGTCCTTGTGCATGTTGTGAGGAGGAAATCAAGTATGAAATACAACAAAATAGATCAAACCAGATTTAGGCCCACGCAAATAATTACAAGACTCCTCCAATGCAGTAAGAGAAAGTCAGGATCGAATCCACGAGGAAGCGTGTCAGTGGATCCTAGGTAGCTGTAAATCTCACAGAAAAGCAACAGAAAGACAGAAACAAAGAAACAAAGAAACAAAGACAAACGAAAGCAGAAACAAAGCAAAGACAGAAGCTTTACTCGATCTCGACCAGGGCTAACTCGAGATCGACAACAAAACTGGACAACAGAAACTAAGAAATCACAGTAGATAGCAAACCCGGCAAGGGCAACTCGATCTCGGCAACACCTACCTCGAGATCGACGACAAATAGTAAAAACAGAAATTGCAGAATCGAAAACAGAAACAGAAACTCAACTCGACGTAGACAAGAGCCAACTCGAGATCGACTAAGGTCTACTCGATCTCGACAAGCCTCTCCTCTATCTCGACTAAAAATGCAGAAAATATAAATTCCAGATTCGAACACAGATTTCAGAATTTCGACAGAAATAAACTCAATATATGAAAAACTTCCAAAGCCAGGGTATCAACGCCACAACAATAACCATGCAAAGTAACATATAAAGGCATAAAAGATCATGCTTTCCATTAAAGTAACTTTCGTTACTAACAAATAGGCATATAGAGGCTTTCGCATAAACCCTAATTGTTACTAACCCTTTTCACATAGTCAATCCAAGTTGTATTAAGATCACTTTCGCTTCAATAACACAAACAAGGATCACCTTCAACTCTCGCAAAAGAATCATGCTCATAGGGATAGAAGACGAATTGCATAACAAGATCTGACCTTTACCGCATCACCTCACATGGCCATCGTCGGGCTCACCCCAGCCCCAGAAGTGGGTGGACTACTCGCTCTTCATCATCAAGAAAGACATCAAATAACAAAAGAAACTAACTTGCATTGAATTAAATAAAGAAAGCTTACAACCAACAAGACAAATCCGCTTTCGCCTTTCCACTTTGCTTGCCACAAACTTTCTCTCTCTACTCCTACTTACTTGAATGGAATTGTGTGTAATTGAATATATGAAAAACTAGCCCCTAGGGCTTTATTTATAGCCTTCTATTCCTTGCTATTCAAGGATGGAAATATATATCTTTATCTAAATCTATATCTAAAGGCTTAAAAGATAAATAAAAGTAACTTAGGAATTAAATCAAAAAAGGGAAATTCTATCTAAAGAGCAAAATCTTCCATGTGTTGATAGTTGTGGATAGATGTTGATAGATCTCGGATATCTCGGACTCCTTCGGCCCCAAGGAAAGCCAAACCGCGTAGGATTCGTCAAACCGCATAACGCGCTCCCGGACACGGCTCGTCGATCTCGACTAGGGCTAGTCGATCTCGAGTAGGACTGGCGTCGACTTGGGCTGGCTGGCTTGGTCGGGTAGCTCTGCTCGACAAGGCTCGGATTGGTGCTCCTTGGCTCCTCGATCTCGACTAGCTTTACTCGAGATCGAGTAGAGTTGGCTCGGCTTCTCCGTCCTCGGCTTCTCGGCTTGTCTCAACTTGTCGACTCCGGACATGGAGTCTAGGCGTGGTCGATCTCGACAAGAGGTACTCGAGATCGACTTGGCTTTCGGAGTCGGGTTGTCTCTGACTCAGTGTCCTCGATCAGCTCTGCTCGACCAGGTGTGCTCGGACAGCCTTTGTCGAGATCTAGTAAGTGTACTCGAGATCGAGTACAGTTCTCTCAGCTTTCTTCTCTGTTCTTAAAACGCACTTTCCCGAGTCCTCGTTCGTCGGATTGACGCATATGACCATGCGTTGGAAAGACCTTTCCGAGGGCTACAACTCTCATGAAGACATCAAAGCTTGATTCAGAACGAAGAATGGTGAAAAATGGTCTTTTATCCAGCTGCACCATTCTTAGCTTCTCCATGAGTTTCCTTTAAGCTCCAAAGTGCGTCCGATTTCTACGAAATATAAAAAAAACTTGTGTAGACCTCCATATATTGCAAATAAGTGTAAAATACACCGATTCTGTATTATTCTAACCCAAATGCATGCAATGTATGCAGAAATCGATATAAAAATAAGTGTAAAACATGGCAAATTAGGCTCACAACAAACACCCCATACTTAAGCTTGCTTGTCCTCAAGCAATACTTTTAATTGTCATTCAGAGGAAGAAATCAAAACTCTCAACATATTAGATTCATTCTTATATAACCCTGCAATCAATTACCATCCTCGAAAAGGTACTAGTGTCACAGATCCATGCATGTGCAAATATACAAAAGCAACATCTACTCACAAAAGGAGGGTTGTGCAAAAACAATTCATGTGACAAAGCATTAATAATCAAGAGGACTTTAATTTAAGCTCAATAAGGAGTAGATTGGTAAAAGGCTAAAGGTGGGCAGTTTTTGGCAATGTGGTGTTAATGATCCGGGGAAATGGAGTATTTCCAAACGGAATTTCATACCACATTCTTTCTCATAAGATTCATCACCTTTCATAATGCTTTTTTCAATAATAATGCTTTTACCTCTCTAACCTCAGCACTGCCTTCTCGCGAGTCGCAAACATGGGTGTCATGAATGGCCCCGAATACTTAGTGCGTCGGACTCCTTACCTGGTGTCCCATCTCGCCAAACTATTATCTCAGCGAGCAGGGTCGATCTTTGATCGGATTTTCTTTCACTCATTAAATTTTCCATATATTTCAAACAATTCCGCCAAACTCCAATAATGATAACAACAACACAATCACCATATGATATCTCCATAATGTAACATCATTCTCAACATAATCCCCGGATAGGGAATAAGGTAAAGAATGGGCAATATTTAGATCATGTGGAGCAATAATATGAAATAAGGCATAATATGGCTTTTGTGATGCATAAGCATAGGTAAGGCTAGGATTTCAAAATATGAGCATATATGGAAATATAAAGTCCTCCATCATTTTATCATGCAACATGTCAAAAGCAATATCAAATTTTACCCCCTTTCATGGTTTTCAAGAAAATAATGCACTTCATTGTGACTTCCCTTTACTAGGCAATTTCATGCTATATCTCTAATGAATCCAATTTTGCATCGTCGAGTTCAATTAAAGCTTCCATGACATTAATCAAAAATTTCAATGGGGGTCATTTTTCTCAAACTTTTGGAAAACATGTATGTGTGCACATAAATCAATAATGAATTCCAAAATAGCCATGTATAGCAATTCAAGAAATAAACCTTAAATATGCACACATAATGTCAAATATGGAAAATATGCATAAAGTGAGCCCTTCCCCCACCCCATACTTAAATATTACAGTGTCCTCACTGTATAAAAACAAGGGTAGAGACAGAAACTCACTAGACAGGTGTGCAGAGCCTCTTAATTTTGAATGAAAGAATCGCATGGGCCGAGTCTGAATATAGTTTGCTTCTATCCATGTTCCTGAAAAGTGTAGAAGACATATACCTACAATAGAAAAACTAAAAGTGTTCAAAAATCAAAAACAAGCAAAACAATGTCCAAAACTAAATGTCTATGTACAAGCTCTAGATTTTATAGTCGCTAGGCCGACTTTCCATTAAGCTCAAGGTGGCTTCTGCAGGGGCCATGTAGCTTGGCCTTCAAATAGGACTCCATTCTTGTCCATCAGCTGCAATCCTCCAGAGTGGATTTTGTGCACCACGAAAGGCCCCATCCTCTTCTTGTTGAATTTGTTAGGGAACCAATGATCCTTTCATTTAGAGACATAGAGCTTGTCTCCAACTTCATACTCCTTAGGCTCGTCATTGGAAATCCTACATAAGCGCACATACCAAGGCAAACCTCTCCCATGTATAGATAGATCTTTAATGGAAATAGGAGAAGAAAGATCCATACCCTGGCTTACCTTTGTAGAGACGGAATCGGGGACTACAGTGTTTGGTCGATCTCGAGTAGGAGTACTCGATCTCGACGAGGTTTCAGTTTCTGGAGGTGAGCTGCTCGAGGATGCAGGAGCTGGTGGTTGGTCGATCTCGACTAGCGTAGTCGATCTCGAGTAGGATTCGGCTCCTGGTGGTTTCAGCGTCGAGGAAGCAGGTGTCGGAGAAGCTTGGTCGATCTCGACTAGCATAGTCGATCTCGAATAGCCTGGCCTGTCTGGTGGAATCAGCGTCGAGAAAGGCGAAGCCGAGGCAGCGAGGTGGTGGTCAATGTCGAGTAGTGTACTCGATCTCGAGGAGCCTGGCCCTTCAGTGTTGCTGCTTGACGACGTTGGTGTTGGTGGAGGCTCCTGGTTTTGGTCGAGATCGACTAGGGTCCTCGATGTCGAGGAGTCTTGGTCAACCTTGACCCCATACTTGGTTTCTGTCAAGGCATCCGAAAAATAGTTAGTCCATAACGACGTACCTTGGTCTGTGTCGATTGGATTCTCTGTGTCCTCCTTTAGGATTGCCATGATCTCCTCCACCTGGGCTTCCATATCCCTCTTTTCCAGCTCCTCAGGGGTCATATTTCTTACCTTGGGTTCCCCGCAGGTGATGTAGCCAGCTGAGATAGATTTTACCTCTTCCATTGGACCTGTATGCCTTTCAGTTTTATTAAAGGAATACTCAACTACCTCATCGCTGATGTTGAAAGTGAGCACTCCTTTCCTTACGCTTATGTTGGCATCCACCGTTGCCAAGAAGGGTCTTCCTAGAATAATTGGACAAGCAGGGTCTTCTTGCATATCAACAACTAAGAAATCAGCAGGGACAAAGAATTTACCTACTTGTACTGGCACATTGTCCACCATGTCTGTTGGAATGACCACTGTGTTGTTGGCCATATAAAGTCTAGCATCCACAGGCTCTAGGGCACCTATCTTAATCTTGGACCAAATTGTTAAAGGCATTATACTCACACTAGCTCCAAGATCACATAAGGCATTAATTTTATATGGACCAAATCCAATGGTTATAGCTAACTTACCTGGATCTGGCCTCTTCTCCAGTATGTCCAAATGGCTGCACTCCTCTGTAATTTCAGCCATTGATCGCTTTTTGCTCAGAATCTCCTTTAGGAACTTGACATAGGATGTCATTTTATTGAGAGCTTCTGTGAAGGGGATGGTGACGTTGAGCTTTTGAAGCATCTTGATGAAGCGCTGAAATTTCTTTTCTGCCGGGTCCTTTGGAGATTTTGTGGGGAAAGGCAGCTTCTTTTTATGATTTGGAGCCAAAACAGACGTCGGAGGTGCTGCAGTTTTCTCGATCTCGGGCTGACCGTCCTCGATGTCGAGTACACCCTTGTCGATCTCGATCAGATTGGGTGATGTCGAGTTGCTGTGTAGTGCAGACGATGGTTTCTGTATTTTCCCCTCGAGATCGAGCAGGCCCTCCTCGAGATCGACCAAGCTCTGGTCGACGTCGACTAGCTGCTGGTTGACTTGCTGGTCTTCTTTGTTCTGCTGCTTTCCAACTTCTAGCTCTTGCAGTTGATGGCCACTTCTGAGTGTTACAGCAGCGATGTGTCCAGTCTTTCCCTTTGGATTTGGTTCTGAAGATCCTGGGAGTGACCCTGTCTGTCTGGGGACTCCTGCTGCTAGCTGGCCAATCTGTGTATCAACTGTTTTCCGCCATATATCAATCTCCCCAAGCCTAGAGTTGACGCCCTGAATCTGAGTATAGACTGAGTTGAAGGATTGCCTGGTTTCTGTATGATTCCTCCTTATTTCCTCCAATACAGTCTGTAGATCATCCTTTTTCTGGTCCCTTTCTGGATGTCCTGGAGCTCTGTAGGGCGGGGGGTTCCTAGGGGCACCTTGGTTCCATTGTGGTTGCTGAAACCTTTGGTCCCCCATGTAGCGATTGGGACCCCCTGCGTAAGCTGCCTCTTCATGGTATTCTGCCAGCCTAACTTGCTCTGTGTGTGGACACTCAGTAGTGGTGTGCCTTTGCGATCCGCATTCAATACAAGGCTGGTTGACAGAAAGGTACTTTACTTGTTTGAGGTGCTTCTTATTCTGGTCTCTCTAGTACTGCTCCCTAACATCTGGATCAATCTCCTTAGGGGGCTCATATAGGGGCCTGGATGGTGCTGGCCTGGCGTAGGGGTTCTCCTCATAGTTGACTGGAGTCCCATACTTGTTATCATAGTTGGTCAGCTTGTCTAGAGCAGCCCATGCGTCAGGAGGCGGCATTGTCAGATACTCATAGTGAGTATATGTGTTAATTCTGTCCTTTGCAGCCAAGTCCAGAGAGTTGAAGAAGATCTCTTGAACCACGCAGGGTTGCTGTCCATGTGTAGGGCAGGATCGCAGTAGATCCTTATAGCGTTCCCATGCCTTTGCCAGTGTCTCCCCAGGCTGTTGTTTGAAAGATGTGATCTTTTGGCGCAGGAGTGCTGTCTTGGCATGAGGAAAGAACTTGTTCAGAAATTCCTGCTTCACCTGAGCCCATATCGTGAGAGATCGTGGTTTCAGCCCTTCCAACCATTTCAGTGCAGGCCCAGCCAGAGACCAACTGAAAGCTTTCATCAGGATGTACTCCAAGGTGGTACCTTCAGAAAGAGTACGACACATGTCAGTAAAGTTGGTAATATGGCGCAAAGGGCATTCATTAAATCTACCATGAAATGCATGATTTTTAATTTCAATAAGAAATTGAGTGCGAATTTCATAGTTGTTTTCAGGGATTAGAATGGCCGATTCAGGCACGACGAGAGTCGGGTGCATATAATCCTCTGCAGTGGTTGGGTATAGGGCAAGCTCAGCTTCTGCTTGCCTCGCACGCTCAGCTTCCTGTTGCCTGCCTGCTCTCTCAGTGGCGAGAGCAGCATCCCTGGCGGCTAGATACCTCGTGAGCCTCTCAATCAGCTGTTCCTGTGTCTCTGCAACTGCCATGGCTCTTTGTAGTTTAGCTCTGATGTGTAGAAGGCGCTCTGGTTCATCTAAGCCGTCAAACTCAGGTGGTTGACCAGAACGGCGCATACACCTGTATAGTAACTCAAAGAAAAAGTGAAAACTGACTACCTAAGGCGCGAATGATAGCTTCTCCGGCAACGACACCAATTTGTTGTGAGGAGGAAATCAAGTATGAAATATAACAAAATAGATCAAACCAGATTTAGGCCCACGCAAATAATTACAAGACTCCTCCAATGCAGTAAGAGAAAGTCAGGATCGAATCCACGAGGAAGCGTGTCAGCGGATCCTAGGTAGCTGTAAATCTTACAGAAAAGCAACAGAAAGACAGAAACAAAGAAACAAAGAAAGAAAGACAAACGAAAGCAGAAACAAAGCAAAGACAGAAGCTTTACTCGATCTCTACCAGGGCTAACTCGAGATCGACAACAAAACTGGACAACAGAAACTAAGAAATCACAGCAGATAGCAAACCCGGCAAGGGCAACTAGATCTCGACAACACCTAACTTGAGATCGACGACAAATAGTAAAAACAGAAATTGCAGAATCGAAAACAGAAACAGAAACTCAACTCAACGTAGACAAGAGCCAACTCGAGATCGACTAAGGTCTACTCGATCTCGACAAGCCTCTCCTCTGTCTCGACTAAAAATGCAGAAAATATAAATTCCAGATTCAAACACAAATTTCAGAATTTCGACAGAAATAAACTCAATATATGAAAAACTTCCAAAGCCAGGGTATCAACGCCACAACGATAACCATGCAAAGTAACATATAAAGGCATAAAAGATCACGCTTTCCATCAAAGTAACTTTCGTTACTAACAAATAGGCATATAGAGGCTTTCGCATAAACCCTAATTGTTACTAACCCTTTTCACATAATCAATCCAAGTTGTATTAAGATCACCTTCGCTTCAATAACACAAACAATGATCACCTTCAACTCTCGCAAAAGAATCATGCTCATAGGGATAGAAAACGAACTGTATAACAAGATCTGACCTTTACCGCATCACCTAACATGGCCATCGTCGGGCTCACCCTAGCCCCATAAGTGGGTGGACTACTCGCTCTTCATCATCAAGAAAGACATCAAATAACAAAAGAAACTAACTTGCATTGAATTAAATAAATAAAGCTTACAACCAACAAGACAAATCCGCTTTCGCCTTTCCACCTTGCTTGCCACAAACTTTCTCTCTCTACTCCTACTTACTTGAATGGAATTGTGTGTGTAATCGAATATATGAAAAACCAGCCCCTAGGGCTTTATTTATAGCCTTCTGTTCCTTGCTATTCAAGGATAGAAATATCTATCTTTATCTAAATCTATATCTAAAGCCTTAAAAGATAAATAAACGTAACTTAGGAATTAAATCAAAAAAGGGAAATTCTATCTAAAGAGCAAAATCTTCCATGTGTTGATAGGTGTGGATAGATGTTGATAGATCTCGGATATCTCGGACTCCTTCGGCCCCAAGGAAAGCCAAACCGCGTAGGATTCGTCAAACCGCGTAACGCGCTCCTGGACACGGCTCGTCGATCTCGACTAGGGCTAGTCGATCTCGAGTAGGACTGGCGTCGACTTGGGCTGGCTGGCTTGGTCGGGTAGCTCTGCTCGACAAGGCTCGGACTGGTGCTCCTTGGCTCCTCGAACTCGACTAGCTGTACTCGAGATCGAGTAGAGTTGGCTTGGCTTCTCCGTCCTCGGTTTCTCGGCTTGTCTCAACTTGTCGACTCCGGACATGGAGTCTAGGCGTGGTCGATCTCGACAAGAGGTACTCGAGATCGAGTTGGCTTCCGGAGTCGGGTTGTCTCTGACTCAGTGTCCTCGATCAACTCTGCTCGACCAGGTGTGCTCGGACAGCCTTTGTCGAGATCGAGTAAGTGTACTCGAGATCGAGTATAGTTCTCTCAGCTTTCTGCTCTGTTCTTAAAACGCACTTTCCCGAGTCCTCGTTCGTCGGATTGACGCATATGACCATGCGTTGGAAAGCTCTTTCCGAGGGCTACAACTCTCATGAAGACATCAAAGCTTGATTCAGAACGAAGAATGGTGAAAAATGGCCTTTTCTCCAACTGCACCATTCTTAGCTTCTCCATGAGTTTCCTTTAAGCTCCAAAGTGCGTCCGATTTCTACGAAATATAACAAAAACTTGTGTAGACCTCCATATATTGCAAATAAGTCTAAACTACAGAGATTCTGTATTATTCTAACCCAAATGCATGCAATGTATGCAGAAATCGATATAAAAATAAGTGTAAAACATGGCAAATTAGGCTCACAACAGTGCACGAGGACAATGCTCATCCGTTTGAGCTAATGGGCTAAAAATAACACACTTATTGTCATAGGTTTCAATTAATATTGAAACGATATATGTTTAAGCTACTACTATGTTTTTATCTCACATTCAGTTGCTATCTAACTCAAATGTTAGAGTTGAATCAAATCAAATTATCCACAAAATGCAAACCAAACAAGTGTTCTATATCTTGACACATCACAAGCCACAAAGGTTCTCCATCTGAGTTTGCTCCAACACTGCCACTACAAATCTGATAGGCCTGAACACCAGCATCCTTTGGCGGGATTAGTTGTACAGATAAGGCCCAAATTTAGAAGGGATTATTCATTGGAACGATTAAATGCACAACTAATAGGAAGTTAACTCAGATGTTAGAATGGCCATCAACACGAAAACCTTTAGATATGCCTCAATGACATGACGAAAGTAACTAAGTATTTGCATCCTTTCCAAATTCAGCATTGAATTGAGTAGATAATTGATTGATTACCATAAACAATAAGATCAGACAATATCTAAGAACTGAATCGCTCCAAATTCTGACATATCGTGATTCATCATTCGGATATTTGGAGAATTAAATAACAATCAAACTACACAATTCTCAAAATCTCCAAACCGTAATACCAATTCATCAACCTCGGAATCAAACTACACAATTCTCCAAATCTCCAAACTGTAATACCAATTCATTAACCTCGGAATAATTATCACCAGTCTAAAGTCAAGTTTTGAAAAAATTGGTAAGTTTTGAAAAAATTCATGCTGATTTTGTAAGTTTTATTTTTTTATTAATTTTTTTCCACATATATGCCATATCAACTTTTTTATTTTAGAAAATTATTAAGATATACTGATGATTTATTTTTGGTAGAATTATATAAATATTTTTGAATATAATGAATGTATTGATCTAATTGTCAATAATTAATTCATTCATTCATTTATATAAAATTATAGATGTCTTCTTCCATGTTAATTGCTATATTTTCCAAATCTTATATTAGTTTGTGTATTAGGTATATTGATTCATATTATCATATATTCTCCAATATATATGTCTTCTTCCTTGTAAAATTAAATGATCGGGTTAAAACAATTTTTTTAAAGAATTGGGTAAACTTTTTTTTTTTGTTTAAACTTTTTATAATTATTTTAAACGATGATCATCTATCCCAAATTATATTTAAAGAATTTATTTTATGTTGGACTATATGATTAAATTTTGACAGTACATACTATTGATAAACTTGTCAATAATGAAATTTATCAATTGATAAACATGTCAATAATGAAGTTATCATTGTATTTTAGGTCATCTAAATTTTGTATTGTATGTGACTAATAATTGCGGATATATATCATTAATAGATTAATTGATAAATTTATTAATAATTATTCAAATGAAAAAAATAATTTTAGAGAGATATAATTCATTGTTAATAGGTTATTTATCTAGATGCATGCACATAGTTTTTAGATGTATGGATATACGTTACCAAATGAGGGAATGATAACAAATAACCCTTGCTTCGGAAATGTTTGCTAGTCTAACTCACTATCCACAACAATTGCAAAGGTTAAACCCTCCCACCAAAAAATTGTATTTTTGCCGGTTGGAAATAACCGGGACAGAGGAGAGAGAAGGTAAAGGAGGAGAGAGAGAGGCAAGGGGAAGTTATTGTGGAGAGAGAGAGTGGAAGTGAGGGAAGTTATTGTGGAGAGAGAGAGAGAGTGGAAGAGTGAGAGAGAAAGCAGTTTGATTTGAAAAGTGTTGACCCCCAACTCCCTCTCACGGCTTACAAAAGAGGAAGAGAGAGAGAGGGCAACAGTTGCACATGCAAACCTGAGGAAAACAAGAAGAGAAGGAAGAAGAAGAGGAAGAAGACGACAGAGCGAGGGAGGAAAAGAAGAAGAGGAAGATGACGACAAAGCAGGAGAAGAGACGAAGAGGCCAATATTGAAGTAAGTAAACCCTCACAATGCCGATTAAATTCGATTTGCTTGGATTCGTAGGGGAGGAACCGATTTGAAGAACTTAAACTGGTTTTGATTGTGTGAAAATGCGATGAAGGGGGCGAATGGGTTGACAGTAGGCAATATCGCCCTGTCATGTAGGAAGTAACCGGCGTCAACTGAAAAACAAAGGGTGGAAAGTTTGGGTACTGGGGTTTGCGCGTCTGGGAGAGAAGGGAATTTTTGGAAATGGGGAAATTGGGCAACTGTCTTGTCGAATCCAACTTATCAAGAGTAGGGTGAGTGTAGATCCGTTCAGTTTAGGGGGGAATTGGGCGAAATGGGGCGTATGACTGTAGATGCGTTCAGGTTTGGGGGAAATTGGATGAAATGCGGCGCATTAGGGTTAGGAAAAATGTTAGAAAGGGTGAAAAGTTTATGTGGAATCGACATTATCTAGAATAGGGTGACTTGTGTGCAAATGGAGATGGACAAATTGAATAAGTATGATGTCATGTATTCACAACAATGTGTCATGTGTATCTGTGTGTGTGTCATGTGTACTTGTGTTTGTGTCATGATAAATTTGATATTGATATGAAGGGAACCGTGGGTTGGGGGAGAAGAATTGATGTGTAGAATCCTGAATTTGGGTCTTCCACTATGCAGGATATCTGGTGAATATTAAAAATGTCGCAGCGAAGTGTAAAGAAGATTGTAGACCGTAGAGCTCAAACCTCCGGCGCGGTAATATGGCTTTCGTTCGAGTAATGTAAGTTGTGATTGTTGTGTTGCAGTGTTGCTGACATGTTGAAGTATGTGCACGCTGTGTACGCCGTCGAGGAAGACAGACACTTCAAAGCAAAAATTAACCAACACTCCCGGATGGCGCTCCTGGTAAAACATTGACAACCGGTTGAGCGAGTCCCATTGGAAGCGCCTGACGGACAGCCCGTTGGGGGGCGTTGTAAGACTGGGCACAAGGGTCCAGTTCTCGGGACAGCTTGTACACTACGTTCTCCAACGACAATTGAAGACGAAGAAGGAGAATGAAACGTGGTACAAGATCCATGATGCGGTCGTGACGTTCTCAATAGCTGAGTTCGCCCTTGTCACCGGTCTCAACTGTGGTTATGGCGAAGAGCTCGAGGACGACGACCCGGCGTTCGAGAAGGCAGTGTTTGATTTCTTTGGAGTTTCAAAGATGAGGATGTTCGAGTTCGAGGTGCAGTTCCGTGTGGCAATGGCATCTGAGAAATCGTCAACCAGAAAGTTAATATTTGTCCTACTGATGCTGGTCGAGGGAGTATTGTTCAGGAAGGAACCCAAAAACTACATTCACGGGTGGGTGGTCGACCTTGTCGGCGACATTGACAGGTTCTTGGCGTTTCCGTGGGGCCGGCTTTGCTACGAGCGAACGAACGAGTTCCTGAACCGTGCAATCGAGAGGAAGCTCTAACGGGATGAGGGCAGCTCCAATGCACGCCCGGCCTATTGCCTGCTGGGTTTCCCTCTCGCCTTCCAGGTTCGTACATAGATCTCACTGGACATCGTATACACGTTTACTAGGCGTCCAATATTTATTGATTGGACATGGAGTGAATATTTACTGGACAACCTTTATTTGTAGCTATGAGTGTACGAAGCCCTCACTCCAATGGCCGACCAATTCGCGAATGTCATAGATGAGAAGTTGTACCCCAGGTGTCTGCGCTACGAGTTTAGAGACACGAACCTCGAGTATGCCTCAATCGAAACCCGACTGCAAGAGGCGAAGGAGCTCGGGCACTTCAATGACCCTACAGCCGTGAGGCATATTCTACTCCCCGATGAAGTGGAGGGAGCTACCCGTTTATACCGCGATGCCCGAAACACTCACGACAAGCGAGACAACTTCTTCGACGACATAGTCCGAGAGTTCGTATCAGCAAATGTCAAACCCCACATAAAGAAACAACCAAAGGGAGCACGTGGGTCAACGCAAGAATCAGGGGAGGGCACGCAGACAGAAGTTACCCTATTAGAGATAGAGTCACAGTTAGTGGCAAAGATGGACGACATGCTGAGGAGTATATCCGCGGATGTAGCCTCGAAGATGGCCACGCTTGAGGAGGCGATTGAAAACATGAAGAGGGAACTGAGGTGGAAGGGGAATAGGGAGTCGGAGGAGCAAAAGGAAGTTATGGGAAAGGAGGTAAGGTTCTCCTGGTATCCGATCAGAATCGTCATGTCATTCCATGTGACTGTCATGTATTTCATAATAGATGTCCTGTTAATATCACTGAATGTCATGCCAATTCCAGTATATGTCAATTTACTGAGAGATCATGTGCTTATGTTCAGGGATCAGTGAAGGACAAGGATAAGGGCAAGGAGGAGGAGTTGGTGGCACCCGGTGCCTCCGATGTTGAGGCTGAGGTTGAGGTGCCCCTCATACGGCCGAGAAGAAGCACCTGTCAACATCCTGATACGTTGTCCCAAGCGGACGAAACTCAGCCAGCGAAGAAGCCACGATTGGGCAAGAAGCCAATGGATGCCGTCGAGCTAGGCATGGCGACCAGGGCAGATGTTGATGCGTTCGCTGCGTGGATGAAGGACGGAAGTGACCCCGTCCGGTCGGTCGAAGACACCCTACTGGTGAAGCAGTTCTTTGGGACACTTCAATCACCGACCAACTGGGTGTCATCCGAGGTTATTTACGTTCACACATTGTGGTTCGAGTCACCACCTTTTTCCTCATATGGTCTTCCATATTAATGATTTTTCCTTGCGTCCAGCTTATTGAGCAAGCTTGCGCCCTACTGCGGAAGGACATCAACGCAGGTGACAAGTACGAAGGGGTCGCCGTTCTAGATTCCTTCTGGGGGTATCTCCTGCAGAAGAAACTGGCGGGCGCGAAGGAGGACCTCGAGGTGGTGAAGGGGGACGACACGGTGACCCAATACTTCGACGGCAAGTTGCCGGAGATGTTTCCGACGGGTTGGGCCGATGTCGACCGGTTGTTGGCACCTTGGAATCTGAAGAACGAGCACTAGGTGGCCCTTGACATCAACTTCGCGGCGTGGACATTGGACGTCTACGATCTCGACATAAGCCACGTCGCTGAGCGCCATATGCCGGGCCTCCTGAAGCTGGTGACCCACCTCCTCCCCATTTTGATGAACGGCCACCCCGAACTTCGAGTCAAATGGGTCGGCAAAGTCCCGAAACCCTTGGCGTAGAAAGGGGTGAAGGGGATTCCCCGAAACAAACAATCGTAAGTCATTATTGCCTCTTCATTTAGAAAACATTGGCATAGGTTGTGTTTGCATATTTCGTTATTGTGATGTAGGGGCGACTGTGGTCCATATGCCATCCGTTACCTGCAGCTCCTCCCGACCGGCGACACCAAGTTTCGTGGCCTGGACGATTCATTCATTGCGGCGTACCGCCAATCCCTTTGTGTTGCCATCTTTCACGGACGTCTTACAACCCCATCTGATCCTTAAAAAAACTCCCCAATTGCTTTTATATACATTGTTGGTTTGTGTAGACTTGTTAGTTGGTTTAGACCGCATATTGGCTGGTAAGTCGGTGGTTGTTGCTTCATTTGAACCTGATGTTTGTTAGTTTTAGACATTTGGATATGCACTTATTGCTTGATTGTTATATTCGTTGGTTTTTAATTATGACATGTCAATCGAGATACATGTCATGTCAATATGAAGCTAATGTCATGCCAAAATCCGATAGTGTCATGTCAAAAGGGGGTAATGTCATATGGCATTCCGTTAACATAATAGAACAAACTAGAACTATAATAAACTAGAACAAAACCCCCCATACGAAGTTGTAGAAATGCAACATAATTCTTTGCGATTGGTGTCTAACCAAAATGGGCTGACTATCTACTTCATTGCGAAAGGCCCCGCAAATGGAAGTTCCTATGCCCCCGCTACGTGCGGCGGCGCTTCTGCAATTTCCCATAAGCGGCACCCGTCCACTCTATTGGTTCAAGTTTCACAGTCATCGAAAATGCTCCGGTCTTCCCTTTTCCGCGTTGGTATGCTTCCTCTACTTCCCTTACCGCTCGCTCCGCCTCGTGATCTCACGGGCTGACTACATCCTCGACGTCACTGCTCACAGAAATTACCTGCTTCCCACGGCCATAAGCGACTGCGTTGTCCAACGCATCACTTGGTTCTAACTGGACACGTGGATTATCTAACTGGACGATTGAGATTTCTAACTGGACACTCTTAGTTTCGAACTGGACACCTCTTCCTGCTCGATCGACATCTTGTGCTACCACAACTTCCAATTCTTCATGCCCTGCCAAGCGGTTTTTCGTTTTTAACTGTGGGTGATCTTCTTGGGTCAAGTGTGGGCCACCCCCGAGTGGATGGGCCGTTGTGTATCCTTCCATAGTGGTGAAATCGCCGCCAACCTTGTGTACCAGGGAGACATGGAGGTCGATAGGCCAGAATCGTTCACCTGAAAGACCGTTTACGAACTTGTAGGCCTGCAAGTCTTCATCATCCCCAATGGAAAAAGGTTTGCACCCTTCCTTCTTCGGCTTTACATATGTGAGCTCGACGTCATGCCTCCTCCCATCGACATTAAACTTGGCAATCAGTTGTTTCTTCAGCGAGACGTAGTCAATACTTTTGTCTACCAGTACGGCCTTTTAAATCCTCGACGACTTCACGACCCAAGTGCCCTCTTCACAATCCCACCATCCACCAAATAATACAGTGATACACACGGACGATTTCTCCCCTGTTCCATTAGTTAGAGGGGGGGACATTATGTTTTACAGGGAGAAGAACATATTGTATGGAGAGACGTATCGCATAACCTAAATGGAAGGATGACTTACTCATTTCCGCCAAGAAGTCGGTGTCTGTCCAGTTAACCCCAGAAGGTGTCAAGCGCGTGAATGGGTTTATGGACTCCCCCTCCTCCCTCCTCTCCCTCTTATTCTCTTAAGGCTCAATGACAGGGCGGGAGATTTAATCTCACTCCCGCCCTCTCTCTCCCGGCCTCTCTCTCTCTCTCTCTCTCTCTCTCTCTCTCTCTCTCTCTCTCTCTCTCTCTCTCTCTCTCTCTCTCTCGCCCCTGTCTTATCAAATGTCTTTCTCTACCCTCTGCAAGATTCCCCCCCCCCTTGGGCTCTCTGAAGTTATTGTTGGGTCAACATTTTATTCATTGCTTTGAACATAATATATTGTTTGAAAATGTATTTCGTGGTTTGAAATTAATATGGGTATACTCCTCTCTCTATGGTTTTGCATTTTTTAGTATTAATCATGAGTGGGAAACCCAATTTTATACAAAGGTCAAAATTTTACTAAAACCCCTGCAAAAGGTGTCCAGTGGAAAACTGTTTGTTAGCCAGTCGATATTAATTAACCGGATAGTTGGTTTAAAGGGGTGTCATGTACCGTCTAACGACAAGAAGTAAACCCACTTTATTAATGTCATGTCAGAAATGACACGTGTCATGTCTACAGAAGACCACTGCCATGTTAATTGTAAACAACAATAAAACACTGCAATTCGATCCCCTTTTCTTTTTGTTTCTTTTTTTTTCCTCAACGGTCACATGCTGAATAATGTTGCTATTTCCCACACACCCCACTTATATGATAGCCATCCACCATCCATACTCCCCACAAAGCAGTGAAGTTAACTCCCCATTTCCATTTTACAACCTCTCCAACAACCCTTCAATGAAATGGCATCCTCTTCACACCACCCCAGCTCCTCATCTGGCCTCCCTCCCCGACCTACCTTATTTTTTTCATTTTATGCAGGACCAATGTCGCCGCCGTCATACCGACGACATCAAAGAGTAGAGATTGTCGGCGGTGAGTCAAGGATGCTCGGGTCGTTCTACGAGGTGACCCTTGTATGCAAACTGGACCCTAACCACTGGGAGGTCGAATATGTGACCCTCCTACGCAACAACAGAAGAGAGCTACTGAGGGAGGTCATCCCGGTGCAACAAATTCGCCCACGGCCGACTCGTATTTCTTACGACGCCTACATGCCCGAAGACCGTGTCGACTGCCACGACAACAATGGGTTTTGGGCCGGGAGGGTCCTTGCTGTGTCCGGTTATGGGAGTGACCGAACTTTCACGGTCTACTTCCCATTTAGCGACGAGACATCTGATCATCGTGCCCACAATATGCGCCCCCACTTCGATTGGGATGGATACAGATTCACCACGCAGCCACAATTTCGCTTCTTGTTACCGTAAATTTCGTTTTCACTGTCTTCTATGTTGCTACTCTCTCCTACTATCTTTTAAATGTTTGCTCCTATATCGTATATATTTGATTAATGCAAGTGAATCTGTCTCTGACATATTGTGTCAAGTATATTTCAATTTCTGTCATGTTTTATTCATGTTGTGTCCAGTTGAAACTACACGATTACTAGTCAGCCCACGAATTCACCTCCACCCACTTTATTGTTATTCCATGGTTTTTCTCTTCAACTTACCATGTAATTATAAGTATGTTTATGCCCCCTCACTGTCACTCTTATCCATTCGATTCCAATATGGGTAAATCTTCTCCATTCGATATTGGGCACACATAAAACAATATGGCATTATAGAGAATCTGCTTCTCCCATAAATCTTCTCCATTCGATAATGACAGTTAATGACCTGCGTTTTTCGTAGTTACAATCGTGTCCAGTGAAATACAATATGTGACATGTTTACCTAATATAGATGTTAAGTTACAACTTACTGCTTACACGTGATCCTTAAAATAAACCCCCGGGACCCTTCCTTCTGCAATTGGTTTTGTCTTAAACTTATAATTTAGTTGAAAGAATCTTTTTCCCCCTAACTGACACTCTCCCTGATCTGTCCTCTCAGCCTGCACTTTTATATTTAACCCCTCTCTCTCTCTCCCTCTCTCTCCGTCTCTCTGTCTCTCTCTTCTGTCCTCTGCCACCGCAGCAGCTACTTTTTCCCTCCTCTCTCACTGGTCTTTGCTTTTCAGGAGTAGAGATGCCTCCCTCCCTCTTTCTCTCACTGTACATGAAACCGAGAGTGGAGTCCAGCTGTACCCCACAGGGTGACCTGCTACCGGCTCCCCTTGTCAAGCGGATATCCGCTTTTGTGCAAATTTTTTCCGGATTGGGTTACTCATGCAAACCTTTCGGATATGAGGGTCATTTTAGCAAATTACCCTTACCAAGTTGCCCGCAATTAAGCATATATTAATTATTTATAGTTGGTCAATTGATATAATAGTATTTAAAAATGGGTAATATTTTTTTTTAAAGTATATCAATATCTAATAAAATTGGGTAAAATTTATCTCAAGCACATATTGTTAGATTGGGGTGAGAAAAATTTTAATTAATATAATAGTATTTAAAAGTTGTTAAAATCTTTTAAAAATATCTCTATATTTATTAAAATTTGGTAAAATTTTATGTTAAACATATATTGCTATATTGGTTAAGTGGATTTAGGAAAAAATAATTAGTTGGTTGGCTCAAGTCTCTAATTAACTAGGTCAGATGGTAGCCCGGTGTACCAGCACACACTCTTTCACTACGTTGTCGAAGAATCCATCGGCGTTCTCGTGTTATTGGTATACGCGTCTCAGGATTGCTGATAATGCATATTTTGTATAGGCATTCTAGGTAGTTTTAGGGTAGTTTAGGCTGCATTTGGTATAGTTTTATAGGCAAGTCACATCTTTATCATTTTCAATTCGAAGTTTGGAACTACGCTTTTCTATGTTAACTATGCAGATTTCTAAATCCCAGTTTAAGAGATGGTGCAAGAGAGAGATTTTGGAGCCCTAAAGATAAGAAGTCTTTGAAGATGAAAAGAAGAAGACCCAAGAAGGAGCTAAAGAAAATCAAAGTGAAGAGATGAAGAAAACACGAAGGACGTAGATTGAGGCGGCTCCCGCGGATGAAGGTCCGGCGCCCGTCGAGCCTGGCGCCCATCGGAGCCAAAATGGTGCATGTCATTGCTAATAATTACACTGATTTGGATCCTTATCCGAATGAGATTTGTTCCTATCTTTGAAGATTCTTTGCTTGGAGATTAAGCACGACATCTAGGGTTTTTCAGCCACTTTGAGCCCTATAATTACCCCATTCGATCTAGGGTTTAGATACCAGTCAGACACAACTTAGAGACACGTTGAAATACAGTTTATTTCTTCCTTTTGTTAGTTTTCCGAGGTAAGTCATGCTCGGCTAACCTTCTTTATAGTTTTGCTTACATTTCAACACATTGGTAAGGATATGTGAGGGTTTGTTATGTTGTTTTGATTTGAGTTATATATTATGATTATTTATTCTCTTTGTTCTAATATTGTTTAAGTGTTGTTGATTTATCTTACTTGTCCAATAGGATAGATTTGCATCATGCAAGGATTATAGCTTCATTCTACTATTGCGGGCCTTTATCCATAAGTAGCTAGCAGGTCATGTAGCGATGGGTATGAACTCGTGATATTGAAGGAGAACTGGCAGGTAAAGGTTATCTCTTTTAGTGGAAGAGATGCTTGAACGTGACGCCCCATGTATGAAGTCGACGAGACGGGAGAGATAATGTTTATTTGCTAGGTGTTAGGGACTTATTGCTACTCGCCCGGCCCCATGCTAGAGTTTAGGGATTTAGATGGTGTTATTGGCAAGTTCGACCTGTCTATTTATGTGCTTAAACCAACCCTATAGTAATTGCATAACTAATCCGCATTAGCCCAATGATCATGGAATTAGCATTGTTGTGAATGTGAGTGAAACTATAACATCATCGTTATTGTTATTTCTTATTCAATCATTGCAAGTTTAGTTTAATTATTGCTTTTTTTTTTACATTGCTTTCAAACTTGGTTACTTTGCTTTGCAAACACATTTAAGAAGTCGTACGTGCTCTTTGTGGGATCAAAGAGCGCGTACGACTTCTTTGGGGGTCGGTGCTTCAACTTGTTAGTTATTGGACGGGTATTATTTGGGGATTTTAAACCATGACATTTAACGTCCACCAATTGCCTTCTCTTCCACATTAGGAATAATTGTGGGGGTCGGTGCTTGATAGAGCATATTTAGTGTTGCATAATAGATTGCATTTAGCATTATTTAGGTGTGAATATTGCATTTATTTAGTTGAATTTGCATTTTCACTTGTTGAGTTAGAAGAGGCGGAATCTACATGATTTTATGGTTTATTTCAGGAACAGTAGATTGGAGGTGAAATGGTAGTGAAAATAGCGGAAACAAGTTAAAGAAGGACTTAGGAGCTGCTGGAGACGAAGAGGAGGAAGCTCGGAAGAATCGCAGGCCGCCCCGCAGTATCGCTGGCCGCCCCGCGGCTCGAAGGAGAAACGGAGGAGTTCGCAGAATCGCCGGCCGCCCCGCGGCCTGGCCTGGCCGCCCCGCGGCCCGTACAGTAGCTGAACATCGGAAGCGGACTTTACTTAGGGTTTTCGTTAAACTATTTTGGGCCGAATTTCTCTAGACTATTTAAGGTTTTTCTAGTTATTCTATTCATTCACCTTATGCACTTTACACCATTGTTGAGAGCGCCGTTGAGCATGAGCAACTAAACTCTCGAGGTTTCGCCTACAGTTTGGATCTTTGATTGTTGAATTGTGAGTTTCTTAATCTAGTTCTTATTCCTATTGCAATGTTTTGACTTCCTTGTGCTTAATTGCTTGAATGTGTTTTATTCTCTCTGGCCTGGCCGACTAGTTAGAGTAGATTCATTCAATTGCTAGGGTTTTGTAGATTCCTCGTAGCGAACCTTAACCCAAGTGGCAATCATATCCCTTTAGGACTCGTAGGACTAATTGGATGTGTAGAAAGTTGAATACATGTTGAATATCAACTCGTAGCTTGATATTATGTGTAGCTTGGTTAATTCATAATCTTAATGCTATCTCTAGGTTGAATCTTAACCGTGTTAGGGTTATTTAGAGATAAGGGTTGCTAGGACTCGTAGGACTAGTAATTTACCTAAGATCTGGACAAGGACATTGATAGGAAAAGACAAGAACTAGAGGCTGAAACAAGGATCGAATTCATCAATCGAAGTGATAAATTGTAGGTGAACCTATTTCCCTCAACTGAATTTTACAATCAATTTACTTTGTTTGCTTGCTTCTGCTTTGCTAAAAGGCAGAGCTTTTCACACTAAAAACTCCCCCTTTTTCTCTCTTAGCAATTATAATTAGACTTGAATTTGATAGATTTCCCTGTGGATCGATCTCTTACTTGCACGCTATACTAGTTAGTGAGTTTGAGTATTCTTTGGCAAGAACAACGACAGGTTTACCTCTTGTGAAATTTGGCGCCGTTGCCGGGGAATTCTGATTGAATTCTTGTGTTGTTTTAATTGCTAATTTTTGTGTGGACCACTTATATGGTCCACACTCGTGCTACTAACTCATCTCTATTGTCTTTAGATTCGGAGATTGAGAGGACTCTCTCTAGATTGAGGCGAGAAGCTCGTGATCGCTTTCGCGAGTTACCTTTTGATCAAGGAGAAGAAGCAAGTGAAGAGATGGCTGCTAATGAGGATGATAGAACGCTGAAGGAGCTCACAATACCAAACTTAGCTCAACAACCATTGGCTATCGTGTTTCCTGAACTTGCTGATGGTGTCAATTTTGAGCTAAAGTCTGGGGTGGTTCATCTCTTACCCAAATTCCATGGGTTGAGTGGTGAGGACCCCCACAAGCACTTATCTGAGTTCCATACTGTCGTGGTAGGAATGAAACCAGGCAACGTCACAGAGGAGCAAATCAAGTTGAGGGCATTCCCCTTTTCGCTTAAGGACGATGCTAATGAGTGGTTCTACTACTTGCCACCAGGTAGTGCAGCAACATGGATACAGTTGAAGCGTCTCTTTCTGGAAAAGTACTTTCCTGCAACCAAGTTGAACAGTCTAAAGAAGGCAATCAGCAGCATTGACCAGCAAGCTACAGAGACACTCTATGAGTACTTTGAGCGCTTCAAGAAGCTTTGCGCTAGTTGCCCTCACCATGGCTTTTCAAAGAAGGATTTAGTGCTCTTTCTATTCAATGGATTGCTTGACGAGGAGCGCAAGACGGTGAACTCTGCCTGTGGAGGCAACATCTTGAACAAAACACCCAATGCTGCTTGGGATGTGTTTTCAGAGCTTGCTGATGGCTCTAGACAATTCAGCAAGGGACTTCATGCTAGAGGGGTACTCGCCGTTGACTCCTCAACTTCCGCTTTACATAGCGATGTGGCTGAATTGAAAGATATGATGAAAAGGTTCATGCTACAAGGAACCCCACAACAACTTAAGGCATGTGGCATTTGCGCTGATCTTTATCACCCGGCGGACACTTGTCCAATGCTACAGGAGCCACAGGTAGAGCTGAATGCCATGGGGAACTTTGTTCCTCAGCGACCCAGGTATGGTAACTATGCTAATCCCAATCAATACAATAACAACTATAATGCAGGTTACCAGGGGTATGGCTATGGTAATAACCAAGCCCCTTTCAATCCACAAGGAGGACCCCATTTCAGACCTCAGCAACAATTTGATCAAAGACAAAGAGGACCTCAACCAACTAATGATCAGTCCAATGAGGATCCTCTCAAAGCTCTCACAAAGATCGTCTTGGGTCAAGCTGAGCACCAAAAGAATTTGGAGAAGCAACTTAGCCAATTGGCTAAATCGCTGAGCGAACTCCAGGCGAAGGACTCAAACCAGCTACCGTCTCAAACGGTGGTGAATCCCGAGAAGAACGTCAGCGTTGTGACGCTAAGAAGTGGTAAGGAACTGATTACCACTCCTCATAATGATACTAACATGGAGAATTTTGAAACAAGTGCGAACGACGACGAAGAAGAGGTTCGAAATCGCCAGCCGCCCCGCGGCACCCCTGAGCCGCCCCGCGGCCAAGGCGATTCTGGCGACGCAGAAAATCGCCAGCCGCCCCGCGGCCAAGACGAGCCGCCCCGCGGCCCCTCCAGTACCTCATCTGACGGGTATGTTCGACCTGATTTTCCTCCTCTTAATTCCTTTAAACCTGTTCCTCCCTTTCCTGAAGCACTCAGAGACACAAAAAGACCAGACAATGACAAAGAGATCTTTGAGACATTCAGTAAGTGCGAGGTAAACATCCCTTTACTCAATTTGATTAAAAGTATTCCTCGTTATGCCAAATTTCTCAAGGAACTTTGCACAATAAAGAGGAATCAAAAGTTGAAGGGGAAGCAGAAAATTAAGGTGAGTGAACATGTGTCTGCTGTGTTTCAAAAGCGTCTGCCTAAGAAATGTAGCGACCCTGACATGTTTACAATTCCATGTGTGATAGGTGAAACTAAGTTTGATAAAGCTTTGTTAGACTTGGGTGCATCTATTAATGTTTTACCTTATTCTCTGTATGAATCATTGGGTTTAGGACCTTTGCATGAGACTAGAGTGGTAATCCAACTAGCAGATCGATCAAATGCTTTTCCTAGAGGCATAGTTGAAGATGTTTTAGTTATGGTTGACAATTTGATCTTTCCTGCTGATTTCTTTGTTTTGGACATGGAGCATGGTAACCAAGAGGCTCCTATTCTGCTAGGAAGGCCCTTTTTAAAGACTGCTAGAACAAAAATTGATGTGTATTCTGGTTCTTTGACTATGGAATTTGATGGTGAGAAGGTTGAATACAATATATATGATGCTATGAAATTCCCTTCTGATGATCATTCCTTATGCTTTATGGATGCCATTGATACTTGTATGCAGGATACCTTTGATATGAGTTGTGTAGATGACCTGCAGGTAGCTTTAGAATCTCCTACTGAGGAATTTTCATTGAACTATGTTTTGACTACTAACCTGCAGGATACCATAAGAGACTTGTCTTCCCTCCCTTCCAAATCGCAAGAAGAAACCTTTATGGCATTAACTATTCCAAATGAAAAGCTCTTACCTTCTGTCGTACAGGTACCTAAAGTTGAGCTCAAGCCTCTTCCTGAGCATCTGAAATATGCATTTGTGGGGGAGGGTGACACCCTGCCTGTTATCATCTCTAACAAGCTTACCAAAGAACAGGAAGAGAGGTTGGTAGGAGTGCTCAAGGAGCATAAGACAGCTCTGGGATGGACCATAGCGGATATCAAGGGAATCAGCCCAGCTACTTGCATGCACAGGATCCTACTAGAAGAGGGAGCCAAACCTTCAAGGCAACCTCAACGGAGACTCAACCCACCTATGATGGATGTAGTGAAGAAGGAGGTTCTCAAACTCCTTCAGGCAGGTATGATCTATCCCATCTCTGATAGTCAATGGGTGAGTCCAACGCAGGTAGTCCCAAAGAAGGGAGGCATTACAGTGGTTGAGAATCAAGAAGGTGAGTTGGTCCCTACCAGAGTCCAATCAGGCTGGAGAGTTTGCATCGATTACCGTAAGCTGAATGCGGTAACTCGAAAAGATCACTTTCCCTTACCTTTCATTGATCAAATGCTTGAAAGACTTGCTGGTCGTCCATATTACTGCTTTTTAGATGGATATTCAGGGTACTTTCAGATAGCCATCGCACCAGAGGATCAAGAGAAGACAACATTCACTTGTCCATTTGGCACTTTTGCATATCGCAGAATGCCTTTTGGCTTGTGCAACGCTCCTGGGACATTCCAACGGTGCATGGTAAGTATCTTCTCTGAGTATATAGAGCAATTTATTGAGGTTTTTATGGATGATTTTACAGTCCATGGTGACAGTTTTGATGCTTGCCTCAACCATTTGGCGCTAGTGCTTAGAAGATGTGTTGACACTAACTTAGTGCTCAATTCAGAAAAGTGTCACTTTATGGTTGAGGAAGGCATTGTTTTGGGTCACATTGTCTCCCATAAAGGGATTGAGGTTGATAAGGCAAAGATTGACATCATTCAATCATTGCCTTATCCTACTAATGTGCGTGAAGTTCGTTCCTTTTTAGGCCATGCAGGATTCTACCGCAGGTTCATTAAGGACTTTTCAAAGATCACCTCACCCTTGTGCGAGCTGCTGAAGAAGGAGATCACCTTTGCTTTTGATGAGAAGTGTAGGACGGCGTTTGATGAGTTAAAGACTTGTCTTACTAGTGCACCAATCATACAAGCACCAAATTGGTCTCAGCCGTTCGAATTGATGTGTGACGCCAGTGACTACGCTGTGGGAGCTGTGCTTGGACAAAAAGAAGGGAAAAGCTCACATGTCATATACTATGCATCTATGACCCTGAATGGAGCTCAAAGGAATTACTCAACCACAGAAAAGGAACTTCTTGCTGTAGTTTTTGCACTTGAGAAATTTAGATCTTATTTACTTGGTACCAAAGTTATTGTGTATACTGATCATGCAGCACTTCGTTACCTTTTGACGAAGAAAGAGGCTAAGCCAAGACTGATTAGATGGATCTTGCTTTTAAGCGAATTTGACATTGAAATCAGGGACAAAAAGGGTGCTGAGAACCTAGTTGCTGACCATCTAAGTCGTATTGTGCAGGAGGAGAATGGACAAGAAGGCATATTGGGGAGCTTTCCTGACGAAGAGCTTCTACAGGTCTTCGCAATCGCCAGCCGCCCCGCGGCCACCCCAGGCCGCCCCGCGGCCGACTCCTCGGCGAAAAGTTCCTTCGCAATCGCCGGCCGCCCCGCGGCCCCTGCAGATTCCGACTTTGAACAACTCCTCAAGGTAAGTTCCCTTCCACGTCCATGGTTTGCTAACTTGGTCAACTTTCTAGTGTCGGAAGAGTTTCCACCCAACTTTTCAAAGGCTCAAAAGGACAAGATACGCCACGATGCTCGCTTCTACGTTTGGGATGACCCCTATCTATGGAAGCATTGCGCAGATCAGGTGATACGTTGGTGTCTTCCCGACAATGAGGTACAATCTGTCCTTAATTTTTGTCATTCCCATGAAAGTGGTGGACACTTTGGACCACAAAAGAAAGCTAGGAAGGTACTTGATGCAGGATTCTTTTGGCCTCATATATTTCGTGATTCTTATGCTTTTTGCAAATCCTGTGATCGCTGTCAGAGAGTTGGGAATCTTTCTAAGAGGAATGAGATGCCACAAACTCGCATGATATTTTGTGAGATTTTTTATGTTTGGGGCATTGACTTCATGGGACCATTCCCTAACTCCTTTGGAAACCTATATATTTTGCTTGCGGTGGACTACGTCTCCAAGTGGGTGGAGGCGAAGGCCACCAGAACTGATGATTCAAAGGTAGTTGCAGGTTTCCTCAAGGAGCTATTCTCTAGATTTGGAGTCCCAAAAGCACTAATCAGTGATAAAGGGACCCATTTCTGCAACAAGACTGTGAGTGCCCTCTTAAAGAAGTATCATGTGACTCAAAGGGTGTCTACTGCATACCACCCCCAGACCAATGGGCAAGCTGAGGTGTCTAATCGCGAGATAAAGACTATCTTGGAGAAGACTGTTGCCCCAAACAGGAAGGATTGGAGTGTCAGACTTGATGATGCTCTATGGGCCTATCGAACGGCTTACAAGACTCCCATTGGGATGTCTCCGTTTAGATTGGTCTATGGAAAGGCTTGTCATCTTCCTGTCGAGCTCGAACATAAAGCATATTGGGCGGTGAAGCAGTGCAACATGCAGATTGATGAAGTTGGGGAGTTCAGGAAACTACAGCTGCAGGAGCTGGAAGAGTTGAGATTGGATGCCTATGATAACTCCGTCACCTACATGGAGAAGACAAAGGCATGGCACGATAAACATATCTTGAGAAAGGACCTCAAAGTTGGGGAAAAGGTCCTTCTTTTTCAATCGCGCCTACAACTCTTCCCAGGTAAGCTTCGTTCTAGATGGACAGGACCATATGTGATTACTAATGTCTTTTCTCATGGTGCAGTAGAGTTACTAAATGAGAGAAATGGAGACATCTTCAAGGTAAATGGTCATCGAGTTAAACCCTATTATGAGAGCTTTGTCAAACAAGACGGTGATGAGTTGGTTCTCACTGAACCAATTGCTGAAGATCATTAAGGGGTCATAACGTCGAGCCAACGACGGTAACCAAAGGCGCTGCTTGGGAGGCAACCCAAGGTAATAGGTTAGTTATTATTTTTCTTTTTGTATTAGGTATTGGTTCACATGGCAGGGAGAAAGAGAAGGAGAATTGACGGCAAAGAAGCAGGGCCACCCCGTCGCCCACCCTGGCTGCCCCGCGGCTGGATCTCAGCGAAAAATTTCGCGAGAATCGCCGGCCGCCCCGTCGCCAGCCTAGGCCGCCCCGTCGCCTGGACGACCAGCGAAATCCTTCGCAGAATCGCCGGCCGCCCCGTCGCCCACCCTAGCCGCCCCGCGGCCTAAGCCGGAATGGAAATTTTTTAGGGGCCCGTGTGGGCCCCCACTTAAAACCCACATAAAAACCCTATCTCTATCTTTCTCTATCACCCTAGCCGCCCCCGTCGCCCCCACCCTCTATCTTTTTCTTCCTTCTTCAAACCCAAATCCTCCATTAAAACTACCCTCCAAGCTTCCTTCTTCCGCCCGAAAATCACCCTTCTTTACCATTATTCCCATCACCCTTCTACAAAAACTCCACCCCACCACCTCATTTTCCTAGATCTCCACACAAACCCGCACTTCAAGGCTTTTCAAGATTTTCTCTCGGATCCACCGCGAAGAAGGAAGGTTTGGGACGTCGGAGTGCAGATCCGACGTCGGAGTAGACATATCCAGAAATTCTTCGGCCGCCCCGTCGCCGATCCGGCTGCCCCGCGGCCACCTCTGTCGCCGGCCGCCCCGTCGCCTCCCTCGGCTGCCCCGCGGCCTCTGTAGAAGCGGATTTCCTTGAGTTCTTCTGATTTTCCATTTCTTTTGTGTAATCTTTCTTAGCTCCAATTCATAATGTCGAGACCACATGGTATGAGTAGAAGTCAGAAAGAGAAATGGAATGGTTTAAACACTAGGAATTTCTTTGTCACGAAGTTCTTTCATGAGCCTACGTTGAGATTGTTACAAATGGATGCATGCACTAGGCAACTGTTAGAGAATGGAGGGTTAGGATAGTTTTTAGAGAAGAATGCTCCCACTTATCCTAGCTTATGTAAGGAATTTTTAGCAACCTTGAGTGTGGGACGTACAGCTATTGATTTCCGGTTGCTTGGGAGAGATTTTACGCTATCCAAGGAGAGATTGGCACAGATTTTAGGTGTTACTGCTGCACCCACTGCTGGGTGGCTTGATGTCTGCAAGGGTGAGGGCCCTGTGGCTTTCTGGATGGCATCTACTAGGGTGCCTTTTGAGGCCAAGAAGGGTCAGTACAACTCCAGTATTCGCCATCCTGCACTCCGACTGATTCACAATGTGCTGGCGAACACCTTCTTTGCGCAGGCTGAGGTCAACAAGATCTCGCTGAAGGACATGTCATTCCTATGGTGTCTGACGCCGGAGAGCCCTGTCGTTCCAGGTTGGGTCGATCTCTTTTTGATGAACTGCAAGGACATAATGGACAAGCGCAACAAGGCAACTATAAGCTTTGGGGGTCTTATCACCCTCATCGCTCGCGCATGCATCGACGTGAGCGCTGTCCATGATGCTCAGCATGGATCATTTTATATGATGAGGCCCAGCTGAGGAAAGCTGGCCACCTGGAGGGCAGGTCGCCGATGTGGATCTAGAGGGCAGGCCATCAGGGGAGTATTCAGTTGAGACTGCCCCGCCCTCTCCCTTTTGGCCCTACAACTGCTGATTTTTATATGGGAGATGAGATGGATGAGGATGATGAGGAGGAGGAGGAGGAGCAGGTTCCTGATGCTGAGCAGGACGATGCTGAGGATGTTCCCAGAGCTCAGACGGATTTTGGAGGAGCTGGACCTTCTGGCACGGCTAGAGGTGCTGGTCCAGATTACTACTCGCTGGCACAGCAGATAGCTGATATGTCTCTCCAGCAGAACACCATGTGGGAGCATCAGCAGATGATGTCGCGTCGTCAAGACGCAATGTGGGAGAACCAGCAGCGGATGCACCAGCGCCAGGACGCGATGTGGGACCACAACCAGCAGCTGTATGTTGAGGTCGGCGACATTCGTCGAGATGTACATGGCTTGACTTCCCACCTCGAGGAGGTCTCTGAGAACCAGGCGGCGATCCGACGGATGCAGGAGCAGATATGGCAGAGGCAAGAGGACTTCTATCGATTCGCCTATCCACAGTTCCCACCATATCCGCCGCCTCCACCACCTCAGCAGTGAGCATGTTAGTTGTTTCTTTTCTTTTCCCTTTTATTTTTATTTTGATGTTTTTTTTCTCTTTTCTACATTGAGGACAATGTTAAGTTTAAGTGTGGGGGAGAAGACTTGAAAACTCTCTATATTTTGGTTCTGATTTGCACTGCATTTTAAGGTTGCATGTTTATTTCTATTGGTTGTTGCATAGTTAGTTTCTTCCATTATTTCTTACTTAAAAAAAAAAAACAGTTTTAGTTCTTGCATTATTAGGAATAGGTCTTATTTCCCCATATGGATGCCGTTTGTCCTCTATATTTTCTATTGAGATTTATGCCCCATGATGTGCTTGGATTGTTGAAGCCTTCGATATATGTTTTTTATATTATTTGGTGGGCATGATTGGTTGATAATTGAGCACGTAAAATCTTGAATTTTTGGGTGATCTTGAAGTTCTAGACATGACCCTGTGAGGATATTTGGCCTTATTTGGTTTCTTTTGCTCAGTTGTGTGAATTACTCGCCTAGTGTTGCTACCTCTTGGCATTGACTGCAGTATCTATTTTTAAAAGACCGATGCACATGTCTGATTGCTTGCGGACTTTATGTTTATATTTTGAGTCTTTTGTTTAAATTGTGAATATGTAGTGAATAAGGTGGCAATGGTTGATGCACTTAGTAACCGGGTCTACGCATGACACCCATGGGTATGATTCGCGCAAAAAGGTGTTGAAAACTATCCACAAGGAAAGGAAGCTTGATCATTGAGTAACCAGGTTCATTCATGACACCCATGTTTGCAACTTGCGTCAAAAGATGTTCAAGTGGACTTCACTTTAGTAAGTTGAGGTGTTGATAGACCGGGGCCATTCATGACACCCATGTTTGCGCTTCGCGTAAGGAAAGCACCAAGACAAGAAAAAGAAAAAAAAAAAGAAAAGAAAAAAAAAAGTGTCACATTTTATCATCTTTATTGTGTCCCGCAAGTAATGACATTTCGGTAGAGAATTGGTGATATAGTGGTCAATGTCTATGAGCTTAGTGCATGATTGGTTTGAGTTGAGAGTTGTATCTTAAAGCCTAAACACATGAGTGAAACACATTCCCTGTGAGGTCTAGAATGGATATGGTTGCCTGATTTCATTGATTATTCCAATTATGTGCTATGATGTTATTAATCTTTTGTGTTTGCTAGTTTTCATGCACTTAAAGAATATTGAGGTGTGGATACATGAATTGCTATTCTGTGGGGCTACAAAGTTGAGTTTTTCTATTGCTTGAGGACAAGCAAAGGTTCAAGTGTCGGGGAATTTGATAGAGCATATTTAGTGTTGCATAATAGATTGCATTTAGCATTATTTAGGTGTGAATATTGCATTTATTTAGTTGAATTTGCATTTTCACTTGTTGAGTTAGAAGAGGCGGAATCTACATGATTTTATGGTTTATTTCAGGAACAGTAGATTGGAGGTGAAATGGTAGTGAAAAGAGCGGAAACAAGTTAAAGAAGGACTTAGGAGCTGCTGGAGACGAAGAGGAGGAAGCTCAGAAGAATCGCAGGCCGCCCCGCAGTATCGCTGGCCGCCCCGCGGCTCGAAGGAGAAACGGAGGAGTTCGCAGAATCGTCGGCCGCCCCGCGGCCCGTACAGTAGCTGAACATCGGAAGCGGACTTTACTTAGGGTTTTCGTTAAACTATTTTGGGCCGAATTTCTCTAGACTATTTAAGGTTTTTCTAGTTATTCTATTCATTCACCTTATGCACTTTACACCATTGTTGAGAGCGCCGTTGAGCATGAGCAACTAAACTCTCGAGGTTTCGCCTACAGTTTGGATCTTTGATTGTTGAATTGTGAGTTTCTTAATCTAGTTCTTATTCCTATTGCAATGTTTTGACTTCCTTGTGCTTAATTGCTTGAATGTGTTTTATTCTCTCTGGCCTGGCCGACTAGTTAGAGTAGATTCATTCAATTGCTAGGGTTTTGTAGATTCCTCGTAGCGAACCTTAACCCAAGTGGCAATCATATCCCTTTAGGACTCGTAGGACTAATTGGATGTGTAGGAAGTTGAATACATGTTGAATATCGACTCGTAGCTTGATATTATGTGTACCTTGGTTAATTCATAATCTTAATGCTATCTCTAGGTTGAATCTTAACCGTGTTAGGGTTATTTAGAGATAAGGGTTGCTAGGACTCGTAGGACTAGTAATTTACCTAAGATCTGGACAAGGACATTGATAGGAAAAGACAAGAACTAGAGGCTGAAACAAGGATCGAATTCATCAATCGAAGTGATAAATTGTAGGTGAACCTATTTCCCTCAACTGAATTTTACAATCAATTTACTTTGTTTGCTTGCTTCTGCTTTGCTAAAAGGCAGAGCTTTTCACACTAAAAACTCCCCCTTTTTCTCTCTTAGCAATTATAATTAGACTTGAATTTGATAGATTTCCCTGTGGATCGATCTCTTACTTGCACGCTATACTAGTTAGTGAGTTTGAGTATTCTTTGGCAAGAACAACGACAGGTTTACCTCTTGTGAGTACTTCAACTTGAGATGGCCTTCTTGGGTCTCGTCTGGAACAGACGATATATAGTCGAAGGTGAAGGTGTCATTGCGCGCCTCCCACTTTAGACACCGAGCTCGTTCGGTTGTAGAAACGTAGTTGGTTAGCAAACATCTCTCTGATTTCCTGGATGGCCTCATACATCTATATCTGCATCCACCCAAACCAATTGCTCATTATGTTCGACTTGCCTGTGACACCTATTGTGGCACGAAAATATAATACTACTAGCAGGTTCCAACACAACTCCTAGCAGGAAAAAACCCTAATGTGGTATGACAAAGAATGCGGCACTCATCTGGAAGGCGGTGGGGTAACTGTATAGGCTGTAGCTGGTTTTGGCCGTTACACTAACCCCATTTGCACTATCTTCTTTGAGACAGCTCCTATTAGGTACTTCTTGGTCATCTCATAGACATTCTTCCCCTACGGTAACTTGAGGAAGCTTTCAACGTCCTCTAACAATCTGACGACCCACCCATGTATGTGGCACCGATTCTCCCCCGCCAGAAGGACCACCTCAATGACCACCTGCAACGCATGCTTGAACCTTCACTGGGTGGACTACTCGGCCTTCTTCATAACATTCTAGTGTGTCTTCAAACCCCCGAAGAGACATCCTCTTCTGCCAGAAGAACTCATACGTGGCAGTCTTATGCTAGTTGTCGATAACGTTGCGAGGTGGGGACTTGTAGTTCAACCCCGCCACCATGGTGAACTCTTCTAGGGAGAACTAATAGCATGCATTTATATGGTCATAAGGTGCATTTAGCTTACTTAAGATGCATAACATGCATGATTTAAGTATAATTTGTTCTCTATGTCGGTGGAGTCGGAATCTACACACTTTTATTGATTATTTTAAGTAAACGTGGATCTGAGGAGGAGACATGGGTTGATAAAGCATTGGATGAAAAAGTCAAGTTGATCAAAGAAGCTTAAATGAAGACCTAAAGAGGTCCTGAGAAGAAGAAGAGAGCCTAATGAAGAACGAGTCTACAGAAGTTGTCGCCAGACAAGCTGAACTTATTTTGCACTTTTTGGAGGTCTTGGTTATCCGATTGACTACTATCACCATGCGTTTGAAAGCTCTTTCAGAGAGCTAAAGCTTTCATGTTGACGAGATGAGAAAATTCGAGCTGCATTTTCTGTGAAAGACAGACGCAACGGCTGCGGCATTCACTTAGCCAGAAAGATCAAGAAAAGTCAGGTAGTGGTCACGACATTTATGCAGCGGCCGCCGCAGCTGGCCAGTGTGACGCGTTTTCAAAATTCGATGCGACTTTGTTTTATTTTAACCTAAACTTATTTTATCTATTCCTTATGCCAACTCTTAGTCAATTAAAAATCATTCATTTATTAGATTAGAGATGAAGACAATTTACTTTAGTTGGAGAGCGTTGTTCGTCATGGGCAATTAAACTCTCTCTATTCTACTTGCAATTTGAAGCTTTGTTTGGATTAAGTTGTGAGTTTTCGAATCTTGTTCCTTATTTCCTATATTGAATTTTTCGACTTATTTGTGCTTGAATGTTTGATTGTTTTATTCTATCTAGCCCACGCAACTAGGTAGAATCAATTCAATTGCTAGGGTTTTGTATATTCCTGGTTATGAACCTTAACCCAAGTAGCAAACTTATCCCTTTAGGGCTAGTTGAACTAATTGGATGGAAGGAAGTTGAATGTGTTGTGAAATTCCTCTTTTGGGGTTGCAAATAAATTGGTTAATCGTTGAACTTAAAGATATTGATTGGGTCAAATCCTTCTTTAGGGACTGCTCATGAAATAAGGGTTTTGTTGTGAGCTTAAATTGCCATGTTTTACACTAACTTTTATATCCATGTCTGCATGCATTTCATATCATTGGGTTAGAATTATACAGAATTTATGTAGTTTATGCTTATTTGCCAAATTATAGAGTCTACAATAGTTTCTGTTTAATTTCGCAGAAATCGAGACATTTTACAGCAATTCGGAGAAGGAAGGAAATCATGAAAGAGTTCGAGGTCAAAGACAGAAAGTCCAAGGTTGAGTAGCAGCTGAACCAAAGCACGTCGAGCAAAGAAGAAAGAAGAAAGCACTCAACAGGACTAGTCGACGTCGACTACACCTAGTTGATGTCGAGTACTTTGGTCGACCTGAGCTTCATCACACGAGATCGAGCACCGACCGAGCACAGAACCACTCGAGGAGCACAAATCTACTTGACGTCGAGGACTTTACTCGATGTCGAATACCCATCGAGAGTCCGAACCCCATTCGAGCTCGATCAGAATCCGAGGAGAAGAAGAACTCCACTCGACATCGACTACTCTTCTCGATGTCGAGTACTCCCTGGCGTCAATCCGAGTTGAAATCGAGTGGAGTCCAAATAATTGTGGTTACTTGCAAGTGAAGTCACGTGGAATTCTATCAAGTCATGTGAACATCTATCAAGATTGAAGATATTTATCCACCTTAGTCTTACTTACCTTAAGGATTTATTTGTTTTATTTCCGAATTTTATCATTAAGCTTTAGATAGATAGTTTTAGATATAGATAGATTATTCTTTCCTTGGATAGCAATGATTGAATATTATAAATAAGGCCTTAGGGGTGATTTAGGAATCATCCAATCCAAGCCACAAGCAATTGTGTTCCACAATAGATAGCAAGTAGAAGTTTTTGAGAGAGCTTGGAGCCGAGAGGTGTTTTGTCTTGCGAGAGCGGATTTGGCTTCGATCGGTTGTAAGCTTTTGTTTGATTTAATGCAATTTAGCTCCCTTTTATTATTGATGTGTGTTTTTATGATGAAGAGCGAGTAGTCACCTAACTTCTAGGGTCGGGGTGAGCCTGACGGTAGCCATGTAAGGTAATGCGACAAAGGTACAACTTTTAATGCGATTTCGTCTAGCCTTCACCTTGTAAGGTAAAAGCAACCTTTGAACACCCTGGGCTACAATATTCAACTTCTTCTCTTCTAGTGCTATTTTGTCTTGGGATCCTTCATATGATTCATCAACAATAGGTAGCAAAGTAGGAATTGAGATTGAGGAAGGACATACCTGGGTATCGACTGTAGATAGGTCGATATCGACTGAAGATGGGTCGACATTGACTAGGTTTTGGTCGACGTCGACCTCAGGTTTGGATCCTCCTTCTAGCGTGATTGGGGCTTCTGGCGGTGATTTTGACGATTCACGTAGCTTCCTCAATGCGTATACTCCCTCGAGCCATGCTTCCTCATCAACCGTGTATAACCATCTCAAATATTCTAATTTTTTTGCGTACCGTCTCTTTCTTTCCCTTTCGGCCCATGTTTCGATGGTGTCTTGCATCTTGTACCTAAGCTCAAAAACTCAGACAGTTAACATAAATTAGTAGCAAAGGGCTCGATACCAAATTTGTAGTCAAGACCCCCACTAAGACTTGGTCAACGTCGAGGGATGGAGAGGGAATGTTGGTCAATGTCGGGTAACCTGTGTAGAATTTAAGCGGAAAATAGAGAAAACAAAGATAATAAAAGTGCAAACTTCCAAGGTTAGGGATCACCACAACAATAAACATATTGTAGATTATAATTCCATAAAGATGCATGCTTTATATCAAATAACTTTCGTTATTAACGAATAAGACTATAGAGGCTTTCGCATAAACCCTAAGTGTTACTACCTTTTCTTAATTAGGATTAGTCGGCTTTCGCAAATAAACCCTAATTACTATCCAAATTCATAATAAGATCACTTTCGCTTCAATATCATGAATAAGGAATTCTCAACTCTCGCAAAGAATTAAGTATATAGGTAGATGATGATAAAGACATACAAATTCATGGATTTATAAATTAAACACACATATCTATTGTTGGGATCACCCCAACCCTAGAAGATAGGAAATTAGAAACAAAACATAATAAAAGAAACTAACTTTATCATTTAATTGAAACTAAAACTTGCAAAACCTTCCAAACGTTTCTCATTCTTCCTCCTTCTCTCTCTCTCCTCTCTCTTTGCGCCCGAAGAGGACTTGGCTTGAATGAATTGAAAATCCGCCCCCTAGGGCTATATGTATAGGCTAAAATCCTTTCTATCCAAGAAATGAACTATCTATCTCTATCTAAATCTATCTATCTAAAACCTTATGATAAATGTTTGATAAATAAAAGAAATAAAATAAATAAATTCCCCTAAAGTAAATATGAGAATTACTAATATGGATAAATATCTCTTCTTCTTGATAAATCATCCCGTGCCTTGCCTTGTAAGTAATCTCCTTATCCTAATATGTACTCGATCTCGACTCGGACTCATCACTGCGAAGTACTCGACATCGAGTAGAGTACTCAACGTCGAGTAGAATTTGTTGTCTCCTCGGATTGTGCTCGATCTGGGCTCGTATTGCACTCGACATGTACTTGACATCGAGTAGAGTACTGGACATCGAGTAGAGTACTCGACGTCGAGTAGTCTCTGTGCTCTCGAGTGGTCCTTTGCTCAGCTCGTGCTCGATCTCGACTTCTGGGAGGCAAGTCGGCCAAAAAAGTACTCGATGTCGACCAGTTTGGTCGACGTCTACTAATCCTGTCAGCTTTCAGCATTCTGCTCAGTTCTTAAAATGCACTTTCCCGACTCCTCGTTCGTCTGATTGACGCATATGAGTATGCGTTGGAAATTTTTTTCGAGGGCTACAACTCTCATGAAGACATCAAAACTTGATGCAAAATGATGAATGGTGAAAAGTGGGATTTTCTCCAGCTGCACCATCCTTAGCTTCTTCATGACTTTTCTTTAAGCTCCAAAGTGCGTCTAATTTCTGCGAAATTAAACAAAAACTAGTGTAGACCTCCATAATTGGCAAATAAACATAAACTACACAAATCTTGTACTATTCTGACCCAAATGTATGAAATGCATACAGAAATTATTATACAAGTTAATGTAAAACATGACACATTAAGCGACATCACTTATCATCACGAGAAAATTTTGAACCAGGTATGAGGACAGTAAGACCCACTTCGATGGTAAAGGCCCATACTCATCTTCAAATTGGGGTGGCAACACCTGCACACAGGTAGAAAAATGGCAATGAAACAAAAACTTAAAATAGAACCATTTCCCTTTACACAAACAAGGACCCTCCAAAGGGGAAGCCTTGTGAGTTGATAAAGTTGTTCGACGCTCCCAAAAATCTGGAAAAAAAGCCCAAGGGTTAAAGTTCCCAGGGGCCATAGTCGCTAAATTGATTTGCGGCTAAGAGACTCAAGGAGACACGAAAATGACAAGTTAATAAGGGAAAGACGACGCCTAAAAAAGGAGGCCGAAACTCACGGATGAAGACCAAGTGGAAGAAGGACCTTTCACATTTGGAAGAAAGACCCTTCACACTTGGGGTCGACTTCTTGACACTTGAAAAACAAGTATCCCTACGATCAAGGGTGAGAGTAGATGAAACATTAACCAAATACAGCGAGATCGGGTTAAGCCACCGCGTAGTCGTATCTAAAAAAGAACTTTACAATAGTAATGTCTTAAAAGCAAAAGGCCATCTCCCACGCCCTAAATGAAAGTTTTTTCATTAACACCAAAAGAAGAAACAAAAACAAAGGACTCAGTTATCTCGGGCAAACGTCTCTTCCTCATCAGCGACGGCTTCATCTTCACCTTCTGACTCGTCCGCGGCCCTTTCCTCTTTAGAAAGCCCCCAGTCTTTAACCTCCATGCAGGGGATGAACTTCTCCAAAGGAGCCCGAGGGTTAGAAGCAGAGCGAGCCACGCTCTGGTTAATCCCTGTGATCATGCCCTTCCGAAAATAACTAAAGCACTTGTCCTTAAGGATCCTGTCACCTTCTGGAGATTTAAGGCAAGTTTTGGCCACTGATGCCAAGAAGGAAAGGCCAGCATTGGTCTTGATCCATTCAGAAGCTAAATATTTCAAGCCCTCAAGATTTTGGAGCCATTGAAGAGAAAGGTCTTCGTGGGAGCGAGACTGAGCCGTCTCCAAGTCCTGTTTTAGGATGCTCTGCTCCTCTCGAAGAATTGAATAATCTTCATCTAGCTTGTGGACAGAGGCTTGGCTCGAGCGGAGTTGATCCTACGGTTGTTTAACTGTCGACTTAAGCTCATCCGCTCAGAGATAAGAAGCCTCCAAATCAGACCTGGCAACATCTCGCTCATTGGTCAACTCTGATACTCGCTCCTTAACCCCTTGCAATTCCCCGTGGAGGTCCACAGACCTTTTCTTGAACTTCTCAACGGAAGCAGGATCCCCAACATTGTTACCTAAAATTCGCATGCAGTGAACCAGCTCCTTAATCTCGATATCTTTCTTAGAAATCTCATTCCCTTGGGAGACCAGGCGCCGCTCGGTATTGGTCTGGATTGTCCTCAGCTACTAAAGTTGTAAACAACAAACAGGTTAGATGATGGAAAGAATACACACATCTATGAATAGAATACAATGATCTCTACTCACCCATTGGGCAATCTTGTCAAATTCCATCGAAAAACTTCGAGAATCCAGGCGCTAAATATAGGCTTGTTCATTGGGCGCAATATTGTTGGGGAATTTGAGCCGGAATAGCTCATCCATCCCAAACCCCGGGAAAGGATACTTAGGGAGAGTATCATCACCCTCAAGAAAAAGGGCTTTATCCTTCTCCCCCACGGTTGATACACCCACAGCACCGCTAATTTTCTTCTTCTTTCCGGGGATTGTGGGATCGGACGAACGAGAACATTTCTTATGGGCTTCACGGGCCGAGGTCATCCCCTCAACCCCTGTAGCCACTCCCCTCTCCGCGACCGGATCCGTAATCGCTGGCGCGGCGGAAGTTTGAGGAGGCCCGCAAGCGGCCGAACTTTTCTTCCAACCCACAGTTTTCGCTTTGTGACGCTTTAACAAGGATTCAAGATCCATTTGATCTGAAAAAAGATTACTAAAGAGATGAGTCATAGTTTATTAAGGGATGAAAATGTAAGCGAAATGTCTACAACAAAATCATTTTGAAGAAGTTAAAAAAAAACATAGAAGGGAAGCTGAAACTAAGGGAACACCTAGACGCGAATGTCGAAGGCTCAAACCAACCATCTTGAGACGAAGAGCCGAGATCATTCATCGCAAGGGGAATTTTGGCTCATGCGCAAAGGATTCTTTGAATTTGGAAAGACCAGCGACGGTTGGACTCTTCACAACACTAAACCAACCAGTGACAGTCCGACAATTCAAGCTCTTTCCCGTCTTGTCGCGGACAATGAATCACTTATGTTTCCAGTTCGGCTTACTAGAGAGCCGGCCTGTTGATATAACCGTAGCTTGAGTTACATTGATAAAAAAATACTAAACATCAACTCCAAAGTCGGGGAAACTCCAATCTCCAAACACCTCATAATGAAACTAGTAAATAACATCCAGCAGTTTGGAGCAATCTACGCAGGGCTCAAATTGTATCCTCTCAAAAACTCCGGAAAAAAAGGGATGAAGAGGAAGACAAAACCCTTGAGACAAGCTTGCGGCGTAAACAACCAAACAGTCCTCGTAGGCATCCAAGCAACCCCCTCCCTCAATAGGGAGACAAAGGTCCAGCTCGGCTAGCCATGGAAAAATATGAGAAATCACCTCAAGGTCGACCAAGTCCAACAAGGTTGTGCAACCCCGCAATCTCTCAATAAGGGGTCAACGCGGGCGAACCCTCTCAGCTATCACCAGGGGACGGGCTGGAGGATCGCGGATAGAAAAATATCCGCGAAAAGGGCATGTGGTCAGGTACCGAAGATCATAAGAAGGAGTATCCAAGTCACCCAGGTTCTCCTTAGACCAAATCCTATGGGGAATCTCCGCGACACCAACGGGAGATTCCGCATAAGGGACCCAAGGCAACTCAGGATCCCGAATACTGACCTCTGGATGAAAAGTGGAGGGAGAATCCGCGTCCTAAGAAGAACGATGCCCTGAATCATCTGCACCCGTGGAAGCATTGATTTCCTTGCCTCCCTTAGAAGAAGAAACTAAGTAAGGAGAAGAATAGTAATTAGGGTCAGAGCGCTTCTGACGCCTTCTCACCTTAATGGGACTTCCAGTAGGTCCAGCACGAGTTGGAGTGGAAACCATACATGAAGAAGACGACTCTGATGATGATGAACTGTCAGATTCAAAAGACGAACTCTCAGAAGAGGAGAAAGATGACTCTAAAACTTCAAGATTAGAACGCGGGCACGATGCCGACGGCGCTTCATCCCTCCACCTTTTCTCCCTCTCAAACTCATCCAGAGCGTCATTTTCTTCTCTAAGACTAGTCATTCTCAAGAGCTGAAGAAAAAATTGAGTGAAGAACCGCTCACGCGGATCAAAAGTTTCGAATACAAGAAAAACAGATCCGACAAGAAAAGCTAAACTTATTTCGATCTAAAGAGAAGAAATTCCAAGAAATCAAAACAAGAAGTAAGAAAAAGTTCAAGAAATGCAAGAACAAAAAGGAAGAACAAGAAGAGGGAATACCTGGGGTTTGAAGAAAACTGTCGGAAAAATCAATCGGAAAGAAGCCGCCGACGAAAGGATACCACCGGGAAACGAGAGACAGTAAAAACAAAAACTTCAGAAGGAGATAAAAGACAAATGGAAAGTGAAAACGGAACGGGGTAATTTATAAGAAAATTACCGACTCTTAAACTTCCTTGCACCATTGGACAGAAAAGAGTCTAAATGGGCCTTAATGGGCCATCAACCCGGCCCATTCGCAAGGCCCAAGAAAAGGAAAAAACAACAAAACTAGGATATTTTCCGCGAAAGATAGCTTAGATTGCATCAAATCCATGCGGATCCGACCCAACCTGAGGATTTGTGATGAAACCGGTCGAAAATATCTAAAAAGTCATGGAAAAAAGTCAGTAAAAGGAATTATTGACTTTCGACCGCGACCTAGAATATCAGATCGTTCTCCTGAACCCCTCGTCTGCGGATGAAAATCAGTGGGTACGTGTCCTAAATGCCCACAATCCACAAAAAAAGACGTGTCAAGCGAAGAGTAACACGTGTCAAGGATGGGGGACTTCCGGTCACTATAAAAGGAGAAATCCAAACAGTAGAAGAGGATTTTTTCGCAAAGGAGAGAGAAAAATAAAAATAGAGCGGACATTAAGGGATTGTGAGCATAATCACCATCATAGAAGACACTTACATACATTACACTGTAACATTATAACATTTCCGCTCCGCGAGGATGCGAGTATCAACACCCGTGTCCAGAAGGAAGCCATCTGCCAGAGGTCATTAGTTTCCGGAGGAAGAATACGAGGCCGCGACAATACATCTGAACTGGTCATCCGCGGCGGGTAACAAGTCTATCCTCACAATGTTGGTGAAACTCTACGAAAGGGAAGGTCCTGATTGACCCTATATTACCCGCGGCACAGGTTGGGCTACGTCGAGATCATCGGTGCGGGTAAGGTAAGCTCACCGAAAGCGCACTGGGTCCCCCGGGGTCAACCCTTGGATCCCACTTAAAGTGGAAACTTTAAAATCGAGTTTCTTCACAACCTACCTCTAAGGTGAATCACCAGAAGATTATAGTCAAAGGTTATCATCCATATTTTAAGATAGCAAACCAAATAGATTGGGCAAAACCATAGCAACAGAACAAAAATTCCTCGACACCCTGAACCAATATCATAAAGACCAGTAATTAGATATCTAATGAAGAATAGAAGCCTTTCGGTAAGAAGCAAATTACACTTAACTAATAGCTTTCGACAACCTTGAAATAAAAGGAAGCAAATTACACTTGAGACATAATTATAAATCAGTATGTAATATTCAACCAAATCACATCTCAAAACAATAATATTTGACACATACCTTATTCTTTTCTGAACCTCTTTGGCCTCTATAGGGTCACCCATAAAAGTTGCGATGAATTGAAGCAATGAATTGAAGATACACACGTTATTTCATTTTATTTTTTTGGTAAAAACACACGTTATTTCATTAACCCTCCTCAATCCATACAAATCGATGATGCACAACTAGTTGTACTTCGATCGACTAATTTCATCTAATTCTGAAAGGACATAATATCTATATTTTAGATGTTAGATTCATCCTAAACAAACACCGAAGCGCGTCAACAAATCTATCCATAGCATCGGCCGGCAAACACACCGACACCACCTTCCCCTTTCCATTTCTATATGACATGATAAAGCTAAAACAATGTGAAGCAAAACCATTATCGGGTGGACCTGAATACACAGGCATCCCCCACCCAAAATCGACCCTCGAAAACCCGTAGATCCTCGACGACACATCTGACATGTTGTAGATATTTGGAATGGTGGTGAAACGTCGACCTCTCCAAACCGCAAGGTCGACCAAGGACCCCATGTGCTCCTCCGTCATAGCCCCTTTCGCCTTCTTCACCGACTCCACGGTGTAACCGAATGAGTTATTGCAAATTTCCCCTGCAAGGGAGGTGGATATAGCCACGGCACCCGCGTTGCCGTAATACCCGATTGGAAACGGAGGGTTCGACTTGTCCCGAATGTCGACAGGAAATGCCAAGTGGACTTCTTCTTCGGGTTGGTACTGCAGGGCGATGGTGCGGCAATGCCAAATGCAGGCGGAGACGAGCTCGAAGGCGGTGCACGGCTGAAGGTGCCGCGGGACGCAAGCGTGCAACGCAGCGACCTCGCGGTCGCTGAAGATGAAGGTGCGGCAGACCAAATCGTCTTGGGGAGCTTTGGGTATGTTACGCTGATCTGCATAATCAGGGAGGGTGCAAGTCACGTGAGGAGGGTCACGTGCGTTCATGAGGTCTCGTCGCCAGACGGGGAGGATGGATGGGGAAGACGCCCCTCGGGCAATTTCGGCGACGGTGTTTAGGAATTGGACAATGCCAATTAAGTCGCTCATCACATGGCACATTTGGAAGGCGACTATGAAGCCTCCGCACTCTAAGCGAGTCACCTGTGCCAATTATTTGTTATCCATACTTTAATTAATTTTATCTCTCTAAATAAAGGGAAAACTAATTAAAATACCTTCATTTTTTGGTATGGTAAAAATATATCATCAATTTTCAAATTTAATAAAAATATCCCGACCTTTGAGAGTGGTGGTAATATATTCCCCTTTGTTTTCTCACGGGTCAAAAATACTGACAAGGTAGCATACGTGGATTTTTTTTACCAGACAGCATACGTGGAAGCCTTTTTTACAAATTAGCACGAAAATTGGTTTTCTTGAACGGTTTCCTTAGGGGAAAAACTAAAACGATAACAAATTAAAGCCGAAAAATGAAATTGATTCAACCAAGCAACTAATCTGGTCAAAATTGCCTCAAATTATAACACAACACTTTAAAGGCTCAGATTTTTAAATCCTAATTTTGCGGAAAAAGAAAATCAAAATGAATTTTAAAGCGAAATTTAGCGGAAAAACTCTATAGCTAGGACTTCAATCTGGGTAAACGGATTTCCAACCTAAAACAAAATTTTGAAAACTAATTTGATGTGGCGACATCTTCCTCGGATTTTAAAAATTATATTTTAATGGAGTCGGGATAAGATCGAGAGAGCAGATTTCGAGGTTCATTTTTCGAGTAATTTGAAATTCATGCCTTTGGGATCACATGTGAGCTTTGTCTCCTTCCCTTTTGCTTTTGACCAGACAAGTTTCAGCCCATACTCTTTTGACCATCCTGCAACCCCATTTGTGGCAAAAGGCCAAATTGACTCCTGCTAGGCTTGTTTTCGCCTGCATTCAACCACTCCCTCTTCTCCTTTTTATTTCAAACATCCTTATCCACACACACCATTCCAATCTCAGTTGCCCCATCCTTTCATTTTCAATTCAAACACAACCCTAATCTCTAGCTCTCTCTCTTCTCCCTCAAACCCAAATCCAGCGCCACACCCAATCACCCTTAAACCCCAAATAGTGGCCCTCGGCTTTCCGTTCAAGCACTCAACATCCCCGAGCCATGTTTCCGACTCACCCGAGCACCTCCCTGTCTTGTGTCCGAGAGCCCCGAGCATCTCTGGCGCCTTCCCGATCACATCGAGCGCCTCCCCGAAGCCGCCGATCCTCCTCGCCCTGTTTTCCTTTCAAAAGCACCGGTAAGGGCTCTCTCCTCCCTTTTCCTATCAAAATCGTACGAAAAGGTTCACCTTTATGACCAAGTACACTCGATCCAGGTCCGACAAGCTTACCTAAGTCTCCGACGAGCCCGAAGGGCCTCCGACAAGCCCGACAAACTCAAATCTCTCGGTGAGCACCCTAAATCCCTTCAAGTCTTAAACTCGTCCTTGCTTTTGAATCCTTGAATTGTCTTCATCCCTTGATGATTTTTCTGAGAATGGTGAGTCTGTGCGAGAGAGAGAGAGGGAGAGTGCCGGAGAGCGAGAGTGTGTGAGCCGGAGAGCGCGTCGGAGGGAGCGCGAGTGGCGAGGATTGCGCGAGAGCGAGTGAAGTGCGAAAGGGCGGCGGAAATGCGAGAGCCAGGGGCGAGGACGGCAGCACGCACGCAGGAGCAAGCCGAGGAGGAGAGGACGAGCACCGGCGGAGTTGTTTCCGGAAGAACAGAGGCGCGGCGAGGTCTCATGAGGAAGAAGGAGAGGCGTGGTCCCGCTCGCCACCTCACTACCAACTAGACGTGGGCCCTCTTCTTTTTAAAAAAGAAAGACCTTCTGCTTGTTTGTTTTACAGAATAGAGATGGGAGGTTTAGGATGGTTTGGGCCTCTTTTGTAGGCTGAAGTGGTGTTTTAAAAGCAAATGATTTTAGGCCCATTTTTCTCAAATTCAGATTGAGGTTTTAATAAAAGGAGGGTTGGTTTTGCATTTTATAAATATAAAGTCGGGTTGTTAATTTAAAAGGGTTGATTTATTAAAAGAAAATGGTATTTGAAATATTATGTAATATTATTGAGACTAAAATATAAAATATTGTTTTGAGATCTAAAGATAATATTAGGGTGATCTAAAGCCGATATAATATTATGAGATATGGAGATTTAAAAGGTATATCTAATTTAAAAAGGAATTTGACGACCTTTTTCAAAAGGTTGGGATTTCTAACTAGTTGATTCGGATTTTGAAATGGTTTTCAATATTAACTCGGGAATTTGTGCTCGATGACTAACTAGCATGATTGGTGTGGATGATTGTCTAATATCATGATGTGGACTAATGTCATGATTGGGTGACTAATAGCATGATGAAATGTTAAGATTATTTATCGTTAACTTATGCGTTGAGATATGATGAATATGATGCACTTGAGTTGTGTGATATGCGAATATATGGTTATTAATATATGAACATGGCTGAATGGAATGATGAGAACAATATGGTATTGAGGAATGTGGCAATTTGATGAATGGTTGAACTTGAAGAAATGACGATTGCGATATGGGTGTAATTCTTGTTGAATGATGTATGCTTTGAGTGCTTGAATGATTAGACGTAGACTTATATATGTGTTCTGATATGTATCTAGGTGATACCTTGTGCCATGATTGATGTGTGCCAGACTTTCTATTATGCTGTTCTGCATAGCTAGGAGAGTTCCTATACGAGCTCACTCAGATTCGAAAAGAGATCTCCCTGCTTGTAGCCATGTGCATACTAGGTGCTTGCATTCATAATAAAGCATGCCATGTAGTATCCTGCTAGGATTGCACTCATGATTGAGCATTCGTTTACTCATTGTTTTTGTAAACAGGACGGCCGTTATCTGTGAAGTAACTAGTCTTTGCTAGGGTTATAGGACGGCCCAGTCCCATCGGGTCCCATCTTGAGTCAATCGAGTCATGGAACTTCCTTATATTATGAGCTGCCTGCGGGCTTTATTGTGGATACGGGTTGGGCATGCGTGCCACCCGATTATTATGGAATGCATTCACGAGTTGGCCAATCTCCGCCCTATCGGAAGGGGGTGGAGGTAAGAGAGGGATATACCACTTGGTATTCGGTGCTAAGGCTTTATTATATTTATGCATTTGAACTTAGGACCATGCTAGTGTGTTAATATTCCGCCTTGCATCTAGAAGCATCTTTATTAGGACTAGCGTATGTACGTGTCTACTTGTTTGGGATATTATTGCGTAGGGCTTCGATCTGACACCGCCCCGCATACATAATTTTTTAGGTTTGTTTCGCCGCATGATTGTTCCTTGCTTCTGTAACGTAGGAACTCTCTTGGGCGATTGCAAAGAAATGGTCTAACCTTAGATTTCGATAAATACGCTTATTGATTTGGTTTTGACCCGGATCTGCCGTGGCACCCTCTTGTATTACACCTTGATTCTACTACTTGCATGACTGTTGGTTTTCCATGCTTAGACTTATGACAGGTACAGGGGACTTCCCCGGAGATTTCAACGATCCCTTCGAATTTTGGGTATGAAATCCCACTTGAAACGTTAGAGTAGAATTTCAAACATTCAACCTGTACTCCGGGCACAAGATCCTAACGAGGGGTTTCATCCATCGAAACGTAACCCGGGAATCATAATCTCGGGCCGTTACAAAGTTGGTATCAGAGCGAGGTTTTGCAAACCAAGTATGATAGGTTGAAGTGGTTTTGAAAATGGCCCAAGGTTTTCAAATGATTTTTCAAAATATTTTAGAAAGGGAAAAATGAATTTATTATGGCTAACTCAAATGGACTAAATATGAACTTGACTCAATAAAGCTGGTAATCAAACAAAGGGAAACGATGGGGTAGTAAAGGCGCTAGACCATCCCTATTGGATGTAGTTGGGAACGGGTAGGCAATATACTAGCTTTCTTTTACAGACGGGGTTTGAAGACTTCAAGGAGCCCGAGGGTTGGAGTAGCTTCGGCTAGGGGGACGTGAGGTATTTTCCCCTCCAGTCAGTCGTCCCTCGAAGGACGGCATAGATCGTCTCTGTGATTATATGCGTTATATCCAACTAGGCCCGAGGGCGGTCCTCCTCGAAGAGGATCATATCAATTCCGTTGATTGCTTCCATGCTGAGTGTTATTGTGCTTAAGGTAGAAAACTAGTTGGTATGCCTTAACTTGATCATGTAGATGTGTGAACCGGATAGCGGGAGGAAACCTTGTCCTTATGTAGTCGGAATTCCCGTCTTGTCGGAATAGCTCTTCCCTAATTCAAACCCTTTGATGATTCTGACTCCGTCATCCATCCCACCAAAACATTTAGGCATGTTAGCAAGGGTCGAGGAGCGTCCGTTCTCCCCGTTTTGAGTCCTGCTTGATATCCCACCATCTATGCTTCTATCGAGTCTCGTACATGAGGTTGGTGTCTTCCACAGGAAAATTTGGGTTGGTCAACTAGCTACTTCCGGGGGTGTGTCGGATATGGGAAATTCATGAGTATTTTAGGGAGGATGATTAAGGAAACAATTCCGAGTTAGAAGTGATTTGTCTTATGGAGTTATCCTTCTCGATTCTTATACTGGTCAACCGTGTCTTCTTACCACGAGAGTCTAAACACGAGTTCTACCCTCACTTCTCGGGAATAGCGTGAATGTCCTTGTGTCCTACCGAGCGAGTCATACTAGTGTCCCATAGGAAACGGGGTAATGAGTCGGTGATTGCACTTGGAGAGTTTTGTCCGGTTATAATAGTAACCCTCCTTCTAATTGCATGACATAATGCATTGATATACTTCAGCATGACTTGTCTGATATCTTGCATGATTGCAATTGTGAATGAGTATATGTGCCGCATGTATGAATTTCCATGATTGTTGCTCTCCCTTGAATTAGGTACATGATAGTATGGTCAACCCTCGTTGAATGATTAACATATGAAATAAATTCTTAGCATGCTAAGTTAATTAAATTGAACCTCGTTGAGTGTGTACATGCTTAATGAGTGTTTCTAGTACCATGTAGGACGTACGCCTTCTACTCATAGGCCCTCGCATGATTGTGTGCCATCTTGTCTTGTTATATGAACATGGTTGTATTTGATGTGATAGTTACTATGCCCATATGACCTTATCATATCCTCTAGCATGATTATTAGGGTGCATTTCAACATGCTCGTAATTGACTTCGCATTGTCTCGATCTGCTTATGTGTGTTCCTAAAATGAGCGATGAATCATACCTGCGACATTCTACAATGCCCGCTATGTTGTACATAACTCATCCTGTATATGTCTATTGTCTGTTTGTGCATATACAATCTTAATATACATCGAGCATGATTAAGGAATGAGATGATAGGTTGCTAGCTTGTTCCGCGTGCATCAAAAGTTGATTATATTAAAATGTTATGAATGTATAGATCGCTATTCTCTGAGATAGGTACTTGCTACTGTGGAATAATGTAATTGAGATATTTCGTGATTGCTATGTGCTTTCTTGTCGCACTTATAACCTCATGGAATACCCTAATGGCATCGTTGTAACTCTCGGGTTAGCGTATCACCTCGAGTCTCATCATCTCTAGTCCTAGACCATGTTTGAGTCCTTACGGAAGTCATGTTGTTCGCCCTTTGTCTCTCCCTATCTCCGTAACTCCTAACCCTTGCGACCTTTCGATGAGCGCCAAAGTGAAAGAAAGAACCGACGACCAAGTGGCACCGGAGCAGCGCAACGGAAGAGTTATGGGTCCATGACCCAAAAACCATGGAAAAAAAACGGCGCCAAAGGTATACAAAGGAGAAGCACATTTCGAAGATGTTAGCTATGGACGTGGCTCTCTTAGATGACTCGAGGAAGAGCGCTCTTCATTCTAACCATGGATTCTTTTATACAGATCGGAATTGATGTTGTGCAATAGGTTTAGAACTCACATGACGGGATTAGTGGTGATGAATGTGACAATTTAGTAGCGAATGATTGCCTGACTAATTTGTGCTTGCGATGATGTGCCTTGATGCTTGAGTGTACTGACTTGCTGGTAAATAGGTTATGAGCTATATATATGGTGGTGCTTTCTTCTTGGGCATGAGTCGAGTGATTCCTTGGTGAGACTGGTCGGATGTCAGGTAGATTGAGGTCTTCGAGTTGGGTCATGGGTTGTGTGAGATGGGGTGCAGGAAAGATGCGTCCACTTGGGTAGAGCCTAGTGAGTGGGGATAGTAGGAAATAGTGGTTGGTGAATAGAGTTGAGCTTCCAGGTTAGTCTTAGGTGAAGAGTGGAATTGGTATGGTAAGATGCCGAGGGAGAGGTTTTCATTAGAGGCAGTGTAAGATAATAGTGTCTGCGGGTAGTGTAGTTCTAGAGGTGGACGAGTGAGTTAAGAGTGGTTCGGAGGGATTCTTGAGGGGATGTGTTGATAGACGGGTTAGTATACTGGGAGAGAGTGTCTAAGTAGTCTTGGAGCGAATCGTGGGTGGCATTGAGGATGATCGGTTAACGAATGTCTAAGGAATCGTAGAATTGGGACTAGGTTGTATGTGCGGTGATCGGGAGCGATCTTGGTAAAGGCTGAGGTTGAGGAATCGCTAAGAAAGAGTAGTATGAGGTTGCTTGGGAAATCATCAATCTTGGGGATTAGGTTGTTCATATTAGGTTGTACGTGTGATGAGTATTTAGGGTCGCTTAGATGAGATTGGTAATGTTTGGAGGATTTATGAGTGAAGGATTTCTAGATGCGTTGTTGGAGGATTTTAGCATAGGGAATGAATCGGGGTTTATGAGTGGAGGTTATTGTGGCTATTGAGGTATCCGAGAACGCGAAGTGAATCTTGGGGGTAAGGCTACTAGCTAGGCAAGGATGTCATTGAGATTTCTAGTAAGACTGTGGGCTTGAGGTTGAGATAGGGAGATTCGGATCTTGAAATTGGGAATTGGGCAGAGCGGAATGTATTGGGAATGTTATAGGATGAAGTATTTTGAGCGTTGGCAAAAAGGCAGTACTTGGGAAACTCAGATGAGGACAATTTCGGGATTCTACGGAAATGATGATCGGTAAAAGAAGGCTTTGGACGATAAGGTGTTATGGTTAAGAAGTGGGAGCTGGAGGCAATTTAGGAATATGAAGGGATGAGGAACTAGAGTATGACGACTTGAGGATTTGGAATGGTAAAGGTTTCGTAAGATTTGGAATGATAAATTTGGGAATATGCCAAGGAGAGGATCTAAAGTAGATCGGCTCGAGTAGTCGTGATTGGTTCCGGTTTCGTGAGATTCGGAATAGGGCAAGTGGGTAGAGTCTGTGGTTGGTCTTTGAGGACAGGCACGGGTGATGAGGAGCTTGGTGATACGGAGTTGGGAGTAGTGCTAGATTGGTTTTCTGCGATAGAGTTGTCGAGAGTAGGTGGTTGAGTGGATTCCAGCGAGGTATTATGCTTGTGTTGGTCGGGGTGCGAGAGTGGTTTAGGAGGTGAACCCTGTTGGTAATGTTGAGGATTTGGATGGGAGTGTTAGGTATGAGATGGTCGATATGAGTTAGGTTCTTAGAGGTGGATGGTTAACGAGAATGGCTAGTGGTGCGGGAAGTATGATCAGGTTAAAATGGTGATTTGAGATGTCTCTTTAGGATGATGATCAGGCGGAGTCTTGAGAGCCTAGAAAGAGTCAGGGAGATTGTTGAGAAGTGTCTAGATCGACCGTGAGAGCGGCTCAGTTGAGGACTTGAGGTTTCTCTGAAATGGTAAAGATGGGACTGGTTGGGAAACCCTAGGACGAGGGTGTGCTTTATAGAGAGTCTTGGTAGTCAGTTGAGTTGTTAAGCTTGTTGGAATAAGGGAATTGTGCGATTGGGAACCCTGAGATATGGTTTTAGGTGGTCGAGTAAGATTTGAGGTCAGGATGTCGAAGTAGGCTGGTTCTTAGATGTCTTGATGGCATGGGAATTGGGATATCTAGTAGTCGGACTGGGTATTTGGCCTTGTTTGCGGATAGTTATGAGGCTAGAGAGTTTGTATATAAGCGGGATACAATGGTATTTATAACTAGAATCGAATTTGAGTTGGTTGACCTAGGTGAGGTTAATCTTGTCTTGAGAATTGTTGATGATGAGTGGCGATCGTGTTCTAATGTGGTTGGTAATTATAGGCATGTTTTCTCGAGGATGTAGCTTATGGTTATGCGATACTTGGGACCGAGTGATGTGAAAGTTCTACGTTATAGAAGATGCTGAGTCTCTGATGTGTTCCATAGGCGATAGTGAATTGTTAGTACTAACATAGTTACCCCTGAACCCGATGAAATGATGGTGTGCGGAGGTACTTGATGCCTCTAAATGTGATGGTGATGCTTGGTAGTTAGTATATGAGGTGATTATCTAATTGATATGATGTGCAACCTCTGTGATGTGATGTAATGAGCCCCGCTATGTATGATGCTATGCTAGATCTGTTATGGTACGTAACTATCTTTGACATGAGTATGATCTGTTTATGAATGTGTGATACGATTTCTATGATGTACGATTGCTATGTGTATGGTGCCCTGAATTGGAATTGCTAGGATGATAGAACCGAATTGATGAATTTGATTATGACTTGGAACCTAGGAATGAAATATGGGATTAGCCTTAGAGGTGGATGATTCCACCTCTCGAGATTTGGAGTTTGCTTGACTAACATCGGGTTAAGGGATTTTGAATACAACAACAAACCCAGTATATCCCGCTCAAAGAGCAGGGTCTGGGGGGTCGGATTGTACGCACCCTTTCCCCGACTAGGTCGAGAGGGTGTTTCCTAGTGACCCAAAGACAAGGCAACAAGGGAAGATGGTAGCACATATCCTACATAAACTGTAATTCACACGGTGTAAAGGATACGCGTAAAAAGCATGATGCGGTAAAACGTTGCACCCGACTAAGGTTCGTCAACCCGAATAGCACTCCTCCACTGTATCCTATCACGCGTCATCTCCTCTGAGAGTCCCAAAGCGGCCAGATCATGTCTAATCACTTCACCCCAACTCTTCTTCGGACGTCCTCTGCCCCGACGAACCCCTTCGATAGCCAAATTTTCGCATCTGCGTACCGGCGCACTTGGATCTCTCCTCTGCACATGTCCATACCATCGTAGTCTCGATTCTCGTAACTTAGCCTGAATACTAGCCACTCCCACCCTTTCACGGATAGTCTCATTTCTGATTCTGTCTCGCAAGGTAACCCCACACATCCACCTCAGCATCCTCATCTCAGCCACCAAGAGTTTCTGTTCCTGTGCCTTCGTTGTCGCCCAACACTCTGCCCCATATAATAAAGCCGGTCTCACCACCACTCTGTAGAACTTACCCTTCAGTTTCAGAGGAACTTTTCTGTCACATAAGACTCCTGACGCAGCCCTCCATTTCTGCCAGCCTACTTGAATCCGATGCTTGACATCCAAGTTTACACTTCCATCGCTCTGCATCACAGATCCCAGATACTTGAAACTATCTTTCTCCGGAACAAGATCCCCACCCATGCTGACACCCCCGTCTCCTTCTTCCTCTTCGCCCAGCCTGAACACCACGTACTCTGTCTTCGTCCTGCTCAAACGAAAGCCCTTCTGCTCAAGCCTATCCCTCCATAGATCAAGCTTGCTGCTAACCCCTACTCTCGTCTCGTCCACGAGAACAAAATCATCTGCAAAAAGCATGCACCACGGGATCCCACCCTGGATACTACTCGACACCACATCCATGACAACTGTAAAGAGAAATGGGCTCAAAGCCGAACCTTGGTGCAACCCCACTTGCACCGCAAAGTAGTCAGGGTCCCCACCGTGTGAGTACACACTAGTCTTTGATCCATCATACATATCCTTGACAACCCTCATGTAAGATTCTGGGACCCCTTTAGCTCCCAAACATTCCCATATAAGGTCTCTTGGTACTCTATCGTATGCCTTTTCCAAATCAATGAAGACCATATGTAAATTTCTCTTTCGTTCCCTGTATTTCTCCACCAAGCGTCTCATCAAATGTATAGCCTCTGTAGTAGACCTCCCTGGCATAAAACCAAACTGGTTCTCGGATACGCTAACCAAACTCCTCATCCGCCATTCAATAACTCTCTCCCAAATCTTCATCGTGTGGCTAAGGAGTTTAATTCCTCTATAATTGTTGCATTGTTGTACATCGCCCTTGTTCTTGTAAATTGGAATTAACTTGCTGAGTCTCCATTCCTCTGGCATCCTCGCAGTTCTGAGAATGACGTTGAAAAGCTTGGTGAGCCACTCCACTCCCTTAACGCCCAAACACTTCCACACTTCAACTGGGATCTCGTCAGGCCCCACTGCTCTCCTGCTCTTCATTCTATTAATGACCCCCTTCACTTCCTCGAAAGATATGCGTCTACAATAGGTAAACTCCTCAAAGCCCCTACCGGAAGTAACATTTGTTGCTCTATATCCCTCGTTAAGCAACTCAGAGAAGCAACTCAGGGATTTTGAATGATGTTTAAAAATAACTAACTTAGATTTTGGGAAATTAACGCGATTGAGAGTTTCAATGATTTTGAACTTTTCGAACTAAGATTCCCCTTGAAACTTTCCAACCGAGCTTGCATTATGACGCTCCACGAAGTGGATACATGCATTTTATAAGGACCCTTATAGACTGCTTGGTAAGACCTAGTGGAGACGCTATAATGCTTTCGAGTTATGATATAACCAAAAAGTCGGGGTAAGGATGTGGTAAGGGCCCATATCACACTCTTGCTACGACATATCGGGGATATTATGATCATGACGACGATGCTTTGAGAATCTCATAGGGGCACTTATGAGGCACTTACGGGATCAATGGAATAGTCCTTCGACTCGCCTACTTCCAACTTCATCACCTACCTTGTTTTGGTTTTAATCTCGGGGACGAGACTTGTTTTTAGAGGTAGATGATTTAAAGGCTCGAATTTTTAAATCCTAATTTTGCAGAAAAAGAAAATCAAAATGAATTTTAAAGCGAAGTTTATCAGAAAAACTCTACAGCTAGGACTTTAATCTCGTAAAGCGGATTTCCAACCTAAAACAAAATTTTGAAAACTAATTTGACGTGGCGACATCTTCCTCGGATTTTAAAAATTATATTTTAATGGAGTCGGGATAAGATCGAGAGAGCAGATTTCGAGGTTCATTTTCGAGTAATTTGAAATTCATGCCTTTGGGATCACATGTGAGCTTTGTCTCCTTCCCTTTTGCTTTTGACCAGAAAAGTTTTATCCCATACTCCTTTCACCATCCTGCAACCCCATTTGTGGCAAAAGGCCAAATTGACTCCTGCTAGGCTTGCTTTCACCTGCATCCAACCACTCCTTCTTCTCCTTTTTATTTCAAACATCCTTATCCACACACACCAATCCAATCTCAGCTGCCCCATCCTTTCATTTTCAATTCAGACACAACCCTAATCTCTAGCTCTCTCTCTTCTCCCTCAAACCCAAATCCAACGCCACACCCAATCACCCTTAAACCCCAAACAGTTGCACTCCTTGGCTTTCCATTCAAGCACTCAACATCCCCGAGCCATGTTTCCGACTCACCCGAGCACCTCCCTGTCTTGTGTCCGAGACCCCCGAGCATCCCAGGCGCCTTCCCGATCATACCGAGCGCCTCTCCGAAGCCGCCGATCCTCCTCGCCCTGTTTTCCTTTCCAAAGCACCGGTAAGGGCTATCTCCTCCCTTTTCCTATCAAAATCGTACGAAAAGTTTCACCTTTATGACCAAGTACACTCGATCCAGGTCCGACAAGCTTACGTAAGTCTCCGACGAGCCCGAAGGGCCTCCAACAAGCCCGATAAACTCAAATCTCTCGGTGAGCACTCTAAATCCCTTCAAGTCTTCAACTCGTCCTTGCTTTTGAATCCTTGAATTGTCTTCGTCCCTTGATGATTTTTCTGAGAATGGTGAGTATGTGCGAGAGAGAGAGGGAGAGTGCCGGAGAACGAGAGTGTGTGAGCCGGAGAGCGCGTCGGAGGGAGCGCGAGTGGTGAGGATTACGCGAGAGCGAGTGAGGTGCGAAAGGGCGGCGGAAATGCGAGAGCCAGGGGCGAGGACGGCAGCACGCATGCCGGAGCAAGCCAAGGAGGAGAGGACGAGCACCGGCGGAGTTGTTTCCGGAAGAACAGAGGCGCGGCGAGGTCTCATGAGGAAGAAGGAGAGACGTGGTCCCGCTTGCCACCTCACTGCCAACTAGACGTGGGCCCTCTTTTTTTTAAAAAGGAAAGACCTTCTGCTTGTTTGTTTTACAGAATAGAGATGGGAGGTTTAGGATGGTTTGGGCCTCTTTTGTGGGCTGAAGTGGTGTTTTAAAAACAAATGATTTTAGGCCCATTTTTCTCAAACTCAGATTGAGGTTTTAATAAAAGGAGGGTTGGTTTTGAATTTTATAAATATAAAGTCGGGTTGTTAATTTAAAAGGGTTGATTTATTAAAAGAAAATGGTATTTGAAATATTATGTAATATTATTGAGACTAAAATATAAAATATTGTTTTGAAATCTAAAGATAATATTAGGGTGATCTAAAGCCTATATAATATTATGAGATATGGGGATTTAAAAGGTATTATCTAATTTAAAAAGGAATTTGACGAGCTTTTTCAAAAGGTTGGGATTTCTAACTAGTTGATTCGGATTTTGAAAATGTTTTCGGGATTAACTCGGGAATTTGTGCTCGATGACTAACTAGCATGATTGGTGTGGATGATTGTCTAATATCATGACGTGGACTAATGGCATGATTGGGTGACTAATAGCATGATGAAATGTTAAGATTATTTATCGTTAACTTATGCGTTGAGATACGATGAATATGATGCACTTGAGTTGTGTGATATGCGAATATATGGTTATTAATATATGAATATGGCTGAATGGAATGATGAGAACAATATGGTATTGAGGAATGTGGCAATGTGATGAATGGTTGAACTTGAAGAAATGACGATTGCGATATAGGTGTAATTCTCGTTGAATGATGCATGCTTTGAGTGCTTGAATGATTAGACGTAGACTTATATATGTGTTCTGATATGTATCCAGGTGATACCTTGTGCCATGATTGATGTGTGCCAGAATTTCTAAAATGTTGTTTTGCATAGCAGGTGAGTTCCTATATGAGCTCACTCGTATTCAAAAAGAGATCTCCTTGCTTGTAGCCATGTGTATACTAGGTGCTTGCATTCATAATAAAGCATGCCATGTAGTATCCTGCTAGGATTGCACTCATGATTGAGCATTCGTTTACTCATTGCTTTTGTAAACAGAACGGACGTTATCTGTGAAGTAACTAATCTTTTTAGGGTTATAGGACGGCTCAGTCCCATCGGGTCCCGTCTTGAGTCAATCGAGTCATGGAACTTCCTTATATTATGAGCTGCATGCGGGCTTTATTGTGGATACGGGTTGGGCATGCGTGCCGCCCGATTATTATGGAATGCATTCACGAGCTAGCTAGTCTCCGCCCTATCGGAAGGGGGTGGAGGTAGGAGAGGGATATACCACTTGGTATTCGGTGCTAAGGCCTTATTATATTTATGCACTTGATCTTAGGACCATTCTAGTGTGTTAATATTCCGCCTTGCATCTAGAAGCATCTTTATTAGGACTAGAGTGTATATGTGTCTGCTTGTTTGGGATTATATTGCGTAGGGCTTCGATCTGACACCGCCCCGCATACATATTTTTTTAGTTTTGTTTCGCCGCATGATTGTTCCTTGCTTCTGTAACGTAGGAACTCTCTTGGGCGTTTGCAAAGAAATGGTCTAACCTTAGATTTCGATAAATACGCTTATTGATTTGGTTTTGACCCGGCTCTGCCGTGGCACCCTCTTGTATTACACCTTGATTCTATTATTTGCATGACTGTTGGTTTTCCACGCTTAGACTTATGACAGGTACAGGGGACTTCCCCGGGGATTCCAACGATCCCTTCGAATTTTGGGTATGAAATCCCACTTGAAACATTAGAGTAGAATTTCAAACCATCAGCCTGTACTCGGGGCGCTAGATCCTAACGAGGGGTTTCATCCCTCGAAACGTAACCCGGGAATCATAATCCCGGGTCGTTACAAACACGACTATTCCTAACACCAAACTGACAACAAAACTAAACCAACAACGACAATCGCGAAGAGGAGGGAAAATAAAAATTACCCAACCATGCATGTCCGTAAACGAATCAGAGATGAAGAAGATGTGAGAGAGACATCTCAAGATAATCGACCACGAGGGAGGAAGACTGACATTGAAGAGGAACCATGAGCTACCTAGAAGACCTGGAAGCCAATTCAAGAGGCGACCACGGAATAAGACATGAGTGAGGAAAATGTGTTGGGTATATATGAATCCGGTCAAGCTCTTTTTTTTCTTTCCTAAGGACACTGTTTAAGAAAACCCTTGTAAAAAAATACACGAAGGCTTTCTTGTTAGTATTTTTGACTCATGAAAAAACTTGTGGTAATATATTACCACTACCCTCAAAGGCCGGGATATTTTTATTACATTTGAAAGTTGAAGATATATTTTTACCATACCCCAAAGGTGTGGGTATTTTAATTAGTATTCCTCTAAATCAATTATAATTTTTTTTTTCTATGTTTTTTTACTTCTTATATCTCTTTAATCCAATCATAGTTTTTTTCCTTTTATTTCTACTCATTTCTAATCATATAATCACTTTATTCTTAGGTGTTTCAATCAAACAACTCTAACTACAATTATATTAAAAAATTATTTCCTTAACCTATTATACATTTACTAACCAATCTATATAATTTATATATAAACTTTTAACACATAACTCTAACTACAATTATATTAAAAAATGTTCTATTTCAAGAGTTTGTGTAAAATATAGATATATATTATATTTAAAAAAATATTTTCTTAACATATTCTTCATATTTCTAACTAATGAGTTTAATTGAAATATTGAATTAAACTATATATATTATATTTAAGAAATTTATATGCATGGTAAAGATTTTTATACTTTTTTTTATTTACTTAACTAATTGTATCTTTCTTATTTTATCATAAATTTTATAAATATCTTAAAATATTAATTTGTTATATCATTAATATTTTATTAAAAAAATTCACGACGAGAACTATATATACTAATAAATTATTAATTGATAACCAATTAAGACTATTAATTAATTATGGTTTTTCATTGAAACACTTGCATCCCTATCAATTTTTTCAAATTAATTATCCATGATTTCTAACCATGAGCAGTGAGCTTAACAAGCCTTCATTGATCATGAAGAAGGAATGAGATCGATGAACTAATTAAGTAAAAAAAATAAAAAATACCTGGATGGTAAAAACAGGACAATCAACCACCGCAAAAGTGTTAGACACCCTATTGTAAAGGAGCTGATCAGCGCAGGGGAAGGGTGGTACGAGTGACTCCTCCCCAAACTGGTGAAGCCGAGCATCAGCATCCGCCTCCACAAACACCACCCCCTCCGCCGTGCAATCAACCATCAGCCTCCCACCAGGGCCCTCCCTCAGCCTACCCGCCCATGGGTAGTAATACACCAACGCCTCCGCCAAGGCCGCCTTTATCACCTTGGCTGGATCCTTCCCGCCTGCTGCAGCCGCATAAGCCAAGATGATCGGTTGCTGATACCGGAACAAGTCTAGAACGTCAAGGTCCGAAAGGGGCTTGAGATCACCGGGAGTGGGCCGGGCTGGGCGAACCAGCTCTGGCTCATTCCTCCTCACGTTCAGCAACAGGGTTGAGGGCGGTACCATCGTTAATTATAATTAGTGTTGGCTAGCAGCTAGCTAATTTCTAATTCACAAGTTGGCTTAGTTTGAATTGAAAATCTTTCACTGACGATATATACATCACTATTATGCCAGTTGACGATTCGTCGAGTCATCGCTATCAATATATGGATGCCGCCATACCGGACCCAAAACATTTGTCTAAAATTTACCGTTGAAAAATAAAAAATAAAACGAGATCCCATAGAGTGACAAAACCATAATTCTTTTGAATTACATGGATCCGAGATCCAAACCATTGAAAATGTGAAATAGCGAAAGTGAAAGTTTGAATTTCGTAACCAATATGTCCCAACTAATTAACTAATGACGATAATAATAAATTGGTATGTGGTCCGCATAAACTAAAGTTAATCAATAGTTATTAATTAAAATTTGATAATATACGTTTGACTACATATTATATTATGATAGATTATAAATTAGTGATGTCTTCCTCAAGCAGAAGAAGAAGGCTCCACCTTGAAAGTCGTTGTAGAAACGGCGTTAATTATTTTATTATTTATATTTCTTATATATATATATATTCTATTTTTAGTAACTCTTATGTTAGTTAGAGTCTAATTATAGAATTGCTTATTTTAGTATTTCTTAGATAGGTCTAATAAGATTGTTAGGAGAGTCTATCCTTTAGGCTTTCTTAATTATCATATTTTATTATTTTCTATATTAGGATTTTAGATTAAGTTTTATTAATTTAGGATATAGTTTGGTAAAGAATCCTTAGCCTCTAAGGAAGCCAACCAAACCCTAGTTATTTACCTATTTAAACATTGTATTCCGCTTTGAATTAATCAGATTGAATAGAATTGAGGAACCCCTGTATGAATTAAAGGGTTCTTCGATTTCAATCCTAAAGCTATCTTGCTCTTGTGTTCTATGTTACATTCGGCCAACACTATCACCATCACCATCGAGTTCTTGATCGATCAAAAACCTAAGCCAAACACAACCTAGTCGACGCATCAAGGACACCGGCACCAGGCTCCGCAGGTCTTAGCGCTAGGCGCTCGGGCTCCTCGGCACTCCCAGGCGCCATCGCTCTCGCTCCCCAGCTCCTTGGTCTCGCTCTCGCACTCGCTTTCACCTTCGCGGCTCCGCTCGCTCCTAGCGATCTCACCCGCGGCACTCTATGCCTTCGCTCTCGCTCGCACTCAGCTTCGCAGGCTCTCAGATTCGCTTCCAGCGAACACATCCGGCATCCGCGGCAACCTTCGGTCTCGCCGCTAGCGTCTGATCCTCGCTCCCAGCGAGCGAGATCCCTGAGACGCATCCTTGCCCCTGCGCGTCCGGACCCCTGTCTTCGCGAGCGCTTCCGGCTTTCTTTCCTCGTTTTCCCTTTTCGTCGCTATTAGTTTATTTAAATTACCTAGTTAAATTATGCCGCTATAATTAGTTTGTTAATTAGTTTACTTAAATATTCAATCAGGAGATATTGGAAGAGCATTGCAAGATCGGACAAATATACGGTGTGGTTCTTAATCTTGAGCCCACATGCGAAGGATCGGATATCCCAAACGTATTAAATCAAACACGTTCCGATTACATTCCGTTTGTATGCTTTTCGATTCTCCTGATCCGAAATTAATTTCTTTGCAATTCATTCTCGTTAATTAAGCATTCATTGAGTGGGTTCGAAATTCATTCAATTGGCTTTCATTCTCGTTACTTTGTCATTCAACTGGCAATTGTTGGTGCGCCTCCATTGTTGACTCATACAACTTAATTAATAAATTGTTACTTAACTAGCCGACAGCCTATACAATTTACACACCGGACACTAGTCGATTAAAGAGGATTCGATCGCAATTGCGGAGGAAGGGTTAAGTACGCAAAGAGACGAGATATAAGAGCTAATGCAAGATCGGACCACACACTCGACGTCGTAATTTTGATTCTAAGCCCCCAGGCAAAGGATCGGGACTCGCAACGTATCAACAGAATGCAAGAAATTCATTCAATTGGTATTTAGAGACAGGTTATGCTAAGCTCTTTGTTTCTTTTAGTTTGATGTTAATGATGATTTGATTTGATGGCTTGGGAAATTTGGGGTGATTGGGAAGATGAATCCGATCCATTGGATGAATTTTTGGTTTTGGAACGTGCTAAACAACAACGACGCCAACAAGAGTTACGTCGGAGAGCTTGGCTACAACACCAAACCCTAGAGCGTCAACGTGAAGCCAAAAGACTCCAACTTTGGTTTCAACGTCAAGAGGAAGAACAATGACGTGCTAGGGAACAACTTCAACTAGAACGCCAACGAGAGTGCATGCGATGGTTGCGCCAATATAAAGAAAAGGAATTTCGAAGTGGAAGATCTGATATTGTTGATTGGGATGTTTGGTATGCAGCGTATCAGAATCGCCAAAGAGAAGAAGAGGATCGCCAACGATGGGAGAAGGAAGCTAGAGAAAAGGTTGCGGAGGTTGTGGACAAATTCGTTGCCCAGAATACAGCACAGTGCGACGATTTTGTTTCACAGATTCCCGTTGAGTTCGACCTCGGATTCGCCTCATCTCAGTCCTGTTGCGAAGCTGAATCGACGAGCTTTCCAACGGTTGCCAGACTCTTCCAATAAGGTCTCCAAATCTATTCTGCAATCAGACTGCGACAGTGTTCAGGACGATGTTGATTCCGTTGACGAGGATGAGGTACTTGATGACGTGTCTCAAGAGTTAGCGATTGTACCTCTTGGGCATGTTCATGGAGTTCCAGTTGCTGAGATTTGTGTGGTCATTGATGCTATTATTATTGAAGATGAAGTACGTTCAACGATCGCGCATGAAGGTGTTTGTTTTTGGGGTTCCTATACCTCGAATTCTCCTGGAACCTATTCCACCCATTCCTCCATCATCTTCTTTGAACGTTGCTGCTCCTTCCTCGCCGATCATCGCCGACTCGATTCGAGGATGAATCGAAGATAAGAGGGGGAGAATGATGCGGGTCAAGATGGCCTTCTGTGGGTCAAACAATGATCTTGATCCAGGCGACGACTCGAGGACGAGTCGATTTCAAATGGAGGAGAATGATGTCATCCTCAAGCAAAAGAAGAAGGCTCCACCTTGGGAGTCATTGAAGAAACGGCGTTAATTATTTAATTATTTATATTTCTTATTTTTTTATATATATTCTATTTTTAGTAACTCCTATGTTAGTGGACTCTAATTATAGAATTGCTTATTTTTAGTATTTCTTAGTTAGGTCCAATAAGATGGTTAGGAGAGTCTATCCTTTAGGCTTTCTTAATTGTCATATTTTATTATTTTCTATATTAGGATTTTAGATCAAGTCTTATTTAGTTAGGATATAGTTTGGTAAAACATCCTTAGCCTCTGAGGAAGCCAACCAAACCCTAGTTATTTACCTATTTAAACATTGTATTCCCCTTTGAATTAATCAGATTGAATAGAATTGAAGAACCCCTTTATGGATTAAAGAGTTCTTTGATTTCAATCCAAAAGCTATCTTGCTCTTGCGTTCAAAGTTACATATTGCCAACACTATCAGCATCACCATCGAGTTCTTGATCGACCAAAACCCTAAGCCAAATACAACCTAGTCGACGCATCAAGGACACCGGCACCAGCACTTGTGGACACCGACACCATGCTCCGCAGGTCTCAGCGCTAGGCGCTCGGGCTCTCGGCACTCTCGGCAAAAGCTCCAACCAGAAATCATCCGTATGAACCGATCCCCATGAGTAACTGAGAGAATTACTGATGTCAATGAGCAAGCTGCTGATACCCATAAAAGCTTTGCCTTTTTGGCACTCTGCAATTCAAAAACACACACAAATATATGATACAATTCAGTTCCCACATCTCAAAACTGGCAGCTAGGTGTTATACAAAAGTCACGCCCTATCCAGGAGTCGCGTATTCGACATCCTGAGATCGGATTTCATATCATGGACAAGCTCAACAGTCATTCAATGCAATGCAAGATTTTCATCCTGTTCTACATGAAGTCATGCAATGCAATGCAAGACTTTCATCCCGTTCTACATGTATTCTCATTTATGTAAGATGAGATATGATATGAATATATGATCTTTTACAAGAAGATATCCAAGTAGTAAAACGAGGTACCATGTAGTCGGTAGAGATGAAGGGATCGTTGATGGCGACAAGCTCAACAGTCAACCGCGTCTCTCTGTAGGGCTACTTAGGCCATCAAACGCCCAATTCTTCCAAACCTAATTGAAGGAAATATAAGAGAGATCAATGTATGGCGACAACGAATAAAGACTCAAAATGCAAAGGGAATTTGCTAGCATCTTATGCCTTAACCTTGGCTGAAAATCATCATCATCATCATCATCATCATCATCATCATCATCATCATCATCAATCACACACAAGTCATAGTCAGTAAGATCATCAAAAGGAAATTCATCCAACAAAAATCATCAAATGATGATCCATCATCATCTTATATTCATATCTTGTAATATGATACTAATTATCCATCAGACACTATTATCCATCAAACTAAGCATATGAGATAAACAACAACATCAAGTAATTAAGAAATTGCCAAAAACTGCATTAAGCTATATCCGTGATCTGGGCAATCAATCCTTTGGAGCAAATATGCAAGGTATATAAGAATTCAAGAAGTTGCTCACCCTATGTTTCTTCTTCCTTTGGAATTAACTTGGTCCCTAACTTTCTTAAACCTGCAAAAAAACATAGGAAAACGAGGATTAATCACAAACAGCCCCCTAACCAGCGCAAACCCTAAAAAGTAGAAATCTAAATCCAACACATTCTAGATCTAGAAAATGAAACTTACTGAAGCCCAAAAGCAAAAGGAGGACAGAGAACAGGTGAACAAAATAATCCTGATTTCTTTGGCACAAAATAACCCAGGTTTCTACGACGCTGATGAACTCACGAGCCACCAATTACTAAATATATTATTATCAAAACGCCTAACGTTGATTACATTATAGCAGTTTAAACTCTTTTACACTTATTGTAACTTTCAATTTACACTCTGATTTTAGCTTTCAATTAAATATATTTACACTTTGATAAGAATAACAGTCTTTCTTCTGAAAATGTGTAGTCATAGCACAATCGAAAATAAATATATAACTCTCCCTAAGACTATCATTTTTACAAAACGAGGCATACCGAAAACATTCTAGCATTATATACTAAAATAAGTTAGCATAGAGGTTTGTTTTCATTGAATGAAGACTTACCTGGACAATTTTCTAATATTAACAGAAAAGGCCTTGGCAAATTAGCTACATTCATCTCAATCCTAGAAAGTATCATTATTCGCCTAAAACATTAGATCTTAGAAAAAAAACAGGGTAGACGATACTGACAATGAACGTTAAGATTTAAGAAAATAGGGGGAAAAGCCAACACCAAAACAAAGTCTTTAGAAATGGAAAAGTTTCATAAAGTGAAAGTACCAAGCACCAATGTAATAAAATAACACGGGTAAGTCCTGTTTCAGATCATTAAGGATAATCTTCCAACTGGAGCAACAATGGTCACTCTCCTTGTGCTTCTATATGAATCAGAGAAAAACCAACTAACCTTGACTGAAATGGCATGTGTAAGAACTTGCATTGCACTAGTGTCTCAACCAGAATTGAACTTGAATAAGAACTTGCATTGCACTGGTGTGATTATTGTCTTCTGAGAAGAAACATGTAGCAGGATTTTCAGATAATCTATTTAGAATAAACCTATTTAAAAAAATGAGAATTACACAATATATTATTCAAAATTGAGGGAATGAAAAAATATTTTGTCAAAACAAACCTATCCTTTATGTGGATAAGAACTTTACCAGCCTAATCTCTTGCCTTCATCTTCATGTCAGACAAAAATCGATAACTCATGTTTCAGCTTACCTGAACAACTGATTGTTCAACTTAGTGTTGACTTGCTAGGATAAATTATAATGCATCATAAAATTTACCACTGACACTTAAATTGCCCATACATACAAATACAACACAAGTGGGTCATCTTTAAAGGTTCAAACTTCAAACAAAAGCTGGTTTTGCTAATAAAAATTATTTTTATAATTGAAGATGAGTGTAGTATGTAGCATGTTTTAGTCTAGACTACACCAAAATTAGAGTGATAAAATAAATGTTCAAGGTAAAATGCAGAGACGTGTAAGAGGCTAAGAGCACGCGGTTTAATTTAGGAAGAAAAAGACTAATTGTTTTCTTAATCTTTAGCCTAGTTACCATGATAGGAATCCAACAACTAGGAAAAACGTGAATACTCTCCCAGCTCATGGATGTCTTATTTAGAGATCCTAAATCCTTTCCTGACTTCACATTAACAATATTAATCAACACCATTCAACTACATTAAAACATAATACACACAAAATTCCCAAGTCATTCCGTTCCGGCGAGCACTCACAGCACACCACACCACAAACAATGCTACAATCTCATAAAACTAATTCATTATCGATCAGAAAAGAGAAAAAAAGGCATTGAGATTGAAATCAGAAAGGAAAAAAACCATTGGATTTGACTTATTATTATTGAATCTATTTTGAAATTGAGATGAAGTTAGAAAAAGGGGTATAAACCCTAGAAATTGAAATCAGAGATCAATTCTCTACCTGGGACACCTCATAAGCTACCACAATCTTGACATTCAACAACGTTGGAATTTTCGCATACTAACGGGGCGTTCTCCTCTCTCATTTCTGAAATTGTGAGATCTCCTTTGTAAATCAAACAAACGTTGGTGAGCTCTTCGGACCAAATCGCCGACTCCGACTCGACGGATCTAGATCTCCGCCTCTTGCATCTTCATCTTCTAATCCATTTCTTGCATCCTCATCTTCATCACACACGTTACCAGAACTGTAATCCCTTTCTATGACTCGACAATTGGAATATAAATTGAAAGACAAGTATGAAAGAGATTGAAACCTTGCAGTTGAACGAGCGAAATCTCCGATGAGCTCCGGGACGTGAAAATGGCGATCTGAGCGACAAATGAGGATGAGAGGAGAGAGATTGAAGAAGGATTTGCATTTGGATCTAGGGTTTTCTTTTTGTCTCTCTCTGCATTTCTCTTTCCCTTTCTCTATTGAAAGTATGAAATTAATAAAACCGGAAAAAGCCCAGGCAAAATATATAAAAATATTATATAAAAATCGATTTAATAGATTCAGTAAAAAGGGTTTTTTTAAAACCGCAGCAATAGCTTGAAAACCGCCACAATAGGGTCTTTAAAACCGCCACAATAGGTATCATATAATCTATAATCAAAACCTCCACATGAACCGTCACAATAGACTAAACCGCCACAATAGCTCAACCGCTGCAATAAAGTGCCACAATAGGCCTTAATTGTAGTAGTGCACATTGACTCCACACAATTAAGACAGATAGGCTTATACCGAACTTAATCCTAATCGCATATCCTCAACATAGATCAATTGAAATCATCCACTACAAAGACAAAGAGACATCACTATCATCAATACCTTTGTTTGCTATCGAGAAAACAACTACAAATTCATAGCTAGAGATGCAATTGCTAACATGTTGATCAGACATAGAAAGGAACACAAATATAAATTAAGCACAAGATGATAACTAAGAACATGAATAATCAAATAGAATCAAATCCTCACAATCCAAACAACCATGTCTTCGAATCACAGGCGAAACTATGAGTTTAGCAACTCATAGGCCAATTCTCTCTCTCTCTCTCTCTCTCTCTCTCTCTCTCTCTCTCTCTCTCTCTCTCTCTCTAATGGTGTTCATAGTCTCACACAATAGCCACACACCACGTGAAATAAACTGAAAACAACCTTAAAAGGTCTCACAAGGGTCGGCAAAACCCTAGAAGAAATATTAAGAAATAATATAAAATAATAGTCTTCGGATTCAAAACCGCGTTTCCAGGATCTGGGCCAACGGCGGGCGCCGTCTCTGCAGTGCTCGAGGTTCCTCAAATTCTTTCGACGAATTCCAATGTCATGTCTCCTTGCTCCTCCTTAGCTCTTCCTTAGCTCCCTATTTCTCAAAAACATGCTTCTTAAGCTCTTCCCAAAGTCCATCCAAGGTCGGAATGTAATTCTGCAGAATAAACACTAAAAACGCATAGATTCCGAACTCGAATACTCCACAAGTAATAAACGGAACTAGACTCAAAACATAACAAAACCAATACTTAAAAGCAATAAGAAACACCTATAATGCATATATGAAATATGCATTATCATTGGGTATGACTATTATAACAATTGAGAATGTGATGTCCAATCTTAATCCAGATGCATGTAAAGTATGATCATAGAATAGTTATGAATTCAGATAAATGTAGGAACTAAGGTTAGGATCTCATGTAGCTCGAGTGATCAAATCAGATAATCGAAGCAATGATGGTTTGCACAAGTAAGAGCCAAGGAACGAAGACAAGAACATCAGTTTTTGTCTTCGGCCTATTATTGTACAAGCCCAATTCAATCTCACCCTTACAACCCATGCTCTAGAACCATTTTGCTCCAACAGCTCTATACTCTTCATTAAGTGAAATGTTGCGCTTTATTGATGTGGACACGGTTATATAAGCTCTCATCCAAAACCCTAGAGAGTAGTTTTTTTGCTCTCATCCAAAACCCTAGAGAGAGAGAGAGAGAGAGAGAGAGAGAGAGAGAGAGGGAGAGCCATATAAGGCGATTCAGTAATGACTCGCTGTCCACTCCATAGGGAGCTTGAAATCTCAAGTTCCATTTGAGATTCAAAGAGATTCTGCTAGAAGAAAGAAGAAGATGGTGCTTCGCATAGGTTGTTGAACCTGGTAGCAAGATCTTCAATGGCTTCCACCTCGCTTCATCCTCAAATGAAGTGAAAGAGAGTATTTGTTCCTCTCTTCGTGTTTCTTCTTGACTGAATCGCCCTCGAGCTACTAGATCTAGAATCGCTTCCTCGTTTATCCGTTTCTTTTTATCCATGACCAATTTTTTTTATTATACTTAGTGGATTGTTGAGTTCGAGTCTCTCCCTGTGGAGGCTCTATATAGTAGGAAAACCGAATTGCGTCACCAAATATGTTTTTCTCTCGATTCTCTTATCTATTTGCGTTTTTTATACCCGATATAGGGTTTGAAATCAAAACTCGTTTTTCAAAAAGTGGTATCAGAAATTGAGTGTCCCTTTTCTTCCATTCTCTTGTCCCGGTAGACACGAGAAATAAATCGAGGGGCGAGGACATTGGACAGACCATTAAGGATCCATGATCCACTGTTGTTCCCATCGCATTCGACTTACCACACTAGTTTTCGTAAAAATCATTTGAAAAACCAAATTTGTGGGACATTAGTTCGGTTTTTCTTAAGTCTGAGTTATTGTTCGTTTTTTTTTTGTACATAAGTTTATTTTGAGCAAGCTAACTTTGTTCAACTACTGGTGCAGGTACCATGTCTGATTCTTCTGTCAAAATCAAGCCATTTGGTGGTAAGATCGATTTTGTTATGTGGAAAATTAAGATGAAAGCCATCTTGATCAAAGAAAAGTACTAGAAAGTCGTCGCTCCATCAACAACCACTGCACTGATCCTTGAATCGTCTACTCTACCTTAGGGATTCCTTTTAGTTCAACCCATCGCTCAGGCCAGCCCTAAAATTACAGAGCAAACCCACACTGAGATCATGCTTAGGCTCACAAACAATGGGTCCAGACAAGTAGTAAAGGTAAATGACCCTAGGGCTTTGTGGTTAGCCCTAGAGGATTTATTTCTTTTAAAGTCCCTGCCTAGTCGCATCCCTCTACTCTGTAGGCTCTTCACTTTTAAAATGGACAAGTCTATTACTTTAAATGACAATCTGGATAATTAAGTTTTTAAAAATGACCCAAGAGCTAGAAAGATGTGATGACAACATTGTGGATTCTCATCAAGCCATATTGTTGTTAAACTCATTACTCTCCCAGTTTGACCATTTTAAGGATGTCATTCAGTTCTCAACAAAGTCTCTCATAAACAAAAGGATTATGGAGACTATCTTTGAGAATAATGAGATGCTTATGGAGTTTAAACCAAAACATGTTGCCAAGACAGACAACACTGAGAAATCTGAGGTATAGTTTGTAAAAACAAACAAACCAAAGGACAATAAGTTTAAAAACAAGCACAAAAAAGATGATGAGAAACCTAATGCTCCACAATCTGAATCCAACAACAAGGTTCCTAAGGATTCTAAGTCTAATTTTTGTGGATACTTAGGACACTAGGTCAAGGATTGTAGGAACAAAAAGAGGACTGATGAAAACAAACTTAAGAATTCCATGTTTGATTCAATTATTGAGTTTGATGCAGTAATTATACCAATGAACATTTCATGTGCACACCTGAGGATGGAAGTTCATCATGGATTCTAGACTCATTATGCACCATACATGCCACCCCATTCAAATCTTGATTTGAGTAGGAGGGGTGGTGGTCAAGCTTGGTGATCACACAACTATTGCCATAAAGGGAGTTGGAGATGTATCCTTGAAAATGTTTGATGGGAAAATTATCACTTTGAAGAATGTCAGATGGGTCCCTAAATTGAGTAGAAGTCGTATGTTTGAATCTATTTTTATTGCATGGATTATGATATATCTACACGTCTTGGCATAAAAAGGGTTATTCATAATGGAAATTGCATTGTCAAATCAATTAGGAAGAACGGCCTATATCATATCATCATACATGAAAATGAATGTAATCTACTAGCTAAGACTATTACTATGACTCTTCATCTAACTAAACTATGGCATATTAGCCTAGGACATGTTGGAAACAAGAGCTTGCATTATCTATTTAAGCATGGTTTACTATCTGAAAAGTCTACTAGTCTTCCCTTTTGTGAGAATTATGTGTTTGGCAAAGCTACAAAACAGGTGTTCAGCAGATCCACATACATTGCCTCCAAACCCTTAACATACATACATTTAGACTTAAAGGGGCCTACTCAAGTTGACACCATATGTGGAAAGAGATACTTTGTATCCTTTATTAACCACTACTCAAGGAAGATCTAGCGCACACTTCTAAAAACAAAAGATGAAGCCTTCTCAATCTTCAAGGCTTGGAAGACAAAAGTGGAGCATCAAATTGGCAACAAGATAGTATGCTTAAAGATAAACAATGTCCTAAAGTTTTGCAATACAACCTTTGATGAATTCTGCAGAGAAAATGGCATCAAAAGGCAACTCACATGCTTGGAACCCCTCAGTAGAATAGAACTGCTGGGAAGATGATAGGACACTGTTGGAGAGGGCCAGGTCTCTATTATTCACTACAAGAATTAAATATAGCCTTTGTTGAGAAGTTGTTGACGTGTGGCGAACGTCATTGGCACTTTCGTCCCTTGTCAAATAGTAATAATATCCAAACTCAAATACAAAACCAATAGATTAAGAAATTAATCACTTGATGAACCAAACAACTACTAGTATAGTGATGATGTCCGATGTCGAACCCACATGGAGAAGCGATTTCCTATTCAATAACTCTAAGCAAAGACTCTTATGACAAAGCAATGATTTGTAGCGAGTAATCATAATGTAAAAGTAACCAGATTTATGATTGCAAAGTAGATTGATATCAAATTAGAAAGAACATTTCACCTATAATTCTCTGACAATGGTTGGAATTTATGGTCCTCGGATTGATCTATTAATTATTCATATTCATAGGTCTACTTGACTAAAGTTGAGAGATCCGCATAGATTCACTCATCTTATTCAATATCACTAAAGAATAGCATTAAGGACTCAAGTAATCAAGACCAATTGGCACATTGACTCAACGCAATTAAGACAGATAGGCGCATACCGAACTCAGCGCTAATCGAATATCCTCAACATAGATCAATTGAAATCATCCACTACAAAGACAAAGAAACATCACTATCTCATTACCTTTGTTTGCTATCAAGAAAACAACAACGAATTCATAGCTAAGATGCAATTCCTAACATGGTGATCAATCATAGAAAGGAACACAAATATAATAATTAAGCACAAGATGATAACTATAAATATGAATAACTAAATAGAATCAAATCCTCACAATCCAAACAACCATGTCTTCGAATCACAAGCGAAACTATGAGTTTAGCAACTCATAGGCCAATTCTCCCTCTCTCTCTCTCTCTCTCTCTCTCTCTCTCTCTCTCTCTCTTTCTCTCCCTCTCTCTCTCCCTCTCTCTCTCTCTCTAATTGTGTTCATAGTCTCACAATACCAACCACTCGGTGAATAGGACTAAAATAGCCTAATAAAGCCTCTCAAAGAGTCGGCCAAACCCTAGTAGGAATAAGAATAAAATAATAGGAAATAATGTTTTTGGATCCAAAATCGCAAACGCTAGAAAGCGGCCCACGGCGGGCGTCGCCTATGCATTGTCCAACTTTCCTTGATTGACTTCAATAATTTGCAATCTCGTGCTTCCTTGCTCCTCTCTAACTTCATCCTTAGCCCCCATAGGCTCCAAAACATGTCTCTTAATCTCTTCCAAAGCCCATTCAAGATCGGAATGTAATTCTGCAGAATAAACACTTAAAAGGCGTAGATTTTGAACTCGAATACTTCACAAGCAATATACGAAACTAGACTGAAACAATAGCAAAACTACTACCTAATTGCAATAAGAAATACTTATAATGCCTATATGAAATATGCATTATCAGTTGTTATCACTACTTCTTATCTTATTAAAAAACCTTCATGTATCATAGGATTCAAGACTTAATAAGAGACTTGAATTGGAAAAAAAGCCATCTCTAGCATATCTCAAACCATTTTGATGCACACTTTATCTTCAAATCTTTCAAGGTAAGTTACAACGTTGAGCTCTGAAAGTAGTTATGTTAGGTTACCCAGAGGGGGTGAAAGGCTACAAAATTCTCCTTATTCGACCTAAAGGCTAAAAAGTAATTATGTCTAGAAATGTCACCTTCAATGAGCAAGAATTCCACTTCAAGAAGGTGCTCGATCCCAAAGACGAAAACAGAAGAAATATCTCACAATCTGGAAAGTTCTTTGTGCATGACGATTAACTGATAAGCCTTGCATCCCCCAGTACAAAAGGTGAAGAAGAGGAGTTTGATATGGGACACATTCCCACATCAGTCTCCATTCATACAAGAACACCTAGCCTCAATGGGATAGTAGAGATAAAAAAACTCAACAATTAGATGGAGGAAATGATGATGAAGCAGTGGTGTCTCAAGAAGAAACACCAAACAATCTTCAACAGGGACTTCACTCAAACTCAAACTCTAGCTCCCGCAACCTTCATTCTACTTCTACTAATTTTCCTTCTTCATCTGGTGCTTCATCTATACATATATCTAAAAATGACGTTCCTGCTATTTCTGTTAACGATTATCAACTAGTAGGGATAGGGTTCCCAAAACCATTATCCTTAATAGGAGATATATTGATTATTGTGATATTGTTGAATTTGCCTATGTTGCTTCTGAGATCATAAAATTTGACCCAACCCTTGAAGATGTTGTGAAATATGTTGAGTCTAGTAAATGGTTTAGAGCTATGTAGGAAGAAATTCACTCCATAATGATAAAAAAATATTGTATTCTTGTTCCCAAACCATCTCATGTTAATCGAGAGAACCACTTAAATACAAGGCTAGGTTAGTGGCTAAAGGCTTTAATCAAAGCGAAGGACTATATTACACAAATATCTTTTCTCCTAAATCTAGTATAGCATGCTTGATTCTAGTATTGCATTTTGTGCAAGGAATTGTAAATATGCCTAGGTACGTCACCGCACTTCTCGGGCAAACACTTTTGAAATAATGTAGACACATGTTCGCTCAAATTTACCTTTTCCTTGGATTTCACCCTCTGTTTCCACTTAATTGTGCACAATTCCTTCAAAAACTTAGCGTAACAAGGAATAGATTTAATCAGATTGGACATAGGAATGTTTATCTTGAATTTGGAGAATATCTCAAAGAGTTCTCTATCGTTCTCCATCCTTCTATGGTCCTTCAAGACCTCAGGGAAAGATGGCTCGGGCTTATAAGCGACAAGGGGGGATTTTTGTAAATAATCGGTCTTCGGTTATATAACGGCGGTGGGCACAGTGGGTGTGGCAGCGGGCGCCGTCTCGCTTTCGATGGGTGCCATGCAACTAGCGGCGGGTGACGTCTGTGCAGAACCGTTGACGTTGTTTTTCTCATCATCCTCGATGATTCCTTCCCTATTTGTTTGATGGTCTTTTGCAGCATCTCTAGCTTTTAATATAAAATCGTGCTTAAAATAAATAAGCACGTTTGTTAAAAACCATACCCAACTTATTGTGCTCCACCCCCTATATTGTGCTAGTGCATTGCATTCACATCTGCAACTCCATGTTGCACTTGAGGACATAGATCATTAGGGTGAGATGGATCACCACACACTCACCAGGGTCTAGCTTGAATTTAGGATACTTGCACAACCATATTGTTGAGAAGTGTTAGCTAGCCCCTTAAATATCTACATGGCCAGCAACCCTTTGTTGAGATAGAGGACAAGATCATCCTCATCAATTTTATGGAGAGGGCAACTTACCTTGAGCTTCTTGAATATTTCAACATATTCATAGAGACTCCCTATGGGAGATTGCTCTATTCTCGAAATCTTCTTCTTCATCTTTCTCAGACGAGTGGCAGGGAAGTATTTGTGCAAGAATACCCTCTTCATTTCCACCCATGTAGGGATGCTCTTTGTGGGCAAGTAATAGAGTCAGTCGTTCGCTGCATTCATCCAAATTAAAAGGAAAATCTCTAAGCATAATTTGATCATCAGACACACCTTGGGGTCTCAATTTATCGTAGACACTAGTGAACTCTACGAGATGCTTGTTGGGATCCTCTTCAACCATCCCTTGAGATACTAACAACATAGTGCATTAGTTTGACTTGTATTCAAATTTTGAGCCCTCATGGAGTCCAGGGAGCCTGATTGCCAAGGGTTGCGATCGATGTCATATTTGGCTCATTTAGATCCCTCAAAGTCTTTTTGTGGAGGAATCACAATCGCGCCTCCATTGTTGTTGTTGTTGTTGTTGTTGTTGTTGGGGTTGGGCGGTTGTTGACCTCCTGGAGGTGGGTTATCGTTATCTCCATTCATCTCTCTTGTGATTTCCGGGTCAGATGAATGCTTTCTTCTTAACCAAGGAAAAATTCTTTCAATCTCTTAATCAAAAGGCAAAAGAGGTGAATCAGTAGCACAGGTGCAAAACATATATACAATATTGTCCACACAAATGTTAACAATAAAACACATAGGAAAATTAAAGTAAAACTCCCTGGCAACGGTGCTAAAATGTGATAGGATGAAAATCATTGGTTCCTACAAAGATAAACCCAAACCTACAGGCTAGTATAGCAGGTAAGTAACGGGAGGAAAATCTGTCATTGATCTTGTCAAAATATAACTCAAACTTATAACTAGTATAGCAATAAGCACGAGGTCGATCCTGTAGGGAAATTTGTTATTCAAGTGTGATTCAGATGCCAATCAAGTAACCAAATGGGGGGGGTAGAATGCAAGAGATTTGCCTTTTATCAAAGCGGGATAATGAAAGTAAAAGTAAAGAAACTTGATTCAGACAATATTGAGAAATAGTCCTACCTACAATTATCCACTTTATTTAGTTGAATTAATCCTTTTAACTTCGTCTCATCCTTTTAGGTTTCCTTAAATGCCCTTGTCCCAACCTTATATAGTTTCTAATCTAACCAGTCATAGAGAACCTTATCTCATGAGCAGTCCCTAAAGAAGGATTTAACACAATCTATAACTTTAAGTTCAGAGATTAACCAAGGTATTTGAAGTCCCTAAAAAGGGATTTAACAACACGTACATCCAACTTCCTACCCATCCAATTAGGTCAACCAGCCCTAAAGGGATAAGTTTGCTATTTGGGTTAAGGTTCACAACCAAGAATCTATAAAACCCTAGCAATTAAATTGATCTAACTAATTGGCCAGACAAGATAGAAAAAAACAATCAAAGATTAAGCACAAAGAAATTGAACCATTCAAGATAAGAATTAAGGAACGAGATTTAGGAACTCACAATCAGTCAAAATAAAGATTCAAATCGTAGATAGAACAAAAGGAGTTTAATTCCTCATGGAAAACATTGCTCAATTTCTCTAATTGTCTATTGAACGGTGAATAGAATAGTAGATAGTAGTCTTAGGGTTAAAATCTTTGTACTTAAACTAAAGTTGGCAAAAACATAATAGAAAATAGGTTTAACATAAACTAAACGACGCGTCTCGCCTGACGAACGATGCGGCAGCCACGACACAGATGTCGCGGCTGCTGCATGTGTGAATTCCCTTGTTTTGGCTGGGAGCTTGCGGCGGCCGCTGCTTGTGTGCCGCGGCTGCTGCATCTGATTTTCGCGGCTTCCTTGGTCCTCGCTGCATCTCTATTCAACTCCTATTCTCCTTGTCTTTTCTTCAATCTTCCATCTTTCTCCTTGTATCTAAATCCAAGTATTGCATCCTTTGTGATGTTCCAATCCAATTTTGCAAAATAAACATAAATTTGCACAGAATATGAACTCTTCCAAAATAATCATAACATGTAATTTAACTCCAAACTATGCACCAAATACAACTTAACTAACCTAAAAATCTCTATAATGCTTATCTAAAATATGCAATATCAACAAGTCTGTAATCGATCCACGGGGAGAATTACCTTTTCATATGTACTTTCGTTGCTAATAAGATAAATAAATGAGAAAGTTTGTAGATTGAAAAGTAGAGAAAAAAAAGCACTAAAGTAAGCAATTGTGATGTTTGAGAAAAAACAATAGAGGTAAGCAGCTTCACCTATGAATTTGCAACAATGGTTGGTCTATTCGCTCATCGACTCTCCTTCTAGTTATTTGACCCTACTGACTATTTCGATATTGGTTTGTATAGATTGATAGTCCTTTGCAGTCCCAACAACCCCTTACACTCCTATGCAACCCTGTCCCTGCATTAACATAAGAATAAAACACCATCCCAATATACTTGGCATAAAGGCAGTACCAACCTCCCAATGAAACTAGTATCATGTCGATAACTGTCTTCTTACCAACCACCCTAGTTTCCCTAAGAACCGATATTTAACCAATATATCATCTCTCTACACATTCAAGTATCGCCCTTGCAAATCCTATACTAGAGTATGTTTGTTACAATAGGTTCAACCACTCTTGCGAGTCAATTAAGACCCTAGCGCGATGCGATTCTACAAAAGTGGCCAGTCAAAGTAAAATCAATAACATGTAAATCAACACAAAGAAGATGAAATATTCAATAGGAATAACTAGAAATCAAATCTTATGATTAAACCAACCATGCCTTTGAATCTTAGGCGAAACTAAGAAGTTTAGTGACTCATACGTACTGAAAAATCTCAATCTTCAATCCACTAAAAGCTTCGATAATAAAACTAATAAAAACCAATTCTATAAGTAGCCAAAACAACCGGTCAAACCCTAGAGTGAAAGATACCGAATGGATAAATGTTCCACAAAAGGATAGAAATATCACATATTTGGTAAGATTCTTCACACAGAAGCCACGATGGGTGCCGTCCCACGGTGGACGCCGTCCTCCTCACAGCGAGTGTTGTGCACTCTACAATTCTTCTTCTTTGCTTATCTCCCTTGAGCTGTTCCTTGGCCTCGTCCTAGCCTTCTTCATTCTCCCTTTTCCAACTTCTTCATGGCTACAATACGACATCCTCGCCTCTCATCCAAGCTTGGATCATGAGTATACAAAATAAGTACAAAAGCGTGTAGCTAGGTTCCAAACTCGAATGCTCAATGACAAAGTATGCAATTTGCTAACTAATCATCTAATATATACACATAAATGATCCTAAGACTACCTATAATCAATATTATAATACTATAAAGGAGAAGTCGCCAAAGGCATGTGACGGCTTCTCCTTTAATGTAGGACATTTTTAGTTAGAAATCAATTACAGTAAATTATTTTGAATAATCTAATTAAAATTAAATTACTAACCTAATTGATATGCAATATCTAAAATCTCTAACTAACCAAAACGTAATCTTTTCAATCTTATTGTTTGGATTCTAAATTCTATTCCAATCTCTTATCTATATACTACCTTCAGTATCTATTATTTATTTATTTTAATAGTACTAAAGAAGAATTTTGTGAGACACGTGAGGCTCTCTCCGTTTTCGATCCTAGGTGACGTTCTAGAATTTCATCAATCCTACGTATAATTTTTTTTTGAAAATTTGGATTTTCTTTTAATTCCGTATAATTTCGAAATAAGTTGAGATAATATAGATTTGGTTGTTGGGTGGTGTAGATATTCAGGATAAAATCAAAATAAATAATATTTATTTTTACAATATCAATGTTGTTTATTTTAATATTTTTTAGTGGTGTATAATGATAGGTATAAAATAAAGTTCAATTATGCTTTTATACAATTCTAATATCAAATATATTATTATTTGAAAAGAACCGCACAAGGTGCGGGTACTGAGCTAGTGCTTATCTAAAATATGCATTATCAATATTTTTATGGAAAATGACCTAAAATAATACTCCCTCCGATAATTAAAACTTGTCATTTTAGAAATCTACACACTAATTAAGAAAACAAAAAAATGCACTTATACCCCTAATTATTACTCTACTTTTTTATTTTCTCAAAAAATACAATTAAGAAATATCTAATCATTACCAGGGCAATTTCGTAAAGTAGATGGCAAAATAACTAAAATGACAAATTTTTCTTAACAATGTTCACTTCATAAAACGACAAGTTTTAATTAACGGATGGAGTAATAAGTATTGACATTGAACAAAAAATTAATACGAACTTTATAATTGACAATTTTATATACAAGCTATTGCCCGACCTATTAACAAAAAAAAATACGAATCGGAAATAAAAAAAATACGAATCTGTTTGTAGAGTAATGTGTGTGTATTAGCTGTAAGGGCATTTTGGTCATTCCAAGTGCTCAAAATGTTGTTAGAGGTTGTTAGAACCGCCAGAAAGAACAAATCCCTCTTGGTCTGTGTTGAGTATAAAGGGGGAAGAGAGGTTGCTGTAACAGACAAGTGAAAAACCATTTTTCGATTCTTCAGTACAGATTCAAGTCATTTTCTCCTTCTTGATTCATTCCTTTAGCTCAAATGGTATCAGAGCGCTGTGAATCTCATTGAGATTCGGATTGTTTTTCGATCCTTGTGGGAGATCTGTGAGATCTAGCTTGCTGTGTTCGTGATGGCTGGAAGAGGAACTGGTTCGTCTCCGAATCAATCGGGAAATGGATCTGGAAGAGGCTCTGGCAATGGCGGCGGTCGAGGAACCTTCATGACGCCACCAGCAAACGGATTTGGAAATGGAATGCCTGGAACCAGCAGAGGTGCTCCAGGAGGTGCAGGATCTGGCACTTTCATTCCAAATTTTGCTCCGAATCAGATGCAATTTGGAGAATTCGCTCAAGGTATGAACAACATCCATGTCAATCCTTATTACCTTTCAAACTCTGACCACCCCGGGATGCAACTCGTATCCACTCTGTTTAATGGAAGCAATTTTACTAGCTGGAGTAGGGGGGTTAGGATGGCGCTAGGTGCGAAAGCAAAACTAGGATTCATTACTGGAAGTTGTGTGAAGCCAATAGATGAAACGAGTGAGGAATTTGAGAGATGGAGTAGAGCTGATTACATGATCATGTGCTGGCTCATCAATTCGATGACTAGCGAAGTTGGAGAACATTTCATGTATGTGCAGTCTGCAAAAGAACTGTGGGACGAAATTAGAGAAAGGTTCTATGAGTCGAATGATCCTCTCATTTATCAATTGAGAAGAGAAATTGGGAATCTCCATCAGGTGAATTTGTCGGTTACTGCATATTATGGCAAACTTAAGAGGATCTGGGACGAATTGCAGCTCCTGGATCCCTTGCCCGTTTGCAGCTGTGAGGGAATCAATCAATGTGGTTGTTCCATCTTGAAGAAGATTGTGGATAGGGAAACTAAAGCTAAAATCATGCAGTTCTTGATGGGACTCAATGATGGCTATGAACAGCTTCGAAACAATGTGTTGTCTATGGATCAAATTCCTGGAATTAACAAAGTGTTCCAGATGGCTGTGCAGATTGAGAGACAGAGAGGAATTACTTCTCCTCAATCTGATCTGAGTGCTCTTGCTGTAGGAAGCAATGGTGCCAATGATGGAAATGTATTTGCTGTGAACAAAAATTTCCAATCTAAAGTGCAGGATCAGCAAAGGAAGGAGTACAAGAAGCCTAAGTTTGATAGATTCTGTGAGCATTGCAAAGAGAAAGGGCATACAAGAGACTATTGCTTCAAGCTTGTGGGGTATCCAGAGTGGTTTAAAGGACCACGTGATGAGGAATCTCAGAAAGGGAATGGTAAGTTTGCTGCTAACATTGATGGTTTTCAGGGTGCTAACAGTAGCCAACTTGAGCATCCCATGGAATTTGATGAAGCCAAGCCAGATCCTAGCATGGTCAATGCTATCTTTCAGGAAGTCATGAGGATGATGAAAGGAAAAGCCAAGATGGATGAATCTGATTCTTCTGTGAATCATGCCTTTGTCAATTTTGCTGGTAAGATGAGTCATTCATTTCTTGTTGGTGACAATAAGGCAGACAAATCAATGTGGATTGTAGACTCAGGAGCTACAGATCACATTGCTTTTCAAAAATCTGTCTTCACTGCTCTATATCCTCTAAGTAAGGTGGTGTCACTGGGTTTGCCTGATGGAACCACCTTCCTTGTCCGGGAGCATGGAACTGTGGTTGTTTCAGACATGTTGTGCCTCAAACATGTCCTATATGTACCTCAGTTTCGACATAACCTGTTATCTGTGTCCAGAATAGTGTCTGCTCAGCAACTGAGATGTTGTTTTGATTCCATCTCATGCATATTACAGGACCATATTACAAGAAGGAGGATTATACTACTTGAAGTCTCAGTTTGCTGGACATGAAGCTGTTGGAGTGTCTCAGTTTGTTTTTGATAAGGATTTGCAGTCTAGTGCACAGGCTGTTTGTAATAAAATTGACAATGTGTCACTTGTTCATGCCAGGTTGGGGCATCTTTCTGTGTCAAAGATGCAACATCTGGATATCTGTAATGGTTTTGATTTCAGTTCCTTCTACTGTGAGTCATGTAATATGACCAAACATCACAGATTGCAGTTCAATAGAAGTACTTCTATGGCTGAGTTTCCATTTCAGTTGGTCCACATGGATGTATGGGGCCCTTACAAAGTTGCATCAATGTGTGGTGCAAAATACTTCTTGACTGTTTTGGATGATCACTCCAGAGCCACTTGGGCTTACTTGATTCAGGATAAGACACAGGTTTACAGGGTTATATGTGCCTTTGCTAAAATGGTTGAAAATCAATTCGATTCTACCATTAAGATCATCAGAACTGATAATGGAACTGAATTCACACAACAGGCTTGTAAGGTTTTGTTCAAACAGAGAGGCATTGTGCATCAAAGGTCTGCTCCAGGGGTGCCTGAGCAAAATGGAAGGGTAGAACGCAAGCACAGGCACCTTGTAGAGACTGCTAGAGCCATTAGACATCATGTTGGCCTCCCTATTCAATTCTGGGGTGATTGCATCCTAAGTGCCACTCACCTGATCAATAAGATGTCATCACAGGTGCTCCATTGGAAATCTCCTTTTGAAATCCTTTATAAAGTACCTCCATCCTATGACAGTTTAAAAACTGTGGGATGTTTATGCTTTGCCTTTCAACCCAATGACCTGAAGGACAAATTAGGAGTCAAGGCCAGGAAGTGTATCTTTCTTGGTTATCCTCCTGATCAGAAAGCCTTTAAGCTGTTTGACATGGAGAGAAGAACTGTTATCATCAGTCGTCATGTTAAATTTGAGGAGCACATTTTCCCTTTCCAAAGTCAGTCCCAACCTTCTTCACCCTCACACCCCAATAAGTTACCTTTGGTCACTCCCCATACAGATTACAGCTCTCAGTTTACTTCACATCCCACACACTCACACACTCCCTCCCCTCCCCCTCCTCCTACTGTACCAACACCCTCCCATTCCCCACACAGCAATGCCAGAAGTGTCACCATTCCAACTCCAGTTGACTCTCCTGTTGTCCCAGACTCTATAATCAGCTCTTCTCCTACTCCTGAACCCATCCATCAAGTTGAGATTGGAAGAGCCAAGAGAGTTATCCATAGACCCCCTAGATTAAATGAGTACATATGCTCCAACTTACCCACTAGACATTCACACACCTCTGATTCTGAGAGTCAGTCATTTGCTGTGTTCTCTATACAGAATTTGAGACATCTTGATCCTGAATATGTTCAGTCTCTTGTGAATATGTGTTCAGTGTTTGAGCCTAGAACATACAATCAAGCCAAGGATGATCCTAGGTGGCAGCTGGCCATGAAAGCAGAATTAGATGCTCTAGAAAGCAATCACACTTGGTCTCTCACAGCTTTACCACCAGGGAAGAGGGCTATTGGTTCAAGATGGATCTATAAGGTCAAGTACAGACCTAATGGAGAGATAGAACGGTTCAAAGCCAGACTTGTGGCCAAGGGTTATACTCAGATCAAAGACAAAGATTATAAACAAACATTCTCTCCAGTTGCCAAACTATCCACTCTCAGAATTGTTCTTGCTATTGGTGCAGCAAGGGATTGGAAGCTCCATCAACTCGATGTTAACAATGCATTCCTCCATGGTTTTTTAGATGAGGAGGTTTACATGGATCCCCCTCCTGGTTACACTAGAGCTCTCCCTGATCAGGTGTGCAAATTACATAGATCTCTCTATGGGTTGAAACAGGCCAGTAGGCAGTGGAACTTGGAGCTCACAAAATTCCTCTCCTCTCTTGGATTTTGTCAATCATTACATGATTACTCATTGTTCACCAGGGTGGTAGGCTCCTCTGTCACAATAGCACTGGTCTATGTGGATGATATGTTGATTTTAGGCAATGACAGTACTATGATTGCTCATACTAAGGCAGCCCTTCACTCTGCCTTCACCATCAAAGACTTGGGGATGGCTAGATACTTTCTTGGGATGGAGATATCCAGGTCATCCAATGGCATTTTATTAAACCAGAGGAAATACATTTTAGATATTTTGCAAGATGCTCACATGACTGAGTGCAAGGTTGCTTCCTTTCCTATGCAGAAGGGTGCTAAGTTGTCCATTGACAAGGGTGATCCAATTAGTTCCCCTGAGAGCTACAAAAGACTGATTGGCAGATTGCTCTATTTGACACTCACAAGGCCTGATATATCTTTCACTGTCCAACAGCTTAGTCAATTCCTTCACAATCCATTACAGCCCCACTGGAATGCAGCTATGTACTTGCTCAGGTATCTCAAAGGAAGTTTCAACCTAGCCCTATCTTACTCAGCTCACTCAAATCTCCAATTACAGGCTTACTGTGATGCAGATTGGGGCAATTGTCCATACACAGGTCGTTCCCTATCTGGTTACTGTATGTTCATTGGCTTATCTTTGATCTCTTGGAAGTCCAAGAAACAGAAAGTGGTCTCCAAATCCTCTACAGAAAGTGAATATAGGAGCATGTCCTATGCTTCTAGCGAGATCATTTGGCTACAAGGCATCTTAAGTGATCTACAAGTGACAGTTCAGACCCCCATTAAGCTTTTCTGTGACAATCGTGCTGCTCAGTGCCTTGCAGCCAATCCAGTGTTCCATGATAGGACTAAACATGTTCGGATTGATGCACACTTCATTAGAGAATTGGTTCAACAAGGCCTCATAGTCACCTCCCATGTGTCCACTGATCTACAATTGGCTGATCTGATGACCAAGGCATTAGGAGCTCATCAACACCATGTGCTTTGTTCCAAGCTTGGCCTTGTGCTCCCTTCCACACGTCCAGCTTGAGGGGGGTATGTAGAGTAATGTGTGTGTATTAGCTGTAAGGGCATTTTGGTCATTCCAAGTGCTCAAAATGTTGTTAGAGGTTGTTAGAACCGCCGGAAAGAACAAATCCCTCTTGGTCTGTGTTGAGTATAAAGGTGGAAGAGAGGTTGTTGTAACAGACAAGTGAAAAACCATTTTTCGATTCTTCAGTACAGATTCAAGTCATTTTCTCCTTCTTGATTCATTCCTTTAGCTCAAACTGTTTTCTGGTGACATTTCCAGGCAAATTTGAGTTCAATACGTACATATTTATTTTGATATTTGGTTTTTTAAATACAACTTAATTTGTAACTTTATTTATGAATACATGTTTAATTTTATTCAATTATGAAACGAAGAATGAAATACTCAATTAATTAACCATGATCATCGATCTCAAACAACATTTCAAAGTGGTAGATCCATCTCCAGCAAACTCCCCAGCGCGTTAACAAATCTATCCATGGCGTCCTTGGGCAACGTCACCGACACCACCTTCCCCTTTCCATCTCTATATGCCATGATAAAGCTCATCTTAGATGAAATCCACCCATTATCGGGCGGGCCGGCAAAAACTGGCTTCCCCCACCCGAAATCCAGGCTGGGGAACCCGTAAAAGATCGACGACACATCGGAGACAATGTAGGTGTTCGGAGTGGATGGGATCTGTCGGCCTCTCAAGACGGCATGGTCAATCAAGGACCTCATGTACTCCTCATTCGCATCGCCTTTGGCCTTCTTCACCAGCTCCACCGTGTACCCGAAGGAGTCGAGTATGCCCCCCGCCGGATGGATGGGCAGGGCGATGGCGCACCCGTTGCCGTAGTAGCCGACCGGGAGCGGAGGGTCAAACTTGTCCCGGACGTTGACCGAAAACGCCATACACACTTTCAGTTCGGGCGGGTACTGGAGGGCGACGGTGCGGCAGTGCCAGATGCAGGCGGAGACGAGCTCGAAGGTGGTGCAGGGCTGGAGGTGTTGCGGGACACGGGCACGCAGGGCGGCGACCTCGCGGTGGGTGAAGAGGAAGGTGCGGCATACCAAATCGTCTTGGGGGAATTCGAAGCTTCGGTCGTGGTCGTCGTGGTGGGACGTGCAAGTGACGCGCGGAGGATCCCGCGCGTTCATGAGCTCTCGTTGCCAGACTGGGAGGATTGTTGGGGCGGAGGCACCCCGGGCGAGCTCGGCAACCGCGTTTAGGAATTTGACCGCGCCGATTGCGTCACTCATTAGGTGGAAGAAGTTGAAGGCAATTATGAAGCCTCCGCACAGCAAGCGGGTCACCTGTGCCATGTATCCATGGTCAATGATTTTTTTTATAAGTCATCCATTTTAAATCCGACTTAATTAATTTAATTGTATACAAGACCATAGTATAAGACCCTAAATTAGAATTGATTCTCTACCAAAAAAACAATCGATCCTAGAAATCTAATTAAAAAAATTAAATTAATTAAAATTTTAAAAAACATTTTCAAATTAGTACTACTAGTATGATTCCCGCACCATGACGCGGTTTTTTATAAATAAAATCTTACTAATATATTAAATTAATACTATAACATAATTGTAAAAGTTCAGATAATTAAATATTTTGAATTAAACTCATGAGTTGAGAAAATGATTAAAGTAGTATATATACATATAGATATAGATGACTAATATTAATTCTTATTATTAATTTTATGTTTTGAATTAATCTCATTTTTTTTTAGGGAAAAAAACTACTAAAATGATAATTTAGGTTAAGATCAATGTTTTGAATTAAGCCCAATAGCTAGTAAAATTAAAGAAAAAAGAGAATTAAAGGAAAAAGAAAAAAAATAGAATTAAAGAAAATCAAAGAAGACTCCTAAAATTTCTCTAAGCTTGACACATAATCCTAAACTCTTCTAAATTAAGAGTTTATATAGATATAGATAGCTAGTAAAATTAAAGAAAAAAGAGAATTAAAGGAAAAAGAAAAAAATAGAATTAAAGAAATTCAAAGAAAAATGGCAAAAAAAAATGATTGGTCGAGACTCCTAAAATTTCTCTAAGCTTGACACATAATCCTAAACTCTTATAAATTAAGAGTTTATATAGATATAGATGTTTTTTTAGAGAAAAAAAAACTGCTAAAATGATAATTTAGGCTAAGATTATTGTTTTGAATTAAGCCCAATAGCTAGTAAAATTAATGAAAAAAGATAATTAAAAGAAAAACAAAAAAAATAGAATTAAAGAAAATCAAAAAAAAATGGAAAAAAATGATTGGTTGAGACTCCTAAAATTTCTCTATGCTCGACACATTATTCTAAAATCTTCTAAATTAAGAGTTTATATAGATTATTATCGAATGTGATTGGGACATGCATAGAAAAGTAAAATCGTATTAAAAAAGTAAATTTAATCCATTTTAAGTTATAATTAATGAATAAATATTAAAATTAATTATTCACTTTTTCATATAAAATTTATTTTCTCTCCATCCGATTATTTAATTAATTTTAGCATAATAGTGCTGTCCGCTGGGTAATGACACTAATCATCCTCAAAATATTTTTACCTCTCTTCTTTGGACTAAAAAAAGACATGATCATTCACTCTAATTAACTTCTTACATATAAGATTTGCGTAATTTTATTTCCATCCTATACTCTAATAAATATGTATTGTAACGAGAACAATAAACATAAAATAAATAAACAAAGATTTACTTAGTTCGGTAATGGTGTGTTGTCTATCTTCACAAGCAGAGGAACTCAATTCCTTATTACGGTGGCTAATAGCATAATTGATTACAATAATATGGCATTTCATATGAGTATATATAGTGACTCATGAAATTATAATTCGCTATGGGGTTGTCCTCCAAAACCTCTAGCTACTAAGAGCTCATCTGAAACCCCTGGGGTTTACCGATCAACAAAAAAATTCGACGCATATTAATAATATGCACTCGATTAATATGCACTCGGTTCAAATCTTCAAATGAAGGATTCTATTAATTTTTCACTTTGTCAAAACAAAAATTAACTATATACTAATAATTAAAAACAAAATTGTATAAAATAAACATCAAAATAACTAAAATCACAGGTTATACATATATAACAAGAATCACAAGAGAATTAATATTATTATTAATCAAGATGAGTTCTCTTGTCATGATCGAAGATCGATTAAGAGGTAAACATAAACTAAATAAACAATATAATTACCTCAAATGTGAATATATAGGAACAACCAACCACCAAGGTTTTCATCTCGTGAAAATCGATTCAGACGTATAAATAATAAAATGAACTAATTAACTTAATAATAAAAAAAAATTACCTGAAATGTGATTATAGGAGAACCAACCACGGCGGAAGCGTTAGAAGCCTTGCTCTTGTAAAAGAGCTGGTCACTGCAGGGGAAGGGTGGTACCAGTGAATCCTCCCCGAATTGGTCAAGCCGGACATCCGCATCGGCCTCCACAAACAGCACCCCCTCCGCCGTGCAATCCACCACCAGCCTCCCTTGGGGCGTCTCCCTCAGCCTACCCGCCCACGGGTAGTAATACACCAACACCTCTGCCAACGCCGCCTTCATGACTTTGGCTGGATCGCTATGGTCCATCTTGTCTGAATGCTTAGCCGGGTAAACCAAGATGATTGGTTGTGGATACCGCAACATGAGTAGATCATCGAAGTCTGCGAGTGGTTTGAGCTCGTGAGGAGTGGGCCGGGCTGGGCGCACCAGCTCCGGCTCATTCCTCGTCACGTTGAACAATAGGGTTGAGTTTCTTGCTAACATTTTTGTGTGCTTGAATTGGTTGCGTTCCAAAATGTTGGGTGAGGATAAATTTGTTCATTGACGATACTTCATTATATATTATGCACATTTAGTCATATATGCAAGTTGGTCAACTCATCAATTTAGAAGTCAAAATCGTTCATCTAAAAATAATTTAGTCAAGTTCCAAATAATCCAACTTACAAAAACTTAATTAAAAATTGACAAATTAATAGTGGACGCTCAAGGCCTCTACTTTTTTTTTTCTCCATAAAAGAAAGCTCATTTGATAATATAAAATTGATAGAATAGATAAAACTGATAAGTTAAATGTATTACTCAAAAATAGTATAAATTTGGTAATAGATATTAAATTGGTATCTTCGATTTATATGATAAGATATTAAATTATTTTTTTATAAGCTATTAAGGTATTTAATTGGTATCTTCGATTTATATGATAATTGATAGTATAAATTAGGTAATGAGACATAATACATAAAATACTTATGAATATATATTATAACCTTAAAAACTCAAAAAACATATGAATACTATTGAGAATTTTATCGGTAAAGCCCATTTAATCTTAATCATAATTTTAGCTCATATAAAAACTAGGGTGTTGTTAGATACACCGCAAATCTCTCATCAAAAGCGTACGTCGGGATTAACGTGCAGACGTTTCCAATTAATTAGCACGCTAAAAAAATTAATTAACCCACTTCAACCGTGTACATCAACTCCGACGTGATTTGGGGTGTATTTGGTTTGCACGTAAAAACTATAGTATTAAAATTTTAAAACTAAAAATTTAGAAAATTTGATAATTTACCAATCCGAGCATAGATCGTTTAATTCAAACCATCGATGGACGGATTGATCTAAATTCAACGATTTCAATTTATAAGTAATTTCTCTCTGTTCCAGTCCATTTTGGTATGAACGTTTCTACTTCCTATCATATTTCTGGAATTCATAGTGCAAAGTCTACTTCCCATCTCACATGAGGTTGCATACTATTCAAAACTCCCTAAACAATTTTGCGAACATATGTGGATTAATCATAAACTACAATAAAAGCTCTATCCAATTCTCAAAAAATGTTAGTTCAACACTAGCTACATCCCTAGCATCTCAAACGGGTATCCTCATATCGAAAACAATTGAGAAATATCTCGGAATACCCCTAATAAATGACAGGGTTAAAAATTGCGTTTTCGAATACGCATTACAAAATCTAAAAAAACAACTCTCTAAATGGAAATCCTCCTCCATATCTCAAGCGGGAAGAACCATATTAATCCAATCTAATCTCATCTCAAAGACAAATTACCTTATGCAGAACTTCCTACTTCCAAAAGAAATACTTAACCAAATAGATCAAATTAACAAGAATTTCTTTTGGAACAAATTACAGTCTGAAAGATATACACCGTTAATAAGTTGGGAATCAATATGTAAAAATAAAAATGAAGGAGGACTAGGAATCAGAAAAGCAGAATCTTTAAACGAAGGTTTGCAGATGAAGCTTCTTTGGAAAATCTATACAGACAATTCTAGTATGTGGGTAAAAATAATTAAGGAAAAATATTTACATACAATGGATATAAAAGAAAGGGATAATCAAAATACATCTTGGCAATTCGGGAGACTTTTATCCCTAATGGAAAAATTCAATCTTGGAATCAAATGGCTTATTGGCAATGGAAATCAAATAAATGTTTGGAGGGATCCATGGCTAGATGGAATCAGCCTATACCAAAGTTTGGAAGATACAAATCTCAAAGTTTCCCAGTTAATAAACAACCAGAAGCAATGGAACCTAACAATCCTACAACGATTGTTCCCAAGTCATATTATTGATCAGATCATACAAATTAAAATGCCCACTTGGGACACCAGTGACAAATTAGTTTGGAAACTCGAAAAGGATGGTAGGTTTTCAACCAAATCTACTACCCTTATCAATCATAATACTAATAATAGAAACATGGAAGATTGCAAATGGATATGGAAACTTGATATACCACCGAGGATTAAAAACCTTATATGGAAGATAATGATCGATGGTTTACCTACCACCCAGAGATTAAACAAACATTATAATAGAGTACCAACACAATGCTCACTTTGTAGTAGTGGAGATGAGAATGCCACCCACTTATTCATCAAATGCAGCTTTGCTAGACAACTCATCCAAAACTATGAAAATGCAAGTGGGAAAAAACTAATTATTAGAGAAGATTACAATGAAGATATTAAGGACATCCTTCAGTTCAAAAAATAATAATAAATCAGCGATAAAAGAATTAGGATTTATATGGCAAGAAATTTGGGACTCCAGAAATAGTTACATATTTAAAAATAAAAATCCTAATTCAACAATCAATATAGCCTTTGAGATAATCTCAAACATAAAATGCTGGAACTCGGAAATGGAAGGGGAAAACAAATCTACCACTCGAAGCACTAATAGGAATAAGATTAAGTGGACTAAACCACCGAGCAATATCTATAAAATCAATATAGATGGCTCGGTTAAGCCCACGGGCTCTTGCCAAGTGGGAGGAGTCATTCGTGACTCAGAGAGCGGTTTACTAGATGTATTCTTTCAAAATACATCAAGAGGTACGATTTTACAGACAGAGGCAGAAGCAATCATTGTAGGTAGGGGTGGGCACGGGACAGGACGGGACGAGATTGAGCCGGGACGGGACTCGTCCCGCGAAATTTTTACGGGACGGGATCAGAACGGGATTGACACTTTTTTTTCGGGGCGGGATCGGGACGGGATGGTGTCTGGACGGGACGGGATCGGGACGGGACGGGCCTTGTCCCGCATATAAAAATAATAAAATATTATATAAATTTGCAAAGTGAAAAATGCTTTCATAATTCACTATTTTGTATAATATGTTGAATACGGAATTCTTCTCAACTATATTATTCAATAATAATAATAATAATAATATTATTATTATTATTATTATTATTATACTATTATTAATTCATACAATGATTGTATAATTAATTATAATGTTCAACATATTTGGCTACATTATCCTACTATATCGGGACGGAAAGGAATTGAGACGAGATTCACCATATATTGTCTCATTATCGATTGATAGTTGGGAAGAACACCGTATTTAGCTATTTGCCTCTTGTAACTCTAAATGGGTATAATAATAATAATAATAATAATAATAATAATAATAATAATAATAATAATAATAATAATAATAATCATAATAACAACAACAACAACAATAATAATAATAATAATCCCACGTTATAATTAAAAATACAATAAAATAATATTACTTATTTTTATTGTTATTATTATAAAATAATTATACTTTACAAGAAAAAAATATAATATGATATAATAATAATATAATAATATAATAATAATAATTTTATTATAAATTAATATTATTATTAAATTATATTACGATATTATTATTATTATTATTATTATAAATTGAAAATTATTATTATAGTTATAAATAATATTTGCTCAAATAATAATAATATTATTATTATAAACAAATATTATTGTTATTATAAATGGAAGATTATGATTATAATTATAATTATAATATTTGCTCAAAATAATAATAATAATATATTATTATTATTCTATAATATTATAATATTATTATTATTATAAAAATTATTATTATTATTATTATTATTATTATTATTATTATTATTATTATTATTATTATTATTATTATTATTATTATTATTATAAGCGGGACAGGACGGGATTTGCGGGATCCCACCGGGATCGTCCCGCGTTTCGTCCCGCATAATTTTTGCGAGACGGGACTGGGACGGGATCGGGATTTGCGGGATTTGTGCCCACCCCTAATTGTAGGCATCCAGCATGCAAGAAGCAAAGGGATCCAGAAGGCTATCATTGAAAGTGATAACCAGACTATCATCAAAGCTATAAGCAAGGAGATCATTACTCCATGGGAAGTCATCCATCAAGTTGAGAAGATCATCATTATGGCTCGAGTTCGAGTTTATACAATTTAAACATTGTTATAGAGAAGCCAACCATGTAGCTGACTTCGTAGCTGGAAAAGGTATCGATTGTATTAGATCTACATCTCCTCTTACTAAGGAGCTGTACACCATCATCCTAAGGGATGATCCTGGTTGTTTGTTACGATTTTTATAGCAAACTCCAACTGTTTGCATACTGTAAAAAAAAAGAACGTACGCCACACAACGAAAATTAATTAAAAGGCGGGGTTTTATAAATAAAATAAAACTAGCATGGTACTCATGTATTATGCACAGTATATAAAATATTATACAATCTTATCGAAGGTAAAAAGTTAAAACAGCTTTTGACCTTTTTATTTTTGACTGATTGGGTTTTATTTAGTTTATCACAAAATCACTAAACAAAAAAAAAAGTTTATCACAAAATCAAAGGTGAGCTACCCACCGTCCTAATTACTCACCCTTCTTGTTCATCCTTGGAGCTGAAATTCTAGCTCGTCGCTTATCGGTAGAGTCTTGTCAAGAAAGAAGTCCGATTGGCTTTTCCTTTGGTAGAGGAGGTCCGAAAATCCTTTCCTCTTCTTTGCGAATGATATAATTATCTTCTCCAAAGGTAGTTGTGAGGAGGGCACAAAGTTAGGAAAATCATTGAGGATTATTGTAAAGTATCCGGTCAGAAAGTTAATTATAAAAAATCTAGGTTCCAAGGTACCAAAGGAATATCAAACGCTCGGATCTCCGAGCTCAGTAATTGTCTAAATATTTCAAATGTCTCCTCCTTGGAAAAATATATGGGCTGCCCTATTATCAATGGTAAAGTAAATAAACAAACCTTTGAAGACATCATCTGTAAATCCAAAGAGCAACTCAACATATGGCGTGCTAATGCGTTGTCTCAACAGGGTCGCGCTATCCTCATTAACACAAATTTAGCATCCAAGCCGCTATATGTCATGCAACATTTCCTATTACCAGCTTCAATACATAAAGAACTAGACCAAGTAAACCATAAATTCTTCTAGAATAAGGACCTTCAGCACCGCTCCCTTATTGGTTGGGATAGGATTTGTAGACCCAAAAATTTTGGTGGCTTTGGAATACGTAAATCAAAAGACATGAACGAGGCCCTCCAAATGAAACTTCTCTGGAAGATATTAGCTGAACCAAACAATGTCTGGGTTGCAGTGATCAAAGACAAGTACCTTCGCTCGTCCAACCTTATGGAATATAAAAAAGGTGGGGATGTATCATGGCAATGGGCCAAACTTACAACTCTCATCAGCAAATTTAAGACTGGCCTGATCTTGTCAATTGGTAACGGAAAATCCGTTAAATTTTGGACAAACAACTGGATCTCGTCTTGTTCATTACAATCTAGAAGTGATTGCCCTGTAATACCTAATGTTGATGAATCTGTTAGTGATTATATACTCGCTGGAAAATGGTGGTCCGAGAAGCTATGTCGGGTGCTACCAACCAATATTGTGAAGGAAATTTCCGATATCCTTCTCCATGTCGCTCCCTTTGAAGACCGTTTTTATTGGTGGCCTGATAGGGAGGGATAGTTCCCCACCTTGAGTGCATACAAACTGGTGTCCGGTCAGTCCTCGCGGGTTCCGGACCTCAACTCCTGGATCTGGAGCCTGAACACTGTTGTTGCAGGAGGATGGTCAAGTATGAAATAAATATAGAACAAAGATCAGACTGACTTCCCTGTCTCAGCAAATAAATACAAGACTTCCTCCCGTTGTAGTAGAAGGTTGTCAGGATCGAATCCACGAGGAAGCACGTCAGCAGTTCTTAGGTAGCTGTAAATCTCACAAACAAGCAGCAGAAAGACAGAAAAAGCAGAAAAGACAAACAAAGCAGAAACAAAAGCAAAGACAGAAAATAGCAGAAGAAAGTAAAGAACAAAGCAAAACAGAAGCACTCGATCTCGACAAGACCCACTCGAGATCGACAAAAGCAGTGAAGACAGAAACTGGAAATCGACAACAACAGCAGAAAACTCAACTCGACCTAGACAAACCGTACTCGAGATCGACTACAGTCCTACTCGATCTCGACAAGCTCTACTCTATGTCGACTGGAAAGACAGAAAACTTAAATTGCAAATTCTCGAACCCAAAACTCAGATTTCTGACGAAATAAATTCAATATATAAAAGACTTCCAAGGCCAGGGTATCAACACCACAACGATAACCATGCAAAGTAACACATAAAGGCATAAAAGATCATGCTTTCCATCAAATAACTTTCGTTATTAACAAATAGGCATATAGAGGCTTTCGCATAAACCCTAATTGTTACTAACCCTTTTTCACATAATTAATCCAAGTTGCATTAAGATCACTTTCGCTTCAATAACACAAACAAGGATCACCTTCAACTCTCGCAAAAGAATCATGCTCATAGGGATAGAAGACGAATTGCATAACAAGATTGTACCTTTACCGCATCACCTCACATGGCCACCGTCGGGCTCACCCCAGCCCCAGAAGTGGGTGGACTACTCGCTCTTCATCATCAAGAAAGACATTAAATAACAAAAGGAACTAAATTGCATTAAATTAAATAAAGAAAGCTTACAACCCACAAGACAAATCCGCTTTCGCCTCTCCACCTTGCTTGCTACAAACTTTCTCTCTCTACTCCTACTTACTTGAATGGAATTTTGTCTCTGAATTGGAATGAGATGCCTAATGCTCAGCCCCTAGGGCTTTATTTATAGCTTTCTATTCTTTGCTAATCAAGGATAGAATCTCCTATCTATATCTAAAATTATATCTTAAATGCTTAATGATAAATAAAATGCTTAAGGGAAATAAATCCTTAAAGGAAAAGATAAATCTAAACTAGGTAAGTCTTCATGTCTTGATAGATCTCCCTTCCATAGATAGACTTGATCAATTTTGGATAGAATCTTCGGCCAACTCGACTTCCTTCGTGCCCAAGTAACTCCAAATCTAATCGGACTGCTCACGTCGACGCGTTTCTGGAATCTGGTCTACTCGATCTCGACAAGGGCTTGTCGATCTCGACTAGGATTCATCGTCGACTGGACTTCTCGGGTGACTCTGCTCGACATGCTGGGACACGGGGCTCCTGGCGCTCGTCGATCTCGACAAGGCGTCCTCGAGATCGACTAAGGGTGTGGTCGAAGATTGCTCTCTGGTGATGTCGAGGACTCCTCCTCGGCATGGGCTCGGACTAGGGCATGGTGGCTCGTCGATCTCGACAAGGCGTCCTCGAGATCGACTAGGGTTGATCAGCGCCTTCGTCCTCGGTTTCTCGATCAGCTTCTTCTTCTCGACTCCGGGTGTGGCGTCTAGGCTTCGTCTATCTCGACTAGTGGTACTCGAGATCGAGTTGGCTTCCGGAGCTGGGTTGGTCTGGCTCTCAACACTGCTCCTAGTCGACAAGGCCTGTGCTCGGACATGTTCGTCGAGATAGAGTAAGGTCCACTTGAGATCGAGTAACCTTGGCTCTCAACTTGATTCGACCGGTTCCGCTGCTTCTTTGACCTTGGATTTCTGTAGTGAATTTCCGAGCTTTTTCGACCTTCCTTAGAATTGCTGTAAAATGCCTCGAATTCTGCGAATTCAAACAGAAACTGGTGTAGATTCCATAATTTGCCAAATAAACATAAACTACACAGATTCTGTACTATCTTAGCCCAAATGAATGAAATGTATGCAGAAATTGATATAAACTTAAATGTAAAACATGGTAGATTCAGCTCACAACAAACACACCACCTAAGGTGAAAAACTTTCTATGGAAAATATGTCAGGATGGTCTCCCAACAACTTCAAGGCTTGCATAGCGCGGGGTTTCTGTGCCATCCACTTGCGATTTTTGCAATTGTGCTGATGAAGATGAGTCTCACATTTTCCTCGAATGTGAATACGTAACCGCATTTCTTAGGTTCCCGCGCCGTATCAAATCACATATTTCTTCCATGATCAACCAATCTCGAGACATTAAACCAATCATGTTCTACATTGGGGAAAGCATTGATAAGATATCAAAATCTAAGCTAGCATTCTCCTAGTGGACTACCTAGAACATCCGAAACCAACATATCTTCAAATTTAGTCCTATACCAACTACAAATGCGTGCGTCCATATCATCAAATCACATGAGGAAAATTGGAGCAGAACATCTCGTATTACTGAATGCTTCGACGACGAGGACGATATATATGTACAAAAGAGCAACCCCAAGCGACAAAAGAGAAAATGTGACAACATCAAATGGCGAAAATTGCCGAAGGGGACTTTCAAACTTAATTTTGACGGGTCTTCGCTTACTGATAACACTAGCACATCGGGAACCGTAATTCGGGACTGAGAGGGATGCCCAATTAATATAGGGTATAAACAGCGCGGTAGCCAAGTTCCGCTGAAAGCGGAAGTGTTAGCTTTAAAACTTGGTGTACACCAGGCACTACAATTGCGGATCAACAGACTCATCATTGAAGGTGACTTCAGCATAATAATAGATCATCTAACCAAAGGGACGACATGCCCGTGGGAAATTGAACTCGTTATTTCTGACATCAAATATATGCTGACACCTCTGGAAAGTGTGACTTTCCTCCTTATTCCCCGTAACGGCAACAAAGTGGCTGATAAGGTTGCACACCTTTGCACTCTGCCGGGGGGATTGATATTTTACAATATCCCGATCTTCTTGACCTCATCCGAAAGGATGCATTCAGGTAGAGCTTGCTCGCCCGAAATATTTCCTAATAAAAAAAAAGACAATGTTAAATAAATCTGAATTATTTCCAAATACGTACGATATATAAGATCATCTCCAGCAACGGGGAATTCTTAAGGATTTTTAAGGATAAAAAAATTAGTTTTATAATAGAGATTAATGGGAGAGAAAATTAAAAATATGTAGACAATTGCTTGGGAGGAAATTTGATTAAAAACGATAAAAGTGAATAGCATGGGGTCTATGCTATGAGGTATATTGGCTTATGATATTTAGTTAGTATAACCCGTATAGAATAAGGCCCATCCACTAGGGGTGGGCAGACATTATTGAAACTGAAAAACTATTTTGAAAACATCAAAAACTGCCCCATTTTCTTATTAATTGTTTTGATATAAAAAGATATTCCAAAACAGTTAACTGAATCTATATAAACTCTTATTTTAGAAGAGTTTAGAATGATGTGTCAATCTTAGAAGCATTTTAGGAGTCTTAACTAATCAATTTTTTTTTTGCCATTTTTCTTTTTTTTTTCTATAATTCTCTTTTTTTTCCTTCTTCTTCCTTTAATTCTCTTTTTCCTTTGTTTTACTAACTATAAACTCTTAATTTAGAAGAGTTTAGGATGACGTGTCAATCTTAAAGACATTTTAGGAGTCTTAACTAATCATTTTTTTTGCCATTTTTCTTTGTTTTTTCTTTAATTCTCTTTTTTTTCTTCTTTTTCCTTTAATTCTCATTTTTCATTGTTTTACTGACTATTGGGCTTAATTCAAAACATTGAATTTAATCTAAATCTATATAAACTCTTAATTTAGAAGAGTTTAGGATGATGTGTCAATCTTAGAAGCATTTTAGGAGTCTTAACTAATCAATTTTTTTTGCCATTTTTCTTTTTTTTTCTATAATTCTCTTTTATTTCCTTCTTCTTCCTTTAATTCTCTTTTTCCTTTGTTTTACTAACTATAATAAACTCTTAATTTAGAAGAGTTTAGGATGACGTGTCAATCTTAAAGACATTTTAGGAGTCTTAACTAATCATTTTTTTTTGCCATTTTTCTTTGTTTTTTCTTTAATTCTCTTTTTTTTTCTTTTTCCTTTAATTCTCATTTTTCTTTGTTTTACTGACTATTGGGCTTAATTCAAAACATTGAATTTAATCTAAAATAACTATTAGACTTAAATTTATTTACTAACTATCTATATAAACTCTTAATTTAGAAGAGTTTAGGATGATGTGTCAATCTTAGAAGCATTTTAGGAGTCTTAACTAATCAATTTTTTTGCCATTTTTCTTTTTTTTTCTATAATTCTCTTTTTTTTCCTTCTTCTTCCTTTAATTCTCTTTTTCCTTTGTTTTACTGACTATAAACTCTTAATTTAGAAGAGTTTAGGATGACGTGTCAATCTTAAAGACATTTTAGGAGTCTTAACTAATCATTTTTTTTGCCATTTTTCTTTGTTTTTTCTTTAATTCTCTTTTTTTTTCTTCTTTTTCCTTTAATTCTCATTTTTCTTTATTTTACTGAATATTGGGCTTAATTCAAAACATTGAATTTAATCTAAAATAACTATTAGACTTAAATTTATTTACTAACTATTGGGCTTAATTCAAAACATTGAATATAAATATTGATTATGACACCTCAAATTTAAACAATGTTATAATGATATTGATATTATTTTACTGAGTAATTTAAAATATCTATATTTATGTATTATATTATACATAAGATTTTTAAAAAATAATTTTCTGAGATAATTATAAGATACATTTATTGTAAAGTTTCTTTATGATTTTTATCGTAACATTTATTAATATTTTATAATATTTTTATATATAATATTTTAGTTTTAAAAAAACGTGCCATGGCGCGGGAATCGTACTGGTTGTTTTTATTTTACAATTCAAAACAATTATAATTAATTTCTACAATTAATTGTTTAATTGGTAGCCACTCAACCCTAGTCTCACGCTCTTAGTCTCTCACCGCCTCTTTGTCTCCCCGTCGACATGCCTTGAAGCGCTTCGCCGCTCCTCCATTGTTTTCGATATCAAAGCTCCTCCGGAGGCCACTTTGGCCTTCACTGTTGTCGCCACTAGAGCTCTCATCACCTTGCCTGACCTCAGAAGACAGAAGCTCTCATCACCTCTCTCTTTCTCTCTCTGTTCTCTCACTCGCTGCCAGTGCCAGTAGCCACCACCCACCGGAAGTCTGAGCAGGTTTGTCTTTCTTTTCTTGTTCTTCTCTCCCTTCGGCTTCGACTGTTTGTGGTTCAGATCTAAATAATGCAATTTTCGATTTCACCAGTCACAACTTCGATTGTTCGTCTTTGGCTTCTCTCCCTTTAGATTCGGCTTTGACTGTTCGTCTCTCTGGCCACAGCTTGTCCTCACTGGTCCGGTCACCCCCACAAATCGAGGTTCGTCAATTTTCCATTTTTTCGCTCGAATTGGTTGTTGATTTTTCAAATTCTAAGTTGTGAAGTTTCGATCTTCTCAAATTATGTCTACTTCTAAATCTAAGGTCAATTGATGCATATTGTAAGTGTTTCGAACTAATGTAAGCTGATAGAAAATTGTAGCATCAGATTATGTATATTAATTGTAGCATATTCTCATATTCTCGAGCTGATTGGAATCTGGGCATCGATAGGAAGATATAATCTGATGCATCAATTGATGTTAGATTTAGAAGCTGATGTATATTGTAGCATATCCTCATATTATGTCTATCTATATAAACTCTTAATTTAGAAGAGTTTAGGATGATGTGTCAATCTTAGAAGAATTTTAGGAGTCTTAACTAATTAATTTTTTTTTGCCATTTTTCTTTTTTTTTTCTATAATTCTCTTTTTTTTTTCCTTCTTCTTCCTTTAATTCTCTTTTTTCTTTGTTTTACTAACTATAAACTCTCAATTTAGAAGAGTTTAGGATGACGTGACAATCTTAAAGACATTTTAGGAGTCTTAACTAATCATTTTTTTGCCATTTTTCTTTGTTTTTTCTTTAATTCTCTTTTTTTTTTCTTCTTTTTCCTTTAATTCTCATTTTTCTTTGTTTTACTGACTATTGGGCTTAATTCAAAACATTGAATTTAATCTAAATCTATATAAACTCTTAATTTATAAGAGTTTAGGATGATGTGTCAATCTTAGAAGCATTTTAGTAGTCTTAACTAATCAATTTTTTTTGCCATGTTTCTTTTTTTTTTTCTATAATTCTCTTTTTTTTCCTTCTTCTTCCTTTAATTCTCTTTTTTCTTTGTTTTACTAACTATAATAAAATCTTAATTTAGAAGAGTTTAGGATGACCTGTCAATCTTAAAGACATTTTAGGAGTCTTAACTAATCATTTTTTTTTGCCATTTTTCTTTGTTTTTTCTTTAATTCTCTTTTTTTTTTCTTCTTTTTTATTTGTTTTACTGACTATTCGGCTTAATTCAAAATATTGAATTTAATCTAAATCTATATAAACTCTTAATTTAGAAGAGTTTAGGATGATGTGTCAATCTTAGAAGCATTTTAGGAGTCTTAACTAATCAATTTTTTTTGCCATTTTTCTTTTTTTTTTTTCTATAATTCTCTTTTTTTTTCCTTCTTCTTCCTTTAATTCTCTTTTTTCTTTGTTTTACTAACTATAATAAACTCTTAATTTAGAAGAGTTTAGGTTGACCTGTCAATCTTAAAGACATTTTAGGAGTCTTAACTAATCATTTTTTTTTTGCCATTTTTCTTTGTTTTTTCTTTAATTCTCTTTTTTTTCCTTCTTTTTCCTTTAATTCTCATTTTTCTTTGTTTTACTGACTATTGGGCTTAATTCAAAACATTGAATTTAATCTAAAATAACTATTAGACTTAAATTTATTTACTAACTATCTATATAAACTCTTGATTTAGAAGAGTTTAGGATGAGGTGTCAATCTTAGAAGCATTTTAGGAGTCTTAACTAATCAATTTTTTTTGCCATGTTTCTTTTTTTTTTTCTATAATTCTCTTTTTTTTCCTTCTTCTTCCTTTAATTCTCTTTTTTCTTTGTTTTACTAACTATAATAAAATCTTAATTTAGAAGAGTTTAGGATGACCTGTCAATCTTAAAGACATTTTAGGAGTCTTAACTAATCATTTTTTTTTGCCATTTTTCTTTGTTTTTTCTTTAATTCTCTTTTTTTTTTCTTCTTTTTTATTTGTTTTACTGACTATTAGGCTTAATTCAAAATATTGAATTTAATCTAAATCTATATAAACTCTTAATTTAGAAGAGTTTAGGATGATGTGTCAATCTTAGAAGCATTTTAGGAGTCTTAACTAATCAATTTTTTTTGCCATTTTTTTTTTTTTTTTTTCTATAATTCTCTTTTTTTTTCCTTCTTCTTCCTTTAATTCTCTTTTTTCTTTGTTTTACTAACTATAATAAACTCTTAATTTAGAAGAGTTTAGGTTGACCTGTCAATCTTAAAGACATTTTAGGAGTCTTAACTAATCATTTTTTTTTTGCCATTTTTCTTTGTTTTTTCTTTAATTCTCTTTTTTTTCCTTCTTTTTCCTTTAATTCTCATTTTTCTTTGTTTTACTGACTATTGGGCTTAATTCAAAACATTGAATTTAATCTAAAATAACTATTAGACTTAAATTTATTTACTAACTATCTATATAAACTCTTGATTTAGAAGAGTTTAGGATGAGGTGTCAATCTTAGAAGCATTTTAGGAGTCTTAACTAATCAATTTTTTTTTTGCCATTTTTCTTTTTTTTTTCTATAATTCTCTTTTTTTTTCCTTCTTCTTCCTTTAATTCTCTTTTTTCTTTGTTTTACTGACTATAAACTCTCAATTTAGAAGAGTTTAGGATGACGTGTCAATCTTAAAGACATTTTAGGAGTCTTAACTAATCAATTTTTTTGCCATTTTTCTTTGTTTTTTCTTTAATTCTCTTTTTTTTTTCTTCTTTTTCCTTTAATTCTCATTTTTCTTTGTTTTACTGACTATTGCGCTTAATTCAAAACATTGAATTTAATCTAAAATAACTATTAGACTTAAATTTATTTACTAACTATTGGGTTTAATTCAAAACATTGAATATAAATATTGATTATGACACCTCAAATTTATACAATGTTATAATGATATTAATATTATTTTACTGAGTAATTTAAAATATCTATATTTATGTATTATATTTTACATAAGATATTTAAAAAATAATTTTCTGAGATAATTATAAGATACATTTATTGTAAAGTTTCTTTATGATTTTTATCGTAACATTTATTAATATTTTATAATATTTTTATATATAATATTTTAGTTTAAAAAAAACGTGCCATGGCGCGGGAATCGTACTGGTTGTTTTTATTTTACAATTCAAAACAATTATTATTAATTTCTACAATTAATTGTTTAATTGGTAGCCACTCAACCCTAGTCTCACGCTCTTAGTCTCTCACCGCCTCTTTGTCTCTCCGTCGACATGCCTTGAAGCGCTTCGCCGCTCCTCCATTGTTTTCGATATCAAAGCTCCTCCAGAGCCCACTTTGGCCTTCACTGTTGTCGCCAATAGAGCTATCATCACCTTGCCTGACCTCAGAAGACAGAAGCTCTCATCACCTCTCTCTTTCTCTCTCTGTTCTCTCACTCGCAGCCAGTGCCAGTAGCCACCACCCACCGGAAGTCTGAGCAGGTTTGTCTTTCTTTTCTTGTTCTTCTCTCCCTTCGGCTTCGACTGTTTGTGGTTCAGATCTAAATAATGCAATTTTCGATTTCACCAGTCACAACTTCGATTGTTCGTCTTTGGCTTCTCTCCCTTTGGATTCGGCTTTGACTGTTCGTCTCTCTGACCACAGCTTGTCCTCACTGGTCCGGTCACCCCCACAAATCGAGGTTCGTCAATTTTCCATTTTTTCGCTCGAATTGGTTGTTGATTTTTCAAATTCTAAGTTGTGAAGTTTCGATCTTCTCAAATTATGTCTACTTCTAAATCTAAGGTCAATTGATGCATATTGTAAGTGTTTCGAACTAATGTAAGCTGATAGAAAATTGTAGCATCAGATTATGTATATTAATTGTAGCATATTCTCATATTCTCGAGCTGATTGGAATATGGGCATCGATAGGAAGATATAATCTGATGCATCAATTGATGTTAGATTTAGAAGCTGATGTATATTGTAGCATATCCTCATATTATGTCTATCTATATAAACTCTTAATTTAGAAGAGTTTAGGATGATGTGTCAATCTTAGAAGCATTTTAGGAGTCTTAACTAATCAATTTTTTTTGCCATTTTTCTTTTTTTTTTCTATAATTCTCTTTTTTTTTCCTTCTTCTTCCTTTAATTCTCTTTTTTCTTTGTTTTACTAACTATAATAAACTCTTAATTTGGAAGAGTTTAGGATGACGTGACAATCTTAAAGACATTTTAGGAGTCTTAACTAATCATTTTTTTTCCATTTTTCTTTGTTTTTTCTTTAATTCTCTTTTTTTTTCTTCTTTTTCCTTTAATTCTCATTTTTCTTTGTTTTACTGACTATTGGGCTTAATTCAAAACATTGAATTTAATCTAAAATAACTATTAGACTTAAATTTATTTACTATCTATCTATATAAACTCTTAATTTAGAAGAGTTTAGGATGATGTGTCAATCTCAGAATCATTTTAGGAGTCTTAACTAATCAATTTTTTTTGCCATTTTTCTTTTTTTTTTTCTATAATTCTATTTTTTTCCTTCTTTTTCCTTTAATTCTCTTTTTTCTTTGTTTTACTGACTATAAACTCTTAATTTAGAAGAGTTTAGGATGACGTGTCAATCTGAAAGACATTTTAGGAGTCTTAACTAATCATTTTTTTGTCATTTTTCTTTGTTTTTTCTTTAATTCTCTTTTTTTTTCTTCTTTTTCCTTTAATTCTCATTTTTCTTTGTTTTACTGACTACTCCGCTTAATTCAAAACATTGAATTTAATCTAAAATAACTATTAGACTTAAATTTATTTACTAACTATTGGGCTTAATTCAAAACATTGAATATAAATATTGATTATGACACCTCAAATTTAAACAATGTTATAATGATATTGATATTATTTTACTGAGTAATTTAAAATATCTATATTTATGTATTATATTTTACATAAGATTTTTAAAAAATAATTTTCTGAGATAATTATAAGATACATTTATTGTAAAGTTTCTTTATGATTTTTATCGTAACATTTATTAATATTTTATAATATTTTTATATATAATATTTTAGTTTTAAAAAAACGTGTCATGGCGCGGGAATCGTACTGGTTGTTTTTATTTTACAATTCAAAACAATTATAATTAATTTCTACAATTAATTGTTTAATTGGTAGCCACTCAACCCTAGTCTCACGCTCTTAGTCTCTCACCGCCTCTTTGTCTCTCCGTCGACATGCCTTGAAGCGCTTCGCCTGTAAAGGCCCGGGTTTTTAAATCCTAATTCTCGAAAAAAAAAATCTGGCATATAATTATTTTAAATGGACGTTCATTTAGATTTATTTTCGCTTTCGCTTGCTAAAATTTGAAAGTATAATATAATTTTATTATTTGATTCAGTCGAGAATTCGATTTAAATTTGAAGTTTAAGCTCTATATCTTGTGAGTCGGGTTAAAGTCGAGTGAGCGGGTTTCATGATTTATTTTATTTCTTTTCCGGGTATTTTCCTTGGGATCATATTCCTTATGTCTTCCACCTCAAATGTCTCGGTCAATTATCCCTATTCCAATTTTAAAGTTATTATCAATTGTGGTATGATTTGAATAAGGATCATTTTAGTGTTTGGGCAATTAGAGAAAATTTGACCACTTTTCATCTCTCCCTATGCCTCACTCTATTAGTGGTTCATCCATAGACCCCCCTTTCCCCTTTCTCTCTGAAATTGCCAGGAAACCACCGAGTAATCCAAAATCAAATTGCTTGTTACTTTTTGTCTTCTTCTTCCTACAGCTCACCTATAGGAGATTTTTTTTAACAGATTTCCCTATGCTGTATATGCTGCCTATTGTAGTATTGCCCTCACATGTTCACTCCAAATCCCACCCCCAGCTCCATCAGGCCACCGTGACTCCACCCCCCCTGTTTCTCCTGTTTCCGATTGCAGAAAACCATCACCTCACCTTGCTCCTCTTCGCTTCCTCCGTCTCGTTTTCCGTCTCTGAGCCGCCACCAGCAACCATCTCAGCACCTCCTTCGGTTCCCAGAAGTAGGAGGTGTAAAGGCCCGGATTTTTAAATAATAAATTTACACAAATATTAGAAAAGGGATTTAGGTCGAAAAGAATCGGACATTTGAAAACCCTCGTCTTCACCTTAAAAATCTTATTTTAAAATCCTTAAAGCGGATTCCGGCCTAATTTTGAACCTTGAAGGACAATTCCGTCATTTTGCCCTGGGATTTGAAAATATTTTCGGAGTTGAAGCTAAGAATGGATATCGTTTTGAATATAGCGAGATGAACATGATAATTTTGATGACATTTGTAGTTTATATAGAAATTATTGGGTTAAATATTGTTATCTATTGGGTTAGACATTTACAAAATAGAAATAGCGGATTTATTTTTGTAATTTCTACTAATTTAACTTACCCTATGTTGAAGTGTATAAATACGAGTTTTTGGGAACCCTAAGCCGACCCTGTTCACCTCTCCCTCTCCAAATTTTGGATCTGAGCCGCCAGCCTCTCCTTTCCCATTTCAGATCAAGGTGTTTTCCCGATCTCCATCTTTGTTCCTCCTTCTTCACTTCCGCCCCCCCTCCTCCTTGGCCGCTCAATCTCTCTCTTCCGCCGGAACTGAGCCCTCGACGCCGTCCTCCCATGCGGGTCTCATACACCGAAATCACGGCCTCGAAGCGTAGCCACTGGAGCATCTTCGATGGCAGCCTCGTCAGCCCTCTCTCTCTCGATGCTGCTAATGGGGGCCTAAAATCGAGCTCTCAAGGGGAGCAGCCGGGGCGGAACTGATGGAAAGGCAGGGCCCGACTCGAGGAGAACGACCCTGGATGTCCTCCCTCTTCTTCACTGCATGACCAGGACCTCGCCGCCGACGTCGCCCTGCGCAGCCACCTACATCGGTGAACCGAGGGCTCCTCCTCTCACCACTTCTCTCTCTCCCTCCCTCTCTCTCGCAATGGTCGAGACTCGAGAGATCTAGGCCGAGCCTGAGCCGCTTCCATCGACGACGCCTTGGGCCGCCCATGCCGGAGACGATCCCGTTGCCAGAAGCGAGCCTCCATCTTCCCACGTCAAGCCTCACTCCTGCAGATGTGAGATCCGAACTCAACGGCCCCGAGTTCTAAGTTAACCCCGATTCCGCCCACAACACCAATTGATCTCCGTTGGATGGGTATAATCCTAGGCTCCTCCTTTGAGATCTAATCTTAGCTTGTTCTTAAAGATCTGTCAAGTTGGGTTCTGTTTTACGTTTTGCTAATAATTTGGATGAATTCTGAGTTGAGGAAATGACTTTGACTTTGGCCTTGTTGACCGTAATCGTTGCTATTATATGCCTTTTGCTCTAGCGCAATGTTAAATCTATCCTATCAATTAGTGTATCGATTCTACCTTGGCTATAATCTAAACTTCAAGTCACACGATTAATTGATTATCTTGATCATATACATGTCTTATGGTGTTGAATTGACTAATTAGGTAATCACTCTCGACGAATACAGTATTTATATAATTTTATGAGTTGGTTGATACAAGTGCGAGTAAAGGTATTATTAAATGAAATGGGACTATCTTTTGAGTGTTATTTGATTAATAGGAGGTAGTGAAGACTTGGTTAAGCAATTGCGATATAAAGAAATCTTGAAAAGTTGTTATACTTACAAATCTTGTTGTGTTGCTATTGAGCTATGAATTTGGTTAGTACGACTATATAAAAGATGTTATACGAACCATTATACTCGCGTGCTTATACGAACCATTATACTCGCGTGCTTATAAGCTTGATTGTAGTGCTTGTTGTTGATAATTGGTTTTGGGAATTTATGGTTTTGTTGGGTATCGAGTATTTGATAATTGATGGGTTATTTGAGAAAATGATTAAGAAAACCCGAGATTGATTTGAAGTAAGGTGTTTTGAGTGATGATTTTGGTAATGTTTGAACTAAGTTTCATACTTGATGAGAATAAGGTTAACTGAGAATGATGAGAATGCGAGGTTAATTGAATAAATATTGTTGGGTCTAGTGTTGACCTGAAAGCATGCTTGTGCGTTGAGTAAATGTGTATTGATGAGTTGTTCCTTGCTTATTACTTGCTAGTGTGATTGGATGATTCTCTGAGTGGCTTGTGGACTGATGGATGATTATCTAAGTGGCTTGTTTACTGGTTAATTGGATGTGAAGACTTCAGGTAAGTTCCCTAGGGGGCTTACTCAGATTGGACATTCATGCCTGTTGTTGCATTTTATGTTAGGTGTTGCATATGCATAAAAGCATGCCATGTAGTATCCTGTTAGGTTGCACTAATTGAATGAGCATCTGCTTACTTATTGCGATTGAAACAGAACGGCCGTTATCTGTGATAGTCCTAGAGTCTTTCCTAGGGTCATAGGGTAGTCCAGCCTCATCGGGTACCCTGAGTCAATCGAGTCATGAACTTCCTTATATTATGATATGCCTGCGGACTTTATTGTGGAGCGGGTTAGGCATGCGTGCCCCCCGATTATGATGGAATGCATTCTCGAGCTGGCCAGTCTCCACCTATCGGAAGGGGTGGAGGTAGGAGAGGGATATGCCACTTGGCATTGTCTTGGGCCCTTTACAGTATTTCTGCACATTATTATGAACTAGGAGCATGCTAGTGTGTTTGAATTTCGTACTGCATTAGAGCATCTTTATTAGGTATAGCACATACTATGTGGCCTCAGCGAGGACTGTCGGTCCCGCATGAGTGGCTCGATCTGACTCCTTTCCCCGTTCTTTTTTTTAAGGTATTTTCTGCAGATCTTGTTTGCTCCTTGCTTCTGTGACGGGAAACCCTTTGGCGAATCGAAGAACCTAGCTAATATTCTAACTTGATAAAATGGTAATCACTTATGATTTGGTTTCACCCGGCTTTGTCGTGGCATTTGTATCCTAGTTTTGCTTCCGCTTTACTTTCGGTTGAATTGGATTTTGCGACATAGTCTTAGGACAGGTAAAGGGTACCTAATGGTCCTTCGAGTTTTCTTTAGGGTTTGAAATCCCTCATTCTACTAATCTTAAATGAGTTTGAAACCTCGACCCGTACCTGGATTGCAAGATCCGAACAAGGAGTTTTATCCCTTGAAACGTAACCCGGAAATCATAATTCTGGGCCGTTACAGGAGGAGCAGCCAACGCCGAGCACCCACAACCTCTTCCATCCTTCTTCTTTCGCGTCCCAGGAAGTAGCAGCAGCCCCGCCATCTCTATCCTCTTCCTCCTCGACGAGAACCAGCAGGCAACAGTAGCCCCAATCCTTCCCTTCGACGTCCGACGACGAAGCCAGGCGACCAGGAGCCTCCCCGGAGCCATCGCCGAGCCACCTCCCTCCTTCTTCCTCTGTCTTCGCTTGTGTTAGCTCGGTAAGCCTCATCTCTCCCTTCTTTCACTCGAACACACCACAAAGTCACACCTTTAAGCCATTGTATTCCTTCCTAGGACATCCCGGTGTCGATTCCGCCATCGACGAGCCCGAATCGAGTCTCCGACGAAGATTTCCGGCGAAGCCCTTCGAATCTCGGTGAGAACCTCTCTTTCTCTCCCTTTCCTTGTCCGTGTGGGTCGTTTTCTGTCAATTGGGGGTCGGGATTGCTTGTCGCCGGAGACACTGAATTTCCTCTTCTCCTTCCACTTTCCAGCGTTGCTCTCTGTATTCCCTTTCCTCTGTTCACTTGATTTGGGGAAGGAGGGTTCAGTTGAACCGGGTCTCTCATTTTCTTTTTGGTGAACCGGCGGTTCGGGCCTATTTAACCGGTTCATTTGCATAAACCAGATTTGGTTGATGTTGGGCCTATTATTTCCGGGTTTGGGGCTTCGGACATGGGATGGATCCAGATTTCTTTCATGGGTTTGGGAGTTGGGTCTTTGTGATGTGTTAAGATTTCAAGTAATGTGTTATATTATGTTATGTTGCTACCATTTATTCTTTTATAAATGGTATATTAAGTATTATGGTTGGTAATTCTAGTATTATTAATTTTAGAGTTTTATAATAAATATAAATTGGAATGTTATATATTATATAAGTATTTTATGCGATATTGGAAATTGTAAAATAATTTATTGATTTTGATAAGGTTTTAAAATAAAATGCCGGAATTATTTCCATAATATGATTGAGGAATTGTTTTAAAAATGAGTTGACTTTACTTGAGATTTAAGAGTTTGGAAAACCTTGGGAAATGAGTTTTAGAATATTATTTTAATATTCAATATTAAAGAAGGAATTTGACGGAACTTGAACTATTTGATCTTGAGCTTGAAGTTATGTTAAAAGTGTCATTTCAAATGTCAGGATTTTGTCTTGGCTTGATGATGTTGGTTTTGAGAAGGAAATTGGAAGAATGATTTTGGTTGATGTTGATCGTAGCGAAAAGGTTTTGGAAAATGGGTTTTTTCTATTGATTGGCTTGGAGTATGTTGAGAACTTGGAGTCGTGTGTATGAATGAAGGACCAGTAGCTTATGAAAATGGCTTGATGATAGGTGTGTATTGCTTTTGGATTGCTTTGGACTTGCATTTGGGCCCTTGCTTGTATTATCCCGCTGTTCTGCATCTTCAGGTAAGTTCCCTAGGGGGCTTACTCAGGTTGGACATTCATGCCTGTTGTTGCATTTTATGTTAGGTGTTGCATATGCATAAAAGCATGCCATGTAGTATCCTGTTTAGGTTGCATTAATTGAATGAGCATCTGTTTACTTATTGCGTTTGAAACAGAACGACCGTTATATGTGATAGTCCTAGAGTCTTTGCTAGGGTCATAGGGGAGCCCAACCTCATCGGGTACCCTGAGTCAATCGAGTCATGAACTTCCTTATATTATGATATGCCTGCGGGCTTTATGGTGGAGCGGGTTAGGCATGCGTGCCGCCCGATTATGATGGAATGCATTCACGAGCTGGCCAGTCTCCGCCCTATCGGAAGGGGGTGGAAGTAGGAGAGGGATATGCCACTTGGCATTGTCTTGGGCCCTTTACAGTATTTCTGCACATTATTATGAACTAGGAGCATGCTAGTGTGTTTGAATTTCGTACTGCATTAGAGCATCTTTATTAGGTATAGCACATACTATGTGGCCTCAGCGAGGACTGCCGGTCCCGCATGAGTGGCTCGATCTGACTCCTTTCCCCGTTCTTTTTTTTAAGGTATTTTCTGCAGATTTTGATTGCTCGATGTCTATATGACGGGGTTACCTTTTTGCGAATCGAAGAACCTGGCTAAATCTCTAACTCATTATAAATGGTAATCATCCACTTATGTTTTGGTTTTGACCCGGCTCTGCTGTGGCGCTTTGTATCTTAATTTTGCTTCCGTCCTGCTTCCGTTTGAAATGAATTTCGCGAGTTAGTCCCTAGGACAGGTTAAGGGTACCCAACGGCCCTACGATATTTTCAGGGTTCGAAATCCCTCTTTATTACTGACCATAAAAATGAGTTGAAACCTCGACCCGTACCTGGATTGCAAGATCCGAACAAGGGTTTTCATCCCTTGAAACGTAACCCGGAAATCATAATTCTGGGCCGTTACAAAGATGGTATCAGAGCTGAGGTTGTGCAATTCGGGTACAAAAGGGTCGAGTGTATGTTTTGGAAAACTGCCCATGAATTTCAAAGGTTTTGAACGTGTTTTAAAGGGGCAAAATGAATTTAAGATGCCTAACCTAAATTGGACTAAGTAATGAACTCGACTTGTAATAAAAGAGAAAAACCGACTAAAGAGGGACCGAGTGGGTAGAAAGGCGTTAGACCATCCCTATTGGATGTAGTTGGGAATGGGTAGGCAAATATCAGCTTGTTCTTTACAGATGGGTTGGGAGACTCAAATGAGATCATTATGAGTGTTATTAACTAATTCTGTGTTGAATGCTTGCCATGCTAGAGATCTGATTTTGTATGCCTAACAATTAAATGTGTACTGACTTGTCTGTGCAAACGGGATAGCGGGAGTACCTTTATTTCTATATGGTCAAGCCCAGCTTGTGTGGAACGGCCTCTTCCACTATGTTAAACCCTTTCCGGTTCTACCAAATCTTTCTCCTGGCTGTCAGTGTCTTTCACGGGGAATCGGGTTGGTAAACACATTGTGTCGGAAACTCATGTATGTACATGAAGGTGGTTTGAGTGAGTATTGGAAGGTAGTTCTTGATGTCATTTTGAGTCAAGAGTAAGGTGTTTCTGAGGCTGTCTTTCTCAATCCTTATGATGATCGACCAGTGTCTTCTTGCCATAAAGAGTCATGTCGGAGTCCCACGGGAAAGAGAGGTGATGAGTCGGTTGGGAAGGTCAATGGTTGCCCTTAGGGATCTTTGTCCGGTTGTAATGGTGACTCTCTCTTAATTGTACGACATGATTTTGTAATTTCCCGCATGTACCTTGCAAATGATCATTAGTAAAAGCTGCTCATGTTATCCCTTGCTTTCTGTCGTGATTTTATTGTTTAAGCTCATGTCATGTTTAGTTGCATTGCGCAAGTCTCGTGTTGCGTCTTGCCTCGTATGATGACTACATGTCGTTATAGCATGTTCACCTGGCCTATTGACTGTATGATCGATTGGAAGCATGAACCACATGATATGAACCTATATGATCGTTATCTCCTCTTGAATTAGGTTCATGATAGTGTGATCAATTCCTCCTTGTATGAATGTTGATAGATGATCATCTTAGCATGTTGGATGATGTCGTGTCAATGCCTATTATCCCTTTTGTGACAAGAATCAATAGCATGCCCGTTTGTTATGTATACACCAGGTTAATTATTGTTGCTTACTTTGCAATTTATACTGTTGTGTGATACTTGCACTGAATTGGGATTATGTTGGTGCAAATGAGTCTTGATAAATGCATGTTTTATCCCAGTATGTGTTGGTTGAAACTCATGTTCCCGTGTTCCAGCTATATTTCCATGTTGCTTAAACTCGTAGTATACATCGTAAAACCTTCCTCATGCTTCTATATTGTTGGAATGTGATTGAATTGATTTCTTATGTGACGTCATGATTAGTTGCTTGTATGTATCGTATGTTATGTTGCACCTTTAGTATCATGTAGGATCCTTGGCGGTGACTCGTGTGAATTGTATATTGCCTGCATTATTGTTGATTTTCTCTCGAGCTAGGCTCCTGATAGTGTGGTTCTTCCCTCTTTCTATTACCATAACATGTCTTACTCATGCAAGTTAATTGATGTTGAATTCGATGATTGATTTGCTTTCCGTTATGGTTAATCGTAGCGTGCTTACATGTTGTCGCTCGGTAGTGTTCCTCTATTACTCCATGATATCCTCTCGTGCTTGCATACATGTATGACTTGGCACCTCGCATGATCACGCACCACGCTAAATCATGTCTTCACACACGTAGGGCGCATGAATGTTAGAATGAATCTAGTCGAATTACCTTGACTGTATTCATGCTCGATATGTGTTACTAGTATCATGTAGGCCTATGATTTCCAAAATGACTCACTAAATGGTGACTTGCCATACTTATTCTATTACATGAACATGCTTGTCCTATAATGTGATCGTTGTTATACCATTTTATGTGCACTATGACAGTTTGTTTCTAGCATGCTTATAATTTGTCGCTGGTGATGTCCTCCTTGTTACTCTCTGTAATGATGTCTCATGCTCTATGAATATTATGTTGAATTCTTATAGATGACTCTTGTCTATGCCCATGTCTTATCATGTACCACTAGCATCATGTAGGACCTATGTTTCTAAATGTATCTCGTCGTATGATTACATGTCATTCTTAACCTACTATGTGATCATTGTTGTTAGATGTGACAGTTACTATGCCGCTCTTATATATTCTCGTATGACACTTAGTTTAGTTGTTATGATATACCTCGTCATGCTATATTTGACCTCACTTGTTCATGGTTGTACATTCTTTCATATGCATGATACTTATTATCTTTATTAAATATTGCATGACTTCGAATCATACACGGTTATTATTGGTTCCGCATAGCTTGCTTGAAGTTGCTAGGCATATCTGTTTGTGGAATGATGGACTACTAGCTTGTCTCTCATGCACCAGTGTAGGACTCGATTATGTCTTTTGGAATGAATACATATGTCATGCCCCCTTGAGATAGGTACATGCTAGTGTGGATTAATGTGCTTGATATGCCCAATGATAAATCCTTGTTTGCTTGTCACGATTGAAACCTAATAGACTTCCATAAGGGCATCATTGCTATTCCCGGGTCAAAGTCTTGTCGTCCTTTAACCTTGGTCTGTATTTGTTTCCGAAGTGAACATTGGGTTGCCTGTCCTTGTCACTCCCCTATCTCTGCTAACTTAGACTCCTACGCGATACATCAGACGAGTGACGCATGAAAGAGGGGACGGAAAGTGGATAGCAATGGAGTAGTGCAGCGGAAGCATGGGCCCATTACCCACGGGCCTCAGGATCAATGATGTCGGCGGAACAAACACGTAGTGAGGATTGCGGTTACTGAGTGCGATACGACTTGCAAGCGAGAGTGTCCTTTGTTCGACTTGTTAATTCTTCTGAATTTGTTGGTGACGATATTGCACTGACCTGACGATGAGATTTACGTGTTGATGTGTTGACTTGATGATGATTGTTGCCTGATTGCCTGTCGTCTATGATGATATGATTTGATGACTTATAGATCTCATGTAACATGATGTCTTGACGTGTTGCTACTCTAAGTTGCTAAGCATGATTTGAATTCTTTCGCCTGCAAAGTATGAACTACAAATGCTGAAAACCTGAATTGTTTATCTTCTGAGGTTATGATGCAACTTGCTATCTTGACTTGATTACGTTCATATATGATGTTTGCAGTGATTATTGAGCATGATGGTAAACTGAGACTTGCTGAACACATGATATTATGTTTATAAATGCTAGTTGATATGATGTAGATCTTATGTTTGCTGATTTTCATGTTTGCTTCTTCCTTAAACCTGTGGGTGAGGTCATTTGGTAGCGTGGTTGGAGAGTGGTGAAAGGATTTTAGGCAGTTGGCATGATCGATGGTATTAGGAGGTGAGTCGCGAGAAAGGGATGTTGACTTAGGTAAGACTGAGTGAGCTTTGGATTTATGGGAAGCAAGGTGGGTGGTTTTGATGAGCTTCTAGGTGATGCTTGTGATGTCTTGAGTAGTATATGAAGTGTGAGGAATGACTTTTGAGAGTATTGAGGATATAGTATGAGAGGGTTCTCGGGTTTGAAGTTAGAGATAGGAGTTGGGTTCTTAGAGGTGGATGGTGTGTAGGAGTGCTTGATGGAATGAGGGTGAGATTGGAGTATCAAAATGAATTGGGATTTCTTCAGGGGATTTTGTCGGAGTTAGTATTGTTGAGTCTAGAAGAGGATTAATCTTGGCTTGAGAGTGGAGATGGGTGAGTGGGGATTGTGTCTTATTTTGGGTGGTATGATGTGAGGAATTTTCTTGATCTTGTGATTTATTTATATTTGCTGGCATGATGTTAGGTAACGACCATGATGAACCTGATATGGAATTACATGTTGATGTGCAATATTAAAATCTAGTTGGTAGTGACAAGTGTTACCATGATATATTAATACTTTGATATCCTGTTATGTTGGTTTAGAAGCATGTTAGGACGTGCTGTGATATGATATATGAAGTAATGATGAGTAGGAACTAGGAGATAATGATGTGTTATTATCTGAAGGCATGATGTTATATTATGTGGTGGTACTCATGATGTTGTATTATATGGCTGGCAACATGATTATTGATATGTTAACTAATGAATATGACTTTGAGGATGAATATGATTTGCATATATGAGATAATGATACCAGATTTCTAAATGATCGTTATATGTCATTGTGATGAGTTAAGATGATGTTTGGTGAATATGCTGACATTCGATGACTGATATACTGTTTGACCTCCCCTTTCGCGGAATCTTAATAACATAACTTGTTGTGTTGATGTGTTGACAATGAGTTTGATTCGTTGACTTTATGATGAGGATGTACCTGTTATGACCTTGGTGTGATATCAAGATATGTGTTATGATTCTGGCATAGATAAATATTACGACCTTTAGTATGATGTGGAGACGTTGATGTGATCTTGTGGTAGTGTGCTGGCATATGTTTGAGAATTTTCATATGATGTACTCGTTGATGATCGATTTGTTATGTGGTTATGCATTGCTTATGGCTCGTGAATCTTGCTTGTATTGAGACTAATAGATTGATTTGATTCTGGAAACTAGGAAGAGAATATGGGATTAGCCCTTAGAGGTGGATGATTCCACCTCAGACATTCTGAATTTGATTGATGGTTAAGCGAGAACTGATTTGGGTGTTGGAAGATTTTGACGAAATCTTGATTTTAAAGGATTTGACTTGTTTTGGTGTAAAGTTGCTTGAGTAAACGTTTGATTTGAAGACTTGAACGGTTTTGAAAAGGATTAGCTTAGATTTGTAAGGAATAAACGTTATCGAGAATTTTGAGGCTAATCTTTATTTTCAATTGCGGAATCCCTTTAGAAACTTTTCAAACCCGGGCAACTCTATGATACTTCACGAAGTGGATACGAGCATTTTATGAGGGCGCTTGTAGGGTGCTTGCTAAGACCTAGTGATGACATTGTAGAACTTTTAGAGTTGTGGTACTTCCGAAAAGTCGAAGCAAGGATGTGATAGGGGCGCTTATTGCATACTTGTCAAGGCCAATTGGAGATGTCACGACCGTGACTAGGATGTTGTTAGAATCTCGGAAGACGCAACCGAGATGATTACAAGATCTTTGGACATAGTCCTTGGACTCATCAATTTCAAACTTCATCCCCTACTTTGTCTTGGTTTTAGTCTCGGGGACGAGACTTGTTTTTAGAGGTGGATGATCTAAAGGCCCGGGTTTTTAAATCCTAATTCTCGAAAAAAAAAAATCCGGCATATAATTATTTTAAATGGACGTTCATTCAGATTTATTTTCGCTTTCTCTTGCTAAAATTTGAAAGTATAATATAATTTTATTATTTGATTCAGTCGAGAATTCGATTTAAATTTGAAGTTTAAGCTCTATATCTTGTGAGTCGTGTTAAAGTCGAGTGAGCGGGTTTCATGATTTATTTTATTTCTTTTCCGGGTATTTTCCTTGGCATCATATTCCTTATGTCTTCCACCTCAAATGTCTCGGTCAATTATCCCTATTTCAATTTTAAAGTTATTATCAATTGTGGTATGATTTGAATAAGGATCATTTTAGTGTTTGGGCAATTAGAGAAAATTTGACCACTTTTCATCTCTCCCTATGCCTCACTCTATTAGTGGTTCATCCATAGACCCCCCTTTCCCCTTTCTCTCTGAAATTGCCAGGAAACCACCGAGTAATCCAAAATCAAATTGCTTGTTACTTTTTGTCTTCTTCTTCCTACAGCTCACCTCTAGGAGATTTTTTTTATAACAGATTTCCCTATGCTGTATATGCTGCCTATTGCGGTATTGCCCTCACATGTTCACTCCAAATCCCACCCCCAGCTCCATCAGGCCACCGTGACTCCACCCCCCCCCCCCTTGTGTCTCCTGTTTCCGATTGCAGAAAACCATCACCTCACCTTGCTCCTCTTCGCTTCCTCCGTCTCGTTTTCCGTCTCTGAGCCGCCATCAGCAACCATCTGAGCACCTCCTTCGGTTCCCAGAAGTAGGAGGAGCAGCCAACGCCGAGCACCCACAACCTCTTCCATCCTTCTTCTTTCGCGTCCCAGGAAGTAGCAGCAGCCCCGCCATCTCTATCCTCTTCCTCCTCGACGAGAACCAGCAGGCAACAGTAGCCCCAATCCTTCCCTTCGACGTCCGACGACGAAGCCAGGCGACCAGGAGCCTCCCCGGAGCCATCGCCGAGCCACCTCCCTCCTTCTTCCTCTGTCTTCGCTTGTGTGAGCTCGGTAAGTATCATCTCTCCCTTCTTTCACTCGAACACACCACAAAGTCGCACCTTTAAGCCATTGTATTCCTTCCTAGGACATCCCGGTGTCGATTCCGCCATCGACGAGCCCGAATCGAGTCTCCGATGAAGATTTCCGGCGAAGCCCTTCGAATCTCGGTGAGAACCTCTCTTTCTCTCCCTTTCCTTGTCCGTGTGGGTCGTTTTCTGTCAATTGGGGGTCGGGATTGCTTGTCGCCGGAGACACTGAATTTCCTCTTCTCCTTCCACTTTCCGGCGTTGCTCTCTGTATTCCCTTTCCTCTGTTCACTTGATTTGGGGAAGGAGGGTTCAGTTGAACCGGGTCTCTCATTTTCTTTTTGGTGAACCGGCGGTTCGGGCCTATTTAACCGGTTCATTTGCATAAACCAGATTTGGTTGATGTTGGGCCTATTATTTCCGGGTTTGGGGCTTCGTACATGGGCTGGATCCGGATTTCTTTCATGGGTTTGGGAGTTGGGTCTTTGTGTTGTGTTAAGATTTCAAGTAATGTGTTATATTATGTTATGTTGCTACCATTTATTCTTTTATAAATGGTATATTAAGTATTATGGCTGGTAATTCTAGTATTATTAATTTTAGAGTTTTATAATAAATATAAATTAGAATGTTATATATTATATAAGTATTTTATGCGATATTGGAAATTGTAAAATAATTTATTGATTTTGATAAGGTTTTAAAATAAAATGCCGGAATTATTTCCATAATATGATTGAGGAATTGTTTTAAAAATGAGTTGACTTTACTTGAGATTTAAGAGTTTGGAAAACCTTGGGAAATGAGTTTTAGAATATTATTTTAATATTCAATATTAAAGAAGGAATTTGACGGAACTTGAACTATTTGATCTTGAGCTTGAATTTATGTTAAAAGTGTCATTTCAAATGTCAGGATTTTGTCTTGGCTTGATGATGTTGGTTTTGAGAAGGAAATTGGAAGAATGATTTTGGTTGATGTTGATCGTAGCGAAAAGGTTTTGGAAAATGGGTTTTTTCTATTGATTGGCTTGGAGTATGTTGAGAACTTGGAGTCGTGTGTATGAATGATGGACCAGTAGCTTATGAAAATGGCTTGATGATAGGTGTGTATTGCTTTTGGATTGCTTTGGACTTGCATTTGGGCCCTTGCTTGTATTATCCCGCTGTTCTGCATCTTCAGGTAAGTTCCCTAGGGGGCTTACTCAGGTTGGACATTCATGCCTGTTGTTGCATTTTATGTTAGGTGTTGCATATGCATAAAAGCATGCCATGTAGTATCCTGTTTAGGTTGCATTAATTGAATGAGCATCTGTTTACTTATTGCGTTTGAAACTGAACGGCCGTTATCTGTGATAGTCCTAGAGTCTTTGCTAGGGTCATAGGGGAGCCCAACCTCATCGGGTACCCTGAGTCAATCGAGTCATGAACTTCCTTATATTATGATATGCCTGCGGGCTTTATGGTGGAGCGGGTTAGGCATGCGTGCCGCCCGATTATGATGGAATGCATTCACGAGCTGGCCAGTCTCCGCCCTATCGGAAGGGGGTGGAGGTAGGAGAGGGATATGCCACTTGGCATTGTCTTGGCCCTTTACAGTATTTCTGCACATTATTATACCTAGGGGCATGCTAGTGTGTTTGACTTTCGTACTGCATTAGAGCATCTTTATTAGGTATAGCACATACTATGTGGCCTCAGCGAGGACTGCCGGTCCCGCATGAGTGGCTCGATCTGACTCCTTTCCCCGTTCTTTTTTTTAAGGTATTTCTGCAGATTTTGATTGCTCGATGTCTATATGACGGGGTTACCTTTTTGCGAATCGAAGAACCTACATAAATCTCTAACTCATTATAAATGGTAATCATCCACTTATGTTTTGGTTTTGACCCGGCTCTGCTGTGGCGCTTTGTATCTTAATTTTGCTTCCGTCCTGCTTCCGTTTGAAATGAATTTCGCGAGTTAGTCCCTAGGACAGGTTAAGGGTACCCAACGGCCCTACGATATTTTCAGGGTTCGAAATCCCTCTTTATTACTGACCATAAAAATGAGTTGAAACCTCGACCCGTACCTGGATTGCAAGATCCGAACAAGGGTTTTCATCCCTTGAAACGTAACCCGGAAATCATAATTCTGGGCCGTTACATCGCCGCTCCTCCACTGTTTTCGATATCAAAGCTCCTCCGGAGGCCACTTTGGCCTTCACTGTTGTCGCCACTAGAGCTCTCATCACCTTGCCTGACCTCAGAAGACAGAAGCTCTCATCACCTCTCTCTTTCTCTCTCTGTTCTCTCACTCGCTGCCAGTGCCAGTAGCCACCACCCACCGGAAGTCTGAGCAGGTTTGTCTTTCTTTTCTTGTTCTTCTCTCCCTTCGGTTTCGACTGTTTGTGGTTCAGATCTAACTAATGCAATTTTCGATTTCACCAGTCACAACTTCGATTGTTTTTCTTTGGCTTCTCTCCCTTTGGATTCGGCTTTGACTGTTAGTCTCTCTGGCCACAGCTTGTCCTCACTGGTCCGGTCACCCCCACAAATCGAGGTTCGTCAATTTTCTATTTTTTGGCTCGAATTGGTTGTTGATTTTTCAAATTCGAAGTTGTGAAGTTTCGATCTTCTCAAATTATGTCTACTTCTAAATCTAAGGTCAATTGATGCATATTGTAAGTGTTTAGAACTAATATAAGCTGATAGAAAATTGTAGCATCAGATTATGTATATTAATTGTAGCATACATATTCTCGAGCTGATTGGAATCTGGGCATCGATAGGAAGATATAATCTGATGCATCAATTGATGTTAGATTTAGAAGTTGATGTATATTGTAGCATATCCTCATATTATGTCTATCTATATAAACTCTTAATTTAGAAGAGTTTAGGATGATGTGTCAATCTTAGAAGAATTTTAGGAGTCTTAACTAATTAATTTTTTTTGCCATTTTTCTTTTTTTTTTCTATAATTCTCTTTTTTTTTCCCTTCTTCTTCCTTTAATTCTCTTTTTTCTTTGTTTTACTAACTATAAACTCTTAATTTAGAAGAGTTTAGGATGACGTGACAATCTTAAAGACATTTTAGGAGTCTTAACTAATCATTTTTTTTGCCATTTTTCTTTGTTTTTTCTTTAATTCTCTTTTTTTTTTCTTCTTTTTCCTTTAATTCTCATTTTTTATTTGTTTTACTGACTATTGGGCTTAATTCAAAACATTGAATTTAATCTAAATCTATATAAACTCTTAATTTAGAAGAGTTTAGGATGATGTGTCAATCTTAGAAGCATTTTAGGAGTCTTAACTAACCAATTTTTTTGCCATTTTTCTTTTTTTTTTCTATAATTCTTTTTTTCTCCTTCTTTTTCCTTTAATTCTCTTTTTCCTTTGTTTTACTGACTATAAACTCTTAATTTAGAAGAGTTTAGGATGACGTGTCAATCTTAAAGACATTTTAGGAGTCTTAACTAACCATTTTTTTTGCCATTTTTCTTTGTTTTTTCTTTAATTCTCTTTTTTTTTTCTTCTTTTTCCTTTAATTCTCATTTTTTATTTGTTTTACTGACTATTGGGCTTAATTCAAAACATTGAATTTAATCTAAATCTATATAAACTCTTAATTTAGAAGAGTTTAGGATGATTTGTCAATCTTAGAAGCATTTTAGGAGTCTTAACTAACCAATTTTTTTTGCCATTTTTCTTTTTTTTTTTTCTATAATTCTCTTTTTTTTTCCTTCTTCTTCCTTTAATTCTCTTTTTTCTTTGTTTTACTAACTATAATAAACTCTTAATTTAGAAGAGTTTAGGATGACCTGTCAATCTTACAAACATTTAAGGAGTCTTAACTAATCATTTTTTTTTGCCATTTTTCTTTGTTTTTTCTTTAATTCTTTTTTTTTTTTTCTTCTTTTTCCTTTAATTCTCATTTTTCTTTGTTTTACTGACTATTGGGCTTAATTCAAAACATTGAATTTAATCTAAAATAACTATTAGACTTAAATTTATTTACTAACTATCTATATAAACTCTTAATTTAGAAGAGTTTAGGATGATGTGTCAATCTTAGAAGCATTTTAGGAGTCTTAACTAATCAATTTTTTTTGCCATTTTTCTTTTTTTTTTTTCTATAATTCTCTTTTTATTTCCTTCTTCTTCCTCTAATTCTCTTTTTTCTTTATTTTACGAACTATAAACTCTTAATTTAGAAGAGTTTAGGATGATGTGTCAATCTTAAAGACATTTTAGGAGTCTTAACTAATCATTTTTTTTGCCATTTTTCTTTGTTTTTTCTTTAATTCTCTTTTTTTTCTTCTTTTTCCTTTAATTCTCATTTTTCTTTGTTTTACTGACTATTGGGCTTAATTCAAAACATTGAATTTAATCTAAATCTATATAAACTCTTAATTTACAAGAGTTTAGGATGATGTGTCAATCTTAGAAGCATTTAGGAGTCTTAACTAATCAATTTTTTTTGCCATTTTTCTTTTCTTTTTTCTATAATTCTCTTTTTTTTCTTCTTCTTCCTTTAATTCTCTTTTTTCTTTGTTTTACTAACTATAATAAACTCTTAATTTAGAAGAGTTTAGAATGACGTGTCAATCTTAAAGACATTTTAGGAGTCTTAACTAATCATTTTTTTTGCCATTTTTCTTTGTTTTTTCTTTAATTCTTTTTTTTTTTCTTCTTTTTCCTTTAATTCTCATTTTTCTTTGTTTTACTGACTATTTGGCTTAATTCAAAACATTTAATTTAATCTAAAATAATTATTAGACTTAAATTTATTTACTAACTATTGGGCTTAATTCAAAACATTGAATATAAATATTGATTATGACACCTCAAATTTAAACAATGTTATAATGATATTGATATTATTTTACTGAGTAATTTAAAATATCTATATTTATGTATTATATTTTACATAAGATTTTTCAAAAATAATTTTATGAGATAATTATAAGATACATTTATTGTAAAGTTTCTTTATGATTTTTATCGTAACATTAATTAATATTTTATAATATTTCTATATATAATATTTTAGTTTTAAAAAAACGTGCCATGGCGCGAAAATCGTACTGGTTGTTTTTATTTTACAATTCAAAACAATTATAATTAATTTCTACAATTAATTGTTTAATTGGTAGCCGCTCAACCCTAGTCTCACGCTCTTAGTCTCTCACCGCCTCTTTGTCTCTCCGTCGACATGCCTTGAAGCACTTCGCCGCTCCTCCATTGTTTTCGATATCAAAGCTCCTCCGGAGGCCACTTTGGCCTTCACTGTTGTCGGCACTAGAGCTCTCATCACCTTGCCTGACCTCAGAAGACAGAAGCTCTCATCACCTCTCTCTTTCTCTCTCTGTTCTCTCACTCGCTGCCAGTGCCAGTAGCCACCACCCACCGGAAGTCTGAGCATGTTTGTCTTTCTTTTCTTGTTCTTCTCTCCCTTCGGCTTCGACTGTTTGTGGTTCAGATCTAAATAATGCCATTTTCGATTTCACCAGTCACAACTTCGATTGTTCGTCTTTGGCTTCTCTCCCTTTGGATTCGGCTTTGACTGTTCGTCTCTCTGGCCACAGCTTGTGTGTAACGGCCCGGGATTATGATTCCCGGGTTACGTTTCGAGGGATGAAACCCCTCGTTAGGATCTTGCGCCCCGAGTACAGGTTGAAGGTTTGAAATTCTATCCTAACATTTTAAAGTGGGATTTCATACCCAAAATTCGAAGGGATCGTTGGAATCCCCGGGGAAGTCCCCTGTACCTTTCATAAGTCTAAGCGTGGAAAACCAAAGGTTACACAAATAGCGAAAGTAAAGCATAATACAAGGGGTGCCACGGCGGAGCCGGGTCAAAATATGATCAACCATTCAAATTCGAGCCGTAATTAAATTGGTGAAGTTGGAATCTCAACTCTCTCTTTCCGCCATGTTAGACCCAGCAGTCATGGACTCAAATCAGCATCAACAGTAGTAAGCATAACGGATACCTAAAAAATTTGATATGGGGCGGGATCAGATCGATGCCCACTTTAGCTCTGCATCCCAACCCTAAGCACACATATACGCTATTCCTAATAAAGATGCTTCTAGATGCATGGCGGGATATTAACACACTAACATGCTCCTAAGATCAAGTGCATAATAATAATAAGGCCTTAACACAGAATACCAAGTGGTATATCCCTCTCCTACCTCAACCCCCTTCCGATAGGGCGGAGACTGGTCAGCTCGTGAATGCATTCCATATAATCGGGTGGCACGCATGCCTAACCCGTATCCACAATAAAGCCCGTAGGCATCTCATAATATAAGGAAGCTCATGACTCGATTGACTCAGGACGGGACCCGATGAGACTAGGTCGTCCTATGACCCTAGCAATGACTCTAGTTACTTCACAGATAACGGCCGTTCTGTTTACATACACATAGAGAAATAGAATGCTCAACGGTCGATGCAACCTAGCATGGTACTACATGACATGCTGATCATGAATGCAAGCACCTAGTATATCATGCACCTAAAGCAGGGAATAGCTCTATTCAATCTGAGTAAGCTCCGAAGAGACTTACCTGGCGGTGCAGAACAGCAAGACAAGCATTACGATAGATTACAAATCACCTAGATACATATCATAACGTCCATATAAGTCTACATTTAACCATCCAATCCCGCAAGCACACATCACTCAATAAAGTATAACTACATCATAATCATCATCTCATCAAGTTCAACAATTCATCATTTCATCACATTCCATAAGACCACATTCGTATATTTGCCACACTATATCCGCATATTACATATATCAAGTTCATCATATTCATCATATCTCGAAAGCATAAATTAACGATACACAAGTATAACACTTCATCATGCCTTTATTCAATCAATCATGTCATTAGTACACACCAATCATGATATTAGTCAACCATTCACATCAATCATGCTAGTTAGTCACCAATCACATAATTCCCGAGTTAGTCCTGAAACCGCTTTAAAATCCGAATCAACTAGTTAGAAATTTCGACTTTGGAAAATATTCGTCAAGTCCCTTTTTCGAGTTAAATCCGATAAAACCCTTTTTAAATATTCAAGTCTCATAATATTATATTTTATTTAAATCTCGAGATAAGATTTTATATTTTTTTCTCAATAACATTATATAATATTTCAAATTCCATTTTCTTTTAAACATTTTCATAAAATATTTCTAAATCCTTTAAAATCCCAATCTTTTACATTTAATAAAATCAGCCATTTTTAAATTACCAAAACCGACCCTTATATTTGTAGAATTCCAAACCGACACCCTTTTAAAATTACCAAAACCGCCCCCCTTTTATCTTAAATTACCAAAACAAGCCTCACCCTTTTTTTAAGGCTCCAAAATCGGATACAAGTTGAAAGAATAGGCCCAATATCATTTGATCTTCAGAAGCAAATTAGGCCCAATCCCCACTCTCAGCTTCTCATTTTAAAATCTGAACTCAAAAGGAAGGGGACCCACGGTTTATATGGATGCTGACATGGCGCAGTGGGGCCCGGACGCTGAAGGAAGGGAGGAAAGCCACGCCACTGTTCATCTCCCCTTCCAAACTCATTGTTTTCGGCGGGGAAAGAAAAGAGAAAGAAGAGGAGGGAGCTCGGCCGGCTCCGACTACTCCGACCACCCAATCCCGACTACCCGACACTCATAGACATGGAATCAACAAGAAGGAAGAAGAAAGAGATGCTCACCGAGGGCTCGAGCTCCGCCGGAAGGTTTCGAGGTCGTCGGAGTCGAATCGAGGCTCGCCGGAGACGGAATCATGCTGGAAGTGGCCTAGGAAGGGTTTGAGAGGATTAAAGGTCCACCTTTACTCAATTTAAGGATGAAAGGAAGAGAAAGGAGGAAGAGATAGAGTCCATTACCGTTTTCAACCTAAGAACAGAGGAAACGGCATTCGGGCGGCTCGGTGGCGGCTCCGGCTCTGGTGGCTGCTGCGGTCGACGCCATCCTCGCCGGAGGAAGCTGTCGCTGCTGGGATTCGAAGGAGGAAAGGAGGGAGCGGCTGCTGCTCGGAGCTGCTCAAAATACAGAGGCAAGGGGCCTCGGTGGTTCTCGGAACGGAGGAATAGGGCTGTTATTCGAGCCGAACGAGCCGAGTATTACTTGTTCATATTTAGTTCATTTAGAATATGAACGAGCTCGAGCCGAGCCTAAATTTTGACTCGAGCTTAAAAATGTGCTCATATTCGGCTCGTTTAGGAAATGAGCGACCTTGAGCCGAGTTTTTTTCGAGCTTTAGGCAATTCTACTTGCTCATTATACAATAACTTTAAGAAAATTTTAGAAATTTCATAAAATTCGAGCTATTCGAGTTTAATTCGAACGAGCCGAGCTTTGGGCCGAGCTTAAAAATGTGTTCATACTCGGCTTGTTTAGAAAATGAACGAGCTCGAGTCGAGTTTTATACGAGCCGAACCCGAGCCGATCACGAGTAGCTTGTCTCACATAACACCCCTACGGAGGAAGAGGAGGTGAAATGGAGGTGGTGGCCCGGGACAACGCTCAGGGGACGCTGTTGGAGGCTTCGGAGGGCTCGCTGGTGGTTGCTGGGAGATGGTGGGTGGCGACGGTGTAGTGGTGGTGAGGGCAGGCGGCAATGGAGGAGGGAGTCGGAGGCGGCTCTCGGCAACCAAATGGGAGAGAGGGGGTGTGTTTGAAATGTAAATGTGATAGGGGGGTTGAAATGGGTTCCTTACTCTGGTAGAGGAGAGACTGAGAGAGGGATATAGTCAGCCTCTCAGCTGCTCTTTTGGTAAAATCAGAGAGGTGGGGTGTTGTGGGAGACCAGATAAAGTAAGGGTCAAAGGTTTGTTTGGCTCTTTACTTCTTTTGTTGCAAACTTGCAATCGAACAGAGAGGAGGGAGTGTAGTAGTTGTTTGTTTTCTAAAGATGGGAAATCAAAGAGAAGAGAGTAAAGGAGAGGATAGAATTTACCCAAAAGAGAAAAATATGAGTTGGATATTAGAATTGGATGAGATTGGGAGGAAGATGACGGAATTGTGTTCCCGAGTTGGAAGTTTGAATTTTCGACGATTGATTTCTTTATTTTTATTTTATTTTTTTTTTTTTTTTTTTTTGAATTCCGCTTTACGAGTCTTAAAATCCAAGTTGACGAGTTTTCGTTAATTTCCGCTTTTAAATTCATTTTGATTTTCCTTTTCCGAGAAATTATTATTTAAAAATCCGAGCCGTTACATCATCCACCTCTAAAAACAAGTCTCGTCCCCGAGACTAAAATCAAAACAAGGTAGGGGATGAAGTTGGAAGTATGTGAGTCCAGGGATCATTCCATTGATCACGTAAGTGCCTCATAAGTGCCCCTATGAGATCCTCACAGTATCGTCGTCATGATCATAATATCCCCGATAGGCCGTAGCGAGAATGTAATATGGGCCCATACCACATCCTTACCCCGACTTCTCGGTTATACCATAACTCAAAAAGCATTACGACATCTCCACTAGGTCTTAGCAAGCAGTCTATAAGGGCCCTTTATAAAATGCCTGTATCCACTTCGTGAGGCGTCATAATGCAAGCTCGGGTAACAAAATGTTCAAAAGGTGTCTACGGTTTGAAAAGGATTGGTCTCAAAATCGTTGAAATTCTTGGTCGCGTTCGGTTTCTCAAAATACAAGTTATTTCTTTTTGACATAATTCAAATCCCTTAACCCGATGTTAGTCAAGCAAGTTTCAAATTTCAGGAGGTGGAATCATCCACCTCTAAGGGCTAATCCCATATCTCCTTCCTAGGTTCCAAATCATAATCAAATTTCATCAGTTCGGTTCTAGCATCCTAGCAATTCCAATTCAAGGCATCATATAACATAACAATCGTATCACGCATTCATAAACAGATCATATTCACGTCAAGGATAGCCGTATACAATAACAGATCTAGCATAGTGTCGCACATAGAAGGATTCATCATATCACCAAAGCTGCACATGATACCAATCAAATAAGCAATTCATACTTACACTAACTACCAAGCATCATCACATTAGAGACAAATAAGTTCCTCCGCATACTAGCTTGTCATCAAGTTCAGGGAATATCCATTGTTAGTACTAACAGCTCACTATCACTCATGGCAATACATCAGGAATTCATCATCATCTAAAGCATAGAATTCGCACAACATTCGGCCCCAAGAACGCATAACACTAGATCACATCCCCAAGAGAACCTATCTATGAACACGACCACTACTCCTTATCTCTCACATCAAGATCATCCTCACCTAGGTCCACCAACTCAATCCAATACTAGTGTTAAATACTATTGCATTCCGCTTAGCATATAGTCTCTCTAGCCTCATAACTATCCGCAATTCAAGGCCTACATCCCAAACCAATTACTAGGTATCCCAACTCCTATGTCATCAAGCCATCTAAGAACCGGCCTACTTCGACATCCCGGCCTCAAATCCTACTCGACCACCCAAAACCATATCTCGAAGTTCCTAATCGCACAATTTCCTTATTCCGACAAGCTTAACAACTCGACCGACTACCAAGACTCTCTATGAAGCGCACCCTCGTCCTAGGGGTCCTCTACCAATCCCATCATTACCTTCTAAGAGAAATCCCAAGTTCTCGACTGAGCCACTCTTACGATCAATCTAGACGCTTCTTAACAATCTCGCTTACTCTTCCTAGGCTCTCAAGACTCCACCTCACCATCATCTCCCAAAGGGACATCTCAACTCACCTTGCTAACCTCATCACGCTCCTCGCACCACTAACCACTCTCACAAACCATCCACCTCTAAGAACCCAACTCATACTGATCATCTCACACCTGACACTCCCGTCAAACTATAACACAAAAACCCATCTAGTGGTACTCGCAACCACGAATCACCGAGTTACTCATCACCCACGTCTATCCTCAACGACCAATCACAGATGCTACCTACTTATCCCTTTCCGAATCTCACGAAATATGATCATCCACGACTCCTCATCCGACCTATTCTATATCCTCGTCCCAACATATTCCCAAATTTTCTCATTCCAAATCTTACTGAACCTTAATCATTAAAATCCTCAAGTCGTCCTACTCCGGTCCCTCATCTTTTCATATTCCTAAATTGCCACGAGCTCCTACTTCTTAACCATGACACCTTACCATCCAAAGCCCTCTTTTACCGATCATCATTTCCGCAGAGTCCCTAAATCGTTCTCATCCGAGTTTTCCCAAGTACCGTTATTTCACCAACCTTCTAAAATCCTTCATCCTCTAACGTTCCCAATACATTCTGCTCTGCCTAGTTCCCCATTCCAAGCTCAGAATCTCCCTGTCTCAACCTCAAGCCCACAACCTTGCTAGAAATCTCAACGACATCCTTGCCTAGCTACCAACCTCTCCACAAGGACTCATCTCACATCCTCAAATACCTCAATATCCACAATAACCTCCACACATCAATCTCTACTCCTTTCTGATGCTAAAAATCCTCCAACATCGCATCTAGAAATCCTTCCCTCAGAAATCCTCTAAGCATCACTAACCCTATTTAAGCAACCCCAAGTACTCATCCCAGGTACAGCATGCTACTACTCTTTCTTAGCGATTCCTCAATCTCATCCTTTACCATAAACAGTTCCCAATCACCGCACATAGAACCTAGTCCCTAATTCTGCAATTCCTTGGACATTCCTCAACCAATCATCCTCGATGCCGCCCACGATCCGCTCCTAGACTATCTAGACACCTTCCTTAGCTCACCAATCCGTCTAATAACACTTCCCTTTGAGAATCCCTCCGATCCATTCTTAGCTCACTCATCCACCTCTAGAACTACACTAACCACCTATACTTGCACCCACTACCTACCGACACTTCTAGCTAGGACCTCTTCCTCGAAATCTCACCTTGCTAACTCCACTCTTCACCTAAGGCCTACCTGGAAGCTCAAATATACACACTGAACACTATCTCCGACAAGCCATAACTCACTCGACTCTACCCAAGCTAACACATCCTTCATGCATTCCATCTCGCATAACCAATGACCAACTCGAAGACCTCAATCTACCTGTGATTTCCCGATCCGTCTCACCAAGGAAAACACTCGACTCATTCCCAAGAAGAATACACCAACACATATATAACCCATAACCGATTTACTAGCAGGTCAGTACACTTAAGCATATAGGCACATCATCACAAACACAAGTTAGTCAGGCAATCATTCACTACCAGTTCAGCTTATCAGTCATCACACCTCAATTTAGTTAGTTCCAAGCCTATCGCACGACACCGATTCCAGATCGCATAGGAGAGATCACAATTCGGGCGAAGAACGTCATTCCTTGAGTCATCTAGGAGGATTACGTCTGCAAACGCCATCTTCGATAGGCGTCCTTCCTCTGGCGACGTTGATCCTAGGGTCCATGGGCCATGGGCCCACCCCACTTCCGTTGCGTCACTCTGGTGCCACTTGATCGCTCGTTTTCTCCTCTATGTCGACGTCCATCAAGGGGATCACGAGGGGTTAGAAGTCACGGAGATAGGGGAGGGCAATACGACTTTCTTAAGAATTCAGACCCAAACCAGGACTAGAGATGACGAGACTCAAGACAAGACACAGACTCGAGAGTTACAACAATCCCCTTAGGGTATTCTATAAGGTTACAGGTGCACATGGCAATCACAAAATATTTCAATCATATCATTCCACACTATCATGTACCTATTAAAAGAATAGCGTCCTATGCATCCATAACATTTCACATAATCAACTTTACATGCACACGGGACAGGCTAAAACTTATCATCTCATGCACTAATCATGCTTGACATATTAATATCATGTATGCACAAACCGACAATAGACATATGCAGCATAAGTTATATATGACATAGCAAGCATTATAGGATATCACATGTATGATACATTACTCGCTTAGTGTACACATAAGTAGGTCAAAACAATGTGGGTTCCAGGTAAGCATGTTAAGATGCACTCTAATAATCGTGTCAAGGGGTATGGTTAAGTCATTTGGGCATAACAACTATCACATCCAACACAACCATATACATGTAGTATGACAAGTATGGCACATAGATGCATGATGGTCAATAATTAGGAGATGTATATCCTACATGATACTACCAACACTCATTAAGAAAGTACATAGTCAATGAGGTTCAATTTGATTAACTTAACATGCTCAAAAATTCATTTCTCATGGCACTCATACAAAGAGGGTTGACCACACTATCATGGACCTAATTCAAAGGAGAGTAACAATGATGGGAATTCATAGATTCGATATATATATTCGTTCATAAGTGCGATCATGCAAGTTATCAGATAAGTCATGCTGAAATATACCAACACACCATGTCATACAATCACCGACTTATCACCCTGTTTCCCCGTGGGACGCTAATATGACTCGCTCGGTATGACACAAGGACATTCACACTGTTCACAAGAGGTGAGAGTAGAACTCGTGTTTAGAATCTTATGGAAAGAAGACATGGCTGACCATTACGAGGATCAAAGGGGTGACTCCATGAGACAACTCACTCCTAACCCGAAACTACTTCAGTCGTCATTACCACTAACATACTCAAGTAACACTCACATCCGACACAATTTCCAAAGGTAATTGGTTAACCAACCCAAATTTCCCGTGGAAGACACCAACCTCCGGTACAAGACTCGACAGAAGCATTGGTGGTGGGATACAAAACACGACTCGAAATGGGGAGAGCGGATGCTCTTCGACCCTTGCTAACATGCCTAAATGTGTTGGTGGGACGGTTGACGGAGTCAGAATCATCAGGGGTTTGAATTATGGAAGAGATATTCCGACAAGACAGGAGTTCCAATGACATAAGAACAAGGTATTCTCCCGCTATCCCGTTTGCACAGTTATTCAATACATGATCCAGGTCAAGGCATACTGATTAGTTCTCTACCCTAAGCACAATAGCACTCAGCATGGAAGCAATCAACGATCAAGCTATCCTATGGGCCGCCCTTCGAGGGGCGACTAACTTGAGGGGCAAAACCTCACGGTCTCTACCTAACTCGCCACTCCAGCCACTACGACGCAAAGCCTTGGAGTCTTGTAGGCCCATCTGTAAAGAAAAAGCTATATTTGTGCCTACCCGTTCCCAACTACATCCAATAGGGATGGTCTAATGCCTTTACTACCCCTTCGTTTCCCTTTGTTTGATTACCGGATTTATAGAGTCAAGTTCGTATTTAGTCCATTTGAGTTAGCCATATTAAATTCATTTTGCCCTTTCTAAAACATTTTGGAAAACCATTTGAAAACCTTGGGCCATTTTCAAAACCACTTCAACCTATCATACTCGCTTTGCACAACCTCAGCTCTGATACCATCTTTGTAACGGCCCGGGATTATGATTCCCGGGTTACGTTTCGAGGGATGAAACCCCTCGTTAGGATCTTGCGCCCCGAGTACAGGTTGAAGGTTTGAAATTCTATCCTAACATTTTAAAGTGGGATTTCATACCCAAAATTCGAAGGGATCGTTGGAATCCCCGGGGAAGTCCCCTGTACCTTTCATAAGTCTAAGCGTGGAAAACCAAAGGTTACACAAATAGCGAAAGTAAAGCATAATACAAGGGGTGCCACGGCGGAGCCGGGTCAAAATATGATCAACCATTCAAATTCGAGCCGTAATTAAATTGGTGAAGTTGGAATCTCAACTCTCTCTTTCCGCCATGTTAGACCCAGCAGTCATGGACTCAAATCAGCATCAACAGTAGTAAGCATAACGGATACCTAAAAAATTTGATATGGGGCGGGATCAGATCGATGCCCACTTTAGCTCTGCATCCCAACCCTAAGCACACATATACGCTATTCCTAATAAAGATGCTTCTAGATGCATGGCGGGATATTAACACACTAACATGCTCCTAAGATCAAGTGCATAATAATAATAAGGCCTTAACACAGAATACCAAGTGGTATATCCCTCTCCTACCTCAACCCCCTTCCGATAGGGCGGAGACTGGTCAGCTCGTGAATGCATTCCATATAATCGGGTGGCACGCATGCCTAACCCGTATCCACAATAAAGCCCGTAGGCATCTCATAATATAAGGAAGCTCATGACTCGATTGACTCAGGACGGGACCCGATGAGACTAGGTCGTCCTATGACCCTAGCAATGACTCTAGTTACTTCACAGATAACGGCCGTTCTGTTTACATACACATAGAGAAATAGAATGCTCAACGGTCGATGCAACCTAGCATGGTACTACATGACATGCTGATCATGAATGCAAGCACCTAGTATATCATGCACCTAAAGCAGGGAATAGCTCTATTCAATCTGAGTAAGCTCCGAAGAGACTTACCTGGCGGTGCAGAACAGCAAGACAAGCATTACGATAGATTACAAATCACCTAGATACATATCATAACGTCCATATAAGTCTACATTTAACCATCCAATCCCGCAAGCACACATCACTCAATAAAGTATAACTACATCATAATCATCATCTCATCAAGTTCAACAATTCATCATTTCATCACATTCCATAAGACCACATTCGTATATTTGCCACACTATATCCGCATATTACATATATCAAGTTCATCATATTCATCATATCTCGAAAGCATAAATTAACGATACACAAGTATAACACTTCATCATGCCTTTATTCAATCAATCATGTCATTAGTACACACCAATCATGATATTAGTCAACCATTCACATCAATCATGCTAGTTAGTCACCAATCACATAATTCCCGAGTTAGTCCTGAAACCGCTTTAAAATCCGAATCAACTAGTTAGAAATTTCGACTTTGGAAAATATTCGTCAAGTCCCTTTTTCGAGTTAAATCCGATAAAACCCTTTTTAAATATTCAAGTCTCATAATATTATATTTTATTTAAATCTCGAGATAAGATTTTATATTTTTTTCTCAATAACATTATATAATATTTCAAATTCCATTTTCTTTTAAACATTTTCATAAAATATTTCTAAATCCTTTAAAATCCCAATCTTTTACATTTAATAAAATCAGCCATTTTTAAATTACCAAAACCGACCCTTATATTTGTAGAATTCCAAACCGACACCCTTTTAAAATTACCAAAACCGCCCCCCTTTTATCTTAAATTACCAAAACAAGCCTCACCCTTTTTTTAAGGCTCCAAAATCGGATACAAGTTGAAAGAATAGGCCCAATATCATTTGATCTTCAGAAGCAAATTAGGCCCAATCCCCACTCTCAGCTTCTCATTTTAAAATCTGAACTCAAAAGGAAGGGGACCCACGGTTTATATGGATGCTGACATGGCGCAGTGGGGCCCGGACGCTGAAGGAAGGGAGGAAAGCCACGCCACTGTTCATCTCCCCTTCCAAACTCATTGTTTTCGGCGGGGAAAGAAAAGAGAAAGAAGAGGAGGGAGCTCGGCCGGCTCCGACCACCCAATCCCGACTACCCGACACTCATAGACATGGAATCAACAAGAAGGAAGAAGAAAGAGATGCTCACCGAGGGCTCGAGCTCCGCCGGAAGGTTTCGAGGTCGTCGGAGTCGAATCAAGGCTCGCCGGAGACGGAATCATGCTGGAAGTGGCCTAGGAAGGGTTTGAGAGGATTAAAGGTCCACCTTTACTCAATTTAAGGATGAAAGGAAGTGAAAGGAGGAAGAGATAGAGTCCATTACCGTTTTCAACCTAAGAACAGAGGAAACGGCATTCGGGCGGCTCGGCGGCGGCTCCGGCTCTGGTGGCTGCTGCGGTCGACGCCATCCTCGCCGGAGGAAGCTGTCGCTGCTCGGATTCAAAGGAGGAAAGGAGGGAGCGGCTGCTGCTCGGAGCTGCTCAAAATACAGAGGCAAGGGGCCTCGATGGTTCTCGGAACGGAGGAAGAGGAGGTGAAATGGAGGTGGTGGCCCGGGACAGCGCTCAGGGGACGCTATTGGAGGCTTCGGAGGGCTCGCTGGTAGTTGCTGGGAGATGGTGGGTGGCGACGGTGTAGTGGTGGTGAGGGCAGGCGGCAATGGAGGAGGGAGTCGGAGGCGGCTCTTGGAAACCAAATGGGAGAGAGGGGGTGTGTTTGAAATGTAAATGTGATAGGGGGGTTGAAATGGGTTCCTTACTCTGGTAGAGGAGAGACTGAGAGAGGGATATAATCAGCCTCTCAGCTGCTCTTTTGGTAAAATCAGAGAGGGGGGGTGTTGTGGGAGACCAGACAAAGTAAGGGTCAAAGGTTTGTTTGGTTCTTTACTTCTTTTGTTGCAAACTTGCAATCGAACAGAGAGGAGGGAGTGTAGTAGTTGTTTGTTTTCTAAAGATGGGAAATCAAAGAGAAGAGAGTAAAGGAGAGGATAGAATTTACCCAAAAGAGAAAAATATGAGTTGGAGATTAGAATTGGATGAGATTGGGAGGAAGATGACGGAATTGTGTTCCCGAGTCGGAAGTTTGAATTTTCGACGATTGATTTCTTTATTTTTATTTATTTTATTTTATTTTATTTTATTTGAATTCCGCTTTACGAGTCTTAAAATCCAAGTTGACGAGTTTTCGTTAATTTCCGCTTTTAAATTCATTTTGATTTTCCTTTTCCGAGAAATTATTATTTAAAAATCCGAGCCTTTACATTGTCCTCACTGGTCCGGTCACCCCCACAAATCGAGGTTCGTCAATTTTCCATTTTTTGGCTCGAATTGGTTGTTGAATTTTCTAATTCTAAGTTGTGAAGTTTCGATCTTCTCAAATTATGTCTACTTCTAAATCTAAGGTCAATTGATGCATATTGTAAGTGTTTCGAACTAATGTAAGCTGATAGAAAATTGTAGCATCAGATTATGTATATTAATTGTAGCATATTCTCATATTCTCGAGCTGATTGGAATCTGGGCATCGATAGGAATATATAATCTGATGCATCAATTGATGTTAGATTTAGAAGCTGATGTATATTGTAGCATATCCTCATATTATGTCTATCTATATAAACTCTTAATTTAGAAGAGTTTAGGATGATGTGTCAATCTTAGAAGCATTTTAGGAGTCTTAACTAATCATTTTTTTTTTTGCCATTTTTCTTTTTTTTTTCTATAATTCTCTTTTTTTCCTTCTTCTTCCTTTAATTCTCTTTTTTCTTTGTTTTACTAACTATAAACTCTTAATTTAGAAGAGTTTAGGATGACGTGTCAATCTTAAAGACATTTTAGGAGTCTTAACTAATCTTTTTTTTTGCCATTTTTCTTTGTTTTTTCTTTAATTCTCTTTTTTTTTACTTCTTTTTCCTTTAATTCTCATTTTTCTTTGTTTTACTGACTATTGGGCTTAATTCAAAACATTGAATTTAATCGAAAATAACTATTAGACTTAAATTTATTTACTAACTATTGGGCTTAATTCAAAACATTGAATAAATATTGATTATGACACCTCAAATTTAAACAATGTTATAATGATGATGATATTATTATTACTGAGTAATTTAAAATATCTATATTTATGTATTATATTTTACATAAGATTTTTAAAAAATAATTTTCTGAGATAATTATAAGATACATTTATTGTAAAGTTTTTTTATGATTTTTATCGTAACATTTATTAATATTTTTATATATAATATTTTAGTTTTAAAAAAACGTGCCATGGCGCGGGAATCGTACTAGTTGTTTTTATTTTACAATTCAAAACAATTATAATTAATTTATACAATTAATTCTTTAATTGGTAGCCACTCAACCCTAGTCTCACGCTCTTAGTCTCTCACCGCCTCTTTGTCTCTCCGTCGACATGCCTTGAAGCGCTTCGCCGCTCCTCCATTGTTTTCGATATCAAAGCTCCTCCGGAGGCCACTTTGGCCTTCACTGTTGTCGCCACTAGAGCTCTCATCATCTTGCCTGACCTCAAAAGACAGAAGCTCTCATCACCTCTCTCTTTCTCTCTCTGTTCTCTCACTCGCTGCCAGTGCCAGTAGCCACCACCCACCGGAAGTCTGAGCAGGTTTGTCTTTCTTTTCTTGTTCTTCTCTCCCTTCGGCTTCGACTGTTTGTGTTTCAAATCTAAATAATGCAATTTTCGATTTCACCAGTCACAACTTCGATTTTTCGTCTTCGGCTTCTCTCCCTTTGGATCCGGCTTTGATTGTTCGTCTCTCTAGCCACATCTTGTCCTCACTGGTCCGGTCACCCCCACAAATCGAGGTTCGTCAATTTTCCATTTTTTGGCTCGAATAGGTTGTTGATTTTTCAAATTCTAAGTTGTGAAGTTTCGATCTTCTCAAATTATGTCTACTTCTAAATCTAAGGTCAATTGATGCATATTGTAAGTGTTTCGAACTAATGTAAGCTGATAGAAAATTGTAGCATCAGATTATGTATATTAATTGTAGCATATTCTCATATTCTCGAGCTAATTGGAATCTGGGCATCGATAGGAAGATATAATCTGATGCATCAATTGATGTTAGATTTAGAAGCTGATTTATATTGTAGCATATCCTCATATGATGTCTATTTCTTATATAATGAAAATGTAAGTTGATGCATATTGTAGCATCAACATGAAGGTCAATTGATGCATATTGTAGCATATTCTCAGATTATGTCTACTTCTCATACTATGTCTATTTCTCATATGATGAAAATGTAAGCTGATGCATATTGTAAGTGTTTCGAACTGACTGTTGATGTGTTTGAATACGGTCAATTGATGTTATGATGTCTCTAAGTGATGCTAATATGTCTCTTAAGTGATACATAATGTGAGCTAATGCTATGATGTCTCTAGTGATAGATAATGTAAGCTGATGCTATGATGTCTCTAATTGATTCCAAATGCTATGATATTTCGAAATGGTAGTTGATGCATATAGATTAGGCTAGGTTGTGTTTTGTGATTCTGAGTAAGGTCAATTCCAAATGCTAATGCACATTTTATTTATGAAATAGATGTCAAACTCAAATTTGATGGAGATGAGTGATGAAAGTCAAAGAATACTTGAAGAAGAGGTTGAAAAGGCCCTTACGGATAAGACAACGACTTCTGCTGCTTCCACTTCAATTGTAAGTGTTTTTGGACCCGTAGAAAAGAGGGTGAGATCAGAATATTGAGGTCATTTTGACAAAATTATTGATGATGATGCACATGCAAAAGGTATTCATACTTAGAAAGTTTACCATTAACCTTAATTAAGATTTCATACAAAATATACATTTGAATTGGCTTGCTGCTTTACTTGAAGCAAGGAGAAGAGCTAGCTAGGTATGCCAAGTTCACCTAAAGCACAAAATAAACAGTTGGCAAGTTGCAAGTACTTGAAACTATGCCAATCACCTGAAGCATATACAGACCAATCCATTGTTTATCTTGGCAAATTTCCCTTAACAAAATGGAGCCAAGAATCGCTTACCGGAACTTGGCTCGCCATCGAACATGGTTTAGAAGGGAGTGGGGCTGCGGTGGCTCTCGTGGCGGCTCCAGTGGCTTCTGGGCGGCGTCGGGGTTTCGTAGGAGGTGCAGGGTGGTGTTGCTGCTGTTGTCCTTCAAAGAGCAAGGAGGGACGATGGTGATGTGAAGGAGGGATGGTGGTTGTGGCGTTGGTATGGTGAACGTAGAGAGCGGGAGATGATGGTGATGAATATGGTGAAGGCTAGGAGTTGGTGATGGTGAATGAAAGTGACGGGGAGGGATGGTGATTTGAAGGGGTATGATGAGGTGAGGGAGTAGGTGAGTATTGTGTGTTGAATTGGGTAAACAAATAACCGAGAATAAATCTTGAATACACGAATTTCGAACTCTGAAATTAGTCCCTGAATGTTAGTTTTTCCGAATCTCGCTTACTCGATCAAATAGATTTTTTTTTTTTAAATCGACAAGGATATCGCCATCCGATAATTATTTTGAATTTCCGAGGAAAAAGGACGAAAATTGTTCATCAAAATTTATATTCCAGTTGAAATCCGCTAAACGAGTTTTAAATTCAGTTTTAATTCTCTTTTTTTTTCGAAAAATTAGGATTTGAAAACCTGAGCCTCTACAGTTATTCCACCAGGCACCAACGTTATGATTTAGCTCTGAGTTTTGACCTATTACAAAAGCTCGAGATCAAAATATGTCAGTGATTGAGATGAGGATATTGTGTTAGGAGCGAGGATGGATTTACAAGTATGGTAGATAAGGTGTGGGAGACCATGTTAAGTTGGTTTGGCACGTTCAGAGGATACTTCCTTCAACATTAAAAAATCAATTTTTTTAATCCAAGTACAACTAAATTAACTAATACGAGCTAGACATGCCATTTGAATCTCTGCTCAAAATAGGAGTAATATATGATGATTTTTTTAAAAGAAAATGAAGCCAAATAAAGTCAATGAATAGAAATGACGAGCATTGGAAACATTTTCTAGAGCAAATGGCATCTTTTAGGTAGCGAGTCCACGTTATGAACAACATAACAATAATAATAAAAAATGTGATATTTAATATATTTTCAGCTTGGTTCGGTGCAGAAAATTATTATAAATACACATGTTATCAAAGATAGCTAGTGTGTGAATTATTGATTACATTCCCCCACTCTTTCAGAAAAAATCTGAAGCAACTCAACCCTAACTAGACAAGAATATGTCTGCAACCCTAGTGATCAACGTGAGGAGGAATGAGCCAGAGCTGGTTTGCCCGGCCCGGCCCACTCCCAATGAGCTCAAGCCACTCTCGGACATCGATAATATACCCCCGTTGCGGATTAACGTATCAAGCCTTTTGAGTTATCCGGCAAATGAAGACCGGAAGGACGGGAAAGATCCAGTAAAGGTGATAAAGGCGGCGTTGGCAGAGGCATTGGTGTATTACTACCCGTGGGCGGGTAGGCTGAGGGAGGGCCCAGGAGGGAAGCTGACGGTGGATTGCACGGCGGAAGGGGTGGTGTTTGTGGAGGCTGATGCAGATGCCCGGCTTGACCAGTTTGGGGGCGATTCACCGCTGCTACCCTTCCCCTGTGTTGACCAATTCCTGTACAGTGAGGCTTCTTCAGACGCTTTTAGGGTGGTTGATTGCCCTATGTTTACCTTGCAGGTAATATTCCCCCCCTACTTACTCTCTTCGTTCAATTTTATTTTTCTTTTTATTATTTATCTATGTTTTTTAAAGTGATAAAAATTATATAATTCTTTTAATTCTTTAATAATTTTTTTCAATAATATCATACTTATTACTAAAAATATAAGATTATTTAAAAATTTTAATTAAAAATTAAATATTTTATATAGTTTTTATCATTTTATAAAAACATAGTACCTAAACTGAAAATAAACATGAACATATTTTTCTTAAATTTAGTATACACAACTAGCATGAAATTCTGCTTGATCTGCATGTTCATATGATCATATCGTTTAATTCAAAGGTTGGTTAGTTTAAGCATTTTATTCATCCCACTAATAATTTTTTACTTGAGAATAATCTCTATAGGGGGGCGAAATTCTTATTTTGAGAAAACAAATTCTCTATATATATTAAAGAATTTTTAAAAAAAATTGAAAGAAAACCATAAATTTTGTTATAAATATGATATTTTATTATAAAAACTCAAATAATTAAATTTAATAATTTTTTCATATATATATAGGGGTGTGTTTGTAGCATGATAAATACTTTTTTGAAAAATATTAAAAAAAATTATAATTTTTTTTAAAAAAATATAATTTATAAATGAAAAAAATTGGTAGGATTGAAAAGTGTTGTAAAAAATCCATAAATTATAGTTTAAATATGACATTAATAGTAATTTTTTTTACGGGAATAAAAATTAGTAGAATTTTGTAAAATATATGTGAAGCATAATTAATGAATACTCTTATAAAAAATATTAAAATAAGATTATAAAATTTGATTTAAAATATTAAAATAAAACTATAAAATCTGATTTAAATATGAAGTTTAAAATAGAATAGGCATAATCGGGTATATACCCATAGAAAGTTATCTAATTGTTTAAATACCCATTGAAAATTGATAAGTGACCATATACCAATTAAAATATAAAGATCTTGTAAAATTTCCCAAGATAAAATCTTTTAGTCAATCTTTCAAAAAAAGAATTACAATTATTCATTTCTTTTTATTCTTATCTTTTCCATCTTTCAACTTTGAAACCCTAAAACATCTTGTTAAGCTCTTGTTAAGCAGTATTGATCTTCGTCCTAATTTCAACCTTTAAAAGAAGCTTTTAATTTTGAACTTCTTTTTAGTTATATATATATATATATATATATTTTATTTTGTATACAGTAAATGAACCAACTTATAATTTTTAAAATTTTGATTTTCTATTTAGTAAATGAACCAATTTTTTACTTCATTTTACCCTTTCAATTTTTTATTTTGGTTGAATCTTTCTTCATTGACACTTGGAGTCGTGCAACTTCGCCCCATATAAGATCCTCATCTTCATCAGACGTACACCAATTCATTTTCAGCATCTTCCTGATATAATCTTGAAAGCCATTCATTAGATCGATGTATTTGTTTTATTTAAGTTACACGGTCCCACCAGTACACTAGTAAAACTGAAATGTAAATTTATTTTGTTGGACAATTTTACAAGATCTTTAAAGTTTAGCCCCCGTTTGTTTTTTGGTAGGGAAAAGTAATGATTACCCTCATGAATATAGTCCATATTTAAGTTAAGATTCATTGATCCTTATTCTAATCATTCCCCTCCTTCTCCCATTTTCCATACAAATGTGTTATCCTTCTATTCCCTAATTTTGAAGGGGGTAACTAATACCTCTAGGATGGGCTAATATTCCCCTTCATCCTCTCCTCCAAGCTCACAAAAATTGGTGATCATATACATTTTATGTGTAAAATTTAATATCTTACCTTTCCTTTCCCTAGTTATCTAAACAAACGAGCCCTAGTGGGTATATAACCAACTATCAATTTTCAATGGGTATATAAAGAATTAGATAACTTTCTATGGGTATATACCCATTACTTATGCTTTCTTTTTTTGTGGTTTTTTTTTCACATTTTTTATTTTTTACTTAAATAATTTTTTAAAAAATATTACATGTTTCCTCTGTCAAAGGGAGGGGCGGCCACCCTGGTTGATAACAAATTATGCTAAGTTGTTAGTACTCAAAATGTATATGTTATGATTTTTTTTTTTTTTGATTCAACATATATTTTGATATTGGCAGTGGTGGATCCAGAAATTTTCTTAAAGGGGGAATGAACAAATTTTTGAGAATTTTTTTTACATGTATATATGAAAATATTATTTTATAAATATATTAAAAAAATCATTAAATGTGTTATTTAAATAGTCATTTTTAGTCAAAAAAAATAAAATTTATCAAAAAGAGAGAAAATTTTTTATATGTATATGTAGAAAAAAATGTTTTTTGCTTAAATATATTGGAGAAAAAATTTAATTTTTTATTTAACTAACAATATTTAGTAGGAAAAAACTAAGAGAAACAAAAACTATGACAAAAGTGAAGCTAATAAGAATTGAACTCATGAACTCAAGGTAATAACTATTCCTTTTTACCAACTAAGCTAAACTATCTTTGTCATTTTTTACTCTTTGTATGCTCTTTTATCCCTAAAATTAGTAAAAATTATATAAAAAAAAACTTAAATAAAAAATATCTTTAGGGTGTTCTTCCGGGCTGGGGATGTTGAAGCCACCCTAAGCCCCCTAGGTCTGCCACTGGATATTGGTAATGATTATGTGTATTATATGTGGTGGCATGGTGCAGGTGACTCGCTTATTGTGCGGAGGCTTTATAATGGGCATTAACTTCAACCACGTAATGAGCGACTCAGTGGGTGTCGTCCAATTTCTAGACGCGGTGGCTGAACTTGCACGCGGGGCATCTTCCCCGTCCATCCTCCCCGTTTGGCGACGAGAGCTCCTCAATGCGCGCGTGACCAACACCTCCATGCCTGTCCCTGATGATCAACATCAAGACAAACAATTTTACGTGCCTGAATTACTCTCCGCGGAGGCCGATTTGGTCTGCCGCACCTTCATCTTTACCAATCAGGAGGTTGACGCTCTACGTGCTTGCGTCCCACAATACCTCCAACCCTGCACCAGCTTCGAGCTGATCTGCGCCTGCATTTGGCGTTGTCGCACCATCGCCCTCCAATACACACCCGATGAAGTAGTTCGCATGGGTTTTGCGGTCAACTTTCGGGACAAGTTCAACCCTCCGCTCCCAGTTGGCTACTACGGCAACGCGTGTGCCCCAGGTACCTGTGTCTCCCCCGCAGGGGCTATTTGTAGTAGCTCCCTCGGGTACCCGGTGGAGCTGGTGAAGAAGGCGAAAGCCGCTATTACGGAGGAGTACACCAGGACCATTCTTGACCATTTGGTGTTGGGAGGTCAACGTATCACCCCCATGCCCAACACCTACAACATGTCTGATGTATCATCAAGCGTCAACAGCTTTCCGATGCTCGATTTCGGGTGGGGAAAGCCCTTTTATGCTGGCCCGCCTACTAATGGCTTTCTTTCGCATACCTGTGGCTTTATCTTGGCTTATAGAAATGGAAAGGGAAAGGCTGTGTCAGTGTCGTTGCCGGAAGATGCCATGGAAAGATTTGTTAACGCCTTCCAGAGTTTGCTGAAGATGGATCTTTCCCACTAAAATTTCCAGCTCAGCTCTTTGTCCGGCGTGCATTCATCATTTGCTCTAAATGGGAGCTATATTACTCCCTCTTTCATAATAAAAGATCATTTTACGTTGAGGAAATTGGATCGGGAGGCCCAATTTTCTCTCTCAAATAATTTATAATCCATCGGGTAGCCCAAATTAAGTGATTATCCTTCTGGGCAGGTTTACATTTCGTTTCTATTTTCTTCCTTTATTTATCGTCTCCCTTTTGCTCGGTTTCTGTCGTTTGAACTGATCATCGTGTCCTCTGTACCCTCTTTTCTACGGTTGTTCTTTGAATATTTATGATGGTTGAATCGAGGAATGCAAGCCGAGGTTAATTAGTGTTGTGTTTTTGGTTGGTGTTCGCTGATACAGTTTCTGTTTGTTTTTTCAATAATGTGTTGTTGAGCGTATGGGTAATCCATTGTATTGTATTCTATCATGTGTAGGTTCACCCTTTTTTGATTTAGAATCCTATAAAATGCAGTTCAATGTGAGTATTGTTGTTTTTTTTTTTTCAGTTTGTCTCGTTGCTCGTTTTTCTTTACTTGAGTTTCATGTTGTAAATGGTGTTCCAGTTATTGAATATAATCTTTCTCCTCTCAAGGATGTTATAGTTAAACAGTTTTTTAGCAAGCACAAGGTATATTATGCTAACATACTTAAGATGTTTGAAGATGAACTTAAGGAATCTCCCAAAAAATTAGTAATGTCTAAGCTTCTGATTATTGGGAAGATGTTGTTATTTAAACGTGTGAGATTGGATCATATAATAGCGCTTGCATGTGATGCTGAAAAATTTGATCGATTTCAATGGGGTCGCGAAAGTTATCGCATCTTGTTTAATTGTCTGAGAAGGGTTTATTCTGTTAAGAAAGGTGACAAAGCTAGGGGATGTATGAGGTGTTTGGATATCCTCGAGCATTCTAGGTGATTTTTGTTTTTTAACTTCCTTTTCGGCACAAATTCTCTTTACTAAATCTCAGAAAATACTTTAGGGTCTTGACTAATTCCCTAAAATTTTTTATTTGTTTTTGGCTAATCGGGAAAAAAAATTCCTCATAATTAGCCATATCTAAGTGAGATGCAATAGAAAAAAAGACATCATCCATTAGGTAATCGATCTACCAGCAAAGGATAGTTTATGAATCAAATAATTTGAAGCTCGCCGGCGCATTGGCGTTGAGTAGCCGATGCGGTGGCATCCTCCAATAGTGGTCCGGCCATACGATCATCGAGATACCGCTGATAAGTGTATGATCCAGACACCCAGAAAGCCTGGATCATGGCGATGATCTTGACACCACTCATCTTGTCATGGAAGATTATGACGGCAGCAATGGGCACCACTGCAAGCGCCACGGTGCTTATAACGTTGGAGAAGAGTGACGAGACGAGGAAGACCAAACCCTCGACCCCAACAGAGCAGACCTGCCAGCATACAACTGATGGAAAATTAGATGCGCAGCGGAAGTTTTAGAAACTATTTTCTATCATCTAATCGCAGGATCTTCATGCATAAAATCGATAGATCAAATCATTGTTCATAGGAAATACCTCTTGATGCGTGAATCGGATCTGAACGGGGAGGATTCGGAAGAGAACTAGAGCCCCACGCGTTGCTCCTCAACTTGGTCCACAAGAGCCGGTCTAGATCTCCTTTGCCTTCGACTACTAGGACGAAGAACGAAAGGTGAACAATCAAATTACTCTTGATTGATGATGGTGGAATTCCGCCTTCCCAAACCAATTGGTGCGGCAAACTCACGTTCCTCTCTTTGGGATGTGTTAATTATGTCAAGTCATTATAAGCCCATCTTTATAAGCTCATATTTATACCCTATTTAATTAATTATTTATTTCACAAATAAATCTTATCCCATTATTATTAATATATATCTAATAAACACTAATAATAAAATCATCTATCTTTTGATCAAGTCCGTCAACTCTAAGTGTGTGACCGCATAGGACCCGTTTATAATAGTCATGGGTTTAACCCGTTTAAGCCCATTAATCGTAGTTGGCTTCTAGCAAAGCATTACGACTCCTAAAATAATCGGATTGAATATCTCTATCAATTGTCCTATTCCATAATTAGTCATTGCACATTAAATTAAAGGACACTATTCCTTCAATCTCCCACTTGTCCTTAAACAAGTGTGCAATTTCAGATGCCCGTGTCTCTTAATGTCATATTTGATGATATGGTGACATTCATATCGATTATCAAATATATATTCCTTGAACTCCGAGTTTGAACTGTCAATTAAACGGATGATTACAAAAAATCCATTCGAGCATGGCCATGCATTTTCAGTTCTTGCTCTTCAAGTGGCCTAGACACCATTCATTTTCTATGCATCACAGTATGCATGAAGAAGGAGGATGATGCGGGACCATCGAAGACACCATCCAAGACACCTTCAGACACATCTATACTTGGGGATGGACCTATGATTCGAGCTCGTGAGAATGTTGTCATCCTCAAGAGGAAGAAGAAGGCTCCACCATGGGAGAAGATCCAAAGGTGCAAATCACGTTTTAGACTCGTTCAGAATTTTGACAGCTTTTCGACGTCTCAGTAAAATGAGCCGTACGGATTCGATATTAATCAGATTGGATTGTTCCATACCTTGTTGGAATGAAGACGAAGAGATCTACAACTTCGCTGTTGAAGGTTTTCCCAGATTCGACCTAGAGTTTGGCCGAAAATCATCATTTTTGCAAGCTGTCACTGTTTTGACGGGAATAAAGAACTTTCTTTTGTTATTTTTAGTAACCTTCTTTATTTAAGTTATTTTAGGTAATTTAGGGATTTATTTTAATTTCTCTTTAGTTATTATTTTTATCTAAAATCAGCCCTTAGGGTTATAAATAGAGGCTGATCTCCTTGTAAAACATAAGACGTCTTCCATTATGAATGAAATCTAAGTTTGTGTTGAAACACATGAGTGAAAGTCAATTGATTCGAAGCATGGCTCATCGATTGCAACTATTGGTATTATTTTAGCTTGGTTTGCTTTGTGTTCATCAACTTCGCAAGACTTGGTGATCCTAGTATCCACGAGCCCCCTCCTTGTGCCTCAAAGTTGTCCGCTTGGTTGTGTAGGGTTGTAGAGGCGGGTTATATAGTCATTGGTATTGGTTCCTACCCTCTTAGGAGGTCTGGGGTCTTTATCTTGTTCTATATAGATCGACTCAGTCCTTATCGGTCGTGTCTTTCAATTCTTGCATTAAATTTCAAGTCTTTATCTATCTTTATCGAGTCTTTCTTTGTTCTTGTTATTGTCGACATCGAGTACTGCTGTTCTTGGTGTTTCTTGTTGCGTTCTTGTTGAGTTCTTGGTCGATCTTGCCTTTCTTGGTCGAGATCTTGCGTTTCTTTGCTTTCTTGTTGAGTCTTGTTCAGTTCTTGCTTCCGTTCTTTAGTTTCTTGCTTGTTTGTCGAAGATCGGGCCACTCAACTTTTGTATGACTATGACTCCCACTCAACTTTTGGCAATCCCAACTACGACCTTTATAACTCCCTGTTACGGAAAGCGTTTAGCCGTGTCAAAGAAATACCAATCATCAAGAGAGATCATAACATACTCATGTCTGAGGAATCTACTAATCATGGTTTAACTTAAAACACTACAATCCCTTTTGCAGAGTCTTAAGGTGTGTCTGTCCTATATGTATCATCCATACATATATATGTAATTGACTAGACATCTCCATGTCCCTATAGCCCATGAAACTTGGCACTATCAATCAACTTACAATATAGTCATTAATAAAATCACCTATGTCCAATTTGATGATTTCAGACTACGGACTTGCGATAATTCGTAACTGCATTTCACTTAATGGGGCTTCATTTACCAGAACACTTAAGATAAGCCCATTTGCGAACTAGGAATTATTTGGACATTTTATTTATCATTGTTCAAGACAATATATAAATAAGGATGAAATATCGCATATATCAAGTCGAACATAAACTTAGTGTGTAACACTCTCAACATAAAATGTAATAGAAAGCAATCTCAAAAGCCATTCTCCAATGTGTTTGAGACCCTTAGCTCTAGTGTGACCATCATGCTTGGGCTAGGCATAAGCTTCGTCAATGGATTTGCAATATTGTCATATGTATGCACCTTACACTTCTTAATGTCAAATAAGGTGATACATCCTCATAAGATGTACGATCAACTTATCATCACCCTTAAGAAATCATCCTTGGTTCTTCTCAAGAACTTCAGTATGTTCTTAGTTGCACACTAGTGTGCCTCTCATGGAATCGATTGGTACCTGCTACACATACTCAAAGCATATGCAACATTAGGTCGTGTACACACCATGGCATAGGTAAAACCCTTTCTTGGAATCTTGCATATTGAATCCGTTAAGAATCTTATATATATAAGTTCCTTGATTCAATCTAAGCAATCTCTTAGATCTATCTCTATAGATCTTCATTCCACATATGTACACTGCATCCCCAATATCTTTCATTGAGAAACATTTATTTAGTCATTCCTTAATGGACTCTAGCATCGGAATGTCATTCCCAATAAGTAGTATGTCATCCACATACAATACTAGGAAGACCACTTTACTCCCACTAAACTTCTTGTATACACAAGGGTCCTCTTCGCATCTGACGAAATCAAACTCTTTGATCTTTTCATCAAACTAAAAGTTCCAACTCCTGGATGCTTGCTTAAGTCCATATATATAGAGACCTCTTAAGCTTGCATACCTTCCTAGCATCACTTGGATCTTCAAAACCCTCGGGTTGTGTCATATACACATCCTCTTCCAAGAATCCATTCAAGAAGGCGGTTTTGACATCTATTTGCCAAATCTCATAATCATAATAGGCGGCAATAGCAAGGATTATCCTAATGGATCTTATCATGACAACTGGTGAAAAGGTCTCATCATAGTCTATACCATGAATCTGTTTAAAACCTTTGGCAACTAATCTTGCCTTGTATACAGATACCTTTCCATCCTTATCTGTCTTACGTTTAAAAACCCATTTTCTCCCTATGGGTTTTACCCCATCTGGCAAATCTATCAAGTCCCATACTTGATTTTCAAACATCGAATCCATTTCGAATCTCATGGCCTCAAGCCATTTCTTGGAGTCTGAACCCGTCGTTGCTTGCTTATAGGTATTAGGCTCATCATGTTCTAGCAGAAGAACATCAAGGTTTACATTCAAGATGAAATCATCATAACTTCTTGGTTGTACCCTTGGCCTATCTGATCTACGGGTGGGTTCAACTGGTTCAACAACTGGAGCTGGAACAGTTTTCACAACTATTTGTGGATCCTCTTGTTCCGGTACTTGGATGATTTGGGGCCCTTGGCCTTCCAAAACCATCAACTCATCCTCGACATCATCTATGTCATCTCGTTGTTGAGTTTGTTGCTCTTCATCATGAACTGGTTCAAGATGAATATTTCTCCCACTTGACTTATTGGAAATGAACTCTGTTTCCAAAAAGACACTATCCCTTGCAACAAACACCTTTTATTCAGCGGGATTATAGAAGTAATATCCAAAACTACCTTTTGGATACCCTATAAAATAGCATTTACTTAATTTAGGGGCAAGCTTATCCGTTTGTAAACGCTTTACATAAGCTTCACATCCCCATATCTTCATAAAAGACAATTTTGGAGCCTGTCCAGTCCATATCTCATATGGAGTTTTGTCTACAGCTCTAGACGGAGTCCTGTTTAGTGTAAGTACGGAAGTTGTGAGGGCATATCCCCAGAAGGATACCAAAAGGTCAGCAAAACTCATCATAGATCGGACCATGTCTAACACGGTCATGTTTCTCCTTTTAGATTACACCGTTAAGCTGTGGTGTTCCTGGAGTAGACAACTGTGTTACTATCCCATAATTTTTTCAAATGATGATCAAATTCATGGCTCGAGTACTCACCACCACGATCTGATCGAAGTGCTTTTATTTTCTTGCCAGTTTGAGTCTCTACCTCATTTTGAAATTCCTTGAACTTTTCAAAGGATTCCGATTTATGCGACATAAGGTAAATATATCCATATCTACTCATGTCATCAGTAAATGTGATGAAGTATTTATAACCACCTCTAGCTTCTGTACTCATTGGCCCACATACATCAGTATGTATAATGCCCAATAGCTCAGTAGCCCTTTCATTTGTTCCTTTGAAAGGTGACCTTGTCATTTTGCCCATCAAACATGACTCACATGTATCAATGGACTCACATGTATCAATTGATTTTTGCCTTTTTGTATTTATGTTATAAGATTCTGTTGTAAGGTCGAATACAAATATTCCATTAATATCTTGAGCACGAGCATAGTAGATATCATTCTTGTGAATAATTATACCTTCTTCTGTAGTGCTAAAATTAAAACCTTCAGAATAAATTACTGCAGCCGAAACAAGGTTCTTTGTAATGTTAGGAACAAAATAACAATTATTTAGTTCTAAGATTAAACCAGAAGGAAGAGATAAACTAAAATCTCTTACGACAAGTGCAGCAACATTTGCTCCATTTCCAACACGTAGCTCTATCTCCCCTTTCTTCACTTGTCTCCTATTTCTTAGTCCCTGCACATTTGAAATAATGTGAGCATCACATGGGGTATCTAATACCAAAGTAGGACCATTATCTAATGTGCAAACATTGGTTGACAGTAATTCAATAACATAAATACCTGAAGTGTTGGAACTCAAAGTCCCATTCTTCTTGTCTTCCAGGTACTTGGGACAATTTCTCTTCTAGTGTCCCTTCGCCTTACAATGGAAAAAATCATGGTCTGCAGCCTTTCTCTTGGGGATTGTTCCTATTCTTGGCTACCTTCTTAAACCCTTTCCCTTTATTGACATTAAGAACTTCTTTCTTGTTGTTTGTAGGAGTATTCTGCTCAGCAGCTTTGAGCATACCATGGAGTTCGTTCAGGTTCTTCTTAAGACCATGCATATGATAGTTCATCCTGAATGAGGCAAATCCACCATGCAATGAGTGCAACACGATATCTGTGGCCAACTCTTGGTCATATGGGGTGCCTAGTGTCTCCATACGGCTTTTAAAAGCCCAATCATGTTAAACACATGAGGACTTACTGACTTCCCTTTAACAAGCTTGCTATCCAGTATAGCCTTGTGAGTTTCATATCGTTCAATCCTTGCCTATTCTTGAAACAACACTTTCAGGCTGGTGATAATTGTGTAAGCATCCTGATGTTCAAACCTCTTTTGAAGATCAGGTTTCATGCCTGCTAGCATCAGACAAGTGATAGGCAAAGACTCACTCCTAAGCTTTTCTTCATTAGCCTTCTCCTCATCTGATGAGGTATCAGTAATGTCAGGGATAGGGGTTGATAGGACATCTTCACGCCCTTCAGACCTAAGGATGTTAGGTTTAAAGGTAACGTTGTTTTAATAGGTTGAAGGTAAATTCGGTTCTTGTAGATCCTTTCGGATAATCAAGACAATTTGAGTAGATCCAAAAAGAGTAATCTCATGGGTAGACCTCGAAAGGTAATCCCGAGGGAGTAGGCCAAAAAGGCAATCTCCACCGAATTCTTTTAGGCGACAAAACTAAGTGTTTAAGCCCTTTAGAAAAGATATATAAAATGGCTTGGATAATGGCAAACGAGTCACTCAAATAAATCGAGTTTTCCTTCAACGTTTATTGCCCCTATATGTCAAAGGGTTGCACTACAATAACGTTGTGGGATAAAACGTTTCCTATACAATAAAAGGGTGGCATCCCATTTCATTATTGCATATATACATACCTTGTTTGTGTTTTAAGTGTTTGTTCTTCCGATTGAGAGAGATATCGGAAAAACTCATGGCTTTCCAAGTGGATGGCAAAGGCCTTTTATAGGCAAAATGGGGTGGAAGTTTTTGGGTGGTTATGGGTAGTTATTGGTAGTTATTGGTGGTTATGGGTAGTTATGGTGGTTGGGCGGTTACCCCCCAATAACTACCCCCAACCGCCGGCCCAATAAAAGCCCAATAAAGGCCCAATAAGAACCAGCCCAATTAAGGACAAGCTAGCATGACGGAGCTAGCATGGTGGAGCTAGGTCACTCATAAAATATAAAATGTGCATGACATTTATACGAAGCTGGGTGTAGCTACCATGCAGCTAAAATGACTAAGCTAAAGCTTCAATGAAGCTAAAACCCTAATCAAGCTCAAAATTAGAGCTAGGTCATTTTTGGAGTTCCGAAGCTCGGCTAGCTCTCAAATTTTGCACCAAGACTTTAGAGCTTGATATCTTCCTTTACAAATCATGAGACGGTGATTTAACTTACTATAAGTGAACAAAACTCGATCATAACCATATTAGATCGAATACCTAACATATCCCTATTGCTCACTTTTATGGAAAACATCCAAACAAGCTCAAGACCGATTTTCTCAATGTTGTTATCATTGCATGGGTCTTTCCTCATGATTTCCTTTCCCCTTAAAATCCTAGAATTACTTAGGGCCGATCACATGGGCCGTGCCTCCCGCACACCCTAAGCCCGAGTGATGCTCTTAGTAATTCTCACACTTGACATTTATGATTTCAGACAAATGGATTAATGACTTTTCACAAATCACAAACATTCCTCCCCCATTTGAGCAATGTCATAAATCCTTGAACAATTTACAAACTCTTTGTATAGACATAAATATCCATTGGATTTGAATTTATATCTTGTAAAAATTACAATCATGTACTAAAGAATCGTGGTGTTCTAAGACTTGAACCACATCAACTTGTCTAAGCACACGTAATAAAAATTACAACATGAGTTACATAATGTATATACACTAAACTTTGACGTTTTGAGGCTTTACGTCCCTTATCCTTCACATATGCTTCGAGACGATTCATCCTTGAACTCTCTTGGAAGAAGCCTTGCACTTCCACATATGCTTAGTTGAATTTCTAATTTGCACCTACAAAATGCATTTTCCAAAATTCATTAAGAAACTATGTTTCAACTTTTCTTTTCATGTAGACTAGAGCAGATTACCGTGATGGGTTGTTGATTGCTCCAAAACTCTACGTCCTTGGCCTACCACATTGAATTCTACCCTACACCTTTCGGTAAGGGGGAATTGGGCGTCCAAGTCATAGGTTCATTTAGGATTTTAACCCCATCCCTCGAGATGCTTTGTACACAAACTCTTTTGCCAAACTCTTGGTTAAGTGATCGGGAAGATTGTTGTGTGTTCGCACAAAGACGACCGATATGACTCCATGTGTGATTAGTTCTCGGATGGAACTATGCCTCACACCTAGATGTCGTGACGTCCCGTTATATACTTGGCTATAGGCCTTTGCCAAAGTACTTTGGCTATCACAAAAGATAGCAATAGGGGATATTGGTTTTGGCCACAAAGGTATCTCATGTATGAGATTCCTAAGCCATTCCGCTTCCTTGCCGGCCGCGGAAAGTGCAACAAACTCCGACTCCATCGTCGAGGTTGTTATGCATGATTGCTTCTTAGATGCCCAAGAAATCGCACCACCACCTAATAGGAATACCCAACCACTCGTTGAAGAGTGATCTTCCATATTGGTGATCCAGCTTGCATCGGTGTATCCTTCCAAAGTGGAGGGAGAACCCACATATGCAATTACATAGGTCATTGTCCCTTTCAAGTACCTAAGTACTCTTCTAAGGGCCTTCCAATGACTTGAGCTTGGTCGACTTGTATATCGACTTAACTTACCCACGGCAAATGCTATGTCGGGGCGAGTACTTGTCATGGCATACATTAGACATCCTATTACTTGAGAATACTCAAGTTGTGAGATTGGTTCTCCTAAGTTAGGGAGAAGTTTCTCACTTGGATCCATAGTAGGTGTACTAAACGGGGTGGATTTATCACATTGGAAACGTTTTACCACATTTTCAATGTAATGGGATTGTGTTAGGGTTAAACCCTTTCCTTCCCGCTTGATCTTAATTCCCAAGATCACATCAGCTTCTCCTAGATCCTTCATGGAGAACTTAGTAGACAAGAACTCCTTAGTTTTGTCCACTTCTATTTGGTTTGTGCCAAATATAAGCATGTCATCTACATATAGACATATTATAACTCCTTGACCGGAATTATTAAACTTACTATATACACATTTATCAGCTTGATTGATTTTGAAGCCATCACCTAAAATCACTTCATCAAACTTTTGATGCCACTGTTTTGGCGCTTGTTTAAGTCCATAGAGGGACTTGATCAATCGACACACTTTGTGTTCTTGACCTTTTACTATGAAGCCTTCGGGTTGCTTCATGTAAACCTCTTCATCCAAATCTCCATTGAGGAATGCCGTTTTTACGTCCATTTGATGGATGACAAGACCATGAATGCTTGCTAAGGCAATTAAAAGTCTTATAGTGGTGATTCTAGCCACGGGAGCATAGGTGTCGAAATAATCGACTCCTTCTCTTTGTTTAAAACCTTGGATTACCAATCGGGCTTTAAATTTGTCAATGGACCCATCGGCCTTCATCTTCCTTTTGAAGATCCATTTACAACCTAGAGGTTTGCACCCGGTTGGAAGGTCTGACAACTCCCAAGTGTTGTTGCCAACAATAGAGTCCATCTCATCTTGGATTGCTTCTTTCCAAAATGTGACATCTTGAGAACTCATTGCCTCGGTGAAGGTCTTAGGATCCTCATCCATATGTAGATATGAGATGATTTGACCTTCTTTATTCCTAGAACCCTCCATCAAGAAGACTTGAAATATTGGTTCAGGATACGTATGTCCTACTAAGAGTGCGGAGTGCACTCGTTGTCGCTTGGGTGTGTGGGACGTCGAAGTAAGAGCTTCGGCCTCATCATCGCTCGCATGCGTCGAGTGCATGTTTTCACCATCGCTACCGTCGCTAGTGTCTTCCCCAGGTACGCCCATGGCCATGCGCTTTAGCGCCCTTGGCCTTGTAGCTGGGGAGTCTTTGTCGAGCAGTGGCTTTGGGTCAGCGACATCGATGCTTGGTGCTTACAGCAAGCTAGCGCGCGTCATAGACCTAGTGACCCTAGGTCCAAGTACAGGCGTCGGCTCCTCGGTTTCCATTGGATCCGATGATGGGTCGACATCCTCTTGGTCTATCTCCCTAGGCCTAGGGCTCGATGTGAACCTAGTCTCATCGAATATGGCATCACGTGATTCTATCACGGTGTTAACCGAGATAGCGTGATTTGGTTCTATGACGAAGAACCTATAGGCCTTAGAGTAATGTGCATATCCAATGAATATGCACTCAATACCTCTATCTCCTAAGGTTTTACGCTTAGGGTCCGTTAGTCTAACAACCGCACGACAACCCTATATACGAAGATAATGGAGATTTGGTTTTTTTTTTAAACCAAAGCTTGTATGGTGATTGACGATTTCTCTTGTTTGACACCCTATTTAAGATATAGTTGGCTGTTAGCATCGCCTCACCCCAAAACGAGTTCTTTAACCCGGAGTATGACAACATGGCATTAACCATGTCCTTAAGAACACGATTCTTTCGCTCCGCCACCCCATTTTGTTGTGGGGTATATGGAGCCGCCGTCTCATGAATTATGCCACAAGACTCGAAATACTCCACATCCATGTATTCACCACCACGATCGGTTCGTAGCCTTTTAATTTTATTTCCCGTTTGCAATTCAACTTCGGTCTTGTATGCTTTAAACCTATCTAGTGCCTCACTCTTCGAGTGAACTAAATAGACATAGCAAAACCTTGTTACATCATCGATGAACGTTATGTAGTAACGTTTTTGACCCAATGATGGCGTTGCATGTAGGTCCCCTAGGTCCGAATGGACTAAGCCTAGGACCCCTTCCTCTCTTTTAATTGCCTTAAAAGGAAGCCTTGTTATTTTTGTAACAAGCAAGTTTTACACTTTTCATTTGTTGGTTCAAAGGCGGGAATTATATTTTCCTTAGCCATATCTAACATACGCTTCATATGTACATGTCCCAACCTTGCATGCCAAAGATCATATAAAGAATCATTAGACACGACCATGTAATCAAATAATACTTTATTATTATTGATAACATTGAGTAGGAACATATTGTTTTTATAATGGCCGAAGCCTACAAATACTCCTGCCCTACTTATTACTAATCGATCAGCTTCGAAAACCAATCGATAACCTAACTTGTTAAGCACACCACCACTTACAACATTTTTTCGGATGGCGGGTGCATACAATACATTATGTAATACAAGTTCCTTCCCACTAGTAAAGTTGAGATGTACGTCCCCTTTACCTAGGACTGGGGTTGTTGACTCGTTTCCCATGTAAAGCACTAAACCGTCCTCTACATCCTTCATGTGCTTGAACTATTTCCTTTCCATGCACACGTGGGTGGTGGCACCCGAGTCGAGCCACCAAAGGAGTTTTTCATCCTTCATAACAAGACATTGATCAATGTTAGATACAAAGAATAATGACTCATTTGTAACTAAAGACACCGAAGTGCCCTCACCTTGCCCGGGGCTTGTGCCCGAGCCCGACACTGGTGTCATGACACCTTTGTCCTTTGACCCCTTGGACCTGCAGTCCCTCTTCATGTGGCCTGCCTTTCCACACTTCCAACAAGTTCCCTTGGCCTTAGCCTTCTTGTTAGATCCTTGCTTACTGCTGTTTCCTGATTTGGGGCGCTTGGAGCCCTTAGCGCCCACGGTGCGTTTGCCGTTGCCCGCCTCCATTGTGTTTATTGAGTGGGCTGATTTGTCTTCGCCTTTCTTTCCCTTGTCATTCGCCTTGAATTCCTCCTCTATACGTAGATGGGAACCCAATTGGACAAGGTCCATGTCCTCCTTCGAATGCTTCAAGAGATGTTTCGGCTCCTTCCACGAGTGAGGTAACTTATCGATTATGGATGAAACGGTGAAGTTCTCATCCAAGGTGATCCCATGTTGGGTTAGTTGACCCAATACTCGGAGCAATTCGTGGTATTGCTCCATTACTGGTCTATTTTCAACCATCTTGTAGTTGTTGAAGTTAGACACGAGAAACTTCTTTGAAGAGTCATCTTCCGCCAAGTACTTGGCTTCGAGTGCTTCCCACAAAATCCGAGATGTCTCATGATTTTGATACACATCGAATAGAGAGTCGGCCATGCCATTAAGGATGTGCCCACGACAAATGTAGTCGTCATTCTCCCACTTCCCAAAACGCCTAAGTTGAAGCATTATAGCCTCCCTTTCGGCGATTTGAGCCTCGGTCTCTCCGTCGACTTTTTCCGGAATCGAAGGTGGCTCTTCGGGACATGGCGTTGAGAACACGTACGCCACCTTAAATGAAGTAAGCATGAAGTGCATCTTCTTTTGCCATCGACGAAAGTCTTGCCCTTCAAACTTCTCGAGTTTTGCGAATTTGGATGCTATCTCCGCCATCGGTAACTCCTTCGTTGTTGCCATTCCAACCTTGTTCCAAAACAACAAAACCAAACAATAAATAAACGTTGAAGATTGTTAGGTTTAAAGGTAATGTTGTTTTAATAGGTTGAAGGTAAATTCGGTTCTTGTAGATCCTTTCGGATAATCAAGACAATTTGAGTAGACCCAAAAAGGGTAATCTCATGGGTAGACCTCGAAAGGTAATCCCGAGGGAGTAGGCCAAAAAGGTAATCTCCACCGAATTCTTTTAGGCGACAAAACTAAGTGTTTAAGCCCTTTAGAAAAGATATATAAAATGGCTTGGATAATGGCAAACGAGTCACTCAAATAAATCGAGTTTTCCTTCAACGTTTATTGCCCCTATATGCCAAAGGGTTGCACTACAATAACGTTGTGGGATAAAATGTTTCCTATACAATAAAAGGGTGGCATCCCATTTCATTATTGCATATATACATACCTTGTTTGTGTTTTAAGTTTTTGATCTTCCGATTGAGAGAGATATCGGAAAAACTCATGGCTTTCCAAGTGGATGGCAAAGTTTATAGGCAAAATGGGGTGGAAGTTTTTGGGTGGTTATGGGTAGTTATTGGTAGTTATTGGTGGTTATGGGTAGTTATGGTGGTTGGGCGGTTACCCCCCAATAACTACCCCCAACCGCCGGCCCAATAAAAGCCCAATAAAGGCCCAATAAGAACCAGCCCAATTAAGGACAAGCTAGCATGACAGAGCTAGCATGGTGGAGCTAGGTCACTCATAAAATATAAAATGTGCATGACATTTATACGAAGCTGTGTGTAGCTACCATGCAGCTAAAATGACTAAGCTAAAGCTTCAATGAAGCTAAAACCCTAATCAAGCTCAAAATTAGAGCTGGATCATTTTTGGAGTTCCGAAGCTCGGCTAGCTCTCAAATTTTGCACCAAGACTTTAGAGCTTGATATCTTCCTTTACAAATCATGAGACAGTGATTTAACTTACTATAAGTGAACAAAACTCGATCATAACCATATTAGATCGAATACCGAACATATCCCTATTGCTCACTTTTATGGAAAACATCCAAACAAGCTCAAGACCGATTTTCTCAATGTTGATATCATTGCATGGGTCTTTACTCATGATTTCCTTTCCCCTTAAAATCTTAGAATTACTTAGGGCCGATCACATGGGCCGTGCCTCCCGCACACCCTAAGCCCGAGTGATGCTCTTAGTAATTCTCACACTTGACATTTATGATTTCAGACAAATGGATTGATGACTTTTCACAAATCACCAACAAAGGACGATTCTCAGATTCCTTTCCCAATCAAGAAAATTCGTTCCATTCAATTTGTTTTTTCTCAACTATTGAGCGCAGGGTGAATTTCAAGTTATCGTTCGACATAATGCCTATATAAAAAGGAAATGACATACAAATCAGTTTATGTTCGAAATGCAAATTACTTAGGATTAAACACCTTTAAAATAAGTAAATGCGCATTTTATTCAAATTGTTATTGTTCCTGGTGAATAAAATGATTCCAAGATCCCATCACACATAAGACCCAATGTATTTTTGCACTGCCTTGAGTCTTGTATGCTCAAGGTAAGTACAATTACTAATTATAACTCCTTATAATTCTTGGTTGATGATCCACATCCAATGTAAAATCATCCTATGCCTCAAGATCCAAAACTTTGCCTTTTGGTCTCTCGTTGGGTACACCCATATCAAAGCTTATGAACCCCTTGTATAGATTCACCCTCATTAGCCCAAGATTATGGAAAGACACCCTCACTTTTCTGAAGCCCGTCCAACCAAAAATCCAGAACTTAATGGGTTATGATATGAAAAGGCATTGCCCCAATTTACCTTAGGAACTTAAGTCTTTTATTTGTCTTTATTTATAGGTGAAAAAAATATCATAAATAAAACAACATAAAAACTTAAAATAAGGCATTCAAAATGCAATGAAATTGTGATCCTAGTATGGCCCCTACGATGCATAAAATAATGATCTAATCTTCATGGGTCTCCACCCTCGAGCCCTTCATGGATCTCCATCCTTGAACTTCTTATGTCTTCTTGTCTTCTTGTATTAATTACAATATTTTCTAATAATCTAATTACTGAAAATAAATTACAAAAATACATAACGATACGCAGATTGTGTACAAAAAAACATAACGATACGCAGATCGTATTTATAGGCCATACTAGTCACCTTATGTATGCAAGCAATATATCATAATATAAAACAAGCATAATAAATCCATGAACATTCTTGATATTTTAATTCAAAAACTAGAAATAATATATATGGAATTAATTTTATGGTAACTATTACCTTGTATAATTGGATATAAATTTTTTTGTTAGAGATAAGATATCTACCATATCTAATTAAGGTAATTTAAGATTTTACACTAAAATCATAAATATCTTCCAGAACCCTAATTCCACCTCCATCAACTCCCACTTAAATTTTGTAACAATTACAAACTTTTAAGATGATAAATTTTGATAAATTAATACATGAATCAAATTCATATCAATTTTAGGGATCAAAATTATAAAATTCTGAATTTCTTAAATTCAAAATTAATTTCAACATGTACACTTGAATTGATTCAAAGTTGTAGTACGTACGTAAGCATCAATCAATTCCGATCGTTTGTTGAATCAAAACTGATCAAAATTGATCAAAATCAATATATTCCGATCAAAATCAATTCCGATCGTTTGTCGAAAACGGTTGTTGATTCACAAAATTGATCAAAATCAATATTTTAATACATCCCATTCCGATCGTTTGTTGAATCAAAATCAAAATTTTAATACATCCAATTCCGATCAAAATATAAATCATATATTTCGTACGTACTACAACTGGTATTAAATCGTTTGTCGCGGAATCAAATTCCGAACCCGTGTAAAATTTACCAATTGGTGCGGCAAACTCACGTTCCTCTCTTTGGGATGTGTTAATTATGTTAAGTCATTATAAGCCCATCTTTATAAGCCCATATTTATACCCTATTTAATTAAATATTTATTTCACAAATAAATCTTATCTCATTATTATTAATATATATCTATATACACTAATAATAAAATCATCTATCTTTTGATCAAGTCCGTCAACTTTAAGTGTGTGACCGCATAGGACCCGTTTATAATAGTCATGGGTTTAACCCGTTTAAGCTCATTAATCGTAGTTGGCTTCTAGCAAAGCATTACGACTCCTAAAATAATCGGATTGAATATCTCTATCAATTGTCCTATTCCATAATTAGTCATTGCACATTAAATTAAAGGACACAATTCCTTCAACGACGGTCCAAACTAGCATCATAATGTACGAAACCCTGCCCGTTTGGAAGCCGGTCATCTCGGGTCCGATGCTCCTCCACTGCCCGCTTATAAACAGCCCTGCTACCGACACTAGTGTCGGCACCAGCGACGTCCAGAAGTTCATCTCAAGGACGACACTGAAGGTTGTCCTCTTCAACACGTACCTTCTTGAAGGCGAGCTGCATCAACGAGAGGATAAGCGAGTAGAGGGCAGAAGCCCCGAGCGTGGTCACAAAGCCTAGGATGTAGTGGGCCCTGAACAACTACTCATAAATAGTGTACTGCATTTAAACTAAAAAAAGTTCCAGATATAATGCAAACAACTTAGTCTTAATGTAATGCATTTGGTATTCATCAGCAGGAAACTCTGCCCGCTTGCACATATATTGAAAGGTATACCATTCCCAGTGATTGAAAGCTTTGCTGGATGGAAAAATAATGAAATATAGTAAGCCATAAATCATAATAAGAAAAATAATGAAGCATAAATAAAGCAAGCCATAAATCCTAAGAAGAACAACACAAATGAAATATGGTAACCCTACCTCCTCAGGTTATGTTTTGGAAAACCTCTGCATATACAACATTGATGGTTGTATTATACGGTCGACCTTCCTCATCACATTGATGGACACAATACGGATTCAGATGCTCCCTTTGATATTGGTAGGATTAAGCTCGTCCACATATATGATCTTCGTCATTCATACCTAAAATAACAATAGAAAACTGAATCAATACTAACACATGAAGAAGGTGATTTGAAAGACATGAAAATACTAAATGGGTGTAAGATTAAGGTAAGGGTATTGATTCGGCGGGGAAGGTGATACCGAGAGGGTGCAAGAAGGGGAAAGCAATGGAGATTGGCAGAGATCCTGAAATACATAAATGTAAAACATTAATAAGTAAAAGTGGGTTGAGAAGAAGTAGAAATTGAATTGAAGCGGGAATAAGCAGAATGTAACCCGATGGAGATGGATGAAAATAGGTGATTTAATTGTTATCTTTCATTATCAATATATAGAGATGAATAAATTTGAATAATCCAATAGTAAAAAATCCCAGAAAATATTAGATAAATATTGAATTTTAACCAATTATCTAAATTCAAAGTGAATGTTAATAAATGTGAATAATTCGATAAATATTCGATAATTGTGAATGATCCAGTAGTAACAAATCCCGGAGATGAATAAATGTGAATAATTGAATTTTAACCAATTATTTAAATCCCAGAAAATATTCGATAAATGTGAATCAATGTCAATAATCCATTAATAATTATGGGGTTTTAACGAATAAATACAACAAATAATTAATGGGGAATAGATAAAGATCATATAAACATTGGATTTTAATAGATAAACAATCCAACTCACGGGTAAAATCAATTGTGTTTGTTGTAGATTGCAATCTTTTTTGTTTTTTTTTTCAATAGATAAACATTGGGCTTTAAAAATCAACCCAACCGTTAACAAATCCTTCCCGCATAAACAACTCAATTGGCTAAAATCAATGTCGTTGGATTGATTTTCTAAGAAAAAAAAATCTGATTTTAAATTTTCTCAGCAATTCCCCTTTAAAAAGGTAAGCAACCGAATTTATGATTTTATTTTATTTTGGATTATTTAAGGGATAAGCATATGAATTTCTTTTTTTTTCCAATTTATTTTGATGAGTTAGATTCGGATTTACTTAAGATTGATTTTTTTCTTGAATAATTATTTGTTTAATTAGATATAGGATATGCAATATGTGATTGTTAAGCTCGTCCAGGTTTTTAATTAGATATAGACATGCACATCTGCATTGAGTACATCTAAGAATGATTGCCCTTCTAAATCTCGAGCTTCATCTTCATCTGCGTTGTCATTTCAGTTGAACGTGGATTGATTTTTATGAATATCTTCAGCTGTTGTTGGAGCTTAATTGATTAATTTATGGTTGCGGGCTTCATTTGCTCGCCATATGTCCGGAAAGGGATTTGATACATGGACTCTAGAGGTTCGAGGAGCTGGGTTAAGTATGCGAGGAGTGGAAAGTCTACAAGCTGATTTTTTATGATGTTTTTATGGTTATCTTCTCATGGTTGATACTTGTATGGATTAGCCTTTTGATTTATGCTCAGATCCATAAAGATATTTGATTACTTGCACCATCTGGTTTGTAACAGGCAATTGTAATGAGATAGGTTTCATGTATTAGCTACCATTCTATTGCAGGTTATTATGTCATCGTGAAGGTCTTTTCGAAAGGACATAGATGCCGCCATGATTTATGATGATGACTACAATGCTCAATTTCATACTACAACGGTGAAGATTAAAGGGGTCATAATTTTTGTAAAGTTGACTTTATTGTCAGATTTGTATCGAAGAAATCAAAGACGTATTTTTTGTAATTAATATGAAATGTTTAAGCATTTGATATTGTTTTAATTATTCCAATTGAATGGTTTAGTAATTAATATGAAATGTTTAAGCATTTGATTTGATTTTAATGATTCCAATTGAATGGTTATGTATTTGGGGATGTGGCCTACGTACCTAATCGACACATGGTATTTTAAATGTGATGGTGTCACGTGGCAGCGGAAACAACTTCTTTAGTAATATATTAGATTAGATAGATAAATATATAATTTATTTTTATTTTTATTCTAAAATAGAAAAAGACACCATCCATTAGTTATTTGAAGCTCGCCGGAGCTTGGGCGCCGAGCAGCCGATGTGGTGGCATCCGCCAGTGATCTTGCCATACGATCATCGAGATATTGCTGATAAGTGTATGATCCAAACCCCCAGAAGGCCTGGATCATGGCGATGATCTTGACACCACTCATCTTGTCATGGAAGATGATGACGGCTGCAATGGGCGCCACTGCGAGAGCCACGGTTCTTATAACGTTCGAGAAGAGCGACGAGACAAGGAAGACCAAACCCTCGACCCCAACAGAGCAGACCTGCCAGCAGATGGCGGTCCACACCAGCGTCATAATGTACGAAACCTTGCCCGTTTGGAAGCCGGTCATCTCGGGTCCGATGCTCCTCCACTGCCCGCTTATAAACAACCCTGCTACCGACACCAGGGTCGCCACCAGCGACGTCCATAAGGTCATCTCAAGGACGACACGAAAGGTTGTCCTCTTCAACACCTTCTCGAAGGCGAGCTGCATCACCCAGAGGATGAGCGAGTAGAGGGCAGAAGCCCCGAGCGTGGTGGCGAAGCCTAGGACGTAGTGCGCCCTGCTGCCCCAGGAGGGGCGTCGGAGTCCTCACTGACAGCCAACAGCGCTGTTGAGAAGCCAACGACTACTACAGAGTTGAGGATCAACGCAGTGAGGCGTTGGGAGTTGAGGAAGTAGGAGAAGAGGACGTTGGAGACGAGCTGCGTCGTGCAGATCAGAGAGTAGGTTGAAGCCGAGAGGTAGAGGAGGCCAACCGAGTATAACAAGTTGTCGTCGACGATGAGAACGCCGAGGGCAACGTATACGAGGCAAATCTTGTACTTGTTGGGAGCTGCAGGATCGATAGGAGGTTTGGAAGACGACACGAGCAAAAGCAGAGGAAGGAGGAGTATCGGAAACCCTGCGGTATGAACGAGAGTGGCCATGAACGTGCTGTTCCCGCCCTTTTCGTAGTAGAAGCGACCAAGGAGAACAGCCGCGCTCTGGCCAGCAATCAGAAACACCACATTGAGGATCATCAGCAGGACTCGGTTTAGTCCAGAAGATACTGCTTTCTTAGCAGTCGACCCCTCCTCCGAGTTTTCCATACCTGATCGATCTATGTTCATCCAAAATCAACCAACCAGAATCATATAGTTAATACACTTGAGAACGTACACAATATTATTGATTTTGATTTTGAAGCCGTAATCAGATTCAGAATGTATGAGCGCGCATATATAATAATTAATAACAAATTCCGAGATCATTAAGGCCCGAATAGGAAACCCAAATTAAAGGTACCAATTTTCACTTGAGAAATTAAGCAGCTGGAAGAACGAAGATCAAGGGTATGTACAGTATTTAACTTAATCTTGGGTTCTCTCCAAAAGGATTAATTTCAATATTAATTGATCCACCGGCGGGATATCGACAGTCCGGATCCCATGATTAGCATCAAAATCATATCTTATACATTCCGATTTTGATTTTGAACCAGTAAATTAATTAGATTCGAAATGTATGGTGATAATAGATCGAAATTACTAGAAAAATACACAACATGAACTAACCATCTCAGTTTTTAACATAAAACTGAACAATAGATTTTTCAATTTACTAGGGAAACAAACAAATTAGTACTGCATTCACAGAAAAGCTAAGCAAAAGGTGCCAATTTTAACTTGAAATTAAACAAGTCAAATTAGAGGCTAAGTGCCAAAACGGCGACAATCGAGGACCTAATCAAGGCTATGGTAAATCTATTGGCTTCTCGCCAAAACCCATTAAAATTGGAGAATGGATTTTGATTTTGGCCCCCCGTCGGGCAAAATCAAAGTTCTCCGTTTGTATGTAAGTGACTAATTAAGTGGGTTTCAAAGAGAGTGGAGAGAGTACCTGTCATCGCAATGGAAGCGGCAGTCTTCAAAACTGAATTTTTTAATGCGAGCAAAGGATTTTCTTTTGCCAACCAAATAAAGTCTAATTACCCAAAATCACCCCTTATATATCTCATTTTCCAATTCATCACCAGCTACAATCTAAATTACGAGTAAAACCATTTATTAAATCTTTTCTAACTCTTAAAATTAATAGGTTTGTTTATGCTTTTAACTAGGGGTGGGCACGGGACGGGACGGGACGGGACGGGATTGGGCCGGGACGGGACTCGTCCCGCGAAATTTTTTCGGGACGAGATCGGGACGGGATTGACACTTTTTTTTCGGGACGGGATGGTGTCTGGACGGGACGGGATCGGGACGGGACGGGCCTTGTCCCGCATATAAAAATAATAAAATATTATATAAATTTGCAAAGTGAAAAATGCTTTCATAATTCATTATTTAGTATAATATGTTGAATACAGTATTATTCTCAACTATATTATTCAATATTATTATTATTATTATTATTATTATTATTATTATTATTATTATTATAATACTATTATTAATTCATACAATGATTGTATAATTAATTATAATGTTCAACATATTTGGCTACATTACATTATTAGATCATGACGGAAAGGAATTGAGACGAGATTCACCAATATTGTCTCATTATCGATTGATAGTTGGAAAGAATACCGTATTTAATTAGCCATTTGCCTCTTGTAACTCTAAATGGGTATAATAATAATAATAATAATAATAATAATAATAATAATAATAATAATAATAATAATAATAATAATAATAATCCCACGTTATAATTAAAAATAAAATTACTTATTTGTATTGTTATTATTATAAAATAATTATAGTTTACAAGAAAAAAATATAATGTGATATAATATAATAATAATAATAATAATAATTTTATTATAAATTAATTTTATTATTAAATTATATTATAATATTATATATTATTATTATTATTATAAATTGAAAATTATTATTATAGTTATAAATAATATTTTCTCAAATAATAATAATAATAATAATAATATTATAAACAAATATTATTATTATTATTATTATTATTATTATTATAAATTGAAGATTATGATTATAATTATAATTATAATATTTGCTCAAAATAATAATACTAATAATATATTATTAGTATTATTAAAAACTATTATTATTATTATTATATGCGGGACGGGACGGGATTTGCGGGATCCCACCGGGATCGTCCCGCGTTTCGTCCCGCATAATTTTTGCGGGACGGGATTCGCTATTTTGTCATAAATCCCACCGGGATCGGGACGGGATCGGGACGGGACCGGGACGGGATCGGGATTTGCGAGATTTGTGCCCACCCCTACTTTTAACATGACAGAATGACAGAATACTCCGTTCATCTGCAAACTTGTTTGGCCTCTCGACCTCTAGACTTGTTTATAGTTTCGAATTACTTCCCTAGTGTATATACAAAAAGGAATTACAATGTGCACTGGGTATGGATCCATCAATTTTACAATGAAATGACTAGGCTACCCTTACAAATTACTCAAATTTTCACATGGTTGCCATGGGAAGACCTTGCTAACCCCAATTTCTAAATTTAGCACTTTAGGACTGTTATTCGAGCTGAGTATTGCATGTTCATATTTACTATTTAGTTCATTAAGTATATGAACGAGTTCGAGTCGAGCCTAAATTTTGACTCGAGCTTAAAAATGTGCTCATACTCGGCTCTCTTAGGAAATGAACAAGCGCGAGCCGAACTTTTTTCGAGCATTAAGCAATTCTACTTATTCATTATACAGTAACTTAAAGAAAATTTTATAAATTCCATAAAATTCGAGCTAAATTCGAACAAGTCGAGCTTTGGATCGAGTTTAAAAATATGCTCATACGTGACTCGTTTAGAAAATGAACGAACTTGAACCGAATTTTTATCGAGCAAGTACGAGTCGAATTCGCACTACTCATGTTCATTTAACACCCCTTACATAGTTTCATTCTTCCACACACTTAATTAGTTTAGGGTCCTTTTCTATGAAGTTAGTAGTTTTTTTCAAACAAAAAAAAAATTAAAAATGTTATGCAATTTTATACTGTAGGAGTTATCAACTAGATTTATCACATCATCTTTTTACCAAACGTCACAATTGATCCAATATTGCAGTTGAATCAAACCCCTGTGACAAAGACAGGTACCGGTCCATTGTCCAAGCCATATTCTGTTTAAACTTTAAACTGCATAAGGGAAGTAAATTGGTTTCCAAAACAAGTCATAACATACAGAAATGGATATTTCGTAAATATTTCGTAAGTTCAAGATTGACAACCTATCACAAAAAAAAAAAAAAAAGGGTTCCGGCTCCCATCCCGTTTGTGTATAACTATCCATTACAGTTTAGATCATCTCCACTCTTGATTTAGGGTCTGTTTGGATTCCAAATGCATTATTGTTGCGGAGGAAAATCAAGTATGAAATAAATCGAAAGATAAAATCAAACTAACTCACTGTCCCAGCAAATATAATACAAGAAACCCTCTCGTTGCAGTGGTAGGGTATTCAGGATCGTATCCACGAGGAAGCGTGTCAGCGCTCACCTTTCTCGTTCCAAATCACTCTCGTTTCGACCAGCAGAAGTCATCAACGTCGAGTAGAGTACTCGATGTCGACTACCTCAGTCGAGTAAACTGCAAAACCGTGCAACAAAAGTGAAACAAAGCAATATCGAGTAGAGCAGAGTACTCGACGTCATCCAAATGAACAAGTCTATATTATATTATTATATGTTCTTCAGTTGCTCAAGGATTTGGATTTGAGGACAACCGAGGAGATTGCTGTGCAGATGCTTCGGTTAGGGATGGCCGAGGAGTGGGATGAGATGTGGTGATCACTGATCATACTGGGAAGGCATTTGGTGTAGGTGGGTGCTACTGAGCAATCTTGGTGTGGAGTTCATGTCCATTAACCAAGGGCTTCAACATTCTTCGATTATACATGGAGGTAGATATTGTGGTTAAAAATGATTTATTATTTAGCTATCATTGAGCTTCTAAATGCTTCAATTATACATGGAGGTGAATCTAAAATGTTGATTAATGGTTAAAAATGATTTTTTTTCAGTGTGTGATTATCATCAAGATTAACTTTTTTTTATTTTAATCATTCCATCTGCTTCTATTTTGATGATTGTGGTTTTTGTAGGTGTTCTCAAAGCAGGATAAATGGAGATTGCTGGAGAGATCAGGCTGAGGGATATGCGATGGAAGAATGTGAATGCATTTATCAGCTAATCATCTCCAACAACACCAGAATTATCTTCGCCCTCTGTGAGATTCTTTATAATTAGGATCTTTCTCTTCTTTATCTCATAGCTTGTTTATAATCATATATAGTTAAGAGATGAATTGAAATTATAAAACCTTGCTTGTGGATTCTTCAAGGAGGCTGAAAATTTATGCCTTCGGCACAAATTTTCTCTTCTTGTATTTGCACACTTCCATCTTGTATTTGCATATTCACTATTCTTGTATTTGAACTGTTGATGTTGTCATCACTGTTATTTCCTTCTCTGTGCATAGGCAAGTTAATGTTGTTTGGTCTTTGAAACTGAAATTCATACTTGTTAGCTTATTAGTATGTCTGACACCCCTATTTTAGTTCATTTCTTTTCTTCATTTGCCGTGATTTCGAATGGTGTAATTCGATTTCTTCTTTGCTCGACAGAGGGATCGCCTACTGATTTTCGAGAGCAAGAAGACCACCCTGCAATATAAAGATTTCAATAGGAGAGTTCAAGAGAAGGATAAAGCATTCAAAACAAGGCTGTCAGTACAATTCTGTCATCGGTACTATATAAAAGTACTACTAGGAAAGATTATATCTTAGACATTTATGTTCCATATTAAACATTAATTCAATATTATAGAATAATATTTTAGATTTTATCATGTAATAAGACAAGTTTTTGTATTCTTTTTTATATGTCAACACAATTCTGTCATCGGTACTCATCAAATTTTAGATTTTATCATTATTGTTTACTTAAAAAAACAATACCATGTTGAGAAACAACATGGTATTGCTTCTCAACATGGTATTCTCAACATGGTATTTCTCAACATGTTGAGCAAATAATTTTCACCACTAATTGTAACTAATATCAGTGTTAGCACTAATTGTAACTAATATCAGTGTCAGCACTAATTTTCACCACTAGTTGTGCAAAATTAAAGTATCGATAAGCAAAAATAAGAGCATGTTGTGCAATAATTTATTGAGAAAGTATGAAATTATATTTAGAGAAAATAAGATCATATTGAGAACAAATTTACAAGTCTCGATTGTTGTGCAAAAAATAACCTATAGTTGAGCAAAAATAAGATGATGTTGAGCAAAATTTCACCAATCCCCCATGTCGTGCAATTATTGTCTATTAATGAGCAAAAATAAGATCATGTTGTGCAATAATATATTAAAAAAGTATAAAATTATATTTACAAAAAGTAAGATCATGTTGAGACACAATTTCACAAGTCTTGAATGTTGTGCAAAAATAAAGTATTGATGAGCAAAAATAAAAGCATGTTGTGCAATAATTTATTGAGAAAGTGTAAAATTATATTGAGAGAAAATAAGATCATGTTGAGAACAATTTCACAAAGTCTCGATTGTTGTGCAATAATAACCTATAGTTGAGCAAAAATAAGATGATGTTGAGCAAATTTTCACCAATCCCCCATGTTGTGCAATTTTACTCTATTGATGAGCAAAAATAAGATCATGTTGTACAATAATCTATTAAAAAAGTATAAAATTATATTTACAAAAAGTAAGATCATATTGAGACACAATTTCACAAGTCTCGAATGTTGTGCAAAATTAAAGTATTGATGAGCAAAAATAAGAGCATGTTGTGCACATATAACAATCTGTTGTGCAAATTTGTGCAAATATTGTGTTGTGCAAATTTGCACCGCAGGTGCAAATATAATAATCGGTTATGCAAATTTAAGTTTATGTTATGCAATTATAATATGAGAAAATTTGCGTCTACGCATAAAAACGATGTCAGCACTAAAAAAATACGTATAAAAATGATGTCAGCACAAAAAATACACATAAAAACGATGTCAACACTAATTTTCTTTGCAAATTACTAAAAGAGTGCAGAATCAACATTGTTCATGGCATTTGAAATGTAAGCTACTGGAGGTGAAGGGAGTTTTGTGTTAGCACTTTTTTTTATAAAAAAAATCAAAATCAAAATAATTTCGATCCTAACACGGTTTTATGTTAAAAATTGAGATGGTTAGTTCATGTTGTGTATTTTTCTAGTAGGGAAAGTAATTTCGATCTATTATCACCATACATTTCGAATCTAATTAATTTACTGGTTCAAAATCAAAATCGGAATGTATAAGATATGATTTTGATGCTAATCATGGGATCCGGACTGTCGATATCCCGCCGGTGGATCAAATGGAAATTAATCCTTTTGGAGAGAACCCAAGATTAATTACTGTACATACCCTTGATCTTCGTTCTTCCAGCTGTTTAACTTGTTTAATTTCAAGTGAAAATTGGTACCTTTAATTTGGGTTTCCTATTCGGAATTTGTTATTAATTATTATATATGCGCGCTCATACATTCTGAATCTGATTTACGGCTTCAAAATCAAAATCAATAATATAGTGTACGTTCTCAAGTGTATTAACTATTTGATTCTGGTTGGTTGATCTTGGATGAACATAGATCGATCAGGTATGGAAAACCCGGAGGAGGGGTCGACTGCTAAGAAAGCAGTATCTTCTGGACTAAACCGAGTCCAATGGCGGCTACTGATGATCCTCAATGTGGTGTTTCTGATTGCTGGCCAGAGCGCAGCTGTTCTCCTTGGTCGCTTCTACTACGAAAAGGGCGGGAACAGCACGTTCATGGCCACTCTCGTTCAGACCGCAGGGTTTCCGATACTCCTCTTTCCTCTGCTTTTGCTCGTGTCGTCTTCCAAACCTCCTATCGATCCTGCAGCTCCCAACAAGTACAAGATTTGCCTCGTATACGTTTCCCTCGGCGTTCTCATCGTCGGCGACAACTTGTTATACTCGGTTGGCCTCCTCTACCTATCGGCTTCAACCTACTCTCTGATCTGCACGACGCAGCTCGTCTCCAACGTCCTCTTCTCCTACTTCCTCAACTCCCAACGCCTCACTGCGTTGATCCTCAACTCTGTAGTAGTCGTTGGCTTCTCAGCAGCGCTGTTGGCCATCAACGAGGACTCTGACGCCCCTCCTGGGGTCAGCAGGGCCCACTACATCCTAGGCTTCGCCACACGCTCGGGGCTTCTTTCCTCTACTCGCTCATCCTCTCGCTGATGCAGCTCGCCTTCGAAAAGGTGTTGAAGAGGACAACCGTTCGTGTCGTCCTTGAGATGAACTTCTGGACGTCGCTGGTGGCGACCCTGGTGTCGGTAGCAGGGCTGTTCATAAGCGGGCAGTGGAGGAGCATCGGACCCAAGATGACTGGCTTCCAAACAGGCAGGGTTTCGTACATTATGACGCTGGTGTGGACCGCCATCTGCTGGCAGGTCTGCTCTGTTGGGGTCGGGGGTTTGGTCTTCCTTGTCTCGTTGCTCTTCTCGAACGTTATAAGCACCGTGGCTCTCGCAGTGGCGCCCATTGCTGCCGTCATCATCTTCCACGACAAGATGAGTGGTGTCAAGATCATCGCCATGATCCAGGCCTTCTGGGGGTTCGGATCATACACTTATCAGCAATATCTCGATGATCATATGGCAAGATCACTGGCGGATGCCACCACATCGGCTGCTCAGCGCCCAAGCTCCGGCGAGCTTGGAAGACGACACGAGCAAAAGCAGAGGAAGGAGGAGTATCGGAAACCCTGCGGTATGAACGAGAGTGGCCATGAACGTGCTGTTCCCGCCCTTTTCGTAGTAGAAGCGACCAAGGAGAACATCTGCGCTCTGGCCAGCAATCAGAAACACCACATTGAGGATCATCAGCAGCCACCATTGGACTCGGTTTAGTCCAGAAGATACTGCTTTCTTAGTAGTCGACCCCTCCTCCGGGTTTTCCATACCTGATCGATCTATGTTCATCCAAAATCAAACAACCAGAATCAAATAGTTAATACACTTGAGAACGTACACAATATTATTGATTTTGATTTTGAAGCCGTAAATCAGATTCAGAATGTATGAGCGCGCGCGCATATATAATAATTAATAACAAATTCCGAGAACCTCAAGGCCCGAATAGGAAACCCAAATTAAAGGTAGCAATTTTCACTTGAAATTAAACAGCTGGAAGAACAAAGATCAAGGGTATGTACAGTAATTAATCTTGGGTTCTCTCCAAAAGGATTAATTTCAATATTGATCCACCGGCGGGATATCGATAGTCCGGATCCCATGATTAGCATCAAAATCATATTTTATACATTCCGATTTTGATTTTGAACCAGTAAATTAATTAGATTCGAAATGTATGGTGATAATAGATCGAAATTACTAGAAAAATACACAACATGAACTAACCATCTCAATTTTTAACATAAAACTGAACAATAGATTTTTCAATTTACTAGGGAAACAAACAAATTAGTACTGCATTCACAGAAAAGCTAAGCAAAAGGTGCCAATTTTAACTTGAAATTAAACAAGTCAAATTAGAGGCTAAGTGCCAAAACGGCGACAATCGAGGACCTAATCAAGGCTATGGTAAATCTATTGGCTTCTCGCCAAAACCCATTAAAATTGGAGAATGGATTTTGATTTTGGCCCCCCGTCGGGCAAAATCAAAGTTCTCCGTTTGTATGTACTAGTTGAACTCCTCTCGTGCTTCGCACGCGAGTGACTGTAATTATTAAGTGTATTACTTCAACGAAATCAGTGTGCAAAATCATTTGGTTAGGTGTCTTACAACACTAATTAGACAAGTTGAACGATGAAAATATGACCATACCACTGCCAAAGAACAAAGAAATAAAGATGAGAGTTGCTCAAAAAAAATAAAAAAAATAAAGATGAGCTGGATTTTTCCATTAATTTCAAACTTGGGTAAAAGGCAAAACAATACTACGTAGGAATTTGCCATTCTTCAAACAAGAATCATTGGTTGCTACAAAGTTGAAGCTCACTTCAGAATCTGAAGATTTTGTATCTATGACAGAACCATAATATAAAATGGCCAGCTACTCAAGCTGCCTCCAGTACAGGAATAAAAAAAAGATCGCTTATTTAGGAATCAACACATGTTAAATACAAAATGACGAAGAATTCCGTGGTCTGTTCTTCATAGTGCCTTTGCCCTAGCACAGAAATGTAAATGAGACAAGAATTCATTCTTCAGGTAAAGCATTCATTCTAAGTATGGAAATTGGAAAGTGAACTTCAGCGCTCAAATGGAAGTATAGTCAACTTTTCATGGATTTAGAATGAAAATGAAATGAGTATGCTAAGTTTAGGCTCTTACCATATACTGTATATTTTTAAATACAGTTCAAAAAGTTTGATGTAATTTGGAACACAGATCATCCTAAAGGCTGACAAACTGAAGGGCGAGCTTCATCCTGAAAGCAGATCATTTCAGACAACAGCATTTCAAGAGGTGAGTGGTGCCTGTAGTGGTCCTAGTGGAAGATGAGGTTGGTGGTTGCAACATCCAAAGTTGATATTTAATCAGGGAAATGGAAACCTTTTGACATTAGTTCTCATGGTAAATTTTGTGAAGTTTTTAGAGGAAATTATAGCAACATTATAAAACCAATCCGTATGCAGCAAATGCATAGGAGGATATGTATTAAAAAATTCAATCCATCTTCCAAATAGAAAACCCCTTATTCAATGAGAAACGTCGCCTTTGTCATAGTTTACGATACCGAAACCCTAAACTGAATAACTATTAGATTCGGATTCGAAAACCAAAAAACATCCAAATGCCAACACTATAAAGCAAGAATTAAACGCAAAAGAAGCAAAACGAAGCAAATAAGTTCAATAGCTATCCAAGCTAGCACCAATTTTAATCAAAATTGATTCCTGGACATATAGACCGATCAGAATGAAAAGCATTGCCAACTCAGGGGATGACACCAGACATGTTATTGTTGCACAGATTCAAGTTAATCAGGTTCTTTTAGGTTCCCAAGCTCAGCAGGAATTGGTCATAGACACAAATTTGAAGTGAAACAAACGATTGCAATTTGAAAATTGTCATTTCAGTCAATAAAACCTGTTACCTTCGGGATCAGGCGGCCTCCGGATGAAGAAATCGCAATCGAGCAAATTGATCTTATGAAACTCCTCCTCGTCGATCCTGTAATTCACGACCATATCGGAGTCCTAGTCGCGGGTGCAGACGAAGCTCTTGCTCGAGACCATTTCGATCTCGAGGTCGGAGGCGGGGACGGAGCCGGGAGAGGCGCGAGAGGAGTATGAGGAGGAGAAGAGGAGGGGCTCATACTCTATGTCGAAGTTCTTCTTGTTGACGATTTCGTCGGCGTCCATGTCATAGTTGTCGGGGCCTCCGGAGTCGCCGTCTCCGTCTTCAACGAAGAACCTGAAATCCCTGGAGTCGGCGCCGGAAAGGGAGTGACAATTTTGTAATTTTAAAATCTCATAGATAAGTGGCAAGGGCAAAATAGGTAGTCAACTTTTTGGCAAACCTTTCCTTTTATATACGGAAATTTTGCAAGGTACTCCTGAGGTATTGCAATTTTCGCGAGGTATACAACTTTTTTGCATATTTCGCGTGGTGCCCCTGTGGTTTTCTTTTTTTTCGCCTCGTGCCCTTTTGGGTTAAACTTAACGGATTTAGATGATGGTCCGTTAGTTTTCAATTAAAAAAAGAAAAGAAAAAAGAAAGAACGCCAAAAGAAGGAAAGCGAGGAGAGAGCGGAGGAGAGAGACCCAAGGCCAAGGGCTCACACCAGAGAGATCGGAGAGAGGATGAAGGTCACCAAGTCGGAGCTGCTTCCGGTCGGAGCTGCGAAGATGGAGGTATGTCATGGGCTCTCAATCTCAAGCAATCCTCGTCCTCCAGAAGAAGCTCAAAGGTATGTTTCCACTCACCCTTCCAGATCGATTCATTGTTATCCAATCTTCTTCCGCCGGATCTTCGAGGTTCGCGATCTCTTCAATTCGAATGCTTTCTCTTGACCCACTCTCTTCTTCTACTATTAATTCCTGTCAGATCTTTGCAAAAACCCTGTGGATGGATTCTCGGCTGGATTGGTCGACGAAAGCAACGTCTTTGAATGCAGTGTCACGATTATCGGCCCTCCCGATACCCTCCCATTGCCTCGGCCGGCGACCAGAGGTGGAGGAGAAGCTGCTGGTGCGGAGAGGTTAGCTTTGTTTAGCAATTTACTGAAATTTTGGATTTAGGTTGAAATTGAATCATTTGGGGTTTGTTTGTGATGTGAAATTTAGGGTTTAGTTGAAATTGATGCATTTGGAATTAGAAATTTCGTTTCACAATTGCAATTTTGTTTCTCAGTTTTGGGTTTAAGTCAAAATTGATGCATTTGGAAGTAACTTACTCTCAACAGTTGAATGAAATTTCGTTTCTCAGCTTGTGTTCAGGTCTATGTGACTCTGCTAGTGCTTGATTATCATTTGGAAAGAAATCAAAATGAGTCATACTCTGCTTTTCCTAGACTGTAGCTTTTTTTTGTGTTGCTTGCTTCATACTGACAAGCTTGAGTGTTGACAAATCAGCTTGTTGATTGCTTTTTACGAATACAAGATCAAAATGATTTTTTGGTTGATTGCTTGAATGCCAGATAGAAATGGAGACGCAGAGCTTCGGTAGAAGTGGACAAACTATCAATTATAGGTAAAAAAATTCAAATGGGAGGTCCATGATTTGGAATTCTATGGACAACAAATGTGTTGTTTTATTTTATGATATTGGTTTAGCACATGCAATAGCCAGGAGGGTAATGCTACAAGGAATCATATGAAAATTTCATTTTTTTTTTCTTTTGTTTTTTCAGCAATGAATTATATGAATTTAAGGCTTAAAATAATGAGTAATTGATTTAACCCCTAACTCAAAATACAGACAATTTGCAGTATTTTTTCCTCTTGGTACATGAATATTCAGCAAAGGAATCTTTCTTATCAACATTACTTGTAAGATTTTTGTTTCTTTTTTGACAATGATTTCCAGCAACAGTCTCAAGCATCTCAATTATTTCGTTGTCTTTTAATGCATCCATTAACTTATGCATCAGAATTGCTTAGCACTGGTCCTCCGCTTTAGAGATTACATTATCTTCTAAGGGTCATTTTGGCTTAAACTTATGTACTTAATACTAATAGTGGATAAACTTGCTCTCTTTCTTTGCTATTTAATTAGATGGGAGAATCCTTTAATGGGCTGGACATCTACGGGAGACCCATATGCCAATGTTGGGGATGCTAGCATAAGTTTTGATAGTGAGGAGGCTGCAAGGTCCTTTGCTGAGAGACATGGTTGGCAATATTCGGTATGTTCCGTTGAGATTAATTTGCTGCTTTTAATGTATTATGTGCTCTACTGTTCCCCTTCCGTAGTCTATCCCTTAAATCTCTTTGTATGTTGAATTTGTTTCCATGGATTTGCTCGAGATCGATTAATTTTTTAATTCTTGTTGATTCTGTTGTTGCCTTGTACTATCTTCTTTGCTGCAACACTTCTGTCACCAACGAGAGGTCTCAAGTCTGTCTAAATACAGATCACCGAAGACTCCTTTAAACCCTTTTGTTCATCAAATGGGTCATAGAGCTTGCTTTCTTAACTAGAAGACGTCTACTCAAAATCGTTATAGATTGCTTTTCATGGACAAACTGTCTACTTCCTTTTGATATAGGTGGTCGTAAATATAGAGCTCGATCTTGAAGGGTTCATTGGTTAAACTACTTCCTTTTGATTGAATCTTTGGTTTGTTGTTTGTCAATAGAAGTGCTTTCGCATGACAACAAAATGTTTCAAGCCTATTAGCTCAAATGGAAGAGCATTGTGCTCATGCACAAAGATGCGGGTTCAACTCCTGCATAGGCTCTCTATGTTTGTGTGGTTATTTATGATGAAGTAATATAGACAAATACTCCACTAAGCTATGGCTATGGTACTTTTAGTCCCACTGATTGCAAAAATTTCACAAAGCTAAAGAAGAGAGGTTAGCAAAGAAGAGAGTTCGGCAGAGATTCAATAGACTTTCTTTAATAAGGGTTAATATTAAATACAAAGTTCAGCAAAATTTAGCCAAGTGCTAATTTTCATCCTTTAAATTTGGAGTCTATGTGGGAGTTGAACCCACATCATGTGTAATCACACATTGCTCTACCTTTGAGCTAATAGACTAATTGAAAACACATTGGTCCATACTAAGACCAATGGTAATAGCAAACCATTTATACTTGCAACAGCTCAACTAAGGATACCTAATATTTTTTCTTGTGAATAGGAGTATTATCTACCAAATTGAGAAGTGCACCTCGTGTGTAGCTAGAGACAACATGATCAAATCAGCGTCCTTAAAAAAAATTCAGTTTTACATTAGTCAAGCTTAAGACATAATCTTATGCTCTCCCTCTCCAGGAACATTTGCATCGGACAATATAACCTTCAAAAGTTCAAATATCCACCCAATGCAGCCGGTTAATTATGTTAAGAGAGAAATGATCCTGGCATTTAGTGTGAGGGAAAAAAGATACAGAAGGATTGCTCCAGAATTTTGAAAATTACATGGAGGCAAGAATAATACAAGACGTCTAATATCGAACCTTCGTTCCCCTCCACCAGGGTCATTGTTCAAGTTCTTCGGTATATAATGCTGCAGGGCAACTGAGAGCACAGCCATAAACTGTGTCCTAGAGCTCCAGAATTTTAAAAATCACATGGAGGCAAGAATAATACAAGACGTCTAATATCGAATTCCAAATCCATCAATTTCAGCCTAAACCCTAAATTTCACATCACAAAAAAACCCCAAATACTTCAATTTCAACCTAAATCCAAAATTTCGATTGACATTAACTTACCTCTCTGCAGCAGTAGTTCTTCTCCTCCACCTCCGGTCGCCGGCCGAGGCAATGGGCTGCCACCACCTTCGCTCTCAGGCACAACGCCTCCCGCTTCTCCTCCCATGACAGCCCTTCACAACCTCGCCACCACCGCCCTTCTTCATAGACACAGCAGCAGCAGCCTCGGTCTGGGTCGCCTTTCGAATAGGCGCGCAACACCTTCTTCTCTTGTTCGAGCGGCACCTTCTTCGCTGTTCTTCTTGCTCTCTCTTTGCTCTCGAGCGCTCTGTGCTCTCTTCGCTCTCCTGTTCTCACTTCTCACTTCTTCGTTCTTTTTTCTTTTCTTTTTTTCAAACTAACGGAGAATCTAAAAAACTGTTAGATTTAACCCAAAAGGGCACGAGGCGAAAAAAAAGAAAACCACAGGGGCACCACGCGAAATATGCAAAAGAGTTGTATACCTCGCGAAAATTGCAATACCCCAGGGGTACCTCACGAAATTTCCGTTTTATATATATACTAGCATAGTACCCGTGCGTAACGCACGTGATTTGTAAAATATATTATATTGTTTAAAAGATATTATCATAATTTATTTACATTATATATTAGATATATTATAATATTATCTCATCTACGCACAAAGGAAATTACGCATCTAAAATTAAAGAGTGCATGTTCATGAGGTATAAATTAATAGTTTCAATTACTCTATCTTATATAGAAAAAAATTAATATAAGAAAACTTCTTATTAAGTTTTTATTGAAAAGAAATAAAATATACAATAAATACGATAGAATTATATGAAATAAAATAATATAATTTTTTAAAAAGAAAATATTTAACGATAGTTCACATTGACCCCAATATATTAGGATTTATGTACTAATAGTTTTACCAAAAGGATATTTTGTACAATTATGTTTTCTAATTTAATATCATTTTAATCACAATCTAAGTGACTCTAGTCATATGTGTTACGCGCACGTTCTTTCTTAATAATCACAAATTATAAATTTTGATCAAATTTGATTGATTTATATTATACTATTTTAAATTCTGATGTGGTGAAAACACATTAGAATTCAAGTGGCTCTAATCTTAATATCCTTTCATCGTATTTATAATTGATTATAAAAAATTGGAAAAATTTTAAGCTTAACATATTATTGAATTCGAATTAAAATTGGTTCTAAGTGTTATATTCATTATTGTTCATAAAAAGTCACTCAAAAAATATTTATTCGGAATCAAACAAATTAATATTTTATACAAAAAAAAAGTATAAAGGAATAGATCGAACTCATTAATAGAAATAAAAGTCTTGCTAGATAAACAATGATGTGTGAAAATACATCATCAACAAATTCGTCATAATTATTTCATACAAAATCTAGTATAGAAGTGAGAAAGATAAATAAAATGCATCAATTGAAGGAACCAAAACTAAATATATTACATCTAAACTCTACACCTTTTTACCATTTGGGTTAAGATAACTCGAATTTGGACTATATATATATATATATATATATATATATATATATATATATATATATATATATATATATATATATATATATATATATATATATATATATATTATATATTAAGTTATGACTTAATAATTAATACAATATATAATGCACGACGTAGGCATAAAATTAAGTAAAAGAAAAGCTAAGCATAAAGGTGTGGGTATTGGAATTCTTGTATCGAAAATATAGATATTCTGCATTATCAAAAAAAAATTCAGTATAAATATAAAGTAACACACGTAAAGTTCTAATAGAAAAAACTACAATGTTTTTAATCAATAGACCGTGTGGTGATTAATTAAATTTTTGGTTAATCGAACTTAGGTAATTCATCATTTTTTTTTATGTTTGGTAACTTTGGTTTATGTTCATACTTTTTTCAGAACTAAAATATCATATAACCAAATACACGTTTAGCCTATTATGAACACCTTTAGGCTTTAAGGGTATGTAGTGTAGATATAAGTTTAATGATGAGATAACACAAAAGAATAACCTAAATAAGAAAATTAAGGAAAGATAATAACGGGTTTACTATTTTAATTCTATCGTATTTTTAAAATACTTTATATGTTGGGAATTTATACAATATATAATATTTATTTATTTTATAAAGTCAAATCATTAACGCCTTTGTACAATAGCGACCGCTTCAGGTTATAATGCAGTAGAAGGCACTGTGATGCTCATTGGGAATTTATACAATCTCATTGGGACTATGCCTATGTTTGGTTAACCAAAATAAATAAATATTATAGAAATATTTTTTTTAGAAATAGTTAATCTAAGAAAATTTGACTTATAAGAGACGCTATTAATATTTATTCAATTTAATAATTCATTGATGCGTTTGAATAAATTATTTTCTCTAAAATTTGCTAGATTTTTTTTTTTTAAATAAAAACATTTTTGACAATTTATACCCCAAAAAAGAGTAACAATAAATTTAATTTTAAATAAATATTTTGGGTAAATAATTGATTTACTTAATTTGTAAAAATGAATTAATTAAGATGGTGGGACCATGAGTGATGATATGTTGACACGTAAGCCTATTTTCAAGCGAAAGTCGCCAAGTGGCATCATCAACATTTGCTTTAGTATTATACTAGTACAATTCCCGCGCCATGGCGCGGTTTTTTAAAACTGATATATTAATAATATATAAATATATTATAAAATACTAATAAAAGTTAAGATAAAAAAACTTTACCATAAATGTATCTTATAATTTTGAATTTTTTATATCTCATCTAAAGTATAATACATAAATGTAGATATTTTAAATCACCCAGTAATAATAATATCAATATCATTGTAACTTTTTTAGAAATTTTGAAATCTGAATCATGCATTTAAATGTGATATGTCACAATCAGTAATTATATTCAATGTTTTGAATTAAGCTCAATAGTTAGTACATAAATGTGAGTTAAGCCTAATGGTTATATTAGATTGAATTCAATGTTTTGAATTAAGCCCAATTGTTAGTAAATATGTTAAGAATAAAAGAGAATGGAGGATTAAAAAAAATTAATGGAAAGAAAAGAGAAAAGGAGAAATAAAAAAATCAAGGAAAAAAACATAATTGGTCAATATTCCTAAAACTCCTCTAAGATTGGCACGTAAGCAAAGTCTTCTGAATTAAGGTTATACTAGCGTAGTGCCCGTGCGTAACGCATGGGATTTGTAAAATATATTATATTTTATAGAAGATATTACCATAATTTATTTACATTATATATTAGATATATTATACTATTATAATAATATTAAAACAATATAGAAAAATAGTATAAATTTGGAGATAAAAAATATAATGCTTATATTATATCAATATATAATATATGTGGCAAAATGTCAATGTCTCACCTTCCTAGCAGGGTCGGGTTTAAGATTTGAAATGCCCGGGACATGATATAAAAATGTCAATGTTAATTTTGGCTCTACTATTTTTTTTTGTAAATAGATATACATTAGATTTTAACAAATCATTGAAGCAGGTAAATAGGCGGCAATTTATTATCACATATAGTCCTTTTTTTTAGTGTTATGGGTAAAATCAAATCTTTCTATTGAGATTGCAATCTTTTTTGTTTTGTAAATAGATAAACATTAGATTTTAATAAATATCAATTGCTATGTTTGAATCGGCTACTTTAGTAAAGCCCATGTATATTCAGCTGTCACCGATAATAATTTTATTTTATTTTCTCAGGAAAAAAAAAAGCTTGAAGTGCAATCCCCAATTGAGCTACTATCGTCATTCATAATATGGCTACCTGATCTAATTTTAGGGTTGGGATCTAATTCATTGTACGTTTACAACTGATTTTCTGCCATTTCTATTTGATTGAGTTTATGAGATCTGGATTTCAAGTTAATTTGGTTGTTCTGGATCACCAGAGAGGAATTCCTTCCGACATTCAAGAAGCAATTCAGGGAAAAAGACCCTCATGGATGCATACTCGATCCGGTATGAACTTGTGTACCTATAATAATTCTTAGTTTTGGTTGATTTTAGTTTCTAGACTACTTGAGATTTGATGAATAATGATCTTGTATGCAGTTTCTTGATGCTACTGATTCAAAGTGGGAAACTATGAGCGAGGCTGAAAGAGCAAAGATTCAAGAAGAATTATTGAATAAGTTCCCTGAGATTATTTTTTGTAATTCATATTTTTTTTGTAATTCATTATTTATAAAATCATCAAATATCTCAAGGAGTTGTGTGGAATAAAATCATCAAATATCTAATAAAAAAGTTTTAAAAATTAACAAAATAAACTTCACGTGACAATCATTCAAAGGAGTTTAGTGAAATTTATTTATTAATAACATATTGATTTATTATTTTCTGGTTTTAAAAAATCTTGGATAAATAATAATCTGTAAATTTGGAGAAGTTGTTATGATTTGGTCAACAAATTCAAAATATTTTTATTAATAAAAATGGTTTTAAGTATATTTATTTTAAATATATATGAGGTAGGTTAAGCGAATGGCTGCCACGTGGCCTATTTTCAAGCGAAAGTCGCCAAGTGGCATCAGTGATGAATTTAATTTTAAATAAATATTTTGGGTAAATAATTGATTTACTTAATTTGTAAAAATGAATTAATTAAGATGGTGGGACCATGAGTGATGATATGTTGACACGTAAGCCTATTTTCAAGCGAAAGTCGCCAAGTGGCATCATCAACATTTGCTTTAGTATTATATTATAAATATATATATATATATATATATATATATATATATATATATATATATATATATATATATATATATATATATATATATATATATATATATAGAAGTGACTAATTAAATGGGTTTCAAAGAGAGTGGAGAGAGTACCTGTCATCGCATTGGAAGCGGCAGTCTTCAAAACTGACTTTTTTAATGCGAGCAAATTAAAGGATTTTCTTTTGCCAACCAAATAAATGGGGGTTTTGATGCCAATTGCCAAGGAGGGAGGGACATATATAAAGTCTAATTACCCAAAATCACCCCTTATATATCTCATTTTCCAATTCATCACCAGCTACAATCTAAATTACGAGTAAAACCATTTATTAAATCTTTTCTAACTCTTAAAATTAATAGGTTTGTTTAAGCTTTTTACATGATAGAATAATTCGTTCATCTGCAAACTTGTTTGGCCTCTCGACCTCTAGACTTGTTTATAGTTTCGAATTACTTCCCTTGTGTATATACAAAAAGGAATTACAACGTACAATGGGTTTGGATCGGTCAATTTTACAATGAAATGACTAGGCTACCCTTACAAATTACTCAAATTTTCACATGGTTGCCATGGGAAGACCTTGCTAACCCCAATTTTTTAATTTAGCACTTTAGGACTGTTAATAGAGCTGAGTATTGCATGTTCATATTTAGTTCATTTAGTATATGAATGCGTTCGAGCCCAGCCTAAATTTTGACTCGAGCTTAAAAATGTGCTCATACTCGGCTCTCTTAGGAAATGAATGAGCGCGAGCCGAGCTTTTTTCGAGCATTAAGCAATTCTACTTATTCATTATACAGTAATTTAAAGAAAATTTTATAAATTCCATAAAATTCGAGCTAAATTCGAACAAGTCGAGCTTTGGATCGAGTTTAAAAATATGCTCATACGTGACTCGTTTAGAAAATGAACGAACTTGAACCGAATTTTTATCAAGCAAGTACGAGTCGAATTCGCACTACTCATATTCATTTAACACCCCTTACATAGTTTCATTCTTCCACACACTTAATTAGTTTAGGGTCCTTTTCTATGAAGTTAGTAGTTTTTTTCAAACAAAAAAAAAAAATAAAAATGTTATGCAATTTTATACTGTAGGAGTTATCAACTAGATTTATCACATCATCTTTTTACCAAATGTCACAATTGATCCAATACAATTTAAGAAGTAGTAAAATTGCAGTTGAATCAAACCCCTGTGACAAAGACAGGTACCGGTCCATTGTCCAAGCCATATTCTGTTTAAACTTTAAACTGCATAAGGGAAGTAAACTGGTTTCCAAAACAAGTCATAACATACAGAAATGGATATTTCGTAAATATTTCGTAAGTTCAAGATTGACAACCTATCACAAAAAAAAAAAAAAAAAAAAAAGGGTTCCGGCTCCCATCCCATTTGTGTATAACTATCCATTACAGTTTGGATCATCTCCACTCTTGATTTAGGATCTGTTTGGATTCCAAATGCATTATTGTTGCGGAGGGAAATCAAGTATGAAATAAATCGAAAGATAAAATCAAACTAACTCACTGTCCCAACAAATATAATACAAGAAACCCTCTCGTTGCAGTGGTAGGGTATTCAGGATCGTATCCACGCGGAAGCGTGTCAGCGCTCACCTTTCTCGTTCCAAATCGCTCTCGTTTCGACCAACAGAAGTCCTCAACGTCGAGTAGAGTACTCGATGTCGACTACCTCAGTCAAGTAAACTGCAAAACCGTGCAACAAAAGTGAAACAAAGTAATATCGAGTAGAACAAAGTACTCGACGTCAACCAGACTCCTCGACGTCGAGTAGATTTGGTCGAGATCGAGTAGTGTAGAGTGTAAAAACGTGACTTTGTGAACGAAATAAAAACAAATCAACACAAATTTTGTGGGATGTAATTCAATATTATAAAAGCTCCTAGAATCGGGGTTTCAATGCCACAACGATAACCATATAAGATTCATGCTAAAGGTATAAAAGATCATGTTTTTCATCAAATAACTTTCGTTATTAACAAGTAGGAAAATAGAGGCTTTTGCATACACCATAATTGTTACTAACCCTTTTCACATAATTAATCCAAGTTGTATTAAGATCACTTTCGCTTCAATAACACAAACAAGAATCACCTTCAACTGTCGCAAAAGACTAATGCTCATAGGGATAGAAGATGAAATCGCATCAAAAGATTGTACCTTTATCGCATTACCTTACATGGCTACCGTCGGGCTCACCCCGACCCTAGAAGTTGGGTGACTACTCACTCTTAATCATAAAGACAAACATCAATAATAAAAGGGAACTAAATTACATTAATAAAAAGAAACAAAGCTTACAACCGATCGAAGCCAAATCCGCTCTCGCTTTCTCTAACCCAAATCGGCTCCAAGCTCCCTCTAAACTCTCTCTAAATCTATGTAACACAATTGCTTGTGGCTTGGAAGATGCCTAAAATCATCCCCTAAAGCCTTATTTATATTATTCAATCCCCGCTATCCAAGTAAAGAATATCCTATCTATATCTAAAACTATCTATTTAAAGCCATAAGATAAAACTTGGGAATAAAAACAAATAAATCTCTAAGGAAAGTAAGACTAAAGTGGATAAATCTTTCTTCTCTTGATATATCTTCTTGTCTCTTGATAGATCCCACGTGACTTGCATGATAAGTAATCACATCTACTCGGACTTCACTCGATTCGGACTTGACGTTGGTGAGTACTCGACATCGAGTAAGTCTACTCGACGTCGAGTAACGTTGTGACTCGTCGGATTGCACTCGAGCTTGGCTACCTTCTAGACTCGACGTGGATACTCGACATCAAGTAAGTCTACTCGACGTTGAGTAGAATTTGCACTCTCGAGTGACTTTGCTCTGCTCGTGCTCGACTTGGACCAGGAGTGCTCGATATCGACCAGTTTTGGTCGATATCGACTAGCTCTGTCGAGTGATTTCTCTCTTGATTTCTGCTCGATTTGTCCTGGCTCAACTGCTACTTGATCTTGAACTTTCTGTAGTTGACATCGAGCATCCTAATGGTTTCCTTCTCTTCTTCGAATCGCTGTAAAATGCCTCAATTTCTACGAAATTAAACTACATAGAATATGTACTAGTCTAACCCAAATGCATGAAATGTATACAGAAATCGATAAAAAAGTTAATGTAAAACATGGCAAATTAGGCTCACAACAATTATGTTTATAATGTGTAAAGGCTCGGATTTTTAAATCCTAATTTTCAAAAAAAAAATCTCTTAAAAAGAATTTCGGCATGATTTTAACGGATTTTTCCGACAGGATTAAAATTTCGCTACTTTGACTTGAGGTTTTGGAATACGAGTCGGGATAAGGTCGAGAGAGAGAGAGAGAGAGAGAGCGGGTTTCAAGATTTATTTCCGGGTATTTGAATTGTGATTTTGGGACCATATGTTACTTTGTCTTCTTCCCAATTCCGAAATTTGCCAAACTAGGTCTCTCTCCTTGTTGACTAATCCAAATTCAACAGCTCCAATTCACCCCTCTCTAGGCTTCCCTTTTCTTCTTTTGGCAAGTCAAACTTAGCCTTACCTTCCTCCCTCACCCAAATGCTTCACCATTCTTGGGACAAAGCCAAACAAAGTTCTGAGACCTCCTTTTCTTGTGCAGTGCTACAGCCTCCTACCTTCTCCTTTCTTTGAACCCAGCTCTCCCATTTTCATTGTCTACCTCCCCTTGCATCTCCATCTCCCCTTTTTCTCTCTGAACTTCCCAATTCAAACCTCAAGGGCTCCCCTTTTTCCCTTGATTCAGCGGCAATTCCCCCACACCACACCCTCATTATTCTTCCCCCTTTCCTTTCGACGAGCAGGAGCAATGGCACAGTGAAGTGAGCCACCGCGCTTTGAAGCAGCGACTAGAAGAACCGTCTCCAACCGTTTCAGGCGAGCCGAGCCGCCACCGCCGAGCCTCTTCCTCCCCTGTTCCTCCGATTCGAGCGGTAAGGGCCTGTCCCCTTTTCTTTCACTATAAAACTGCATAAAGGCACGCCTTTGAACCTCTCCCATCCCTCCTAGGTCGTTTCCGAGCGGATCCATCTCCGATGGGGCCAGGCGAGCTCCGACGATGGTTTTCCGGGCGTGAGAAGCATCTCGGTAAGCTCTCTTCCCTTCCCTCCTTCTGTGTCGTTTTTGTGGGTTGTGTTTTTGGGTACCGGGGAGAGGTTATGGTGGGTTGAATAGAGTGAGAAAAGCCGGCGAGGAGCCCCTCCTCTTCTCCCTTCTTCTTCCGTCGTGTAGCGTCGAACAGAGGCCTGTTCTATCGGGGAAGACGGGCTCTAGGGAACCGGGTTCTTCTCTTTTCTTTTTATGAACCGGCCGGCCTAGCTTATTTCCCCTGTTCACTTACACACATCTTGGATTTCGGATTGGGCCTATTTTCTTCTGGGTTTGAGAGACGGGTTGTGGGGATCCGGGTTCCCCTTTCTTTCTTTCCTTTTTGTGGGCCGGGTCTGCCTTTCTTTCTTTCTCTTGAAGCCGGATTGGGCTATCCTCTGGGCTCGGGTATTTTCCTTTTGAGTTTCAGCTTGGGCTTGTTGGGTATGTGTTTTGTAAATTGTTGTTGTTCTATGTTATTTTGTTAGATGTCACGTTATATATTATGCTTATATTAATTAGTGTTAACTTGTGATATTATTCTGATTTTAGGATAAATATATTTCTGAAATTATTATTATATATTATAAATGATTAGAAATAGGGTAACAAAAGATAGCAAAAGGTGTTGTTGCAGATGGGTAGACAAGTGCTTTAAGTTTAATCTGCAGAAAAAGATCATAGTAAGAGTAGGAGGAATTACATTTAGGATATATTTTACTGTAAGGCCTATTTGAATTTAGGCATAGGTGTGTATAATGTTAGCAATTCACTTGTGATGGGGAGAATATTTAGGGCAAATAAACTAGTTTTAAACTTTGATAGCTGTGAGAGGAAGTAAAATAGGTACTCCCTCCGTCCCAAATTGTTTGTCTTTTACTATTCATGCACGCTTTTTTAAGAAGCTAAAAACTATATAAAATATCAATATTTTATTAAATATTTTTAAATAATATCATACATATTACTAATAAGTATAGAACTATTTTAAACAATTAATTAAAAAATGGATATTTTATATAGTTTTTAGCTTCCTAAGATAGCGTGCATGAATGGTAAAAGACAAACAATTTGGGACGGAGGGAGTAATTTATTTTAGCATAAGCATAATGGTAGTTATCATTACTGCGAATGGAATCAGTCTACAAATAGTGAGTAAACAAGTCCTTATGAAATACATGTTGGCTTGTGTCAAGAGTCCTTATAGTTGAGTTGTGATGATATGATCGGTGCTTTAATCCCTTGATGTGCACTACTAAAAAACTGTCAAATAGCAACGACATATAGCCATGGAAATAGCCACGAACTGCCATGGCTAAACCGAATAGCCTTGAACTCAGCCACAAACAGTACGACCGTAGCAATTCACCTCGAAGCTGATAGCAATGGCCAATAGCCATGGAAACAGCCACGAATATAGTCGCCATTGGGAATTCCATGGCTGGTCGTCAGAATGACTAGTCGTGGCTATTGCAACGACCAAGGCCACGACCACATTTATCGTAGCCAAGTTCATGGCAAGTTGGAGAAGTGGACGGTCGTGGCTGTAGCGACGACTCTAGGGGCAAACATTTGTGGTGGCCTATGTCGTGGATAAGTATATTGCCAATGTCGTTGCTAAGTTTATAGCGGTTGGTGATTTGGTGTTCCCTAATTTGTGGCCGGTTCCATGCGTAAAGTCGTTGCTATGTTGGTAGTTGCTGACTTGGAGGCAGAATTCGTGGCTGATATCATTACTACTGGGTGGACATCATCGTGGCAATATTCGTTGCTAATTGCATTGGCAAATGAATATGTAGCTAATACAGAGAGTCGTGGCTAATGTTATTGGTTGTTTCGTGGCAATATGGTAGTCATCGTATGTCATCCAATAGTTGTGGTTGTGTTTGTTAGTAAATTCGTTGGTAATATAAATAAAGCATAGAAATATATATTACATCATTGTTGCATTAGTAGTGCATTGCAAATCACCTACACAAAATTACATAACTGTCTGCACATACAAAAGATGATGCCATAGTTTGCATCCCAACCAGTCCAAACAACTCCAAACATACATACAAAACATGAAGTAGTTGGCCATAGCACAGCAGATCAGAAATTAAAATGCATTGTCCTAATGTAGTCCAGCAGATCAGAAAAGTCCAGGTCAAGCAGATAAGGTAGGAAACAGAAAATGCATTGTACTAATGTATATATAAGCTGCATGAAAGTTACTTGTTGGTGCGGGGACTCTTGCGAGGACTTTTGCCTTGATAAAACTGGATCATGGTGGCGATAAGCTTTTCCTGCCATTCATCGTTACGCTTACTAGTCTCATGCATGACTTGTTCCCCAAAGGAGTTCAGTTCATGCTTCAAGCTAGAAGTCATTTGCTCCTGAACCTTATCTCCGAACGATGTCATTTCCTCCCTAATGTTTGCAGTCACATTGGCCTGAACTTGCTCGCCTAACTCTGTCATTTCTTTCCTCACATCTTCCTTGAAAGTTGACATTTGCGAGAGCATCTCCTCTCTTATGCTCTCATAATCTTGACCACCAGAAACTTGTACAGCAGCTGAAGACATACCTGGGGTTGATTGTAAGATAGCTAGGGACTCCGATCCCATGCCTACAATCCTCTTCCTTTTTTTGACACCTCCCGATGCTTGGATCCACAGGGCATTCTTGTCAACCGCATGGGAACCACTATCGGACAGCTCGCCATCCTGGAGTGCTTCGTCTAGCAGTTGATCAAACTTGTCCTAAGGAAGACAGTATATAATCACTTCAATGAAGTAGATATCCAACCAAAGTTCGTACTTCAATTGAAAGCAATAAAGAGTTGACTAAATGAAATGAATATTGGAATAAGTGAAAGAAGCCAGAAACCGTGGTACCATTGTTTGCACCTAGTGAGAAGTAACATGAAGATAAAAAGTAACTGCGAGATTGCATCATATATATACAGAAACACAGGATTCATGCACCACATTTTTGCAAGACAGAAACACATGGTTCAACAAGCCGTGCCACTTAAGTAGTTACATGGTGATGCTTTCAGACCACAACAATACCAGAAGATCAAAGAAACAAGTGGGGGAGGAGGATTCGAACTTACCACAGTTTCTTGGCATTGAGAGCCAGCCCAAGAACCATCCTTCTTCCTATGACACTTTTCAAATGTCTGCTTTGGTGTTGGATCTTGTCCAAGTTCCTTCTTCTGTACGTACGAACAACGTAAGTAGTTACAATAGTGTCAGTCTTTTTGAACTAAATAGCTACTGTTGTTAACAACATAATAACAAGTTCATAACACTTACCAGTCGATCTCTAACTACGGTCGTTGAAACTGACCCGCCACTATAAATGGGTGTGCTCTTATCTGTTGCAATCGCTCGATTCTGCTTGTTTACTCCAGATTGGCGTAGAAACTTATCTTCGTGTGCCCATAAATGTAACATCTTCAACCATAAATCTTTTTTCACCCAACAAGGCCTCTTCCTCGTTTTTCCCCCACGAACCTTCCCGAAGACGTTCCTGAAGTGGTCACCTCCTTTTGTGTTGAACACTTTACGAACATGTTCTTTAGAGAATTTGTCATCCCATTTACATCGACTCTGCGTGTATTGAGGATATATCAATGTTAGTGTATATAGTTAGACAACAACAATATAGACAGTATATATAATGGATTGAATGTTATATAGTCATACCCTGAACATTTCCCACCATAAATCCAGTGTTGCTTCAGGAACACTACTCCACCGAATGTAAGGGCCATCAAAATGGGAGTGTATGATCTGTGTAAGTACTCCATATGCAGTACTTGATCCATCGAACCTTGCACAATAATTACAAAATCAGACCTGCATGATCAGGACAAACGTCCGAACAGGTGAACACATATACATGTATCGAAGAAGAATAAGTATTATAAATTCATGGTTACCAAGATTTATACGGTTTAAAAGCTTACAAATGCACAAGCTCAGCTTCCTTTACCGAATAATCAACAAGCTTATGTGAAGTTTATGCTCAGTTGAATTGACAACAAGTGTTGATACTTTACAAGATATATGGAGATCTAAAACAGAAAGAGCTAGAAAATGCATACATATACCTTCCATTGATCAGCTCAATATGCACTCTTCTATCCACCTGAGATGATTCTGTAGGTGTGACAGTATTCTCTTGATGGATACTGTGAGACAATACAAGCTGTTCAGAACCTACTGATGGGCATCCATATAGTTGGAGGTCATTGTGGGTTGTTTCGGGGGACAACTCATCATCAACAGAAGGCTGTGAGCATGCAGCAGCATGTGGAGTTGTGGGGAGAGAGGGTGCAACTGTGGATGCTGGCCGTGGTGATTTAGAGGGTGATGTGGGGAGAGTGGGTGCAGCTGTGGATGATGGGCAAGGTGCTTTAGAGGGTGCTTTGGGGAGAGAGGGTGCAGCTGTGGATGATGGGGAAGGTGCTTTAGAGGGTGCTTTGGGGAGAGAGGGTGCATTGGTGGCCGGTGGTGTGGGTGCCTTAGGTGCTGTAGAGGGTGCTCTGTGGACAATGGGTGCATTCCTAGATGGTGGAGTGGGTGCTTTAGGTGCTGTAGAGGGTGCTTTTTAGGGATAGTACTGGGTGCTTTGGTAGAGGGTGCTTTGAGGAGAGTGGCTGCAGTGGTAGACAGTTGAGTGGGTGTTGTAGGTGCTGTAGAGGGTGGTTTAGAGGGTGGTTTAGAGGTTGCATTACAGTCTTGAGAGGGTGAATTAGGTGGACATTTCCCAGGTTCGTCGACCAGATCTCCTGTGGCTACCCGACCAGATCTCCTGGTTGATACTCGGTTTAAAAACCCTCCACGCATTTTAGGAGCCAGTGTGACAAGCTGCATATATATCAAATATTAATGAGAGATATTAAACCCTAGGTAGCTAGGCAGTTTCAAAGAAGAACTTCAAGTGTGAAATTTAAACCCTAGGTCGAACTATGACAGTATAAATTGAGAGAGAGTAAACCCTAGGTCGACAGTATAAATAGAAGGCCAAACTATGACAATTTGCAAAACCCTAGGTCGATAGATTGGGGGAGATTCAGTGTGAAAGAGAGAGAAGACGATTACCGGTGATGAGATTAACGAAAGTGGGGGAGATTCGGGGCGAGCTTGAGCGAGGAGCCTGATCCTCTCTGGATGTGAAAGGAGCGAGGAGAGAGAGATTGTGAGACAGATTTGTGTGAGAGTAGAGACGAAAATTTTGTGTTTCCCTCCCGAAATTTCACTTCCCTCCCAATTTTATGTGAGAGCCCACCAAACATTGAAGCCCACCAAAATAGGCCCACTCCATACCCGGAAGCTGTTCTCTTATCACCAAATAGGCCCACTCCATACCCTCGTCTTCTTTCTCTTATCACCGTTGTCGCTGCGTCCTTGCATTGGGCGACTCGGAAGCTGTTCGCAACAGGGGATCACCAGCGACCATCAGCGGATCCAATTTCGTACCCTTCTCTGTTTTCTCTTATCACCAATTCTCCTGTAGTCGTAGGAAACAACATTTTCACTTTTCGACACCTAGGTTTAGAGATCCTTTCGATTTCAGCAAATTAAAGGCCTAGGGTTACGTTAACGAAGATTGTGGAGTGTGTGATTCAATTCGATCATAAGGCCTATGGTTGGAGGCAAAAGTGGGTTGAAGATGAAGTCCTGTATTGATATCGAGTTAGGGGTAACATGAATCCATGCCAGATTCGGGTCGGGGTAGGGGCAAAATTGGGTTGCAGATGATGTCCTGATCGGGTTTTGGGGCGAAATTGGGTGAGCAGTGATATGCTGGTCGATCTGTGTGTTTTGAAGAGGGATTGAGCTGCATTGTTGCATTTAACAAAATTAGACTCGATCTGTTCCACTCTGTGCAGTTCGAAAGAATGGCGGGCTACGACTCCGACACTAGTTGGCCGAGCGGTGATTCACGTAAATACCCGTGGATCCACGGGGATGTCGATGACTACGATCCTTGGGCGCAGGAGGTAACAAGATTCGTATTCCCCCTTATTTATATATCCTACTACATACCAGCGTATATTGATACATGTGTGGTTGTAGGCGGAGTGTTCGCAAATACCTCCGGATCCAAATGCGCCTCCAGTTCATGATCCTCTAGTTGAGCATCCTCCAATTGAGCATCCTCATAGTGTGGACAACATTCTGGAACAAAATGCACCTCCAATTGCTGATCCTCCAGTTGAGCATCCTCACAATGTGGCGGAGAACGCTGCATCGAATGATGGAAACACCCGCATCCTTGAACTCAAAGTAATGATACGTTACCTAAGTGCTCGCCTTCGACTCAGTGAGGATAGAGGTGATAGTCGTGAGGTCGTGCTGGCCAAAGTTCGAGCTGTCAATGACGAGCTAGTGGGTAGGCAGGCAAGTCTCACAGCTATCATCCTTGTCTTAGTCGGTAAGTTGTTGCTTGCAATTGGATGAAGTACTGCATGTAACATGAATTGTGATGCCAGGCCGACCATTTTTTGTACCTTAAGTGCTATGGATTGATGAGATCGAACTTAATTTGTTATATATGAATGAAGGCAGGCCGGCCACTTTTGTATGGATCGATGAGAACTTGTAGGTATCTAGCTAGCTAGCTAGTGTGTAATGTAATGAACCATCAATTAAGTTGAATTGCATGCCAATAGATCGAGTTGCAGTACCATTTGATCGATCAACTAGCTAGCTAGTCACAAAATATAATAGTAATTAATGTATATAACGTACATATATATATTTAGCACAACATCAGCGGTGATCAATCGTCGTCGTTCGGATCCTCCACGTCGAATCCATATTCGTCATCACTAGGAACCTCGAACCCATCTTCGCTACCACCCTCATTTCCATATTCATCTTTGCTACCACCCTCGTCGTCGCATATGTCGACGGTTCCTGTCGGATCATGTAATTGCAGTGGCACTTCATCAGCGGTGATGTGGACAGCTACGTCAGGAGTAACGATTTCATCATTTTGATAGGCATCAAAAGATATATGTGGCTCATTCGATCCCCATCTCTGCTCTATTCTATTTCGAGGCATTGTCCTGCAGACATGCCTCCAATCCACTCGATCCCGTCTTGCACCTGGGTATGGAACATAGTAGACCTGTACTGCCTGCTGAGCGAGCACGAACGGCTCATACTTCCGATACAGTTTCTTCTGATTAACTTCAACAAAATGATAGACTGGATGGACTCTTGATCCACGTGGAGTTGGATCAAACCATCGACACTTAAACAACACAACCTGCAGAGGATTCTCCGGTACACTCGGGTACTCAAGCTCAATGATTTCTTCAAGTACCCCAAAAAAATCTGATTCTGAATTTGCGTAGTTGGATCCTTTGACACAAACACCACTGTTCATTGTAGCTTTTCCTAGGCCATGCTCCTCGGTGTGGAACTTATAGCCGTTAACAAAGTACCCAGGACAAGTTGTGGCTTTCACATTGGGACCCTAAGCTAAGCACCACAACAGATCATATGTCTAAATTCCATTTCCTTCGGTTAAGGCCTGCAGTAAGATCGATCCAGATGAGGTTGGTCAACATATATCACTGATCGAGCAAATTAAGCTGGTCAAAGAGATCGAAAAATTAAAGTCACATACATAGGCCTTAAACCATGCTGCGAATTCTTGTTCAATTATATCATCTCCGGCGTCAATGCCCCGCATATCCTCAAACAGCCTGATTGTATTCAAATCAGGAGATATATATGAAAAAAGTAAACATCGGTTTCATCCATATATGCACTTGCTAGTATAACTACTATATATAATGAAGTAAGTGGTTACCTGATGAACGACTGGACTTCCGGACAGTTGGTCAAAACGTAAGTGTGTGCTGCATTCCACTCTCTATCTTCAGTCATCCACCTTACTTTCCCTTTGCCACTACTTCGGCCAGGGTAGTTGAAAACGGAAATAGGTTCACCACCGCATCCGGACACATCATTCCTTCCTGGTCTCCTCAACTTTGACGGAACATGTGATGGAAAATAGTGTACTGAAAAGGTAGCAACTTCCTCCCTCAAGTAAGCTATACATATTGATCCTTCCACATGACTCTTTTGGACAATCATGCGCTTCAAATGAAACAAGAATCTCTCGAAGGGGTACATTCATCGATATTGGACAGGACCACCTACTTGTGCCTCATATGGCAAATGGACGAGGAGATGCTCTATGGAATCAAAAAATGAAGGAGGAAAGATATGCTCCAACTTACAAACAAGTATAGGGGTCATGGATTGCAATTGCAACATGTGGTCAACTGACAGCGTCGACGAACAAATGGTCTGAAATAAGATACTCAGCTCCGTCAGAGGACCCCAAGCTGTTGGGTCAAGCAACTCCTTGAAGGCAATAGGAAGAAGTCTTTCCATAAACACATGGCAGTCATGGCTCTTCATCCCTAAGAGACTACAATCATCACTTTGGACACATCTACCCACATTTGAAGCGTAACCATCAGGAAACTTCACAGACCTCAGCCATTGACCCACCTTCTTCTTCTCATCTCTTGATAAGGTGTATATTGCTTTTGGTTTTGAACCACTATGATTGTCATCCACCTCAAGCTCAGGACGACTACAGTACAAGCCGATATCCCTCCGTGCATTTAAGTTGTCCTTCGTCTTCCCAGGGATATCCATCACAGTGTTAAACACATTGTCAAACACATTCTTCTCAATGTGCATAACGTCTAAGTTATGTCAAACTAGAAGATCTTTCCAGTAAGGTAGTCTCCAAAAAATACTCTGCTTCGTCCACTTATGCGAAACGCCGTAGTCTTGGGGCTTGTGCAGTGGATCCTCTACAGCCGTTGGAAAATGGCGAATCTGTTCCCATATTTGTTCCCCTGTTAGCAATGGGGGTGGCAATGCTGTTTCCACATGCCCTCTGTAGAAGTCAGTCCTATTTCGGCGCCATGGATGGTTGACTTCTAAAAATTTCCTATGGCAATCAAACCAGCAAGGCTTTCTACCATTTTGTAACCGGAAAGCATCCACTCCTCTTTCCATGCAAATGAGACACGCTAACTCCCCTGCAGTACTCCATCCTGACAGCATTGCATATGCTGGAAAGTCACTAATCGTCCAGAGTAAAGCTGCGCGCATGGTGAAGTGCTCTTTCACCGAGGCATCATAAGTGGTCACGCCATCGGACCACAACTGCATCAACTCATCAATAAGTGGTTGGAGGCAAACATCAATTAATCTCTTCGGGTTTCGAGGACCTGGCACTATCAGCGACAAGAACATGTACTCGGTTCTCATACACATGCTAGGGGGGAGATTGTAAGGCGTCACAATAACATGCCAACAAGAATAATTCTGTCCAGATTTGTTAAAGGGGGCAAACCCGTCGGTGCACAAAACCAAACGGACATTACGAGCCTCAAAAGCGAAATCAGGATGTTTGGTGTCTAACCGTTTCCATGCTTCTCGATCTGAAGGATGAGACATCACCCCTGTTTGGGAATAAATTTTCGTGTTTGGTTAAAAGTTATTTGAGCTTATGAAATTGTTGTCGACGGAGCTCTCATGTGGCTTTATATATTAAACATGAATACAAATTTGTTAGCGATAATTAAAAGCAAGTAAACGGGTGCGCAAAATGGGTTATGTATCAAATACATTATTTTATCGTACTACAAGCCCGTGAACTAAAATGTTCAATTTTAATACAAAATTAGAGCATAGAAAAATAAATAAATAAAGAAAGAAATATAGTCGAGCTGCCGAGAGTACAAATCCCGTGATTTGGGTGGCGAGTCTCTCGAAATCCAAAGGAAGCTCAACTGCATATTCAGATTTGCAGTAAAACAAGGACAAGTTAGTGGGGTTTAACAAAATACTCTCGTGGATTTTTTAAATTAAAGGGGCAGCCCGGCATGATCTGCGAAAGACAGCCCATCTAGCCCAAAGAAAAGTGGTTGCCAGATTACTCAAATTACATCCGTACCAGATACAAGGAAAATCAGCAAATAGATAAATAAATAGCTAAAAAAAAAGAAGAGAGCTATCATTATCTAAAAAAAAAAGATTTATCCATATCTTCTATAAAGGAAAAGAAAGAGAAGATCAGTTTTTTTGGTACGTGTGTTCTATTAAAAAGGATAGAGCAATATTAAAAGATATTAGGTGTGATTTATCCTCCTATTCTCTCACCCTATAAAAGGTAGCAAGGTTAGGGTTCAGAAAAGAAAATCAGACGGCAGAAAAAACAAAGACTGTAGAGAAAACACACACGTCAGAAAACACAAACGTCAAAAGAAAGGAAGAGAAGAAGAAGAGAGCCAACAAGGTAGCTCTCCCTCCATGCGTGGGGATTCTTAGCGATTCTCGAAACCCCGCCCTTGCAAACCCTCAAGCTTTCGCTCGTGGCTTAGGTCCTAGCAAACCTTGCAGGCTTTCGCTTGTGGCCTGGGTTTCGGAATCATCAAATCACCCCAAATCAAGCCGATATGCTCTCGAAACCCCGCCCTTGCAAACCCTCAAGCTTTCGCTCGTGGCTTAGGCCCTTGTAAACCTTGCAGGCTTTCGCTTGTGGCCTGGGTTTAGGAATCATCAAATAGCCCTAAGAGAGGGCGAAAGGCTGCTGGATTTTGCCTAAACTAGCGGACTAATTCATGCTGGATTTTCCCTAAACTAGCAGACTAATTCATGCTGGATTTTCCCTAAACTAGGCGGCCAAATCAAGCAAACAAATTGCAAGCAAATTCAGTCTCACACAACAAAGTCCTCAAGGCAATAATTTTCCTAAGGAAATCAGAAGTTTACCCTAAAACAAGGGTGAAGTTCTGTCAAAATTTCTACAGAGAATTCCAAAGCTAAGGCTACCAGCTTCAAGAAAAAAAAAACACAACAACAAAATTCACAAAACTCACGCAGATTTTCTGTTCAAGTTGAATCTGTGCAAATTGGCTAACAAAGCCCCCAAATCAAGTAAAAAAATAAAAATAAAAAGAGAGAGAGAGAGAGAGAGAAGCTGATTGCTGAAAAGTATTAGCAAAGCAAGTCAGTCAAGCCAACAAACCATCGGTTTGATTACACAAGCAAACTACGTTCCTATAAAGAAAAGAAATAAAGCAGGATGTGTTTCCTTCAACATTTCTAAACCAAGGCCCTCTAAAATTACAAATTCCAGACAAAAGCAGACAGTAGAACAAAAAGAAACAAAAGCTCAGATCTGCATTAAAGAAAAAAAGACAATTGGGAATTTGAAATTCGGAGCACAAATTACCTAGTTCATCGGCTGAGTTCTCCTTCCTTCCTCAAAGAGTGACCAGCCGTCTTAACCTCTTCCCCTGCCAATTGTCCTAAACCAAAAGCCTCCAAAAAAAAATATCCCAAGTCACAAATCTTGCATAAAGCATAGCAAATTCAAGCAATAAAATTTCTAAGGAGCTGTAAAAACAGACATAGAGAAAAGAAGCAAGGAGAACCAATAAACCAAGAAATGCAAGGAACTCAAATTCCTTATCTCAAACTCAAAATACACAGGGGCTTGACCCAAGGACTCAAATCGGCAAGATCAAATAAATTAGTGTCAAACTACACTAAGCACACGAGCCTAAAAGAATCTCAGCAAGTGCAATGCTCGTGAGGAAGCGGATTAACTCAGGGGAACAAAAAAAGGAAGAACGAACCTGAACCAAAGAATATTAGGACTCGGGAAATTTTCTTGAGTTGGATCTTCTTCACCTTCTTTAAAGAACAGCCAGCCTCCCAGTTTCGCCTGTCCTGAATCCAAAAGCCTCTAACAAAAACCCCCAAATTACAAATCAACAAACTCAGCCCTAATTTTGTTTTTTCCAAAACCCAAATCATTCAAATCATACCGTGGGCAAATGTGAGGGTAAAGAAGAAGGGTAAACCTGCTCTTTATTCAAATTGTCGAAGCTCCTGGATTGCCAGTCTTCAAAACCCCTTCTCGTCCTTTTTCGACCACCAAACCGAAATGCCCCAAATTTCACAAATTGAAACCCTAGAAATTGAAAATAAATTCAGTCAAGAAATTGAACACTCAATTGAAGGGGAATTGGTGTAGGAAGCCGAAATCTAGACCAATATTCACCCAATGATCAGATTGGGCATGAAACTTGGGGGAGAAATTCGTACTAAAAAAAATAGAGCGTACCCGCGCGCGGAGTCTCTCCCGCTTCAGTTTCATTGCTCCGTCCTCGGTCCGCTCTTGCTCTGTCGGCCTCTGTTCGGTTGCCTGAGCCCCAAATTTTTGGGCGGCCATTGATGAGTGAGCGAGGGATGCCGAGCTACTGGTCTCGCTTCCCAAAGAAACAAGAACGAAGAGGAGGGGAGCCTTGCGAAAGTCAGATGACGACCTTTTGCTTTTGTTAAAAGAAATTAACAAATGAAAAGATTAAAAAAAAATTAACGAGCATGGGCTGGTTCATGGGGTTTTTATAAAAAAAGAATCAATAAGCCTACAATGAAGCAAATCCTACAGCATATTATATACATATGTTATTGGCGCGTGTAAGCTTGGGAATTTGTTTAATTACAAAGTTTACCCACTAGAAAGATAAAAATTATAATTGGCGCAAATCAGAAATTGGGTTTAATAAAGTTATAAGGTTAAACTCGTAAAATTTCATAGCCAGTTTATTCCAGTGGGTTGATCTTAAAATTGACTTCTAAGCAAAACGGAGTCAAAACTCCAAATCAAATTTCCCCAAATTCAAATTGTTCTAAAAAGAACTACGTAGAGACTTGACGCCTCATATCGGCTACGTAGGTAACCCGATATTAAACACTAAAAATATATCGGGTACAGTCGTCAACCTCTAAATTCACTTTTCAATGATTACGAGGTCAAAGTCCAACCAAATTAAATAATTGGTTCCTAAAAGAACTACGGGTGATTTGATCCCGTTCCAAACGGGTACGTAGGACACCCGACAAAAAGCTCAAGCTCGTCGGGTTCAATCACCAAAACCCAAAAATAAAATCAATTCAAATACTCTGAACTACGTAAGGTTTGATTCTCTTCCAAGAGATACGTAGGCAACCCGTTAAAATTCAGGTGCAGCCCAAATCACCAAAACCACTCAAGTCTTGGTGTCGATACAACTTCGAATCAAGAGGATAACCAAAAGGGGTCGAACTCAAATTCTAAAAATTAAATAAAATATGTTTTACAATTATTCGTGCATTTTTTGTTCAACAACCCCCTCATCATCCGGCTCATGACATGCGTGCCATGTCATATGCATCGCAGTCACCTCAGACGCATATAATCGCTGCAATCGCAGAATCAAAGGTAAACTTTAAGTGGTGTGCGTCTTGCACTACTTCCCACCTCCTCATATCTTGCATGACCACAAAACTTGCATGATTCTTCATTTTCATCATCCTTCCAGTACAACATACAACCATTTGGACACATGGATATTCTTTCCACAGGCAAACCTAAACTACGAACGACTTTCTCCGTTTCATAGTAACTGGTCGGAATCTTGTGTCCTCCAGGCAACACTTCAACATACAACTGCACGAACCCATTGAAGAGGTTTTGAGGAACATTATACTCACACTTTAAACTCATGAGCCTACTCACAAAGGACAATTGTGTATGAGTACTACACCCTGGGAACACCGGTTCATCGGTCACTTTCAACACATCTACAAATAGCATGGAGACCCCATCAATATCGATATCACTACCATATTCATGACCTACAGGATCTTCTCTCATTTCATCAACCTCTATGTCTTCCGCTTGGAATCCACCTTCACTATGAGTAGTAGTGTTCGTACGACCATGATCATTGTGAACACTAAACCACGATGGAGGAACAAAATTCGGGCCTGCTACATCAAACACCATCCTCTGCTCTGCAGTTAATTCACCATACAACTGATCTCCTACCCTTCTAGAAAATGATATCTCATAAACATATGTACCTTATTAATTGTTTGCCACACTTTCGATCAATTCGATCGATCGAGAGAGCTAATTACAAATGTACGTGTGGCCTGGGATTTTTTTATCGAATTGGGGCTCCTCTGGTATGAGATTTGGGGGAAAATGAAGAGGAAGACAAGTACAATCCACCTATATCTCGTCCATAAAGGTGTAAAACTTCAATTCGGTCATTAATGACCCAACTGTTTTAGCCACGACCTATGCAACGGACAAGTACGTGGCTATGCATATACTCCCTTTTCGGCAGGCAACGAAGACCTTTGTCATCGCTAAAATCGTAGCTATTAGCTACGGATAGACCATCGAATAATTGTTGAGGCGCCCTTGCTTCGACGGTAGCCACAAAAACTATGGTTGTCGCTTATATTGGCCATTGAATAATGATTCTTGGCTAGCTTCGTCGACAAATATCCGCAGGTAGAGGGCACGTGCTCTAAGTCGTTGCTAAATCGCCATGATTCCAGCGACATTAATATAATTCATCGCTATTAGCAACGAACTCAGTCACGAATTCATGTCATTGGAAAATGGCCACGACCTCAGCCACGAACGTCATTCTTCGATGCATGTTTAGCTTCGACTCCATATTTTCGTCGCTATTGTCGTGGCTGCTAGCTACAACTTTGGCAACAATAAATTTTGGTTGCTAATTTCCGTTGCTATTTGACAGTTTTTTAGTAGTGGTGAGCATGTGTGCAGATGAGAGGATGAATGGACTCAAGAGAGGACTCCCTAAAGTGTAGTTAGTTGAGGGGAATTTAATGTCATGTGTGATAATACTAAAATACCTATGAACATAGAAGATATAGTCATGCTTAAAAAAATGGAGACATTTAAATGATGGTATGATTGTGAGTGGGTTAAAATTAAATTGTTGAGAAACCAAAAAGTATTGAAAAAGCAACAAATCCAGAACTTTGGATTCAATTTTTTTGAATTCAATGGGGGTACCAAATGCTCTTCCGAACAAGATGGCATCTGTTTCAAGTCTATATTGGGGTTGCATTTGCTGTAGTTGGGTAAAAAAGTTCCCTTTGCCCTTATCACACACTTAAGTGATTTGGAGGGAGTTGTGGTTTTGTGGGTGTCACCCGAAGGCTTCCCGTTAGGTTGGGTAATTGTAAGTCTCGGTGAGGCCCCATAGGGACCCTCCTTCCCTTTAGGAGGTTGATGTGCATGTAATTTGTCAATGTAGAAGCTTATATTGTACTTCCTCTGTTCATTAAAACTTGTCGTTTACTATTCATGCACACTTTTTTAAAATGATAAAAATTATATAAAATATTAACATTTTTTACATTTGTTTTTACAAATTCATACTTAATTGTAATAAGTATGAAATTATTTAAAAAAATTATTAAAAAGGTCAATATTTTATATAGTTTTTAACACCTAAAAAAACATGCATGAATAGTAAAACGTCAAGTTTTAATTAACGGAGGGAGTAGCTATTAATACTCGATAGCAGGTAGTTCTCCCAGTTCATACAAGGCATCTAGAGAATAGATGCATAAATTAAGAATAGGAAGTCAAACCTGTCAAGGCCAACCCAAGAACACCGTAAGCCCTGGGAGAAGCAAAGGGGCTCCAAGAACCCAAAAACCCAACGCCAGATGGATGAAGTCGCATCCAATCGAATAACTCCATTGTAGAAGAAGGATACAGAGAGGAACCCTTTGATTGTTGCACTGATTGCACCTTGAAGTCACCATGTAAGCGATTTGAGCGGACAACGACGACGATCCCCAGGAAATAGAATAGAGCCCCAAATCCCGTCTGAGATCCAAAAATTTTGCCAGATCCAGAACCAGAAGTGTTTAGGATTGATGAGACTATACTAATTTGAGCTTTTGAGAAAGATTGGGGTGAGATTTGCAGGGGAGGCTAGGGTTTTTTCAGATTTGGGTTCTCGATTTGGGGGATGGTTGAAGGTAAAAAGGGTTGCGTGCACAGGCGCGTACTCCTTTTGGATTTTGGGGTTTTTGGGTTCCATATCCAGGGATGGCATACCCACTACATTGAAACCCATCTTACCACTCTCTCCTTATTGTTGTTTTCGTATTGCCCTCGTACATTGAAACCTATCTTACCTCCATATGCTAGCCAAAACGTCCAACTATCACTACTAAAAAAATTGTCAAATAGCAACGGCTTTTAGCCACGAGCTTTTGTTGTCGCGTAACTTGTTGCTATTAGCCACAAACTCGGCCACGAATTAATCAAGTCGTTGCTAAACCTGCGTCGAAGATAACCCGTTGTTGCTAAGTTCGTGGAAAATATCGCGCGGGTGGACGCCGTCGCTGGAGTCGTGGCTACTAGCTACGAAATATGCGCTCGACGCTATAGTCATGGCTGCCTAGCTACTGATGGACGGTTTTTAGTCGCCTAAACCGTATCAAAATAAAACTCAAACCTACAAACTAGTATAACAAGTAAGTAAGAGGTCGATCCCACAGAGAATCAAGTATTTCTCAGCAAAGTGTATTTACCAATTAGTAGAAAGGGGGGTTTTGGTTGATTGAAATAAGAAAGGAAACAAAATAAACTATAAACAGATTAATGCAAAACAATTTAGAGAAAATCGTTCTACCTACAACTATCCACTTTATTTAGTTGAATTGATATTGTAACTTCCTCTTGTCCTTTTATAATTCATATGAATGCCCTTGTCCCGACCTAATATAGTTACTAGTCCAATCAGTCCTAGAAACCCTTATCAATCGAACAGTCCCTAAAGAAGGATTTAACCCAATTGATAGCTTTAAGTTAAGAGATTAACCAAGGTATTTGCAGTCCCTAAAGAGGGATTTAACAACACATCCAACTTCCTACCCATCCAATTAGTTCAATCAGCCCTAAAGGAACAAGTTTGCCACTTAGGTTAAGGTTCACAATCAGGAATCTACAAAACCTTAGCAATTGAATTAATTCTACCAAGTTGATCAGACAAGATAAAATAAAACAATCAATCATTCAAGCACAAAGAAGTCGAAACATTCAATATATGAAATAAGGAACAAGAATTAGAAACTCACAAATCAATCCAAACAAAATTTCATATTGTAGATAGAACGGGAGAGTTTAGGTCTCCATAAAAATAAAACAAAACTTAATTAGGTTTAACAGTTGGAAAGTAAGTCTCGGCCGTCACTGTATATCGGCCTCCCCCCTTTGCCGTATGAATGAATCAATGTATATATAGCAACGTAATATCCTAATCCAACTAATATATATATAATATTAATATCTAATGTTCTATATATCTAATTTAATTCTTTATTCTAACTAATCTAACTATATATCTAATAGCGTATATAACGTAATGATGCTGCGGCATATCTCTCCTCCGATTCAACAAGTGCCATACGAACTTAGCTCGCCCATCATCCTTCCAAATTGCAAAATAATCCCATATATTACTAGCAATCTTCAAATCCATACGATCCAGTCCAAAAATGCCTAAAATATATAAAAACACTAGTGTAGACTCCGAAAACTAAATAATATAAATTAACTATAAAATATATAAATATGCTCTAAATTAATATGCAAATCTACAATAAAAACATGACTAAAATAGATCCTATTAAACTACCCCATGCTTAGACTTTTGCTTGTCCTCAAGCAATGAAAAATAAATATAGAATTAATATCATCCCACAAATAAGATCTTTATGCTGTAATTTTAGAAAAGCAACATCAAACACTAGGAGCCATGAATAAGAGAACAAATATCCTAGCAAATATATGAGCGATTCAATAGTAAAGGCAAATTTAATCCAACCTCACCGGGATAATGTGTTTCACTCAAGCTCTCATGTGTTTAAGGCTTTAAAGTCCAACTCTCAACTCAATCCAAAATGCTCTCATACACCGTGAATGTCATCACTTGCAAACCACATCATGAGGACTTTTATAGGGTTGTAATGGGCTTTGGTAGGAACATAAGGCATGGGAAATATTTTGGCTTGTGGTGCTAAAAATCCAGGAAAAAGAAACAACAACCAGAACAACACCAAAACTTCCATACTTCGCAAACCATTCCAATAACATAAACTCCATTACACATCAATAAGCACTCTTCGATTTCAATAACCATACAACTCATACAATTTTTCCATATGGATCATGCAATGACTTCTTTTCTTTTCTTTTATGCTTACTTTTTCCCCTATGTGAATTTTATCCTCCGTAGGTCCAAGCTTACTAGACTTTTACTCCTAAGTGAATTTTATCCTCCTTAGGCCCCTAGTAACAAGTCATCTCTATTATGCAAGAAGGGTTACCTTATTTTGGCTATGCCTCTTGCAATGCACAACCATACATCATCTCCACTCAAAGCAACTCCAACATAAAGATTTTTCACCAATTCTTCTCCTAATTCCGGGATAGGGTCAGGCTAATAATTGGCTAGGATATATTTTTGTGGAGCTTTAAAAAAAAAATAGGTTTTAAGGCTCAGATGGCTTCAAGCAAAGGATAATATGTAAGGTAGATAGGGTATAATACAGCTAAAGAAAAAAAATGCCTCAATCATTTGAAATTTACAAGCAATAACCATGTGCAATACGATATTGAAATAAGAAGCATATGGAGAGTATAATCACACAATAAAAGCAAAAGGGAATAATATGTAAAGTCCCTATAAGGCCAAAACAAATTCACAAAGGTTATGTTTTTTTAGATTTCAATTAAACCTCAACTATGAATCATACTTGCTCAATTATATTCTCAAATCATGTTCCAAAATCATTTTCAAGCAATTCAATCAATTCATGGGATTTATGCAATTAAGATCATAAAATCAGAAAAATTAATTAGAGGAAAAACTAAACCAAGATGGGTATCTTTAATAACACCTAAATGCAATGAAATGCATTAAAAAAAAATTGAAAAACAGAAAACTAACATAAATATAAAGACGGAGCTACACTTGAATTCTCCACCCCATGCTTAAAATCTTACTTTGTCCTCAAAGTAAATAAAAAAATGAATAAAGGAGGTAGAGGAAACTCACAATGAAATCAGGCATTCGAAAGACCATTTAGCTCAAACCGAGGTAGTGGTGTTGCCTCTGAACAGATCATAAAATTCAGCAACTTCTCATATTCATAGGACCTGTCCAACACCACAAAGAGGAACAAAAACAAGCCAAACTTGCATAGAAATCAGCCACCAATCTAGTCAAGTAACAAAGGAATATCAAAGAATAAAATTCAGCAAGATAGATAACTATTCCTAAGTACTAACACCCTTAAAATATGATAAAAGACTAGAAATTACAGCCTTGGGTGTTTGAGCAGAAGCTTTCAGCAACAACTTGGATCCAACTCACATTGTGAAATGTCTTGGAGTCGGAAAAATATAGGCAATCTCCTTGCAATAACCCCTGACTCAGACACCACAAAGACGATACAACAAGCAAATGCAGACCAACTATCCAAGAGATAGAATATCATCCAAGTAAAAAGAATAACATAACCCAGTACATTAGAAATCAGCTTATCAATCCGTGCTCAATCACTTATGATCAATTAAAAACATGGAATTCATGTAATTTCAGGAAGCATGAACTAGTAAGCAAAAATTGAAGCATGGGCACCATCTCAAAGGAGCTAGACGATAATAGCACTTGACAATAATAAACAAAGCAAGACGCCATATCCACCGGTCAAGGAAGTATCGAAACTCAAGTAAGTTATCAGCACTTAGGGCCTCTAAAACCATCAGTAGTAACATTAACATCCCTATAAACTTTCCTAATCAATTTAATCCCATTCATGAGCCAAATCAAGTATAAAAATTAGCAACTTGACCACTAAAATAGAGATAGCCTTATCGATCATGCTCATCCACATTTTGCGAATACAATCATGAAAAATCAATGGACACAGGGAGCAAGAGACAAGCAAAAGAAATCAATCAGATCAACAAAAATCCCGCAACCATATCGAAAAACAATTAAGCAGTAACAAACCCGCAACGCAAAACAACCCTCCCACTAATTCAGAATCAAATTCACATAATTCAGATCACGATTACAGTTGACAAGTAAATCGATTCCCAATCTGCACATACCGGGCGGAGATTGACGAGAATTTGGAACCGCTGTGCTCGGAATTTAGGAAGGGCGCCCATGGCAGCACCAGCAGCAGAAAGGGTAATCGGCCGGCAGGGCTGAGTGCAGGAGCTCTGGGCGGAGGTGCGGTGGCGAGAGTCCGGCGATCAGAAGGGGACGGATCCGGGGAGGATGGCGGGGGCGAAGGGCGAGGGAAGGAGAGGCAGGACGGAGGGGAGATCCCGACGAGGAGGCCGGCGGAATCTGGGAGGCGGCGAACGATGCGGCCAGGAGGAGGAGGATGAGAGGCGATGGGTGGTGCGGTGATACGGTTCAAGGTTTCGGCGGTGGACTACCCGGGATGAGGGGAGGCGCTGAGTTTGAGACCGGTCGGAGTGCTCGACTGCAGACGGCCGGGGATGGTGGCTAGTAGGTGGTGAAGTGGTCTGCTGGTGATGGTAGGGAAGGGCGGTGATGGTGAGCGCAAAAGGGCGAGGAAGAAAGGAGAGACAGAGGACCACTTTCTTTCTTTCTTTTTTTTTTGGTGATTTTTTTTTCTATTCGGAAATTAAAAAATATATATATAAATAATCCTAACTAAAAATAAAAAAAAAATTAACTAAAAATAAAACGAAATATATATATATATAACATATCTTGAGTCTGTCTAAGATCGATTCAGATATTGTTAAAGCCCTCAACAACTTGTCAAACTCTTGGGCACATATACCACATAAACGAGCATGGCTTTCTGTAGATGATATGTAATACCACCAATTCAGATCCATTAGTGGCTTCTCAAAATATGCTCTCCTCTTTTGCCATCTCTTAGCTCTTTGTCCATTTACACCCTCAATAAATTCAAACAACAGAATCCTATTTGTCAAATTTTCCTCATCTTGCTCATCTATCCAATCTTCTGAGATCTCCTTGTCAAAAGAGATGATAGCATAGTCGTCACTGACAATCACCTCCGTCTGCATAAGGAGAATCTCTGAAATAATTGGAATTGTAATTTGTTGAGCCACTTGGATCCGCCTCATCTCGTTATTGAAATCAGTTTGGATCTTTGTAAGTTGGGACTCCATTGCAGCAAAGTGCTCTTCCATACGGGGCAACATGGACGATTCTTGTGATGTTTGCGGAGCCAGACATGGAGGCTCTAGTTGTCCAATTTGGAGCTCTAATTGTGCAATCTCATGTAAGATATCCATCTCACCAGAAAGTTGAGTTTTGCACAAAAATATGTACTTCCTTAACCTTCGCGATCGGAACCCTAAACACCGGACAATCTTTAAATATATGATTAGAAACTCCGCAAAAATCACAATATAAACCATGAGTCATCTTTAGAGGCACAAACCCTGACACACGAACAAAAACAGTTAGTAGCACAAGTGTTATGAACCGTAAGATAGGCTCACAACAAAATTAGTTATATACAATAATTGGCAAACACACAAACAAAGAAATAAACTTTGATTCCCCGGCAACGGCGCCAATTTGATGGACGGTTTTTAGTCGCCTAAACTGTATCAAAATAAATTCGAACCTACCTAACTAATGTAGTGTGGTAAGCACGAGTCGATCCCATAGAGAATCAAGTATTTCCAAGTTATGTTTATTTACCAATTAACAGGAAAAGGGGGTTTTTGGGTGGTGAAAATAAGAAAGAAAATAAAATAAACTATAAACAAATTAAAGCAATTTAGAGAAAATCGTTCTACCTACAACTATCCACTTTATTTGGTTGAATTGATATTGTAACTCCCTCTTGTTCTTTTATGATTCCTATGAATGTCATTGTCCCGACCTAATATAGTTACTAGTCCAATCAGTCCTAGAAACCCTTATCAATCGAACAGTCCCTAAAGAAGGATTCTAAAGAAGGATTTAACCCAATTGATAGCTTTAAGACCAGAGATTAACCAAGGTATTTGCAGTCCCTAAAAAATGATTTAACAACACATCCAACTTCCTACCCATCCAATTAGTTCAATCAGCCCTAAAGGAATAAGTTTGCCACTTGGGTTAAGGTTCACAATCAGGAATCTACAAAACCCTAGCAATTGAATTAATTCTACCAAGTCGATCAGTCGAGATAGAATAAAACAATAAAACATTCAACTGCAAAGAAGTCGAAACATTCAATATAGAAAATAAGGAACAAGATTCAGAAACTCACAACTCAATCAAACAAAGCTTCAAAATGTAGACAGAACGGGAGAGTTTAGGTCTCCATAAAAATAAAACAAAACGTAATTAGGTTTAACAGTTGGAAAGTAAGTCTCGGCCGTCACTGTATATCGGCCTCCCCCCTTTTCCGTATGAATGAATCAATGTATATATAGCAACGTGATATCCTAATCCAACTAATATATATATAATATATATTAATATCTAATGTTCTATCTAATTTAATTCTTTATTCAAACTAATCTAACTATATATCTAATAGCGTATATAACGTAATGATGCTGCGGCATATCTCTCCTCCGATTCAACAAGTGCCATACGAACTTAGCTCGCCCATCATCCTCCCAAATTGCAAAATAATCCCATATATTACTAGCAATCTTCAAATCCATACGATCCAGTCCAAAAATGTCTGAAATATATAAAAACACTAGTGTAGACTCCGAAAACTAAATAATATAAATTAACTATAAAATATGTAAATATGCTCTAAATTAATATGCAAATCTACACTAAGAACATGACTAAAATAGATCCTATCAGCTACGGACTAGAGCACGTGACATAGTCACGTGAATAAATAACAACGAAATTAGCCACGGCTCATATGTTCATGGCAAATTCAAGCCACAAGCAACATAGGATGTTGCGGGGGCCAACGCTATTTTGCGTCGTAATTTATGTGATGCTATGTTCGTGGCTATTGGGGACGGATCTAGCCACGACATGTGTTTTCATTGCAAAAGAAGGGGCGGGAAAATGTACAACCACGTAAAATAGCCGTGGCTGAATCCATGGCTAGATACCAGTGGGTCATAAGTAGCTAATAAATGTTGAATAAGACCTTATAATAACTAATACATTTTTATTAGAATACTATAAGAAGGTGTTTTGAGGAATAGTAACAAAAAAATGTTTAATAAAATCTTATATTAACTAATAAATTCTTATTAGAATACTATAAGGGTATTTTTTTTGGAAAACTCATATAAGTAACTAATAAATGTTGAATAAAACCTTATATTAAGTAATAAATTATTATTAGAATAATATAAGGGTATGTTTTGAGGAAAACGCATATAAGTAACTAATAAATCTTGAATAAGATCTTATAATAACTAATAATTTTTTATTAGATTACTATAAGGGTATGTTTTGAGGAAAACTCATATAAATAACTTATAAATGTTGAATAAGATCTTATAATAACTAATAAATTCTTATTAGAATACTATAAAGTATGTTTTGAGGAAAACTTATATAAGTAACTAATAAATGTGGAATAAAACCTTATATTAAGTAATAAATTCTTATTAGAATACTATAAGGTTATGTTTTGAGAAAAACTCACATAAGTAACTAATAGGTGTTGAATAAAATCTTATATTAACTAATAAATTCTTATTAGAATACTATAAGGGTATGTTTTGTGAAAAACTCACATAAGTAGCTAATAAAACCTTATATTAAGTAATAAATTCTTATTAGAATACTACAAGGTTATGTTTTGAGGAAAACTCATATAAGTAACGAATACGTGTTGAATAAAAGCTTATATTAAGTCATAAATTCTTATTAGAATATTATAAGGGTATGTTTTAAGGAAAACGCATACAAGTAACTAATAAATGTTGAATAAGATCTTATAATAACTAATAATTTATTATTAGAATACTACAAAATATGTTTTGAGGAAAACTTATATAAGTAACTAATAAATGTGAAATAAAACCTTATATGAAGTAAAAAATTATTATTAGAATACTATAAGGTTATGTTTTGAGGAAAACTCACTTATGAAACTAATAGGTGTTGAATAAAATCTTATATTAACTAATAAATTCTTATTAGAATACTATAAGAGTAGGTTTTTCGGAAAACTCACATAAGTAGCTAATAAGTGTTGAATAAAACCTTATATTAAGTAATAAATTATTATTAGTATACTATAAGGGTATGTTTTTAGGAAAACACATATAAGTCACTAATAAATGTTGAATAAGATCTTATAATAACTAGAGGGAATTAAAGGAAATAACCCTTGCCCCGGTTTGGTTTGCACGCCTAACCCACTAACCGTTGCTAATTGCAAGGGTTAGACCCCCCCCCCCCCCCCCTTTAAAAAATGGCAAGGTAGCCGGTTGGGATAAGGGGGTTGAAACCGGTTGTTGGGGGTCATTAAAGGAGGGAGAGAGTGTGGGAGGGAGGAGGAGAGAGAGGACAGTTTTTAAAAACCCGTCACTTCCAACTGTGTAAAACAGAGAGGAGGGAGGGCAGAAGGCACGAAACCAAACCGCCATTCTTGAAACGAGAAAGGAGAAGAAGAAGGCAAATGAAGAAGACGAACCTGGGAGTAAGGAGGAGAAGAAGCCGGCGGATTTCAAGCCAGTAAACCCGACAACGTGTAGAAGACGACCCTGTGGGCGTTTAGAAGAGAGAGACCGACGGTTCTGAAGTAAGTAAACCCTAACTCTACCGATTTAGTACTGATTGCAGAAATTGAAAGGATGAGGGACCATTTGAAGAACCTAATTTGTTTGCCATGGTTTGCAATTGGATGAAAGAACGGGTGGGTCACATACCCGGCCTTGTCATGTTGGATGTAACCGGCGTTTAGTATGAAAACAATGGGTGGAAATGTGGGAACGGGGGTGTTCGAGTCGGGGAGAGAATGGAAGTACCATTGTGGTGATGATATGGTAAAGGCTTTGAATGAGGAAGCAAATTAGGGTAATTCGATACATGTATTGTGTGAATATTTGGGAAATTGGTGAAATTGGAGAAAATGTGGGAATTGGGGAAAATGTGGGAATTGGCGAAATTGGTGAGATTGGGGAAATTGGATAGATAGAGGGAAATCGGGGAACCTATATGTGGGTTAAAAAATGTCAGGAACAAGTTATTGAATGTAATGCTGTTACATTGTAACATGTTATGTTTTGAATATTTAGTTGGCATGTTTAATAGGTTTTCTGTCATGTTTAAATGCAAAATTGCGCGACGAATATTTTGTGGAAGCTATAAAATGGTTACAATGCTCAGGTGATAAGTATAGGGTAAGATATGGTGAGGCTAGAAATTTACTGTCATTTGTGATAAGTATAGGGTAAGATTTGGTGTCTGTCATGTTAAAATGGTCACATGACATGTTAAAATGGTCATATGACATGTTAAATGAACTTACTGTCATGTGCATTGTGACTGCTGTGATGAAAATGTGTAAATGTTTGAAGAATGCTAAAGTATTGCTCCCCAACCTGCAGGGTATCAAACAATGGAGACATATGCAGTCCCCGAGGAAAAGCATTTCAAGTGTAGGTGCAATCAATACGCCAGGCCTCAGGTCCTTTCAAAGCTAGACCAGTACCTGAGCCCCTCAGACTGGAAGCGTCTGTGTGAAAGCCAGTTTGGCGGCATTGCGAGGCTCGGTGCCAAAGTTGAGTTCTCAGCACAGCTAGTCCACTACGTCCTGCAGCGGCAGCTGCGGTCGAAAAAGGAGAATGAAACCTGGTACATGATCCAGGGGTCCATAGTCCGGTTCTCCATTGCGGAGTTCGCGCTAGTGACCGGGCTGAAGTGCTCGGCAAATGTGCCGCGGACCGTGGACACTGAGGCGGACAAGGCTGCCTGCCTAGATTTCTTAGGGGTGGAGAAGATGAGGATGAAAGACTTTGAGATGGAGTACAAAGTGGCGATCAAGTCCGAGCGTTCCGCCGCCAAGCGCTTTAAGTTTGCGCTCATACTGCTGGTGGAGGCGGTGCTCTTTGCGAAGGAACCCCGCAACTTTATTCACGGGTGGGTTGTAAAGATGGTGTCTGACATTGAGGCGTTCTTGCGTTACCCGTGGGGGCGACTGTGCTACGAACGAACCCACGAGTTCCTCTACCGGGCTGTTGAGCGCAAGCTCCAGCACGGGGTCAGCAGCTCTCGCCCGTCGTACTTGTTAGGCGGCTTCCCCCTTGCATTCCAGGTATGTACTTAAAGCTCACATGACAAATAATGATTTAAACTGGACACTGACTCATTCTAACTGGACATAGGCACTATGCATTGTAAAATGCAATTGAACACGATTAAATGCAAAGCGTCGACATGTCATCACCTGGTTTTTTTTTTTTTTTGTAGTTGTGGGTTTACGATTTGCTGACACCAGCGACGACATAATCTACCCTCGGTGCCTGCGGTATAAGTCAAAAGAGCACAATATCATGTACGATTCTCTTGCCTCCCTCATCCAGCAGTCGAAGGAGGAGTTGGGCATGTTCGACGAGGTGGACGCTGTTCGGACAGTCCTCCTTCCGGATGCCGAGGAGGTGAGAAAGGGGGTTATCCTTGGCGCCATGTTCGCGACAGAGAAGCCGGATAAGTTCTTCGACGACCTCGTGGTGGAGTATAAAGCGAAACATATGCCGAGCACGACGGAAGCATTCGGGTCAGGCACGCAGGGTGAGGGAAGTACGACGGCTACCCAAGTGGATGTGTCAAGGATTTTGTCTAAGATGGATGATCTGGGGACGAGCAAATTGGCAACGTTGAACGAGAGGATGGAAAGGGTTGAGGCGGCCATGCAGGCGCTGAGAAGGGAGGTGAGGGAGAAGAAGCGAGGCGAGGACGAGGTGACACACTCGCAGGACAGGCACGTGCATGGAACTTATGGTGAGGAAACCGAAGATGTTGAGTTGCAGTCGAAGGAGGTAAGATGTTCAATTTGTCATGTCAGTATCCTTAACCGTCATGTATAACAATATAGGCATCATGTATAACAATATAGGCGTCATGGTAACATACCTTTCCCATAATTGCGTAGGCTGAGGAAACTGTTAAGGAAATGGGCCAGAAATCGGGTACTGATGCAGGTGAAGATGAAACCACCAAGACAACCTCTAAGGTAAGTACCCTAATTGAAACCGTTATGTCAGTTTTGTGAATGACGGTGACACGAACTCATAATCTGTAGAAGATGGGTAAGAGTAAGGGACCAGTCCATGGGAAGACCGAAATGGAGAAGGATGCTGATCCACAAGAACCCCCCAAAGAAACACCCACCACACAGGTAAGTCATCCCTGTCGTACTGCGATGTGACTGTTGATAATGGTGTCGAGACTAAGTTCCTTCGCATATTTGCACAGGGTGATGAAGTGTTGAAGGAAAAGGGTGAGACTGATAGCACAGGGCCAACTGAAATGGTAAGGGCGACCGGGCTTGAGCTAGTAGCAGCCACTACCAAAGTCACAACCGCTGAGGTAAGCCATCTGCCGCCCAGTGTCATGTGAAGATTGTTAGTTGTCATGTCAAAAATCTTTTGTTGTCATGTAGGAGGACCGAGCTAATGAGGATGAGGTGTTAGCTGAGGGGTCTAAGACTGTGGCCAAAGGGCCTGGGGCCAGAAGCACCCACGACACAGACAACCCCTGAGGTAGGTCGTGTTAATGGTACTGTCATGTTAAATCACGTATGTGTCATGTTATTTTAAGTTTGTGTCATGTAATCAACCATAGGAGGCACATGAGGAGGTCGTACTTCCCCTTCCCCGTAAGGGCGGAAGGGTGACGCGAGCGCCTGCGACGTTAGAGGGCCATGAAGTTACTCAGCCGGTGAAGAAGCCGCGTGTCGACAAGGGGAACAAGGAAAAGGAGGTGGTTAAGGACGTGACGAAGGGGCAGAAGAAGCCGCGGGCCGCCAAGGGGAAGAAGGTCATTGTGGGGGTTGGCTCCGTGGCCTTGGGCCTGATGACCAGGGCCGACGTGGACGCCTTCACCGTGTGGTTGACCACCGACGACGCCCAAGGGACTGAATCCGCACGTACAATGCTGGGCACCCGCCTCGAGAGGGATTTCTTCGAGGACCTAAAAACGCCAATGAAAGTGGTGGGCTCAGAGGTAAAGTCCGCCCACCCGTGCTCCGATAACATGATAATTTTGTGGTTGACTGGATACGTGTTCCTTGTTTGCAGCATATCGACGAAGCATGCGGCATCCTCCGAAAGGAGGTAGCCAGCGAGTCGAAGTACGCAGGCGTCGCAGTCGTCGACGAGGAGTTGGAGTACTATTTCAGCGGTATGTTGCCTGAGAGGTGTCCGAAGCCTTGGGCCAGCGTCGACCGTGTGTTGGCCCCATGGAATCTGAAGGACAACCACTGGGTAGCCCTGGAGATCGACCTGGCCGAGTGGACTGTCCGTGTGTATGATCCGGACACTTGTCTGACTCCTGAGCGACAATTGCCCGGCCTTCTGAAGCCCATCACGCACACACTTCCCCCGCTGATGGATGGCCACCAAGAGCTGCACGCCAAGCATGCAGGGAAACTGCCCCAGCCGTTCAAGTACAACCGTATGAAGGGGATCCCTCAGAACAAGCAATCGCAAGTCGTCGTTGTCCATCTTCTGATTTATAGTGTAATTGGTGCGAATTAGGTTTGACACATATACTTTTTGCGACGCAGAGAAGACTCCGGCCCCTACGCTATCCGTTTCATGCAGATGCTCGCATTAGGCGACCGCATATTCAAAGGGGTGGACGACGCCTTTATCGATGCCTACCGCCTAGTCCTTTGTGTCGCCATCTACCACGGTGCCTTCTGACCCAACCCCGATCCTCAGTAGTCATTGCCTCCGTCTCCAATTACAAGAACATTGTTGGTTGTACTGTTGTCTGGACATGTTGTTGGTGGGTTGAACATTTTTGCTTTCGTAGGATTTAATTTTGTTGACTTTGGTATCGACGGTATGTCGTTTTGGGAAACCTAGGGCTCAGGGTTTGACACTATGATGTGAAGTTGTTTTTGAAACTCTGTTATCCAGTAGGTAGTACGATTATTGACACTTATAGATTTACGTCGTCCGCATTTCCAGTGAAAAATGCACAATTAAAACATGTCATGTCCAAAATATCACCTGGCAAGTTAATATAACTGCATGTCATGTACAAACTGAAATAGCTGCACCCAGGCCCAACAAGCCTTAATAACAAAACACGGGCGAAGTTCATACTTCAATGTAAAAGGGGGAGCGATAATGTTTCCGAATAAGTGAGCCCTGATTACAAAATGCGTGACATACCTACTGGCATGTCTTACCCATAATATGTCATGTCAAAATATGTGCCCGTCATGTCTTACCCATTATATGTCATGCCAAAATATGTACCCGTCATGCCAAAATACCTACTGGCCGGTTACTAGGTGCGGTGCCTTTTCGGGAACTTCCTTTCCCACTGAGATGGGTACCTAAATGTCTTCGACCTGCCAGGGCGTACCTTGATAAGTGGGGGGAGGCAAGTCTCATTGGCGATTGCCTCGGGTACCCTCCAATTCTCTCGCGACGGGACTGGGTAGATCACGTCCTTGTAGCACGCATGCCACGCGTCTACCTTGTACAAGTCGTTGACGAGCGAGTACACATCCGTCCCGTGCAATTGGGATGCTGCCATTGCGTGCGTGCATGGGTACTGGTCGACGTTGAAGCGTCTGCAGCTGCATAAACGTCCTGTTAGGTTTACAAGCCAGGTGGAGGTTCCCTTGCGTACCTCGAACTCATGTGCACTCAGCTGTCTGACGACCATGGAAAGGGACTTCACGAAGTTTGCTCTGACCAGTCGCTTACGACTTTCCCCTGCTCGTCGCTTGTCTTCCTATGTTTGACGAACCACGTGCCGACAGTCTCAAGGATGGCATCTACAAGGGTTGTTAGCGGCAAATCTCTAGGATATTTGAACACCGAGTTCAAGCACTCGGAGTTATTAGTGGTTGTGATGTTGTACCTATTCCCAACGTAGAAAGCCCTTGCCCAGTTGCTGAACCCGGCCTCCTTCAGATATTGGCCCGCTCCGGGAACCCGTGCATAGAAATCCGCGTACAGCGCCTGGAACTCCTCGTACGTGTAAGCTTTACACATCGTCATGAACTCTTCTTGCAAGCCCCCGCACTTGAACCAGAAACGGATGTTTTGAAATAAGTGATATGTGCATATGCCGTGCTTCGCGAATATGTAGCTATCCCGTATGCCCTTCAGGATGCTCATGTGGCGGTCAGATATCCACACCAGATCAGTCGTGTCTTCAACGACACGCAATATCTGCCTGAAGAAGAACCCCCAAGACCCATCATTCTCGCCGTCAACCATGGCGAAGCCTACGGGGTAAATGTGGTGGTCAGCGTCTTGTGCAGTAGCAAATAGCAAGCACCCTCGAAATTTCCCCTTCAAGAAGCTCGCGTCCACCGATATAACCTGGAGAATAAACATCTTGAGGCGTTAGAGGTGTCTTGTCTATTCAAACATATGTCATGTCGTATTCGTATGGGCGTCATGTTTATAGTAAATGAGCGTTTGTCCCTCCCGGAGCTTAATACCACACTGGCTGGGATCCAATGGGTTCCCTGCCACCATTGGTTCACTTTCAGCAGGCTTTGGAGAAGTGGTCGACTTCCATTTTTGTCTTTCGTATGCTTCCTCGACTTCCCTCATCGCTCGCTCCGCCTCATAATCCCATGACCAAGACGTCGTCGGACCAGAACTACCGTGTTCAGGTTTAACCACTTTTGGGATTGCATCATCCTCGTCGGAGGAGCTACCAAGGTCAATGGATCCATCTTCCATGTCACTGCTGACATATATGACCTGCTTCCCACGTTTAACTGCGTCGGCATTCTTTTCCCTCTTCGCAAACTCCAACTCCAACTCCTCACTTATCCATAACTGGTCAGAAGTCTCTTTTAACTGGATGGCTGTTTGTGTTAACTGGACATCCTTTTGGTTTACCTCGACAATTTTTTCTCCCAAATCTTCGTCTTCTCCGTCAAGCCCCACGGGGAGATCTGTATTTGGGTGATCTTCTTGGGTCACGGGCGGACCAGTTAACGGCACTACAACATCCTCCAAGCCTGCAGGAGATAAACCAACACCGCCTAAGTCATCCGTTGTCGATCCTTGTGCTTTGGGCACGTCTCCACCAACCTTGCGTCGCAGGGAGACATTGAGGTCGATAGGCGAATTTCGTTCTCCAGACAGCCCGTTTACAAACTTATAGGCCTCCAAGTCTTCGTCATCCCCGATTGCAAAAGGCCTGGACCCTTCCTTCTTTGGCTTTACATATGTGAGCTCCACATCTTTCCTCCTCCCATCGACATTAAACTTGTCCATCACCTGTTTCTTCAGCTTTACATAGTCAATCCTTTCGTCCACCAGCATGGCTTTCTGGCTCCTTGTTCCCGTGAAGACCCAAGTTCCGCCTTCACACGCCCACCATCCTCCAAACAATACAGTGATACAAACTGATGATTTTTCCCCTGTTGCATTGCATAGGGAGACAGAAATTAATTTGTATCGATGGTATTTACATATGAACAACACTTACCAAACATAGAGAGAACACTTACCCATTTTATGTCCAACCAGAGGAATGTCCAGTAACTTCCAACACGTGTCTAGTGGGTACGATTTAACTGTCCAGTGAAAAGTGGCTTCGTACAAGTAAACCGTTTACTGAACCCAAGCCCACTTGCTTCTTCTTCAATGGATTCTCTCTCTTTCTTCAGATTTTGTGAATAAAAGTGACGCCCATAATTTCTCTGATCTCCTTATATAGACCACACATCATTGGACACCTACCCTCTTTCTTCAAATCCAACGCCGGCCATTCCCCTTCTTCAAGTTCCATTTCCCCTGCAATTCATTAATGGGAACTAATGATTTCCCACAGAAATTCTTCAAAGCTTATATACCCTCCCCCTCCTCCCTCCCTTTTCCCCTTTTTTTTGGCGCCATCCTTGGGTGGGAACAATTGGCTCCCTCCTTTTTACTGTAGCCAGCTGCTCCATCTTTCTCCGTCTCTCTACCTGTCTTGTCAATAATGATCAGCATTTTCACCCTCTCTCTCTCTCTCACAGACTCTTTCTCTCTCTCTCTCTCTCTCTCTCTCTCTCTCTCTCTCTGTCTTTTCCTCGCTTTTCCGTCTCTCTCTCTCTCTCTCTCTCTCTCTCTCTCTCTCTCCCTCTCTCAATTGTCCAACTGTCAAACTCACAATGTCTAGTCTCCCCCACTAACCTGCTACTGGTTGAACCAAAAAATCCGGATATCCGGATTTCTGCAAATTTTTTCCGGATGGGGTTATGTGTGCAAGGGCTTCACCCAAATGGGTTATTTTAGCAAATTACCCTAATAACTAGCAAGTTCTTATTATTAGAATACTATACGAGTATGTTTTAAGGAAAACTCATATAAATAGCAAATTAATAAATGTTGAATAAAACCTTATATTAAGTGATAAATTCTTATTAAAATACTATAATTAAGGTTATGTTTTGAGAAAACTCATATAAGTAACTAATAAATGTTCAATAAGATCTTAAATTAACTAATAAATTCTTATTAGAATACTATAAGATTATGTTTTTAGGAAAACTCATATAAGTAGCTATTAAGTGTTGAATAAAAGTTTATTTTAAGTAATAAACTGGCTTATAGCCTGTAAAGGCCCGAGATTATGATTCCCGGGTTACGTTTCGAGGGATGAATACCCTCGTTAGGATTTTGCGCCCCGAGTACAGGTTGAATGTTTGAAATCCTAACTAACGCTTTCAAAGTGGGATTTCTCACCCAAATTCGAAGGGATCGTTGGAATCCCCGGAGAAGTCCCCTGTACCTGTCGTAAGTCTAAGCGTAGAAAACTCATAGTCATACAGAAGTGGAAGTAAAGTATGATACAAAAGGGGTATCCCGGCAGAGCCGGGTCAAAACGTAAGCCAGATAATCAAATCTAAACAATTAATAATTTAGTGAAGTCAGAGTCTTAACTCTCTCTTTCCGCCATGTCAAAACCCCGTGGTCATGAAGCCAAAACAGCATCATTATACATATAGGACATACCTAAAAAAAATAATACAGGGCGTGGGATCAGACTGAGGCCCACCCACAGGACTAGGTCCTACTGTAATCATACCATATACGCTATTCCTAATAAAGATACTTCTAGATGCAAGACGAAATATTAACACACTAACATGCCCCTATGATCAAGTACATAATAATAATAATAATAATAAGGCCTTGGCACAAAATACCAAATGGTATACCATCTCCTACCTCCACCCCCTTTCGATAGGGCGGAGACTGGCCAGCTCGTGAATGCATTCCATTATAATCGGACGGTCCACATAGTCGACCCGTATCCACAATAAAGCCCGCATGCAATTCATAATATAAGTAAAGGAAGTTCCATGGCTCGATTGACTCAGGACGGGACCCGATGAGACTGGGCCATCCTATAACCCTAGCAAAGACTCTAGTTACTTCACAGTTAACGACCGTTCTGTTTACATACGCATAAAGAAATAGAATGCTCAACGATCAATGCAACCTAGCATGGTACTACATGGCATGCTGATCATGAATGCAAGCACCTAGTATATCCTACGATTACATGCAAATGGGAATCAATCTGAGTAAGCTCTAGGAACTTACCTGGCAGTGCAGAATAGCAAGAAAAGCATTACGACAGATTAAAGATCACCTAGATACATATAGGAACACATATATAAGTCAACGTCTGATCATCCAAGCACTCAAGCATATCATTCAACGAGAATAGCAACCATATTGCAATCATCGTTCTGTCAAGTTCAACCATTCATCATATTGCCACATTCCACTAGACTATATCATTCTCATCATTCCATTCAGCCACATTCGTGTATTCACCACAATATATCCGCACATCACATATATCAAGTTCATCATATTCATCATATCTCGAAACCATGAATTAACGATGCACAAGTCTAACACTTCATCATGCCTTTATTCAATCAATCATGCCATTAGTACACACCAATCATGATATTAGTCAACCATTCACATCAATCATGCTTGTTAGTCACCAATCATATAATTCCCGAGTTAGTCCCGAAACCGCTTTAAAATCCGAATCAACTAGTTAGAAATTCCGATCCTTGAAAACGCTCATCAAATTCCTTTTTTGATTTAAATCCGATAACATATTTTAAATCCCTATATTTTACAAGGCCATTATTTATTTATTTTCAAATACTCTTAATGTATTTTATTAAAATAACCCAACCATTTTATTTTACCAAAACCGGCCCCTTCCTAACTTTACCAAAATCTCCCTATTTTTATAAAACTCACAAACCAGCCCTTTTTCCCTTATCCAAGATCCCCATTTAAGAAAATTAGGCCCAAACCCTTATATTCTATGAAATCCGGCCCAAATTCTCAACTCAGCCCATGACCCAACTCTCACTTGATCACTTCAACTTTCAACGTTTGAACTTGGAAAGGAAAGGAAGGGTGGGATCCAGCTGACGTGGAACCAAGGTGGAGGTGGAGCCCATGCCCACTATTCATCTTATTCTACATCGCGCCTTTGTTCGACAGAAACCGCCGGCTCCTCTCCGGTCTTCTTCCTCCTTTTCTTCGCTCGTCCCCCCTCGGCGTCCTAAGCATGCAGCTCGGCGTCGCCATCTCGCCCCTCCCCTCTCGCACTCTCTCCTATCCTCGCTCGCTCCCGCTCTCCCTCACTCTCTCGGTTTCCTTCGTCAGAGATCCCGAGCTCGCCGCCCTCTCTTGCTCTTACCCACAACCACTCTCGTTCTCACCGGCGTTCTTCCCTAACCATTACGGGCATGAAAGGAATTGAAATAGACACACAAGAGAGAAGGAGAGAGGGTCGAAGCTCACCGAGAGTTCGAAGGTCGCCGGAGTTCGATTCGAGCTCCTTGGAGTCGCGCTGGGCTTCTTCGGAGGTGGAGCTGCGTGTTTCTTGGCCTAGATTGATGGTGAGAGTGAGAAAGGAGGAACCTTGGTTAGGATTTTCGATCGAAGGTGGGAGGGAGCTTATTGGAAAAATAGGGAAAGAAGGCGCTTGGGGAAGGCGTCGGCGCCGGTGTGGTGGCTGCTTCCGGCTTGGCGGAAGAGACCCTCGGAGATGCTGCTGCTTGCTCAATGGAAACGAGAAAGAGAAAGAAGGGGCGAGGTGAGGTGTTGCACAACCGGTCTTCAAAACATGGGAAGAATGACGGAGTTGGTGACGGCTCGGTGGAGGTTCAACAGGAGGGTGAGTGATGGCGTTTGTTTTGCTTAAAGGAGGATGAAGGAATGGAAAGGGGATATGAAATGTGGGTGAGAGAGGGGAAGTGAAGAGAATGAGGAGAGGAGAGGATTGTGTGGGATTTGAGAAAATGAAATGGAGAGGGGAATGTTTGGGGATGTGTATTCGGACATCAGATGGGGGCAGCAGAGGGTTGGCTTGTATTCTAGCTTTTTGTCACAAATGGGTGGAACAAGTAAGGAGAGGGGAGGAGGGATGGTTCTGGCTTTTCTTTTGCTGCAAGGAGAGGAAGAAAACGCAGGGGTATTTGTCCTGTAATTAGCTAGAGAAGGAGGGGGTAGGTGATTGCTTGTTTCATTGAAAGATCAAAAGAGACAAGGGAAAGTAGGGGTAAAGACTTGCCTGATTCATATGGGTGCACCCAATTTCCCAGCTCACACTTTTGCCTAAATGTCTCAACCCCCATCTCAACCTTATCTTTAACTATCCCAATAAGAGATTCGAATTTACCCGAAAATAAATCTTAAGATCCTCTCTCTCGATCAATTAGATTTTTTTTTTGAAAATCCGCAGAAGGATGTCGTCGGGTCAAGTTAGTTTTTAAAATTTTATTTTAGATCGGAAATCCGCTTTACGAGATTAAAATCCGAGTTGGAGAGTTTTTCCGCTAAATCCCGCTTTAAAATTCATTTTGATTTTCTTTTTCCGAAAAATTAGGATTTAAAAATCCGAGCCTTTACATCATCCACCTCTAAAAACAAGTCTCGTCCCCGAGGCTAAAACCAAAACAAAGTAGGGGATTAAATTTGAAATAGGTGAGTCCAAGGACCATTCCATCGATCACGTAAGTACCTCATAAGGGCCCCTATGAGATTCTCACAGTATCGTCGTCATGATCATAATATCCCCGATAGGTCGTAGCGAGAGTGTGATACGGGCCCTTACCACATTCTTACCACGACTTCTCGGTTATATCATAAGTTGAAAAGCATTACAACATCTCCATTAGGTCTTAGCAAGCAGTCTATAAGGGCCCCTATAAAATGCATGTATCCACTTCGTGGGGCGTCATAATGCAAGCTCGGTCAGAAATTTTAAAAAAGGGGGTTCCTCAGTTTGAAAAGGGTTAGTCTCAAACTCATTGAAGTTCTCGATCGCGTTCAATTTCTCAAAATCCAAGTTAGTCCTTTTTAAACACCATTCAAAATCCCTTAAACCCGACGTTACTCAAGCAAGTTTCAGATCTCGGGTGGTGGAATCATCCACCTCTAATGGCTAATCCCATATTTTCTCCCTAGGTTCCAAGTTAGAATCAAATTTAATCAATTCAGTTCTAGCATCCTACCAATTCCAATTTACGACATCATATAACATATAACAATCGTATAAGATATCAATCGTATCACGGATTCATAAGAGGTCATATTCGCGTCAATGATAGTCATATACCATAACCGATCTAGCATAACATCGTACATAGTAGAATCTAGTAGATCATACCACAGAAGTTGCACATCATATCAGTCAGATAAACACATCATACTTACGCTAACTACCAAGCATCATCACGTTAGAGGCAGACAAGAACTTCAGCACACTAGCATTTCATCAAGTTCAAGGAATATCTATTGTTACTACTAACAACTCACTATCGCCTATGTCAATACATCAAGAAATCATCATCGTCTATCGCATGGAATTCGCACAACACTCGGCCCCAAGTAAAGCATACACTAGATCACATCCTCAAGAGAATCTGCCTATAACTATCAACCATAACAAGACACGACCACTACTCCTTCTCTCTCACATCAAGATCAACCTCATCTAGGTCCATCAACTCAAATACGACACTATTTCTAAATACCATTGCATTCCGCTTAGTATGCAACCTTTCTAGCCTCATAACTATCCGTAATTCAAGGCCTGCATCCTGAACCAATTACTAGGTCTCCCAACTCTTACGCCACCGGCCATCTAAGGATCAATCGGCTTCAATATCCAAAGCTCAATAACCTTCCACTCAACCATCTAAAACCCATATCCCGGAGTTCCCAATCGCACAATTCCCTATTCCGACAAGCTTAGCAACTCAACCAACTACTAAAGCTCCCTATAAAGCACACTTTCATCCTAAAGGCTCACTACCAGTCCCATTTCACCTCTTAAGAGAAATATCAAATCCTCAACCGAACTGCTCTCTCGATCGACCATGGTGCTCCTTAACAATCTCGCTTACTTTTCCTAGGTCCTCAAGACTCCATTATCTCCCAAGGAGACATCTCGAATCCTCCTGCTAACCTGATCACACTTCTCGTACCACTAGATACTCTCACTAGACATCCACCTCTAAGAACCCAACTCATACCGACCATCTCACACCTGACACTCCCATCCTTATCCTCGACGTTACCAACACAAGCATCCTACCTTGTTAGAATCCACTCAACCGCCTACTCTCGACAACTCTAACGCAGAAAACCGTATAGTGCTACCTCATAACTACGAATCATTGAGTTCCTCATCACCCGCGTCTATCCTCAGTGACCAATCACAGATTCTACCTACTTGTCCCATCCCGAATCTCACAAAACCTGAACATCCACGACTCCTCAACCGATCTATTCTAGATCCTCGTATCAGCATATCCCCAAATTTCCTTATTCCAAATCTTACTAACCTTAACCGTTCGAAATCCTCAAGTCGTCCTACTCCAGTTTCTCAACTCTTCATATTCCTCAAATGCCTCAAGCTCCTACTTCTTAACCATGACACCTTACCATCCAAGGCCTTCTTTTACCGATCATCATTTCCATAGAATTCCTATGACATCTCATCCGAAGTTTCCCAAGTATTGCATTCTCGCCACACCTTCTAAAATCATTCATCCTCTAGCGCTCTCAATGCCTTCCGCCTTGCCTAGCTACCAACCTTTCCTTGAAGGCTCATCTCACATCCTCAAACACCTCAATAGCCACAATAACCTCCACTCATAAATCCGATTCATTCCCTATGCTAAATTCTTCCAACAATGCATCTAGAGATCATTCACTCATGAATTCTTGAAGCACTGCCAATTCTATCCAAATGATTCCCAAATACTCTTCACACGTATAGTGCTGATATGAACAACCTAATATTCAAGATCGATAATTTTCCAAACAACTTCATACTACTCATCCATAGCACTTCCTCAATCTCCTCCTTTACCAAAGCCGCTCCCAATCATCGCACATACAAACTAGTCCCAAATTCTATGATTCCTTAGACCTACCTGAAAGCTCAATTATACTCATTGACTACTATCTCCGATAAATCCCAACTTACTCGGTTCTACTCTTGCTGACGCATCTTTCTTGTACCCCATCTCACACAACCACTAACCTAATCTGAAGACCTCAATCTACCTGCTACTTTCCAACCTGTCTCACCGAAGAATCTCATGACTCAAGCACGAGAGGAAAACACCTCCACCTATATAACCCATAACCGATTTACTAGACGGTCAGTACACTTAAGTATAAGGGCACATCATCACAGACACAAGCTAGTCAGGAAATCATTCACTATCAGCTCAGCACATCAGACCTCACACCTCCATTTTGTCAGTTCCAAGCCTATCGCACAACACCGATTCCAATTCGCATCCAAGAGATCACAATTCGGATGAAGAACGTCATTCCTTGAGTCATCTAGGAGGATTGCGTCTGCACTGCCATCTTCGAAAGGCGTCCGTCCCTTGGTGACGTCGATCCTAGGGTCCATGGGCCATGGGCCCACCACGCTTCCGTTGCGCCACTCCGATGCTATTCAATCGCTTGTTTTCTCTTCTTTGTCGATGTCCATCAAGGGGATCGCGAGGGGTTAGAAGTCACGGAGATAGGGGAGGGCAATGGAGGACAACCCGACTTCCTTAAGGATTCAGACACGAACCAGGACTAGGGTCGACGAGACCAAGATAGAACCTCCACCCGAGGATTACAAGGATGTCCTTAGGGTATGAGGTTATAATTGTTACACACAAACACATAATACTCATGAATATCATCACATCATTCCACACTAGCATGTACTTATCTCAAGGGATAGTGATCTATACATTCATAACATATCAACTTTTTATGCACGTGGAACAAGCTAGCAACCCACTCATTCACTAATCATGCTCGATATATATTAATGTCATATATGCACAACCCGACAATAGACATATACAAGATGAGTTATGTACGACACAGCGGGCATTGTAGAATATCACAGGTATGATTCATCACTTATTTTAGGGACACACATAAGCAGATGGAGACAATGCGAAGTCAATTACGAGCATGTTGAGATGCACCCTAATAATCATGCTAGAGGATATGGTAAGGTCATATGGGCATAGTAACTATCACATCAATTACAACCATGTTTATACAACAAGACAAGATGACACACAATCATGCGAGGGCTTACGATTAGAAGGCATACATCCTACATGGTACTAGAAACACTCATTAAGCATGTACACAATCAACGAGGTTCAGTTTGATTAACTTAGCATGCTAAGAATTTATTTCATATGTTAATCATTCACGAGGGTTGACCACACTATCATGGACCTAATTCAAGGGAGAGCAATAATCATGGAAATTCATACATGCGGCACATATACTCATTCACAATTGCAATCATGCAAGATATCATACAAGACATGTTGAAATATATCAATGCATTATGTCATGCAATTAGAAGGAGAGTTACCATTATAACCGAACAGAATTCTCCAAGGACAATCACCGACTCCTTACCTCGTGGGACACTAGTGTGACTCGCTCGGTAGGACACAAGGACATTCACGTTGTTCTCGAGAGGTGAGGGTAGAACTCGTGTTTAGACTATTGTGGGAAGAAGACATGACTGACCATTACGAGGATCAAAGGGGTGACTCTATGAGACAACTCACTCCTTACTCGAAACTACTTCAGTCATCGCTCCCACTAACATACTCAAGACCCTCACATCCGACACGATTTCCGAAGATAATTAGTTAACCAACCGAAATTTCCCGTGGAAGACACCAACCTTTGGTACAAGACTCAGTTGAAGCGTAGATGGTGGGATACCAAACAAGACTCAAAACGGGGAGAGCGGATGCTCTTCGACCATTGCTAACATGCCTAAATATTTTGGTGGGACGGTCGACGGAGTCAAAATCATTAGAGGTTTGAATTATGGAAGAGCTATTCCGACAAGACATGAATTCCAATGACATAAGAACGAGGTATTCTCCCACTATCCCATTCACACATTCAAGTTAAGGCATACTGATTAGTCCTCTATCCTAAGCATAATAGCACTCAACATGAAAGAATTCAACGGGATTAATATGATCCTCTTCGAGAAGGATCGCCCTCGGGCCTAGTTGGATATAGTGCATATAATCACAGAGGCGATCTATGCCGTCCTTCAAGGGACAACTGACCGGAGGGGCAAATACCTCACGGCCCCCTAGCCCAAGCTACTCCAACCCCCGGGATCCTTGGAGTCTTCTGCATCCGCATGTAAAAGAAAGCTAGTATTTTGCCTACCTTCCCCGAATTCTACATCCATAAGGGATGACTACCGCATAGTCTCTACCCCGCGAGATTGCCTTTCTAATTGATCAGTCTAGGTCCCATTAAATTCATTTTTCCCTTTCGAAAACATTTTGAACACCAATTGAAAACCTTGGGCCATTTTCAAAACCACTTCAACCTATCATACTCGGTTTAGAAAACCTGGCTCTGATACCAACTTTGTAACGGCCCGGGATTAAGATTCCCGGGTTACGTTTCGAGGGATGAAACCCCTCGTTAGGATCTTGCGCCCTGAGTACAGGTTGAATGTTTAAAATCCTAACTAACGCTTTCAAAGTGGGATTTCTCACCCAAATTTGAAGGGATCGTTGGAATTCTCGGAGAAGTCCCATGTACCTGTCGTAAGTCTAAGCGTAGAAAACTCATAGTCATACAGAAGCGGAAGTAAAGTATGATACAAAAGGGGTACCCCGGCAGAGCCGTGACAAAACGTAAGCCAAATATTCAAATCTAAACAATTAATAATTTAGTGAAGCCAGAGTCTCAACTCTCTTTTTCCGCAATGTCAAAACCCCGCGGTCATGAAGCCAAAACAACATCATTATACATATAGGACATACCTAAAAAAAATAATACATGGCGTGGGATCAGACTGAGGCCCACCCACAGGACTAGGTCCTACTGTAATCATAACATACACGCGCTACTCCTAATAAAGATGCTTCTGGATGCAAGACGAAATATTAACACACTAACATGCCCCTATGATCAAGTGCATAATAATAATAATAAGGCCTTGGCACAAAATACCAAATGGTATATCCCTCTCCTACCTCCACCCCCTTCCGATAGGGCGGAGACTGGCCAGCTCGTGAATGCATTCCATTATAATCGGGCGGTCCGCAGACTCGACCCGTATCCACAATAAAGCCCATAGGCAATTCATAATATAAGTAAAGGAAGTTCAATGACTCGATTGACTCAGGACGGGACCCGATGAGACTGGGCCATCCTATAACCCTAGCAAAGACTCTAGTTACTTCACAGATAACGGCCGTTCTGTTTACATACGCATAAAGAAATAGAATGCTCAACGATCAATGCAACCTAGCATGGTACTACATGGCATGCTGATCATGAATGCAAGCACCTAGTATATCCTATGATTACATGCAAATGAGAATCAATCTGAGTAAGCTCTAGGAACTTACCTGGCAGTGCAGAACAGCAAGAAAAGCATTACGATAGATTAAAGATCACCTAGATACATATAGGAACACATACATAAGTCTACGTCTGATCATCTAAGCACTCAAGCATATCATTCAACGAGAATAGCAACCATATTGCAATCATCGTTCCGTCAAGTTCAACCATTTATCATATTGCCACATTCCACTAGACCATATCATTCTCATCATTCCATTCAGCCACATTCATGTATTCGCCACAATATATCCGCACATCACATATATCAAGTTCATCATATTCATCATATCTCGAAACCATGAATTAACGATGCACAAGTCTAACACTTCATCATGCCTTTATTCAATCAATCATGCCATTAGTACACACCAATCATGATATTAGTCAACGACAAACATCAATCATGCTAGTTAGTCACCAATCATATAATTCCCGAGTTAATCCCGAAACTGCTTTAAAATCCGAATCAACTAGTTAGAAATTCCGATCCTTGAAAACGCTCATCAAATTCCTTTTTCGATTTAAATCCGATAACATATTTTAAATCCCCATATTTTACGAGGCCATTATTTATTTATTTTCAAATACTCTTAATGTATTTTATTAAAATAACCAACCATTTTATTTTACCTAAACCGGCCCCTTCCTAACTTTACCAAAATCGCCCTATTTTTATAAAACTCACAAACCAGCCCTTTTTCCCTTACCCAAGATCCTCATTTAAGAAAATTAGGCCCAAACCCTTATATTCTATGAAATCCGGCCCAAATTCTCAACTCAGCCCATGACCCAACTCTCACTTGATCACTTCAACTTTCAACGTTTGAACATGGAAATGAAAGGAAGGGTAGGATCCAGCTGACGTGGCGCCAAGGTGGAGGTCGAGCCCACGCCCACTGTTCATCTTATTCTACATCGCGCCTTTGTTCGACAGAAACCGCCGGCTCCTCTCCGATCTTCTTCCTTCTTTTCTTCGCTCGTCCCTCCTCGGCATCCTAAGCCTGCAGCTCGGCGTCGCCGTTTTGCCCCTCCCCTCTCGCACTCTCTCCTATCCTCGCTCGCTCACGCTCTCCCTCACTCTCTCGTTTTCTTTCGTCGGAGATCCCGAGCTCGCCGCCCTCTCTCGCTCTTACCCACAACCACTCTTATTCTCATCGACGTTCTTCCCTAACCACTACGGGCATGAAAGGAATTGAAATAGACACACAAGAGAGAAGGAGAGAGGGTCGAAGCTCACCGAGAGTTCGAAGGTCGCCGGAGTTCGATTCGAGCTCCTCGGAGTCGCGCCGGGCTTCTTCGGAGGCGGAGCTGCGTGTTTCTTGGCCTATATTGAAGGTGAGAGTGAGAAAGGAGGAACCTTGGTTAGGATTTTCGATCGAAGGTGGGAGGGAGCTTACTGGAAAAACAGGGAAAGAAGGCACTCGAGGAAGGCGTCGGTGCCGGTGTGGTGGCTGCTTCCGGCTTGGCGGAAGAGACCCTCGGAGATGTTGCTGCTTGCTCAATGGAAACGAGAAATAGAAAGAAGGGGCGAGGTGAGGTGTTGCGCAACCGGTCTTCAAAACATGGGAAGAATGACGGAGTTGGTGGCGGCTCGATGGAGGTTCAACAGGAGGGTGAGTGGTGGCGTTTGTTTTGCTTAAAGGAGGATGAAGGAATGGAAAGGGGATATAAAATGTGGGTGAGAGAGGGGAAGTGAAGAGAATGAGGAGAGGAGAGGATTGTTTGGGTTTTGAGAAAATGAAATGGAGAGGGGGGTGTTTGGGGATGTGCATTCGGACATCAGATGGGGGCAACAAAGGGTTGTCTTGTATTCTGGCTTTTTGTCACAAATGGGTGGAACAAGTAAGAAGAGGGGAGGAGGGATGGTCCTGGCTTTTCTTTTGCTGCAAGGAGAGGAAGAAAACGCAGGGGTATTTGTCCTGTAATTAGCTAGAGAAGGAGGGGGTAGGTGATTGCTTGTTTCATTGAAAGATCAAAAGAGACAAGGGAAAGTAGGGGTAAAGACTTGCCTGATTCAAATGGGTGCACCCAATTTCCCAGCTCACACTTTTGCCTAAATGTCTCAACCCCCATCTCAACCTTATCTTTAACTATCCCAATAAGAGATTCGAATCTACCCGAAAATAAATCTTAAGATCCTCTCTCTCGATCAATTAGATTTTGTTTTTGAAAATCCGCAGAAGGATGTCGTCGTGTCAAGTTAGTTTTTAAAATTTTATTTTATATCGGAAATCCGCTTTACGAGATTAAAATCCGAGTTGGAGAGTTTTTTCGCTAAATCCCGCTTTAAAATTCATTTTGATTTTCTTTTTCCCAAAAATTAGGATTTAAAAATCCGAGCCTTGACATAGCCCGTGCGCTACGCATGGGATTTTTAACATAGTAATGATGTATAAAACATAGTACTCGACTGAACCTTACTTTCAACTAATATGATACAAGAATGAGAGACACATAAATTACTTTAACATGGTTTGATAAGTAAAATAAGTCTTCTTATTCATCATTTCCTTTTTTTCCCAGCAACTCTAGTTCCCTTTTCTTCTTCAATTCAGCTTCCTTTGCTTGGATTTCCTTCTCCATCTTCTTCATATCTTATAGCAAGAAGGAAAAAAAGGGCAAATTAAAGATTAAAATTATGTGCAAATGTAAGTGAAGGTTCGATAAAGTATAACAAAGTAATATAAAGATACTCTAGAAGGGGGGTTGAATAGAGTATGGTGGTTTTTCGCAGAAAGTCTCAAGACGTTTGAAGCTCTTGCCAAACCCTTTGAGATTAGACTAAGTCTTTTCTCTGAAAACCTGAATCACAAACAAGTTATACAATACGAACCAAGTGCGGAAATATGGTAAAACAGTAAGTAAAGGACGCAACAAATTGTTAACGAGGTTCGGCACGAACTTGGCCTACGTCCCCGCCTAGGGTTCTTCCACAACCCTAGGATTCAACCGGCTTTATTGATTCACAAAGCTTAGGATCCTAATAGCTCACCGAGAAGCCTCTCTCCTATACAATTGCAATCTAGTCAACTCACGTTCCCTTGGAGTCCTAGACCAATCTAGAAGAGCCCCACCTCTCTCAGCTATCTAGTACAATCCTCTTACTCTCGTGAATCAATAGCCTAGTGCTCACTTCCTGAGTTATAAACTCTCGAGTATAACACTCTCTCTGAATATATCCTATAAGCTCACTGTGTATCTCTCAAATGCTTTGAAACAAAATATAAGACTCTTAAGAACAAGCAGAGAGAACACGCTGAAGAGAGATCGTAAACTTGAGGGCTGATTGTGCAATGATATTCGTGAATGTACGTCCATCCTCTCTCTCTTCTTCATCTCCTTTATATAGTGAAGGTCATCGGCGCCACTTAAGGAAGGAATCTTCTCCAACGGCTAGGCTGATCATGGCTATCTTCGAGATCTTCTATACTTGGAAACTTTGAAGCCATGATCTCCGATTGTGTCATTCTCAACTTCAAGCTTTAAGGAAGGAGATAATTTTCGAATAGCTTCCTGAAATTTTAGTATATAAAATAATATATGGAAGCATATAATAACATAAAATAATATTCGGACATAATATAATAAAGAGAACAGATTTTGTGTTTCATCAACACTACTAAAGCTTCAAGACCTTTGACACAAACTGTCTGTCAAAGCCTTTGAAACTTATTGCGATTTTCATCAAAGGGAGTGGAGTTATCAATCTCCCCCTTGATGAAAGACAACCTGTGCATCCCTGCAACTTAGTCAAACAGATATATCATAAGAAAAATCGGACTAAGTACCTGCATGGGTTAGACAAATGTTGGATCATAATTTTATCATGAAAAACATCCAACAAAAAACAAAACAAGGTCCTCCAAGACCTTTGGTTCACAGCAGTCTTAACGTCTAAACCATCAGCAGATCATCTCCCCCTTTTTGTCTTTCAACAAAGGGAGGAGGGTAAAAACAGTCACCAAAAATTCAAATTTTAAAAAGATCCTTTCAATTCTTAAAGGCAAGAAAAGATTTATCCGATTTTAAAATAATTTCCACAAATAAACTATACTCGGATAAAATAAAAGGATTTTTCTGAAAATAAACTAGGTAACATATAAAGACGGTTAAAATCCATTAAAACCATAATTGATCAAATATCTAATAAGATATCAACCAAATATCTAATCCGTTATATGTGCTCTACCATTCAGTTCACAACCTTTGAAAGGAGGTTCAAGGATCTTGACACTGAGTAGAATCTATCTTTCGTAAAGGGAAAGCTCCCCCTACGAAAGTGCATCCCTGTTAAGCATTCCGATATCACGTCTAATGAAGGTGAACCTGTCCTCTGCCAAAGGCTTAGTAAAAATGTCAGCCCATTGATAATCAGTTGAAATAAAGGATATGGACACATCACCTTTTTTGACATGGTCTCTAATGAAATGATGCCTTACATCAATATGTTTGGTCCTTGAATGCTGAACAGGATTCTTCGTGATTGATATGGCACTTGTATTGTCACACTTAATGGGAATACCTCTGAGGTTAATGCCAAGATCTCGCATTTGTTGAGCTATCCAAAGGATTTGGGAGCAACAGGCTCCAGCGGCTATGTATTCGGCTTCTGCAGTGGATAGAGCGACTGGGTTTTGTTTCTTTGAGGGCCAGCTGATCAAAGATGCTCCTAAGAATTGGCAACATCCTGATGTGCTCCTCCTATCCACCTTATAGCCTGCAAAATCATTCTCATCTAGCTTGTTTCGAAATACCCATCGTGTTCCAATGACTGATTGATGCTTTGGCCTAGGCTTCATGGTCCAGACTTTGTTCCTTTCAAATTCGTTAAGCTCACTTTGCATAGCAATGATCCAGTCTGGCTCCTGAAGTGCCTCATCTACCTTCTTTGGCTCCATAAGAGAAACAAACACGTGAAAAGCACAAAGATCTTTAAGTTTAGAAGGAGTTTGAACACTAGAAGTAGGGTCAGAAATGATATCCTTTAATGGGTGTGATGAGGAGTATTTGAATTTCCTTTTGCTAGTCTCAGCTCCTTGATTCATCACGCTGGAAGGATTGATTGGTGGTACATCTGACTCCGTGGTCCTGTTAGGTTCAGTTACAGCAGTTTTTGACGTTTCAACACTGTTGGATTGGACACCAAGGGCTTTGGACGAATCTTCAACACCTTGGGCCAATTCTTCAGTGTTGAGAATCTGATCCTGCATGTTCCTCTTCTCTGTGTTCTTGATAGCAGTATCATCACCATCATCGTTCTCTATATGGATGTTAAGATCTAAATCTGCAACACTTTCACTCAAAGAACCGTCATTGCATTCATCAAATATGAAAACAAGCTTGTACTTTATATCATTGGGAGATTTGACTCGCATAAGACCACATAAATCCATATGTAAAAGTTCAGGGGGTCTAGAAGTACTTACAACCTTTTTAGGTTTGAAAGAGTTACGTGTTTGTTTACCTCGTGTGCATGCTTTGCACATCTCAATACCTTTGAAGTCCATCTCAGGTAGCCCTCTTACAAGCCCTTTGGACACAAGCTTCTGTAGTGTATGTGGACTCACATGACTGAATCTCCTGTGCCAGAGCTTTGGATCGTCCGTCAAAGCCTTTAGAAAAGTTAAGCTTCCTTGTGCCACTTGCTCAGCATTCACGGCATAGATGTTGTTATAACGATAGGAAGTTAGAACTATTTCACCTGTATCTTCTCTGCGCAGATGTCACATTTTCCTTTGTCACCAAGAGTGATTGTTCCTGTGGACTGCTCCTTTAGATTATGAAAGAGAGAACTCTTCCCACTCATATGTCTCGAGCATCCACTATCAATAATCCATTTTTGCTCCTTCACCTTGGTGATCTCCTGCAAAACAGACATCAACCTTTGTGGCTAGACCAGTGAGCAAATTTAGATCCTTTATTGGGATAAACCATATTTGGTAAAATAGTGCCTTTAGGGACCCAAACTTGCGTTATCCGTTCTTTTCTCAAGTGAATAGGAAATGTATTGCGAATAATATGAGGATCCTTTCTTTTATAGGGGTAGGTCTCTTTTACATGTCCCTTTCTAGCACAGTGGTGACATATAGGAGAGGTTCTGCTTCCTTTTGCCTTCACAAAAGTGGTAATGTGTTGCTTCTTTAAAAACCTCGGGTTGTAACCAACACCACTTCTGTTTAGAGAACTTTGTTTCTCACTCAACATCCTATCAAGAGTGCCCTTGTACTTGGTAAAACTTATGAGGGCTATCTGTTGGTCTTGAATCTTATTATTCAGGGAGATCTTCTCGTTCTCTAAGTCATGATGTTCACTTCTCAGAGACGAGAGATCTTGCTTGAGTTCAGATTTCTCTGAGTCAAGAGTCTTGACTTTAATGTCAAGACCTGAATAAGAAGTTTCAAGACTTTTGACCCGCACAGACAGTTCCTCAATAGTTCTTTCCTGGTCCACGGTTTTCTTGATAAGAGTGTTAGTTTGGGCAATAAGTTTCTCTTCATTGGCAATCATATTAGAAATGAATTCCGATAGTACCTCTTTTGGACTTGCCGTGAGCTCTCTTACAGTTACCTCGAGTTGCTCATCATGGGATTCATCTCCTGTGGCCATGAGACAAAGGTTGGCCTTTTCATCATCGGAGTCCGAGTCAGAATCACTCCAAGTTGCCACCATGGCTTTCGTTTTCCATCTATCACTCTTCTTGGACTGGCTCTTCGTCTTTTTAGGGAAGTCTTTCACAAGATGATCTGTTTCACCACATTCAAAACAAGACAAAGGTTTAGTCTTCTTGTCATATTTGTTGTATTGAGACTTACCTCGAAATTTAGAAGACTCTGATCCATCTTTGTTGTTGAATTGCTTCTTCATCTTGAGGATTCGAGAGAGACCCCTTGTAATGAGATCAAAGGGATCATCCTCATTATCATCCTCATCTTCAGAATCAGACACATCTTTCGGCTCATCCTTCTTAGACTTGAGTGCCAAGTTCTTAGTGCTTGCTGGAAGTTCTCCATCGTCTTCATTGAGAATCATCTCATGTGTGATCAGCTTCCCAAGCAAGTCATCAAGGCGCAGAGTGGTGAGATCTTGGGCTTCCTCTATGGCTATTACTTTCGGACCCCATTTGTCTTTTGGGAGGCACCTCAATATCTTCCTCACTTTCTCAACATTCTCAAAGGTCTTGCCGAGAGAGTCAAGGTTGTTTGTGATTTCCGTGAACCGTGTGAACATAGCCTTAATAGACGCATCTGGCTTCATTTTGAAGAGTTCATACTTTCGAAGGAAGATACTGATCTTGGTGTCCTTCACTTGGCTAGTTCCTTCATAGGTGACAACCAGCTTGTCCCAAATCTCTTTAGCTGACCTACAAGATGAAATACGATTAAACTCATCAGTACTAAGACCGCAATATAGTAAGTTAATGGCCCTGTAGTTCTTGGAGACGAGTTCAAGATCCGCTTGGATGTATTCAGCCTCTGTCTTCGCGACTTTGGTTCCATTTGGTCCTTCTTTCACTGGAACCTTCAGACCATTCTCTATAATGTTCCAAAGTTCCAGATCTTGATCTATAATGAACATTTTCATCAAGGACCTCCAGTGGACGAAGTTGTTTCCTACAAAGAGTGGTGGTCTAATGGTAGACCTTCCCTGTGCAAATCCTCCGCTTGCTTCACCAGACATGATCGAAAACTCACAAGATTGTTAGGTCAAAAGTAGTGAGTAAAGCTCTGATACCAATTGAAGGTTCGATAAAGTATAACAAAGTAATATAAAGATACTCTAGAAGGGGGGTTGAATAGAGTATGCTGGTTTTTCGCAGAAAGTCTCAATACATTTGAAGCTCTTGCCAAACCCTTTGAGATTAGACTAAGTCTTTTCTCTGAAAACCTAAATCACAAACAAGTTATACAATACGAACCAAGTGCGGAAATATGGTAAAGCAGTAAGTAAAGGACGCAACGAATTGTTAACGAGGTTCGGCACGAACTTGGCCTACGTCCCCGCCTAGGGTTCTTCCACAACCCTAGGATTCAACCGGCTTTATTGATTCACAAAGCTTAGGATCCTAATAGCTCACCGAGAAGCCTCTCTCCTATACAATTGCAATCTAGTCAACTCACGTTCCCTTGGAGTCCTAGACCAATCTAGAAGAGCCCCACCTCTCTCAGCTATCTAGTACAATCCTCTTACTCTCGTGAATCAATAGCCTAGTGCTCACTTCCTGAGTTATAAACTCTCGAGTATAACACTCTCTCTGAATATATCCTATAAGCTCACTGTGTATCTCTCAAATGCTTTGAAACAAAATATAAGACTCTTAAGAACAAGCAGAGAGAACACGCTGAAGAGAGATCGTAAACTTGAGGGCTGATTGTGCAATGATATTCGTGAATGTACGTCCATCCTCTCTCTCTTCTTCATCTCCTTTATATAGTGAAGGTCATCGGCGCCACTTAAGGAAGGAATCTTCTCCAACGGCTAGGCTGATCATGGCTATCTTCGAGATCTTCTATACTTGGAAACTTTGAAGCCATGATCTCCGATTGTGTCCTTCTCAACTTCAAGCTTTAAGGAAGGAGATAATTTTCGAATAGCTTCCTGAAATTTTAGTATATAAAATAATATATGGAAGCATATAATAACATAAAATAATATTCGGACATAATATAATAAAGAGAACAGATTTTGTGTTTCATCAACACTACTAAAGCTTCAAGACCTTTGACACAAACTGTCTGTCAAAGCCTTTGAAACTTATTCCGATATTCATCAAAGGGAGTGGAGTTATCAGTAAGATATAGAGCAAGAAAGGGAAAAGAGGTAGATGATCCAAGTTTACCCCTTTTCTATTAATCAAGACAAATATCAAGTAATGATCTTAATTAGTAGGTTCAAGTAGAAGGGCAACAACCTAGAATTGGTTTCAATAACAATTATAGCTATATGCAATCTTCCCACTTTGACATCCTCTAGAGATACCCCCACATATCATGCCTCTTACCATCCCTCAAATTGCCAAGGTCCACATAACACACACTACAGTGAAAGAAATGTTTAATAAATCCAAAGATAACAATATGTTTGGAGACAACAAAATCAGCGTCACCCAAAAAAATTAGGGACTGTATCCAAATTATCATTCAATGCTCGCCAAGAAGCATATGAAAGAGATGAGGGACGAACCCTAGAGGGTCATCCACAATAGGGTCCTTGTCACAAACTTCAATTAGCATAACACTGTCAGATTCCCAACAGCACAAGGGAATTTTAAACTCCTCGTACCATTTTGAATTTAGTGTGTTCTTTTGAATCATAGTCTTAGATTTGTAAGGACCAAGCTGGCCTTTCACATATGGATTAGACAAACCTGCAGGATAATCATGGCAAGTTACAGAACTGAAGCAAGCAATATCTACCGAAGATGAAAAATAACATCACTACTAAGTACTAATCCATATGTGAAAGGCAATAGGCTCCTTGACGAGCACAAAAAAAAACCAATTTTCTGCATTGCAGCAGATTCTTTAGTTATGCCGGATGAAAACGGCTAGCCAATTCTATTTGTTGATTTATAATTTACCATCATTATAATATCTACATTTAAACTTCAATTCCCCAACTCTATTCAACCATCAGCTAACCTTTATCAAAATCTTTTTTAAAACACTTATGTTTTATAATAAAAAAAATCTGCTTCATTAGATTATACTAAACTTTATTTGTAAATAATTTCAAATAAATATATCTTTTTTAACGTTTTTCAAAAATAACAAACTATCGATCATTATTATATTATCGAGGTAAGTTTCTTACTTATAAGTTATAATTAACCATATATGATATATTATCTAAATTATAAAAATAACTATAACTATATATACACTTTATAATTAAAATATTCAACACCAAATTTTATCAAAATTATAGGCATTTCAACTTCTGATAATGGAACAACAACAATCTTATATGTGAACTTTTTACAAAGGATAAATATCATGATAATATGTATTTTTAAAGATCTGAAATTTACAGATTTGAACCTTTTACAGACTTAGGAGTATTACAAATTTGGACGCTGAATTTTTACTGATCTGAATATTTACATATATGAACTTTCATGCTACAAAGGGGTGAATTTCATGATAATATAAATTTACAGATTTGAACCTTTTAGAGATTTGGAGTTTTACAGATTTATGTACTGAATTTTTACAGATCTGAATGTTTAAAATTTACACTTTTACAGGTTTAAACTTTCATGCTACAAAGGGGCGAGTTTCATGATAATATGCATTTTTAAATATCTGAATTTTACAGAATTTCATGATAATTTTTTAAGATCAAGAAAAGATAGCATCATTTATTCAAATCATTCATTAGCTAAATAATACTACATAAATAATAGCATTTATAGTTTTTTTTTTTGTTTTTTTGGTGACGTGGGGGTTACGAGGTTGTCGACTAATCCCCCACGGGTCCAAGCCCTAGCCTGCAAACGACGCGAACCAGGCAAGCTAGGCGGCAAGCCACCAGGCAGGCTCACCCAAGCAATTGAAGGCTTGAGCACTCAATAATAGCATTTATAGTTAGATATCATATGCACACTTCAGTTGCTTTAGAAATAGTAATTTTTTTTTAGGAAATAGTGGAAATCAAGGTTTGAGAAATGAATCCATGAAAGAAATGAAAGAATTCTAACATGATCAACACTCAAATTTAAAATTTTATAACCTGCTGTCAATTGAGAGGCCTTTCCCAATTTCGGCTAAACTGTTTCTAGTGATAGAACTTAAACTCTAAAAAAAAAATGCATTTTGATGAGATTCATGACCTCGTAACCTCTTTATGGGACCTAGAAAAAATGAGAGTCACGTAGCTGTCAAGTATTGCCATCAATTGTAATCAAACGGAGGCTAGAGGAGAAAAAATAAAAATGAAAGAAAGAAACATACACAGAATGCTGGACTGCTTCAACCTAGCTGTCAAGTATTGCCATCAATTGGTCTAAAGCTTCTAGATTTTAAAGGCAGTGTGCTCTGATCACAAACTTTCTTGTCAGACTGCCAACAGTTTTATGATCACAAAAGTGAGAAAAGATATACTATGATTTACATAGACAAACACACTTGGAAGGCAAACCAATTTAAAAAATCAACTCTCAATGACATTTAAAGTTAAAGAAACACTTGGAAGATAAAAATAATTAACAAATTAAAATCCAAGCAAATGGTAGAACAAATGAAAATCCAAGCAGATGGAAGAACAAATTAAAATCCAAGATGTTGGTTGTTCAACAATTAACATCCAGATAAAGGATTTTATCCTCTTCTGCTTCTTTGAGAGGATAATTCAAACTCCAATTCCAGGCATAGTACTACAACATTGACAGAAAAAAGAAGGTCAACTCAGTTGAGGAAGCGAGCCTTTCCTTGAGGGGAAGCAAAATCGATAGCGGGAGGTGAAGGGAGAACCCGCCGGTAAAGCCCCGACATGGCCATTGGTGATCTCTCCCGCAGGCTCTGCCGCGCCGGCCCTAGGGTTCAAGGGCGGCCCTGGTTGATAGTTGAGACCGAAGATTCCCAAAAGTTGTCGGAGTCATTGCAATTTCCACTTTCCTCCCCCGCGGAAATTTTAAAAAATTAAGACAAAAACTAAGTCCTCGAGTGAGAGTATAGTTGATTGACTTATAGCAAAGGGTGTAGACGTACCTATGGATCCCAGAAATGCAGTGACTTCGGTTGCTCAAAGTCAAGCCTCCTCCGATCTTTCTTTAAGCTTCCTGACACCCTCAATTGGCAGGGCTTGTCTTGACCTCTTCCTCTGTCAGTTGCCCAAATCCAAAAGCTCCAAAAAAAAAACCTCAGATCTCGAGATTCGGCCGTCTCCTTTCGAAGTATTAAAGAGGACGGTGAATTGGCGGTAGTGATGTTCAAAGAACTCGAGATTCGGCCGTCTCCGATCGAAATGGATGAAGAGGGGTCGCCAATCGGCGCTAGTGGTCAACCGTGTCAAATCTGAACTTCCATTGCAAGGGGTTGTTGTAACGGCCCGGGATTGTGAATCTCGGGTTACGTTTCGAGGGATGAAACCCCTCGTTAGAATCTTGCGCCCCGAGTATAGGTTGAAGGTTTGAAATTCTACTTTAACGTTTCAAGTGGGATTTCATACCCAAAATTCGAAGGGATCATTGGAATCCACGGGGAAGTCCCCTGTACCTGCCATAAGTCTAAGCGTGGAAAACCAACAGTCATGCGAATAGTAGAATCAAGGTGTAATACAAGATGGTGCCACGACATAGCCGGGTCAAAACCAAATTAATAAGCGTATTTATCAAAATCTAAGGTTAGACCATTTCTTTGCAATCGCCCAAGAGAGTTCCCACATTACAGAAGCAAGGAACAATCATGCTACAAAACAACCCTAAAAAAAATATGTATGCGGGGCGGTGTCAGATCGAAGCCCTACGCAATATAATCCCAAACAAGCAGACACATACACACGCTAGTCCTAATAAAGATGCTTCTAGATGCAAGGCGGAATATTAACATACTAGCATGGTCCTAAGATCAAGTGCATAAATATAATAAGGCCTTAGCACCGAATACCAAGTGGTATATCCCTCTCCTACCTCCACCCTCTTCCGATAGGCCGTAGACTGGCCAGCTCGTGAATGCATTCAATTATAATCAGCCGGCACGCATGCCCAATCCGCTCCACAATAAAGCCCGCAGGCATCTCGTAACATAAGGAAGTTCATGACTCGATTGACTCAGGACGGGACCCGATGAGACTAGGTCGTCCTATAACCCTAGCAATGACTCTAATTACTTCACAGATAACGACCGTTCTGTTTACAAAAGCAATGAGTAAACGAATGCTCAATCATGAGTGCAATCCTAGCAGGATACTACATGACATGCTTTATTATGAATGCAAGCACCTAGTATGCACATGGCTACAAGAAGGGAGATCTCTTTTCGAATCTGAGTGAGCTCATATAGGAACTCACCTGGCTATGCAGAACGGCATAATAGAAGATCCGACATACATCATTCATAATCACAAAGTATCACCTAGATACACATCAGAACATATATGTATAAGTCTACGTCTAATCATCCAAGCACTCAAGCATATCATTCAACGGGAATAGCAACCATATCGCAATCATCATTCCGTCAAGTTCAACCATTCATCATATTGCCACATTCCACGAGACCATGTCATTCTCATCATTCCACTCAACCACATTCATATATTCAACATAATAAATCCGCAATAACAAATCCGCCTAGCCATCTATCTCAAAGTTCATCATATTCATCATACCTCATAAGGCGCAAGTTAACGATACACAACTTTAACATTTCATCATGCCATTAGTCAATCAACACAGCATTAGTCCACACAATTATGCTATTAGTCAATCAATCATATCATCATGCTAATTAGTCATCGATCACATAATTCCCACCTTAGTCCCGAAAACCGAGATAACTAGTTAAAAATTCTGACCTTGGTAAATGTTCGCCAAATCTCCTTTTTTTCTAAAACACGAGTCTCATAATGTCACGGTTTTAAATCACCATAATATTTTATCTTTAAATCTCAATAATAATATTTTATTCTTAAATCTCATCATATGTTAAGAACGTAATATCTTATAACATAATACTCCATCCATTTAATATTTATAACTTAGATGTACAAATCCTTAAAATCATTTTATATATTAACCATTTTACTCAAATAAGCCCAAAATGAGAAAAAGGCCCTCATCTTCCCTTTTTAAATTCGGATCCGGCCCGAAAGCAAACCCAACCCATACCCTTATTCTGATTGTAGAGAATAGGCCCAAAGTCTCAAAAATTCAGCCCACAAAAACAGGTCCATTCCCTTTAGGTTAAAATCGGATCCACAAAACCAAACCCAACTCTTTTATTTACAGAACCAGTTCAAGCTTGATTTTTGTTTTAAAACAGTGAACCAAACCCATCCATAAAAGAAACAGAACCCGGACCCCTGAAAGAACTGTTCATCGTCACCTCCCCTATCTACTGCGTTTGAAAGAAAGAAAAAAGGAAGGAGAGGGCGTTGGCTCGCCGGCGACGGGTGGCGGCTCCGACCACCCATTTTACACCCAGACACACACATGACAAGAAGGAAAGGAAGAAGGAAGAAGGAGGAGCTCACCCAGGGGTCCTTCGGCATCGCCGGAAAAAGGAAGCTTGGCGAGGCTGCGTTTGAGCTCGTCGGTGTCGATTCTTCGATCGAGAATGCCTGGGAGAGATGTGGGAGGTTAAAGGAGGGACCTTTATTGCAGTTGGAGGTAAAAGGAAGTGGAAGGAGTGAGAAATCGATCCCTTACCTTTCGAAAATCAAAACGAAGGTGGAGCTGCTGCTGCGTTCTCGGCGAACAGGGAACGGGGCTGCGGTTTCAGAAGATAGGAGGAGAACGGAGTTGACGGTGGTTGCTGGTGGTGGAGGCAACTGGTGGTGGTTCCGGCGTGTCGTGGTCAGGCAGTGAGCGTTTTGGAGGGGCTGGGATAAAATGAAAGAGAAGGGGTGGGACATGGGAGATTTCAAATGAAATTAGACAGAGGGAGGTTTTTGGATCCGGTTATTGTGTTGATTAGACTGATGAGGGGGGGGTTTGTGAAATTGAAAATGAAATGTGGGGAGAATGGGTTAGGTTCTGCCTTTTTTGAAGAGATGGAGCAGGTAGACAGGGTCTTTGACCAATTCAGAAAATGAAAGGTGTTATTTGTTTGTCAAAATAGGAGAATCAAAGAAAAAAGGGAGGGGAGGAGAAGATAGAATTTACCCAAAGAAGGAGAAGATGAGTTGGATGTTATAACTGGATAAGAATTGGTGATAGGAGACGGAATTCGCTTTAAGAATTTCTAGTTCGATTTATTCAATTTAGGACGAGTTTTCTTGAGATAACCGAATTAAACCCATTTTAAATTCATTTTTAAATTACTTTTTCCGAAAATTAGGATTTAAAAATCCGAGCCTTTACATCATCCACCTCTAAAAACAAGTCTCGTCCCCGAGACTAAAAACAAAACAAGGTAGGGGATGAAGTTTGAAATAGGTGAGTCCAAGGACCATTCCATCGATCCCGTAAGTGCCTCATAAGGGCCCCTATGAGATTCTCACAGTATCATCGTCATGATCATAATATCCCCGATAGGTCGTAGCGAGAGTGTGATACGGGCCAGTACCACATCCTTACCTCGACTTCTCAGTTATATCATCCTCAAAAAGCATTACAACATCTCCACTAGGTCTTAGCAAGCAGTTTATAAGGGCCCCTATAAAATGCTTGTATCCACTTCGTGGGGTGTCATAATGCAAGCTCAGTCAAAAATTTCAAAAAGGGGTTCCTTAGTTTGAAAATGTTTGGTTTCAAAATCATTAAACTTATCGATCGCGTTCAATTCCCAAAACTCAAGTTAGTACTTTTTAAACATCATTTAAAGTCCTTTAACCCGATGTTAGTCAACCAAGTTTCAAATTCAGGAGGTGGAATCAACCACCTCTAAGGGCTAATCCCATATTTCCTTCCTAAGTTCCAAGTCATAATCAAAATTCATCAATTCAACCTTATCATTCTACAATTCCAATTCATAGCATCATGTAACATAACAACCGTTCAACATAGCAACCACATCACGCATTCATAACCAGATCATATTCACGTCAAGGATAGCCATATACCTTAACAGGTCTAGCATAGTATCACACGTAGTAGGATTCATCATATCATATCACAGGAGTTGCACATCACATCAATAAGATAAGCACGTCATATCATGCTAACTACCAAGCGTTATCACATTAGAGACAAAACAAACACTTCCGTACACTAGCATTTCATCGAGTTCAGGGAATAACTATGTTAGTACTAACAATTCACTAATGTCTATGGAAAAATATCAGAGAATTAACATAGTCTATAGGATAGGATATGCACAACATTTGGCCCCCAAGTAACGCATAACATTAGATCACATCCCTGAGAAAACTGGCTATAACTATCACCCATAATATGACACGAAAACTACTCATCATCTCTCGCATCAAGATCAACTTCATCTAGGTCTACTAACTCAATCCGATACTAGTTCTAATTACCGTTGCATTCCGCTTAGCATACAACACTTCTAGCCTCTTAAATATCCGACATTCAAGGTCTACATCACAAGCCAATTACTAAGTACCCAAACTCTTATGCTATCAAGCCATCTAAGGATAAATCTACTTCAATATCCCAAGCTCAAGTCCTAACCTTCCACTCAACCATCTAAAACCCATATCTCGGAGTTCCTTAACAATCTCGCTTACTCTTCCTAGGTTCTCAAGACTCCGCCTGACCATTATCTCCCAAAGAGACATCTCGAATCACCTTGCTAACCTGATCACATTTCCCGTACCACTACTCACCCACACTAGCCATCCACCTCTAAGAACCCAACTCATACTGACCATCTCACACCTGACACTCCCATCATTATCCTCGACATTACTAACACAAGCTTCCTACCTTTCTAGAATCCACTCAACCGCATACTTTCGACAATTCTAACGTAGAAAACCGTCTAGTGCCAACTCATAACCACGAATCACCGAGTTCCTCATCAGTCGTGTCTATCCTAAATGACCAATCACAGATTCTACCTGCTTGTCCCATTCCAAATATCACGAAACCTAAACATCCATGACTCCTCAGCCGACCTATTTTAGATCATCGTCTCAGCATATTCCCAAATTTCCTCATTCCAATTTTACTAAACCTTAACCATTCGAAATCCTCAAGTCGTCCTACTCCAGTTCTTCATCCCTTCATATTCCTAAATTGCCTCCAGCTCCAACTTCTTAACAATGACACCTTACCGTCCAAAGCCTTCTTTACCGATCATCATTTTCGTAGAATCCCTAAATCGTCCTCATCCGAGTTTCCCAAGTACCGCCATTTTGCCAACCTCTAAAATCCTTAATCCTCTAACGTTCCCAATACATTCCGCTCTGCCCAATTCTCAATCCCAAGCTCTGAATCTCTCTATCTCAACCTCAAGGACACAGTCTTACTAGAAATCTCAACGACATCCTTGCCTAGCTACCAATCTTTCCTCGAAGACCCATCTCACACCCTCAACTACCTCAATAGCCACAATAACCTCCACTCATAAATCCTGATTCATCCCCTACGCTAAAATCCTCGAACAACGTATCTAAAACTCCTTCACTCATGAATTATCGAAGCACTACCGATTCTATCCAAACAATTTCCAAGTACTCATCACACGTACAATCCTCATATGAACAACCAAATACCCAAGATTGATAAATCCCTAAGCAACCTCACACTATTCTTCCTTAGCGATTCCTTAACTTCCCCCTGTACCAAGACCACTCCCTATTACCGCACATACAACCTAGTCCCAACTCTATGAATTCTCAAACATCCCTTAGTCGATCATCCTCAACGCCGCCCATGATCCACTCCTCGACTATCTAGACACTCTCCCTTGGCACACTAACTCGTCTATCAACACATCCCCTCAAGAATCTCTCCGCTCCACTCTTGACTCACTCATCCACCTCTAGAACTACACTACCCGCAAACGCTATTGCCCCACACTACCTCTAACGAAGACCTCTCCTTCGAAATCTCGCCATATTGACTCCACTCCTCACCTAAGGCCTACCTTGAAGCTCAACTATACTCGCTGTTTACTATCTCCGACAAATCCTAACTCACTCGGCTCTACTCTTGCTGACGCATCTTTCTTGCACCCTATCTCACACAACCACTGACCCAATGCAAAGACCTCAATCTACCTGCTACCATCCGAAGAATCTCATGACTCAAGCTCAAGAGGAAAACACCACCACCTATATAAGCCATAATCGATTTACTAGCAGGTCAGTACACTTAAACATAAAGGCACATCATCACAGACACAAGTTAGTCAGGCAATCATTCACTACCAGCTCAGCATATCAGTCATCACACATCCACTATGTCAGCTCTAGGCCTATTGCACTATGCCAATTCCAATTGAGATAGAAGAATCCACGATTTGAATGGAGAATGTCCTTCATTGAGTCATCCAAGGGAATCACGTCCACAACTATCATCTTCGAATGTGTCCGTCCTTTGTATACCTTTGGCGACGTCTATCCTGTGGTCTATGGATTATGGACCCATCACACTTCCGTTGCGCCGCTCCGGTGCCACTTGATCGCTAGCTATTTCCTTCATGCTGGCGCTCGTCAAGGGATCACAAGGATTAGAAGTTAAGGAGATAGGGGAGAGACAAGGGCGGACAACACGACTTCCTTAAGTATTCAGACACGAACCAGAACTAGGGTTGATGAGACCAAAATAGAATCCCCACCCGAGGATTACAACGATGTCCTTAAGGTATTCTATGGGGTTATAATTGTGACACACAAACACATAATACTCATGAATATCATCACATCATTCCACACTAGCATGTACCTATCTCAAGGGATAGCGATCTATACATTCATAAAATATTCATATAATCCACTTTTCATGCACGCGGAACAAGCTAGCAACCTATCGTATCATTCACTAATCATGATCGATATATATTAAGATCATATATGCACTAACCGACAATAGACATATACAAGATGATTTAGGTACGACATAACGGGCATTTTAAAATGTCACAGGTACGATTCATCACTCATTTTAGGAATACACATAAGCAGATCGAGACAATGCGAAGTCAATTATGAGCATGTTGAGATGCACCATAATAATCATGCTAGAGGATATGGTAAGGTCATATGAGCATAGTAACTATCACATCGAATACAACCATGTTCATATAACAAGACAAGATGGCACAAAATCATGCAAGGGCCTATGATTAGAAGGCATACGTCCTACATGGTACTAGAAACACTCACTAAGCATGTACACAGTTAACGAAGTTCAATACAATTAACTTAGCATGCTAAGAATTTATTTCATATGTTAATCATTCAAAGAGGGTTGACCACACACTATCATGGACCTAATTCAGGGGAGAGCAACAATCATGAAAATTCATACATACGACACATATACTCATTCACAATTGCAATCATGCAAGATATCAGACAAGTCATGCTGAAATATATCAATGCATTATGTCATGCAATTAGAAGGAGGGTTACTATTATAACCGGACATAATTCTCCAAGGACATTCACCGACTCATTACCCCGTTTCCCGTGGGACACTAGTATGACTCGATCGGTAGGACCCAAGGACATTCAAGCTATTCCCGAGAGGTGAGGGTAGAACTCGTGTTTAGACTCTTGTGGAAAGAAGACATGGCTGACCATTACGAGGATCAAAGGGGTGACTCTATGAGACAACTCACTCCAAACTCGAAACTACCTCAGTCATCACTCCCACTAACATACTCAAGTAATCCTCACATCCGACACGATTTCCAAGGTAATTAGTTAACCAACCCAAATTTCCCGTGGAAGACACCAACCTCTAGTACAAGACTCGGTAGAAGCATAGATGGTGGGAAACCAAACAGGACTCGAAACGGGGTGAGCGGATGCTCTTTGACCCTTGCTAACATGCCTAAATGTTTTGATGTGACGGATGACGAAGTCAGAATCATCAAAGGGTTTGAATTAAGGAAGTTCCTTTCCAACAAGACAGGAATTCGAATGACATAAGAACGAGGTACTCTCCCGCAGTCCCGTTTGCACAGTTATTCAATACATGATTCAAGTCAAGACATACTAATTAGTTCTTTATCCTAAGCACAACAACACTCAGCATGGGAGCAATCAATGGGGTTAATATGATCCTCTTCGAGGAGGATCGCCCTCGGGCCCAGTTGGATATAATGCATATAATCACCGAGACGATCTATTCCGTCCTTCGAGGGATGGCTGACCGGAGGGGCAATTACCTCACGCCTCCTAACCCATGTCACTCCATCCTTCGGGTTCCTTGGAGTCTTCAAGTCCATCTGTAAAATAACAAGCTATATTTTGCCTACCGTTCCCAAGTACATCCAATAGGGATGCTCTATCGCCTTTACTACCCAATCGTTTCCCTTTGTTTGATTACCGAATTTATTGAGTCGAGTTCATATTTAGTCCATTTGAATTAGCAATATTAAATTCATTTTGCCCTTTCTAAAACATTTTGAAAAGCCATTTGAAAACCTTGGGCTATTTTCAAAACCACTTCAACCTATCATACTCGGTTTGCACAACCTCGCTCTGATACCAACTTTGTAACGTCCCGGGATTGTGATTCTCGGGTTACGTTTCGAGGGATGAAACCCCTCGTTGGAATCCCCGGGGAAGTCCCCTGTACCTGCCATAAGTCTAAGCGTGGAAAAACAACAGTCATGCGAATAGTAGAATCAAGGTGTAATACAAGATGGTGTCACGACAGAGCCGGGTCAAAACCAAATTAATAAGCGTATTTATCGAAATCTAAGGTTAGACCATTTCTTTGCAATCGCCCAAGAGAGTTCCCACATTACAGAAGCAAGGAACAATCAAAATATGTATGCGGGGCGGTGTCAAATCGAAGCCCTACGCAATATAATCCCAAACAAGCAGACACATACACACGCTAGTCATAATAAAGATGCTTCTAGATGCAAGGCGGAATATTAACACACTAGCATGGTCCTAAGATCAAGTGCATAAATATAATAAGGCCTTAGCACCGAATACCAAGTGGTATATCCCTATCCTACCTCCACCTCCTTCCGATAGCGCGGAGACTGGCAAGCTCGTGAATGCATTCCATTATAATCGGGCGGCACGCATGCCCAACCCGCTCCACAATAAAGCCCGCAGGCATCTCGTAATAAAAGGAAGTTCATGACTCGATTGACTCAGGACGGGACCCGATGAGACTAGGTCGTCCTATAACCCTAGCAATGACTCTAATTACTTCACAGATAACGGCCGTTCTATTTACAAAAGCAATGAGTAAACGAATGCTCAATCATGAGTGCAATCCTAGCAGGATACTATATGACATGCTTTATTATGAATGCAAGCACCTAGTATGCACATGGCTACAAGAAGCGAGATCTCTTTTCGAATCTGAGTGAGCTCATATAGGAACTCACCTGGCTATGCAGAACAGCATAATAGAAGATCCGGCATACATCATTCATAATCACACAGTATCACCTAGATACACATCAGAACCTATATGTATAAGTCTACGTCTAATCATCCAAGCACTCAAGCATATCATTCAACGAGAATAGCAACCATATCGCAATCATCATTCCGTCAAGTTCAACCATTCATCATATTGCCACATTCCACGAGACCATATCACTCTCATCATTCCACTCAACCACATTCATATATTCAACATAATAAATATGCAATAATAAATCCGCCTAGCCATCTATCTCAAAGTTCATCATATTCATCATACCTCATAAGGCGCAAGTTAACGATACACAACTTTAACATTTCATCATGCCATTAGTCAATCAACACGCCATTAGTCCACACAATCATGCTATTAGTCAATCAATCATATCATCATGCTAATTAGTCATCGATCACATAATTCCCACATTAGTCCCGAAAACAATTTCGAAAACCGAGTTAACTAGTTAGAAATTCTGACCTTGGTAAATGTTCGTCAAATCTCCTTTTTTTCTAAAACACAAGTCTCATAATGTCACATTTTTAAATCACCATAATATTTTATCTTTAAATCTCAATAATAATATTTTATACTTAAATCTCATCATATGTTAAGAACGTAATATCTTATAACATAATACTCCATCCATTTAATATTTATAACTTAGATGTAAAAATCCTTAAAATCATTTTATATATTAACCATTTTACTCAAATAAGCCCAAAATGAGAAAAAGGCCCTCATCTTCCCTTTTTAAATTCAGATCCGGCCCAAAAGCAAACCCAACCCATACCCTTATTCTGATTGTAAAGAATAGGCCCAAAGTCTCAAAAATTCATCCCACAAAAACAGGCCCATTCCCTTTAGGTTAAAATCGGATCCACAAAACCAAACCCAACTCTTTTATTTACAGAACTGGTTCAAGCTTGATTTTTGTTTTAAAACAGTGAACCAAACCCATCCATAAAAGAAACAGAACTCGGACCCCTGAAAGAACTGTTCATCGTCACCTCCCCTATCTACTGCGTTTGAATGAAAGAAAAAGGAAGGAGAGGGCGGTGGCTCGCCGGCGACGGGTGGCGACTCCGACCACCCATTTTACACCCAGACACACACATGACAAGAAGGAAAGGAAGAAGGAAGAAGGAGGAGCTCACCTAGGGGTCCTTCGGCATCGCCGGAAAAAGGAAGCTCGGCGAGGCTGCGTTTGAGCTCGTCGGTGTCGATTCTTCGATCGAGAATGCCTGGGAGACATGTGGGAGGTTAAATGAGGGACCTTTATTGCGGTTGGAGGTAAAAGGAAGATGAAGGAGTGAGAAATCGATCCCTTACCTTTCGAAAATCAAAACGAAGGTGGAGCTAATGCTGCGTTCTCGGCAAACAGGGAACGTGGCTGCGGTTTCAGAAGATAGGAGGAGAACGGAGTTGACGGTGGTTGCTGGTGGTGGAGGCAACTGGTGGTGGTTCCGGCATGTCGTGGTCAGGCAGTGAGCGTTTTAGAGGGGCTGGGAAAAAATGAAAGGGAAGGGGTGGGACATGGGAGATTTCAAATGAAATTAGACAGAGGAAGGTTTTTGGATCCGGTTATTGTGTTGATTAGACTGATGAGGGGGGGTTTGTGAAATTGAAACTGAAATGTGGGGAGAATGGGTTAGGTGCTGCCTTTTTTGAAGAGATGGAGCAGGTAGGCAGGGTCTTTGACCAATTCAGAAAATGAAAGGTGTTGTTTGTTTGTCAAAATAGGAGAATCAAGGAAAAAAGGGAGAGGAGGAGAAGATAGAATTTACCCAAAGAAGGAGAAGATGAGTTGGATGTTATAATTGGATAAGAATTGGTGATAGGAGACGGAATTCGCTTTAAGAATTTCTAGTTCGATTTATTCAATTTAGGACGAGTTTTCTTGAGATAACCGAATTAAACCCATTTTAAATTCATTTTTAAATTACTTTTTCCGAAAATTAGGATATATAAATCCGAGCCTTTACAGTTGTCGCCCCAACACGCCTTGTCTCCAGATCTCGAGCCCAACCCTAGAATCCTCGCCATGGCCGTCGGCATCAGGCGCGACCTCTAGATCGAACTCCTAACCCTAGAATCCTCGCCATGGCCGTCGGCGACAGGGGCGCCCTCTAGATCGGGAGAGAGAACGGAAAGAAGGAAAAAATTGGAGAGAGAACGGGGAAGAGAAGGGCAAAAACGGAAAGAAGGAAAAAAATTAGAGAATGTTCCACGTGGATAGCCTCACTGCTCTCCAAATGACTCGGCTTTAAGATATAGCAGGATTCTTATTAGAATATTATAAGGTTGGTTTTTGAGGAAAACTCATATAAATGACTAATAAATATTTAATAAAATTTATATTAAGTAATAAATTCTTATCAGAATATTTTAAGGGTATGTTTTGAGGAAAACTCATATAAGTGAATAATAAATATTTAATAAAACCTTATATTAAGTAACAAATTCTTATTATAATATTATAAGGGTATGTTTTAAGGAAAACTCAAATAAGTAACTAATAAATGTTTAAAAATCCTTATATTAAGTAATAATTTCTTATTAAAATATTTGAAGAGTAAGTTTTGAGGAAAACTCATTTAAGTAATGAATAAATGTTTAATAAAACCTTATATTAACTAATATTGATATTTAAAAAATTCACATAAGATACCGGTACTGGACTGATTTAATGATGTTGGGTAAAATATTATAAAAACGTATAAATATCTAATTAAATTTGATAAAAACTTATCGGAAATATATATTTAATGATAAATAGATGTATTGATAGTTTTATTTGGACGGTAAGTTGGGCACCCGCAAACACATCCTGTATGTGCCACACCCGCAAACACATCCAAGATGCGCACGAGATGGCATGCCCGCGGACGAAATCCGCGTGTTGCCACACGTGTGAAGTGAAAATTTAACAAAAAAATAAAAACGTAAATAATAAATAAAATAAAATAATTTAGTTATACAAAATAAATAAAAATAATACATAATAAATAAACAAAATAAAAATAATTTGTTTATATACATAAATAAATCAAGAATTAATGAAAAAAATAGTATAATAAATAAATAATTAATACATAGATAAATATATATTTATAATATATAATAAACAAATAACTATTTAATAAATTAATAAAAATATAAATATCCACCCCTTATACTTATAATTTCAGAAGCAATGTCTTCAGAAAAAATTGAGCCACGTATCAACCCTTTAAGCAACCTAAGAAACCACTTTCTCTCTCAACCCACGTTCTTTCAACTGCTCAAATCCCCTCATCGCATATGAAATTATCCTCTCCTCGTAAGTGACAATTGTAATGATATTTCCTCCTTTCTTTGTTCCTCGATTTTCCCTAATCGGCCCTCGCCATGAAGCTATTTTGATTTGAAATCCATATTCACTCCACCAGTTCTCTCTCCCCTCCAATCCCTCCCCCAAATTGTGGTTCTTATTTGCTCAGACTCGTACGCCCATTGAGATCAGCACCATTGGTTGCTCCTGGAGTTTCAATAGGGCATTCCAACCAACAATTTGAAGGCAGCGCACACTTTATACTCTGTTCTCCGAAACTGCAAGGTAATTTTTGTCGAACGTATCTCGTGCTTCAACGAATTAAACGGTCACTCTCGAGAAATATCTAATTCCGGTAACTTAATTTTTGCTGCTATCAGAAATTTCTCCTCTCAGTTAAATTCAATTGGCGTGCTTAGAGACAATCGCAGTTACAATGGACCTTTGATATGATGTTAAACCCTAGCTTTTGGAGGGATTCTGCAAGGCTTTGGATTGTCTTCACCGCGGCGGCAGCCTTGACAGGTCCTCCTCTTGATCTCGATTCAACTGCATCTGCTAGATCGAGAATGTTTCACCCCATGACAGGTTCTCTCCTCTCCTCTCGATCTCCATTTAATTTCTATGTGATTGTCTTCAAATGCAGTTGAGGATTTTTGATTTTTAGGGCTTGAATTGGAAATTGAGGCTTTAAGTTTGCTTAGGCTTTAGTTAGCTTTTCAATTTTCGGTTCAAATTTTAACTTCACTAGAGATAGTGATCGAATTCGGATGTGAATTAGGTTTCTGCTGTCCATGTTTCGTGTAGATAAGGATTGATATAGTCAATTACGTCACGAAGAAGAGAAGCTGCATGAGATGTGCTTGTGATGGTTTTCAGAAAGACGAAGAGTTTTACTTCAATCCATAGAGGACCGATCTCAACGATACCGCAAGTTTCCGGTGCAGACATGGTAATAAATTTGTTCAAATGCCTCAATTGGCTGTCGTTGATGCGAATCTGGATTGAAACCATATAGAAAGATGAACAACAAGTCAACTAGATTAACACAATGTTCAATTTCATCCTTAGGTAACAGTTAAACATATTTCAAGAACAACAACAGCAAAAAGATTGCAGCACAAGCTTAAATTGAGATGAGAACACAATTCAACAGTAGCTAAGCTAAATAAAAACAGTCCAAACCGGTTCAATAATACATCTGTGATTATTTGCATGACATGTACAATAATACATCTTTGGTGTTCTGATGTTATTTTAGCTGACCCAGTGTGTGATTTTGTAGACAAGTCCTGGCAAACGACGTGCTTATTTATATTATATACATTTTTTGCTGGGATTTTTTTTCCAAGTGATTTTAGCGATGACAAATTCCAATTGTAGGTGATATTCTAAGTTGGCGTCTATAATCGCTCTCCAATTTGGTTTTGCAATTCGATTTTAGTTAAGGAGTGTCTCTTTTCCTGCTATTGACAATTCCAGTGTTGAATATGCAGTTTTCGTATTGCTGTTGTATTTGAATTTATTAATAACTGGAGCAAAATTGTGGTTTCCAATTTCTTTCAATGTTAGTAATACGGAGAGATGAAAGTAAGAATACTAACAAGGCAGTTTTTTTTTATTGAACGATGATGAAAATTTGGTTGGATAATTCTATGTTTTGAGGATTCTGAATGTATTTGATGATCATAATTTATGTCTCTCCGTTTGACTTCTCTCCTTTGATGACCCAAAATATGAAAGTTGAATTTGTTCACAAAACTCGCCCTTGCATCCCTCTGTTCCTAAATCAACAAATGACGTTGATTGATTATTTAGCTTTTGACAGGTAGGGTGAATTTGATACACCTGGAGTCTGGACGGTTGAGTGGTTCAAACATGGCAAATGAAAGCAATGGTGATTTTACCTTTTGCCAGGCAAGTCTCAAATTGTGCACTGTACTAGCAATAGCATGGTTGCTTTATATGAAGCAATATCAAATGAGTTTTTCTAAGGTTAAGTATTAGCCATCCAAGAAGTTTTGTCGAGAGCAAATGAATGATGTTTTTATGCCATTTTGTTCCTTGGTTATCCTCAAAGTTAAAGGCTAAGAAGTAGGTTGTTGCGGTTGTTCATTCATGGTTAATGAACTCAACCAGGCGATTAAAAAGTTCGACTGTCTTTGAGCAAGTGGGATTGAAGATTTGGTAAGACTTGATATCCCCCCATGGTCTCATAAATCTCCCCTTAACCTTCCCATTTAATCACAGCTAAAGGACCGTTCTAAGCTTGGCCTCACCCCCTTAATTTATCCTTATCAGCAACACACAAGCAAGTGCTCACATGCCAAGTCATCTATTCTTGAAGCTCCATCCGCAAACGGATTGCCAATTGTTTTAAAGGTTTTTTTACCTATTGTTCTAGGTTCCTACTTAATTAGATATTATAGCATATAGCTATCAATTGATGAAATCACATTCGCAATTCACACTCACACAGCCAATACATAAATTAGGACGGATGTTAAGAGAAGCGTGGAAGCGATTTATTATATATTCTTTGTCAAATTTGAAGTATCGATCGTCTCAAAAAAGAGTACTTCACCATGATAACCAAAGATTTTGAAGAACAACATGACAAGAAGCATGGATAATATGTTAGTAGAAAATTGACGTGTTGAATATTTTATTTAAAACGTCAAACTTGATCTGAAATATTATGAAAAAACCCGAACACGATTCGGGAAAATAACTAGTAAATATATATAATCAATACATAGATAAAAACAATAAAAAATAAATGAATAGTTAATAAAAAATAATATATTTCATAATTACTTATTATAAGAATTATATATAGATACATAAAATGAAAATAATTTGTTTCTATAAATAAATAAATGAATAATTAATAAAAAAATATATTTAATAAATATTGAATATAAAAATATATTTATATAAGGGATGGTTTGCAAACTACACAAAAAAAAGGCCAAATTAGCAAAGCATACAAAGTTTGGGGAAAATTAGCAAAGTATACAACCCTTGTGCCCCTCCTGCGTGCCCCCCCTCCCCTCCTGTGTGCCCCCTGTGCCCCCCCTCTGCGGAATCAGATTTTTTTTCCACGCATCAATGCTGACGCCGTTTACAGGGATGCTGACGCCAACTTTTTTTTTTCCCCGCGCGTCGATGCTGACGCCGACGTCGAGAATGTTGACATCATCGTTGCTGACACCGCAGACTCCGACAACGCTGATGCGGAGGACGTCGGGAATGCTGACGCCGTCTACGAGGATGTTGACTCCGACGGCGATGACGTCAGCATTGCTGACACCCTCTACGAGGATGCTGACGCCGCCGGTGATGACATCGAACATCAATATATTTGACTTAATTATTTGGATTTCACAAATCAAATAACATTAAAAATTTTATATAAAATATAAAAGGGGGAGAACAAAGAGACAAAGGAGTGTTCTACAAAAAAAAAACGAATATTTTATTTTATTTTTGGTAGTGAGAAACAAAGAATAACAGTAAACAATTAAAACAAAGAATTTTTCGACGCCGACGATGCTGACCTCTTTCCTCATCCATCTCCTATATTGCAAAAACGATGTCAGCAAATATATACCTACATAAAAATATGCATAAAAATGATGTCAGCACTAAAAAATACGCATAAAAATGATATCAGCACTAAGAAATAAACCAATTTTTAAGGACTCAAGCATACATATATACTTACATATATAATATCAAATTAAAAATGATGTCAGCACTAAAAACTACGCATAAAAACGATGTCAGCACTAAAAAATAAACCAATTTTTAAGGACTCAAGCATACATATATACCTACATATATATATAATATCCACCTAAAAACGATGTCAGCACATAAAAAATATGTATAAAAACGATGTCAGCACTAAAAAACAAATCAATTTTTAAAGACCTAGACATACATATATACCTACATATATATTATCCAACTAAAAACCATGTCAGCACATGTAAAAATACGCATAAAAACATTCAACTTAAAAAACCACATAATATATGCCCATCCAAGATACATTGCAAGCTCATTCCACGTAATATATGCCCATCCAAGAGTATCGAAGACCCAACTTAAACTAAGGGCTAAATCGATTGAAAAAACCACATCAAGGAATCAAGTAACTTGAATGTGCTGACTCGATTAACAAACCAATTTCTAAGATCTTCCTGAATGTGCTGACTCGATTAAAAAAACCACATCTTCTCCTAATCATGACAACACAAATAACTTGATATCAAGCTATCGTATAAAATGAACACACCAAGGAATCAAGTCGAAATGAGCACAAAGTAAAACACAAAATTCAAGACACACTAATCAATCTAAATTACTGTATAAGTTCTCAATTCCAACTAAAATTCCAACAAGACATTGAATATATTCAGAAGCACAAAGCAACATATATTAGATTGTTCATCTAGCAGAAAACATTGAATATACTTCACTTTGTTCATCTAGCATAAAACATTGAATATACTTCAGTTTGTTCATCTAGCAGTCGTCGTCTCTTCACCAGAATCACCAATGCAATCAAAGCATATGCTGACATAAATCTTGTCTAGCAAATTACCTTCAGAAACCTAGCAACAAATTAAGATAGCAATTAATCAAACAGGATCATCGATAGAGCAAAGACTCTGGCAGTACAAATTGAACAGCTCGGATCCAACCTTCCTTGTTCGATATAGGCTGCACTGTCAGCAATCAAGGTCGGAGCCTCCTCCTCCGCCTCAAATTCACAGCGAGAACGAACAAAAACGTCGGAGCCTCCACCTCCGCCTCGTCGCTGCACTGTCAGCAATGGAGGTCATCGACAATGTTGACAACTACGTCGTGGCCAATGTCGATGTTGCATCCGGATTGATTTTCGATGTGTAGATCCCAATCGCTTTCTTTAATATGTTGGAAGGTTGTCGGACTTGTTCTCCATGAAACCAGCAAGCGACAACCATCCATAGCCGAGCAATAACCACAGGATCTGGTGGTTCTCCGTTACTGCCTTCCTTCGCTCCCTCATCATCGTATCCAGCCGCTCTCGGACCTCCTTCCTCCATCGCAACTTCTCTGGCGACTGCGACTGGATCTGGTGGTACTTTGTCGCTCCAGCAGCAACATCTTCGGCGACTAGAAGTGTCGAAGACCTCTCAGAGGCAAGGGATTGCGATTCTCGGACCTCCTTCCTCCATCGTTGCTTCGTCGTTGTAGCAGCAACATCTCCGGCGACTGGAAGTATCGAAGACCTCTCAGACGCTGATTTCATAGATCTGAGGAGAGAAAGGAAGGCGAAAACCATGGGAATCGAGATCTGAACAGATCTGAGATTTTGGGGGTGGTTAAGATTTGAGAAACAGAGGATTAGGTTTTCCTTTTCGAAGGGGATGTATAGTTTTGCAATTTTTACCAAAACATGTATAGTTCCCTAATTTGACTAAAAAATTGCGCCTTCGGCGCAAGGCTATATATATATATATATATATATATATATAATATAATCACAAACATAGATAAATAAATTAAATTTATTCATTGATAAATTAATTATTATTAAATTATATTAATTTAAAATCTTTAGTAATATTCTTTTAATATAAAACTCAATTAAATATAATAAAACAAATAAACATATATAAATTAAAAAATCAATTAAATCATGAAATTAGGTAATAGCAAAAAATAATGAAAATTAAATTAAATTTTATTGGTTATTTATAGACCTGTCAAAACACAATCCGACCCTGTGACCCGACCCGAAAAATTTCCGACCCGAACCCGGAAATTCTGACCAGAAATGTTTTTCGACCCGAACCCGAAAAACCCGAAATTTTCCGGGTAATCTGGGTTTCGACCCGGTGACCCGATTGACCCGGTAATTTTGATCCGATTTACCCGGTTGATTTATAATTATATATAATTAAATTTTTTATATAATTAAAATTTATCACAAAATTATCAAATCTTGATTTTTTTAATTTAAAAAAGAAAAAATTGACAAACCAGAAATCGACCCGAAACCCGGTCAGACCCGGGTTCGAGTCAACCCGAAAATACCCGAAACCCGTTTTACCCGGGACCCGTTTTACCCGAAACCCGAAGTGACCCGACCCGTTTGACTGTTTAGTTATTTATGTAAATAAAAATATACATAATTAATACATAAATAAAACAGTAAAAAAATGAGTAGTTAATAAAAATATATATATATATATATATATATATATATATATATATATATATATATATATAAATAATTAATATACATAAATATATGTATAATTAATAAATTGGTAAAAAATAATAAAACATAAATAAATAAATAAATAATTAATTAATTAATTACATTGAATTTTTATAGTTTTATAATTTTTTGATTTTTTTGTAAATAAATTAATTTATTATATTTATTATTTATTGTTTTATATGTTTTTTTGTTTTTTATTCATAAATACATTTATTTTATTTAATTTTTACTATTCTTATTCTTATTCTTATTCTTGTTTGTATCTGTTTTTTAATTGTATCTGTTTTTATGTAAATAAATAAATTTATTCTATTTATTATTTATTGTTTTATATATTTTTTAACTTTATAAATTAAAAAATTTATTTTATTTTTTATGATCTTTTTCAGTTAAACATTTTGGATCTCATTAATTTGAGAAGTAAAACAGATTAAGTAACATCTTAAACATGGCAGAGAAATAAATTGTGTTATATACCCGAGTCTTTGAAATCAACATTCCTCTTAGCCTATGTCCCGACCCAGGTCGCAACTAATTCCTCAAGTTTGATGACACGATCCACCAATTCCTCTTCAATCTTCCTCTTCTCCTACTATAAAGCCTCATTGACCCGTTTTATTTTAAAATTTTCACTTCACACGTGTGGCAACACGCAGATTTCTGTTGTGAGCTGAATCTGCCATGTTTTACAGTAACTTTTATATCGATTTCTGTATACATTGCATTCATTTGGGCTTAGATAGTACAGAACCTATGTAGTTTATGTTTATTTGCCAAATTATGGAATCTACACCAGTTTCTGTTTAATTCGCAGAATTCGAGGCATTTTACAGCAATTCTACAGAAGGTCAGAAAAGCTCGGAAAACAGCTACAGAAGTCCAAGGTCAAGGCAGCAACGGAACCAGTCGAATCGAGCCGAGAACCCAGCCTACTCGATCTCGAGTAGCTCTTACTCGACCTAGACGAGCATGTCCGAGCAACCTTGGTCGACAGTGCCTGATCGAGAAAGCCAGACCACCCGACTTTCGGACCCTACTCGATCTCGACAAGCCCTAGTCGAGATCGACGAAGCCCAGCGCCACCACCCGGAGTCGACGAGGAGATAAGCTGATCGAGAAGCCGAGGACGAAGACGCCGAGCACACCTTTACTCGATCTCGACAAAGCCTTGTCGAGATCGACAAGCGCCACCATGCCAGTCCGAGTCCGTGTCGAGGAGAGCTACCCGAGAGACCTAGTCGGCAAGGCCACCCTACTCGATGTCGACAAGGGGTGGTCGAGGTCGACGAGCCTAGGAATCCAAGACCGAGCCACATCGAGCAGAGCTAGCCGGGAAGTCCAGTCGACGATCAACCCTACTCGAGGTCGACGAGTCCTTGTCGAGGTCGAGTAGACCCAGATTCCAGGAAAATGTCGAGTTGATCAGTCCTAGTCGAATTGGAGTTGCTTGGGCGTGAAGGAACTCGAGATGGCCGGGATCTATCCAATTCCATCAAATTCTATCCAAGGAGACAAGATCTATCAACATCATGAAGACTTACCTAGTTTAGAATATCTTTTCCTTGTTGATTTATTTCCTTAAAACAATTTATTTATCTTTTAAAGCTTTAGATATAATTTTAGATATAGATAGATATCTTCTTTCCTAGAATAGCTAGGGAATGAAGGCTATAAATAAAGCCCATGGGGCTGGTTTTTCATTGATTCAATTTCAGAGACAAGTAGTTACACAGAGACGGTTTAGGAGTTCAGAGGTTTTAGGGTTTTGGCATTCAACGAGAGTTGGATTGCCGGGATTGTAAAATCGTTGAATTTAGTTTAATGCAAGTTGTTTTCTTTCAATCGATGATGTCTGAGTTTGCGATGAGGCGCGAGTAGTCCACCCACTTCTAGGGTTGGGGCGAGCCCGACGATAGCCATGCATATTTGAGGTAAAGATCCGACCTTTATCATGTTTTGAACATTTTCCTACTTGTTGATGTGTTTATTGCCCATCTAATGGAGATCCATGTTAACCACTTGGATTATAAACATAAAATCGGTAGAGACAATTAGGGTTTCTTGAGAGAGTTGTCTAATTGTTGGAAAAGGCGAAAGCTTAGTCCTTTAATGCGATTCACATGATTACCTGTTTGATTCTACCTTATGCATGCTTGGTTATCGTTGTTGCAAACCCCAATCTTGGAAGTCCTTTTACATTAAGTTTAGTCGAAACCCCAAAGCATTTGTTTTTACTTTCTTTCATTTTCGTTTTAAGTTCCGGCCCTCGTCGACCTCGACCAAGCCTGGTCGACCTCGACTACTGATTCTCGACCTAGAGTCGCCGTAGCTTACCTGTGCAGATTCTCGACCAGACCAACTCGACTTCGACGAGCCGTACTCGATCTCGATTAGACCCCAGTCGAGATCGACTAGACCTGTGCCGAGCAGTGCTGCTGTGTTCGACTAGTCCGAGCTTCTGTCGACTAAAACCTTAGTCGAGCTCGAGGACTTCTGTTGTCGACTTTTGACCGTGAGAATCCACCGCTGCCTAGGATCCGCTGACACGCTTCGTCGTGGATCGATCCTGACTTCCCGCTGCTACATCAGGAGGAGGTCTTGTAATTATTTGCAAGGGACGGAATCTGGTTTGCTGTGATTTATTTATATTTTATTATTGCAAGTCTCGATTTCCTCCTAACAAAAAATTGGCGCCGTTGCCGGGGAAGCTATCATTCGCGCCTTAGGTAGTCAGTTCTCACCTTTCTCTTGAGTGAATTCGCAGGTGTATGCGTCGTTCTGGTCAAACACCTGAGTTTGACGCCTTAGACAAACCGGAACGCCTATTTCACATCCGAGCTAAACTACAAAGAGCCATGGCAGCTGCGGAGACACAGGAACAGCTGATTGCGAGGCTTACCAGGGAGCTAGCCGCAAAGGATACTGCTATCGCCACAAAAGATGCTGCTATCGCCGCTGAGAAAGCAGCAAGGGAACAAGCAGAAGCTGAGCTTGCCCAATATCCAACTACAGCAGAGGATTATATGCATCCAACTCTCGTCGTGCCTGAATCGGCGATTCTAATCCCTGAAAACTCCTTTGAAATTCGCACTCAGTTTCTTATAGAACTTAAAAACAATGCTTTTCATGGAAGATTTAATGAGTGCCCTCTTGAACATATTACCAATTTTCATGACATGTGCCATACTCTTGCTGAAGGTACAACTCTGGAATATGTCAAGATGAAAGCTTTCCGCTGGTCGCTCGCTGGACCTGCACTGAAGTGGCTGGAAGGACTGAAACCAAGATCCCTTACAACATGGGCACAAGTAGAGCAAGAGTTTCTCAACAAATTCTTCCCTCCTGCCAAGACAGCATTCCTCCGCCAAAAGATCACAGCTTTCAAACAAAAGCCTGGGGAGCCGCTAGCAAAGGCATGGGAAAGGTACAAGGAACTACTGCGATCTTGCCCTACTCATGGACAGCCACCCTACGTCATTCAGGAGATCTTCTTCAACTCTCTTGACCAAGTCACTAAGGACAGGATCAATCAGTACACTCGATATGAGTACCTGACAATGCCACCAATTGACGCATGGGGTGTGCTAGACAAACTCACAGCATATGACAACAAGTATGGGACTTCTGCAAACTATGATGAGAACGCCTGTGCTAGGCCAGCACCATCTATGCCACTCTATGAGCCTACAAAGGAGATTGACCCAGATGTCAGGGAGCAGTTCTACAGGGACCAGAATCGCAGGCTCCTCAAGCAAGTCAAATACCTATCTGTCAACCAGCCTTGCATCGAATGCGGATCACAGAGGCACACCACTACTGAGTGCCCACACACCGAGCAAGTCAGAATGGCAGAGACACATGAGGAAGCAGCCTAGGCTGGGGGTCCAAATCGCTATATGGGAGATCAAAGGTTCTATCAGCCTCAGTGGAACCAAGGTCCTCCTAGGAACCCCCCACCCTACAGAGCTCCAGGACATCCAGAGAGGGATCAAAAGAAGGATGATCTGCAGCTAATCCTTGAGGAGATGCGCCGAAATCAGGGCACCATCAACAACCAGTTCCAGAACATCACCACCAAATTTGGGGAGCTGGACATCTGGAAGAAGGGAATTGAGACTCAGATGGGACAAATCGCTGCACAGATCCCACGACCATCCGGACAACTTCCTGGGCAAACAGAACCAAATCCTAAAGGGAAAACCGGACACGTCGCAGCCATCAAACTCAGGAGTGGGCATCAATTACACGAGCCAGAGGTCGGAAAACAGCAAAGCCAAGCACAACAATAACTCGATCTCGAGAAGCCTGTACTCGATGTCGACAAGCCCGTGGTCGAGGTCGAGGAGCAGCAAGCCGAGGGCGACGACTCTGCAGCATCTCCGACAGCTGATCTGGCTCCGAAGCAGAAAAAGCCACTTCCTTTCCCTTCTAAACCTCTTAAAGACCCCACTGCGGGCAGATTCAATAGATTTGTTAATATGTTGCAAGAGCTAAACTTTTCTATTCCTTTTACAGAAGCCCTGCAAGAGATGCCTGGATATGTCAAATTTCTGAAGGAAATCCTGAGCAAGAAGCGATCCATCTCGGAGATCGCAGGCGAATGCAAAGTACTCCACTTCCCTGAAAAGAGGCCTGACCCTGGTAAGTTTTCTGTTACTGTGGGTTTTGGACAATATAAATATGATTCTCTATGCGATTTAGGAGCAAGTGTGAGCATCATGCCTTTATCAATCTGGCGGAAGGTCAAGATAGGATGCATAGAGCCTGTGGATGCCAAATTATACATGGCGAATAATACAGTGGTCATCCCTACAGGTATAGTTGAAAATGTCCCCGTCCAGGTTGGTAAATTCTTTGTTCCAGCTGATTTCCTTATCATTGACTGTGCTGAAGATCCTACTAGCCCTATTATTCTTGGTAGACCATTCTTAGCTACTGCAGATGCCCGAATTAGTGTCAAGAATAGGTCACTCACCTTCACCATAGGCGATGAGGTTTTGGATTTCTCTTTTGGCCCTGCAAAAGAGGAAGTTTCATGGCTGGAGGTGAAAAGCATCAGCATCGACAAGACCAAGCAAACAGCGGAGGAAGGAGCCAAAACCGTACTCGAGGTCGACAAGCTCTCCTCGACCTCGACAAGCACCCTCCTCGAGCTCGACAAGCCTTTGTCGATCTCGACCACCATCACTGAGCCAGAAACTCACCAGGAGCCTATGTATGGGGTCCCTGCACTCGATCTCGACCAGCAGTACTCGACATCGAGTAGACCCCAGTCGAGATCGACTAGACCTGTGCCGAGCAGTGCTGCTGTGTTCGACTGTCCGAGCTTCTGTCGACTAACCCTTAGTCGAGCTCGAGGACCCTGTTGTCGACTTCTGTCCGTGAGGTTTCTCCGCTACCTAGGATCCGCTGACATGCTTCCTCGTGGATCGATCCTGACTTCCCGCTGCTACATCAGGAGGAGGTCTTGTAATTATTTGCAAGGGACGGAATCTGGTTTGCTGTGATTTATTTATATTTTATTTGCATACTCGATTTCCTCCTACTAACAAATTTGGGTCCGAACAGGTAAGTGCAGGTATGAATTCTACTCCCCCTCAGTCCATAAGTAAAATTTTCAATGATTTAAAGGGAGCTAAGACACCATGGCGGGAGAATTTACAGAAATTAAAGGCTACAAAGAAGAAGAAGAAAGGGAAAGGAGATAATGCAAGCAACCACCTGTCAGCTGAGCTTGCATACTACCATCAGGACCTAGATGATCCAGGAGAAGGGCCAAACATGAGCGGGCCCCACAATAATGGTCCTCCTTGAGCACAAATGGAGAAGTCGGCCTAGCGACTCTAAAATCTAGAGCATGTATATAGACTTTATGAACTTTTGGGACTTTTTGGTTTTTGGTTTTTATTTTTTGTTTTTGTTTTTTAGGTTTTATGTCTTTTTAAGAACTTCATATGGATAGTCTTGTTTTTTGGTGAGGAATCTAACACTTGTAGGTCGGCAAGCATATAAGGATCGCAAAAGGTGGAAAGAAGAAGTCCCTGAAAAACAGTCAGAATCGACTAAGGCCAAGTCGACGACGACAAGGAGGAGCAGCCCAGACGAAGCTACTCGGGATCGAGTAGACGTACTCGACCTCGACAAGCCAACGAACACTCCTCGACTTCATAATCCACTAGACGCAGACGAGCCTCCTCGAGATCGAGTACAACGTACTCGAGATCGACAAGCAACCTACTCGACATGCCCAGTTTCACCTTCCTCGATGCATTATCCTGTGAGTTCCTTCCTTTACTCTTGTTTTTATTTGATTTTATACAGTGGGGACACTGTAAATTTTAAGTATGGGGTGGGGGAAGGGCTTACTTTGTGCATATTTGATTTATTTGATCATATTTGACATATATGTGCATTATTGCTTTGAATTGCTACATGGCTATTTTGGAATGCATTATTGATTTATGTGCTTATATGCATGTTTTCCAAAAATTTGAGAAAAATGACCAAAATGACCCCCATTGAAATTTTTGAAATAATGTCATGGAAGCTTATATTTAACTCGACGATACAAAATTAGATTCATCAGAGATATAGCATGAAATTGCCTAGTAAAGGGAAGTCACAATGAAGTGCATATATTTGATGAAAACCATGAAAGGAGGTAAAATTTGAAATTGCTTTTGACATATTGCATGATAAGATGATGGAGGACTTTATATTTCCATATAATGCTCATATTTTGAAATCCTAGCCTTACCTATGCTTATATGCATCACAAAAGCCATAATATACCTTATTTCAAAAATTGCTCCACATGTTCTAAAATATTTGCCATTCTTTACCCTATCCGGGGATTATGTTAAGAATGATGTTACATTATGGAGATGTTATATGGTGTTTGTGTGATTATTATCATTATTGGAGTTTGGCGGAATTGTTTGAAATATATGGAAAATTTAATGAGTGAAAGAAAATCCGATCAAAGATCGACCCTGCTCGCTGAGATAATAGTTTGGCGAGATGGGACACCAGGTGAGGAGTCCGACGCACTAAGTATCCGGGGCCATTCATGACACCCATGTTTGCGACTCGCGAGAAGGCAGTGCTGAGGTTAGAGAGGTAAAAGCATTATTATTGAGAAAAAGCATTATGAAAGGTGATGAATCTCAAAGAGAAGGAATGTGGAAATTCAGATTGGAAAGTACTCCATTTCCCCGGATAAAAAAGCACCACATTGCCAAAAATTGCCCACCTTTAGCCTTTTACCAATCTACTCCTTATTTGAGCTTAAATTAAAGTCCTCTTGATTATTGTTGCTTTGTCACATAAAAATTATTTGTGCATAAACCTCCTTTTATGAGTAGATGTTGCTCTTATATATTTGCACGTGCATGGATCTGTGACACAGGATGGCAATTGACTGCAGGGACATATAAAGAATGAATCTAAGATGTTGAGAGTTTAAATTCTTCCCCTGAAAGACAATTAAAAGTATTGCTTGAGGACAAGCAAGTTTAAGTATGGGGTGTTTGTTGTGAGCTGAATCTGCCATGTTTTACAGTAACTTTTATATCGATTTCTGTATACATTGCATTCATTTGGGCTTAGATAGTACAGAACCTATGTATTTTATGTTTATTTGCCAAATTATGGAATCTACACCAGTTTCTGTTTAATTCGCAGAATTCGAGGCATTTTACAGCAATTCTACAGAAGGTCAGAAAAGCTCGGAAAACAGCTACAGAAGTCCAAGGTCAAGGCAGCAACGGAACCAGTCGAATCGAGCCGAGAACCCAGCCTACTCGATCTCGAGTAGCTCTTACTCGACCTAGACGAGCATGTCCGAGCAACCTTGGTCGACAGTGCCTGATCGAGAAAGCCAGACCACCCGACTTCCGGACCCTACTCGATCTCGACAAGCCCTAGTCGAGATCGACGAAGCCCAGCGCCACCACCCGGAGTCGACGAGGAGATAAGCTGATCGAGAAGCCGAGGACGAAGACGCCGAGCACACCTTTACTCGATCTCGACAAAGCCTTGTCGAGATCGACAAGCGCCACCATGCCAGTCCGAGTCCGTGTCGAGGAGAGCTACCCGAGAGACCTAGTGGGCAAGGCCACCCTACTCGATGTCGACAAGGGGTGGTCGAGGTCGACGAGCCCAGGAATCCAAGACCGAGCCACATCGAGCAGAGCTAGCCGGGAAGTCCAGTCGACGATCAACCCTACTCGAGGTCGACGAGTCCTTGTCGAGGTCGAGTAGACCCAGATTCCAGGAACATGTCGAGTTGATCAGTCCTAGTCGAATTGGAGTTGCTTGGGCGTGAAGGAACTCGAGATGGCCGGGATCTATCCAATTCCATCAAATTCTATCCAAGGAGACAAGATCTATCAACATCATGAAGACTTACCTAGTTTAGAATATCTTTTCCTTGTTGATTTATTTCCTTAAAACAATTTATTTATCTTTTAAAGCTTTAGATATAATTTTAGATATAGATAGATATCTTCTTTCCTAGAATAGCTAGGGAATGAAGGCTATAAATAAAGCCCATGGGGCTGGTTTTTCATTGATTCAATTTCAGAGACAAGTAGTTACACAGAGACGGTTTAGGAGTTCAGAGGTTTTAGGGTTTTGGCATTCAACGAGAGTTGGATTGCCGGGATTGTAAAATCGTTGAATTTAGTTTAATGCAAGTTGTTTTCTTTCAATCGATGATGTCTGAGTTTGCGATGAGGCGCGAGTAGTCCACCCACTTCTAGGGTTGGGGCGAGCCCGACGATAGCCATGCATATTTGAGGTAAAGATCCGACCTTTATCATGTTTTGAACATTTTCCTACTTGTTGATGTGTTTATTGCCCATCTAATGGAGATCCATGTTAACCACTTGGATTATAAACATAAAATCGGTAGAGACAATTAGGGTTTCTTGAGAGAGTTGTCTAATTGTTGGAAAAGGCGAAAGCTTAGTCCTTTAATGCGATTCACATGATTACCTGTTTGATTCTACCTTATGCATGCTTGGTTATCGTTGTTGCAAACCCCAATCTTGGAAGTCCTTTTACATTAAGTTTAGTCGAAACCCCAAAGCATTTGTTTTTACTTTCTTTCGTTTTTGTTTTAAGTTCCTGCCCTCGTCGACCTCGACCAAGCCTGGTCGACCTCGACTACTGATTCTCGACCTAGATTCGTCGTAGCTTACCTGTGCAGATTCTCGACCAGACCAACTCGACTTCGACGAGCCGTACTCGATCTCGAGTAGACCCCAGTCGAGATCGACTAGACCTGTGCCGAGCAGTGCTGCTGTGTTCGACTAGTCCGAGCTTCTGTCGACTAAAACCTTAGTCGATCTCGAGGACTTCTGTTGTCGACTTCTGACCGTGAGAATCCACCGCTGCCTAGGATCCGCTGACACGCTTCGTCGTGGATCGATCCTGACTTCCCGCTGCTACATCAGGAGGAGGTCTTGTAATTATTTGCAAGGGACGGAATCTGTTTTGCTGTGATTTATTTATATTTTATTATTGCAAGTCTCGATTTCCTCCTAACAACAATTTCGTCTGCGGACATGCCACCCCGTGCGCATCCTGGATGTGTTTACGGGTGTGGCACATCCAGGATGCGTTTGCAGGTGCCCCCATTGACCCGTTTTATTTTGTAGATTTAAATTGTGAAATAAAAAAAAACGCAATTTAGGCCCACTGTGAAATTTTTTAGCGCCCAAATTGATTTTTGAGCGGTAAAATTTTTGGGCTTTGAAATTGAAAAAGCAGTATAACCCTAATTTATCTTGAGCACCGCCTCTTTACATGCGTTGTCTTCCTCGCCTCTTCATTCCAGATCTCTAATCTCTTTCGCCCCAGAGATTTCAGATCTCTCGTCTCTCAGCCGCTCTTGTCCTCCTCTTCGCCCTGCCTCTTGTCTTCCTCCCACAGAGAACAACCGCTCTCGTCTCCTGTCTTCCTCCTGTCTTCGCCCGACCTCCTGTCTTCGTCCAGCCTCCGATAGACGTCACAGACCACCCCGCCGATGTTGAAACGCAACCGCTAGGAGGGAGCACCACCCTTAACAGAAGAAGAAAATGGAGGAGAGTGCCGCCTTCAACAGCCTTCTCCGGGAGAGCGCCGCCTTCAACAACCTTCAACCGCTGGGAGGGAGCACCACCTGAGAAGACCGCCGCTGACGGTGCTCGCTCTCTGAAAATGGCGCCGCCTTCAACAGCCGCTGGGAGGGAGCGCCGCCTTCAACAGATCCTTAAGAAGGAAGCGACGCCTTCATTTGTTGGAGCATAGGTACTTCATCTGTCCTTCTCCGGGAGTATTCCGCTGGCCGTGGTGACCTGTGAAGCCAAGGTACTCCCTCACCAAGTACTAGGTCCTTATTCGCTTCGCATCTATTTTTTTTTCTCTGCCCAGCTTTACTTCAAAATTTGGGAATTTCGGATCCCTTCATCTTCCATCGATTTCGTTTTCGAAGCCTCCTCTACCTGTGTGCACGATGGATCCTTTGCCGTCGGACCTGTCTTGCTCTTCTCCGGGCTTGATGTCTTGCGATTTCGAACTCAACCCCTAGTTCCGACTCTTTGTTCTCCCTTTTCTTCACCAGATCTAGATAGAACTAAAAAAGAAGCGCCTTCTTTGTTGCTTTGGCTATATTTCTGGGCTCAGATCCGCCGCCCTCCGGGGCCTGATTGTCGGAACCACCACCATCCCGAGAACCCCCACCACCTTACCTTTCTGCTCCACCGAGTTATAGCTTGACCTTTGGAGGTGTCGGATCTAGTTGATCAGATTCGGGTGGTGGCCCATGGCTTCGTCCCCGCTCCATCTCTCTTTTTCTCCTACGCCTCCTTCCGCTTTCACCAACTTCGGCCACCTCCTTCCCCTCGGCGTCCGGTGACTAGGGTTTCAATCCCCTGGTTTCCTGTCGCTCGACTCCGCCTAGATCCAAGTCATCCATCTCCTTTATGGCGCGTCTCCGGGCCGCTCCATCTCTGCTCCAAACCCATCCCTTTCCCTACGTTTTGGCTCGGCCGGAGCCCCCTTCCGCCTTCGGCGTTTGGCGTGTTTGGTTGAACCTCCTCTGCCTCTTTCCAGTCCTTGGCGTGCAAGTCTTTCTTTTTCCCTTGCACGCCACGTTTTGGAAAAAAAAAAACAAACAAAAAAATGAGCTCCATCTGTTGGGCCAAGCCCGTCTCTCTCGCGTTCGGGCCCAATACTACTTCTAAACCGCATCTAAAATCGATTTTCCCATTTTTATAATTATTTTCCCATCTAAAATCGAAGACATTAGGAGAAAGGTGGGAGTTACGAGTATAGTAGACAAGCTGCGGGAGTGTAGATTGCGTTGGTTTGGACATGTGCGCAGGAGACCGGCTGAGGCTCCGGTTCGTAGGTGTGAGAGCTTGGATCTTGGAGATATCAAAAGGGGGAGAGGTAGACCGAAGAAGAGTTGGAAGGAGGTCATTCAGCACGATCTCAATCTTCTGAATCTGTTGGGAGCTATGACTGCGGACAGGGACCACTGGAGGCGGTGCATTCGGGTCGTGGATGTATAGAGTTTTGGGTCCTGATGTTTTGCTCTATTGTCCTTGCTATTTTCCTGTCTTCTTCTTGCTTCGTTTCTGATATAGTTTTCCCCATATGAGTAATGCTTTCTTGTTGTTCTGGTATCCTATTGTTCTGGGTCTATCGGAAACACTCTCTCGACTTGCTCGGGGAAGGAGTGCGTACATCCTGACCCCCAGACCCTGCTTTTGCATGATATACTGGGTTGTTGTTGTTGTATTTGTTACTTTATAATTTTGTTTAAATTTGAATCTTTAACCGAAATGTTCTGAGTTTTTTAAACCAAAATAAAATTAGATTTTATATATAATCATACTTTCTTGCCTACTTATATCATCTCTTCTGACTCGCTCGCTTGTACCTTTTTTACCCGTTTTCTTTGATCTTGAGTTTTTGTCCAGTTTAGTGGATTCGTTTTCTTGGGTTTGGCTCCGTATAGATTCCGGATGAAGTTGCAGTCTCGGGCACCCTGTTGTTCGAGTTGACCGCGGAAGTGTTCGTGATTCTCGAAGATCTCTTATCCAGGTGGGGGGAACGTCGTTGATCCACATTTCCCCAGGAGACGTCCTTTCCGCTATTAGGTTTCTACCTCTGTCTCCCCGACTTCGAGATGTCGTGTTTGTCCTTCGGCTCTCCCATGTTCTCGACATTCGCAGCCTTCACCCGGTGTCCTACGTCTGCCTTTCCGCTGGCCTTCTTCGCTATGATCTTTGTATTCGGGTTGTTTTGTTGTTTTATGATTTTTGGTTGTATCATGACGGTTAGCCCGTCTGCCGTTTTTCGGCCTCTCATTATCCCAGACTTCCGTTGATGTATGGGACTTCGAATTATTTCCGGTTCAAAAAAAAATAACAATCTCCCAATCTGTGTTTTTTCAAGATAAAATAATTATAAATCTCAACCATTAGATTTGATTTGGACAAGTTGAGAAGATGGGGAGGTCTGAGAATTGCCATGTTTCATAATCTACTAAATGCATGATTACCCTCTCAACAGTGCTAAACATCTCATGTACAAAAAAAACACAACAGTTTCCAGACAACAATAAACCACGCTGGTGAAGCACATAGCTGAGCTAAACATCTCATGTAAGAAGCATGAGATCAGAGGCATTGTGCTGGTTCTCCGGCTGGCCGGAGTACCCTTCAGGCGTCGAAATACTCCTCTGGAACGTAAAACTTTAACCCAACAGCCTGTGCGGTATAGGATTGCGTGATCAGTTCCACATGGCAAGACGTGGAAAGGAGTTTGGTTGCACAGTAGTCAAACAAGCAGACTAGCAAAGTGATGAATCGGCTAGGAAGAGTGAAAAATATAAACTGGAATGACTAGATATAGAATTGCTGAAACCCAATTGATTCGTAATTCAACCTAACCCAAAAAGTTTGGGATTATTGAGCATCTAATCAATGTTGCTAGGCTCAACATCGCTCAACCTTTTTCCGTATCACACGATATCTACATATCTATGTAGCTAAGCTCACCGGTAAATTTCAAGTAAGATTTATGGCATGATATGTCCTATGTCAATGAATATCGATGGGGAAAAAAACGTGAATGAAATTCAGGTAAAATGAAAACAAGCAACATCCTTATGGCAAAGGAAGTACCTCTGCAAATTTTATATCCGCGTCACTGTGATCTGCTGGCCTTCCAGCTGCATCACTGACGTAAAAGGACCTAATCAACCAATGTCCAACAATTAAATATTCTCGTTATGGGGGTAGCCGAAGAAAGAACAATTTAAAGTGAGAACAAACGAAATTCGAACTCAAAATTTGAGCATACAATGGGATCTTTGTGTTTGTGAGTTTTTGGAGGAGTATAGAGGGGACATTTTGGATATATGTTTCCCGTCTTACACAGAACCTTTGGTTTGGTTCTGTAATTTTGTATCTTGGTTAACCACCATATCTATATATTTACCTTTTCACGGATAAATAAATGAAAGAGCTCAAAACCAAAAACTTCTTGAAGGTGAGTATAGAAAGAATTAACTGGTCCATGTCAATTGAGATGCCTGAATTGAAGTGCTTTTCCATAATATGCCACATTCCAGGTTTTGGCTTCCGATAAGAATCTGCTTCTGCACCCTTTTTGTCAAATCCACAAGCTATAAAAACCTGAAAAGGCAACAATCGATGACCTATAGCCACTTGTCTGGAACGAAGATCGCCTCGGCGACTACCAAATGAAATCTATTTTCATTGTTTGAATTAATATAATTCAACAATCAACATCATCTACCTGGATTGGAACCTTTACGAGCTTGATAAAGTTGTTCAGTCGTCCAATCTTTGAATCGACAGCCACTTGTCTCTTGTTCTTCCAACGTTCAATATTAGATTCATTTGTAAAGATGATCTACACAGAGATCAGCTCTAAGCGGGAGAAAATTGTTAACTTAGTTGCAAAACATATTTGGAAATGAAGCGGAGGAGAAAACTACCAGTTTATATCCATCATGATATAATTTCTCCAGCTTGTGAGGTATAGAAGGATACATGAGGGACCATGCATCAGGACCTATCTTGGAGGGGAAAAACAATACAAATCAGCAGCAACAAAGGTTAGCCCTGCTTCCAAGTTCCACCTCCTTCGAAGTTACAATGAGTGAAGAACTTGGGGTATTGATAACACTTTTCTGCCTGACAGCTGTATGGAAAACTTATCTAGAAAAGTGAGCTAAAAAAGGGTAAACATTCTGACAAGAAGACATCCAGACCCTGAATCTTGATCAGTTAAACAGATATCTTCCAAGCTACTATGCTTTGGGAGTATGAAGTTCTTTTAATCAAATCACAAAAGTGAAAACCTTGCAGCATTTGTAGACTTGTTGTAATTAATAGAACATATTTACAAGTATTATGGTTGGAAATTGGTGTTGTCATTGAAATCAGATGTGCCTATATATGTTTAGATTGTTGATACAAAAAAAAAGGAGAGCTTATACTGACACATACCTATTCACTGATGTTTTGGCAAGGCAACCATCAAAATCAAAGGCAGCAATTTTGCTTGAATCTTCAAGACCATCCTCCTACAGCAAACGAACTTCATAAAGGAGAACTAATGGAAGCATGAATTTAAACAATAATATCAAGTAGAAGCAAGCCAACTGACAAACTAACTCACGAAAACCACCACAGAATTCACATCAGTACAGTAAATCTATGTAAGGCGAAATGAACTTTACAATACTGCATCAAAGAGCCATAAGGAGAAGGAACCACAAGGAGGTCCGTAAGCATATTCTTCTTCAACTGGTAAAAAAATATTTACCATGACTAAATCCTATTCAAAATTTCAACCGCATTAAACTTATTGTGATACGGGGTTAGCCGTGAGATGGCCCGATCTTCGACAAACAAGCAAGAAACTAAAGAACGGAAGCAAGAACAACAAAAACGCAGCAAGACTCAAAGAAACTCGATCAAGATGATCAAGATTCGACCAAGACTCAAACAAGATCACCGAGAACAGATTGTTACTCGATGTCGACAAAAGGAAAATAACAAAGACTCGATAAAGATAGTAAAGACTCGAAATTTAAGAACAAGAATTGAAAGACACGACCGATAAGGACTGAGTCGATCTATATAGAACAAGATGTTCCTTTACTTGTTTACTTTTCGGTACGCTTTTGTATGAGCGAAAACTCTATAAAATATTTTTTTTAATTCATTTTTTTTATAATTTGATACTTATTACTAATAAGTACGGAGTATCAAATTATATAAAAAAATTAATTAAAAAATAATATTTTATAGAGTTTTTCTTTCATCAAAGAGCGTGTCGAAAAGTAAAAGGACATGTATTATGGAACGGAGGGAGTAAGAAGTTACTATCTGCTTTACCGTATCATTAACCGACTAATCACCACAATTAATTGCCACAACAATCTCATTATAACAGTCACAAATCAACCAGATCTTGCGAATCTTGGAAAGGAGATGATTGAAATTCAGCATTTTAGAAAAAGTAGGTGGAAAGACGAACCTGATCAGCGGTGGAAGACCTCGTCGTGAGAGCTCTGCATTCGTAGACACCAAATAATACCAGACTTAGAGGCTTAGGTGGCTATAAGTGCAGGTTTGTAGACAAATAAACAACCACTTTGACCAAAATCATTATTCCATTTTATTAGATACAAATTGCTTGATCATCCCCATATCAAATGTTGTCAAATATTAAAAGAGCTCAATATGTGCAAGTAATTAGAGATCCAATGAGCTTAGAAAAGCTGCCATATTGCTACTATAACTAAAAAAAATGGAATGACTCACCCAATTACAGAATGAGAAGAGTCTGTCTTGATCAACTTTTGAAGGGGAGCCCTCATATCAAATCACACAAAGGTCAAGCTTTCCCTTTGAGAAGTTAAATTTTTTCCTCCACTATTAAAACTAAACAAATTCAAGATTTGGCCTGTCTTCAATACCTACATTTAGGATAATAAGGAAATTATTGAAACACAAGAACAAACTGTAAGTACACACTGGGAATGTAGAGTAGAGAGTGAAAATAAGAATTGAGAAAAATCAATGAGCAAATATATAGAGCAGTTAAGGGAAGTTTTGTTTTTTTAGTGAAGGTATTCGTGATTGAGTTTTTTTTAATAACTGAATAAACATGGTTGGAAATAAGTAACTACCTACTAATATTAAATTAAATGGATTAAAAAAACAGAAGCAAATAATATGGTTAAAAAAAATTCTCAACTAATTTTTAGGTACAAAATCAAGCGGTTCCAATATTTTAATTTAAAATTAATTTGAATTAATTTGAAATGATGTTGAAATTTTAAAAAACAATATCAAACAGGAATAATCCACAAAATATGAATTAATTTCGATCAAGGTATTCCAATTCTAAATTATAAGAATGAACTTTGCAAATATTTCATTTCTTCTATTTTTCCCCATATCACGTTAAACATATGAGAGTTGGTTTAATTTTTATTTCACACCTGTTCTAAACTTGATTTATGTCCAACTTGATTTATCAAGAGCTCAATTTCATAGTCAAGGGTTTAAAGATCTGCTCTAAACTTGATTTATGTCCAACTTTTATATCAAATAAGCACAAAATCAGAGGAAATTATTGAAAATTAAGAATAAAATCAAACGGAAGCAAACGGCTAAAACAATTAAAGAGGGAACTGAAGGGAAAACCTTTCGACGGAGACAGAGGAGGGGGACGCCGGCGGTGTCGAGGATGATGCACCGGTCATGGATGCTCAAGACGGATCCTTTGACAGTAAACATAACATTCCCTCGTACTCATGGCCATCCTCAGGAAGGTTGAAGTACAAGTGTCTTTCATAGGTCATGCAGACATCGACTTTAACGGCCTGGGATTATGATTCTCGAGTTACGTTTCAAGGGATAAAACCCCTCGTTAGGATCTTGCGCTCCAAGTACAAGTTGAAGGTTTGAAACCGAAGATTTGTAGTTTAAAGCGGGATTTCGCACCCCAAATCCTGAAGGTCCGTTGGAGACCCCGGGGTAAACCCATGTACCTGTCCTAAGTCTACAATGCGGAAAACCTTTTATCATGCAAAGGACATAAGTTCTGTAAACGATACAACCAGTGCCGCGGCAAGGCCGGGTCAAACAGAGTATAAGTAAGAAGAAATCCCAAAAAGTGTAAATCTGGTGAGTTCGGAGTTTTAAGCACTCGCTCTCCGCCATACGAATGGACCCCGCCATAACAACACGAATTCAAACAATGTAACGGATACCTGAATCTAAAAAAAAGAGGGGGAACTGGGTCAATCATCAGGCCACTCACGCGCGTGTGTAAACACACTCTGGGAGGCATATAATAAGCATCCTATCCCTAAGATGAAATGTGTAATGCAAGGCGGAAATTAAATCACACACACACACATATATATATATATATATATATATATATATATATATATATATATATATATATATATATATATATATATATATATACTGACAGTTTAATATAGTGCAGGAAGCGATAAATGGATCCACACCGAATGCCAAGTGGCATGTCCCTCTCCTACCTCCACTCCCTTCTGATAGGGCGGAGACTGGCCAGCTCGTGAATGCATTCCATAATAATCGGGCGGCACGCATGCCCAACCCGCCCCATAAGAAATAATAAAGCCCGCAGGCAGCTTTCGCAATCATGCTCATAATATAAGTAAATGAAGTTCAATGACTCGATTGACTCAGGACGGGACCCGATGGGACTGGGTCGTCCTATGACCCTAGCAAAGACTCTAGTTACTTCACAGATAACGGTCGTTCTCTTGCAAGGACATATAACAATCATATGATTTTCATTTTAGCTCCTAAGCGTGATTCTAAGTCGTATGGTGCATGGACACTAGCCTACTATATAACACCCAGTGCATAGAGTGACCATCATGAGTAAGTTCAAAGAACTTACCTGGAGAAGCGGATAATCCAATTAATATAGCAATCAAGCAAATCCAAGCGGATTAGAGCTCACCTAGAAGATAAGTAACATAATAAGTCTAAGTCTAACTTACACAAATCATATCAAATAACACACACACAAGATTCAGATAAAACATATATAAGTTAACCATCTCATCATCAACAACATTAATGTCTCAATGCAATTTCTCATCTCGTTTCATCATCTCATATCGTTTTCATCTTAACTTGCCAACTCATTAGCTTAGACAATCTCCATATCATACTTAGTCTAATTCACATATTACCATTTCATACTCTCACTTAGTATATGAATATATATCATCCTCATTATCGGTAACCAATATTTAATCTCTTATAATAAATCACCACAATTCATGCTATTAGTCATAAATATCATGTCGTTAGTCAAACAATCATATTATCATGCTAGTTGGTCATCGAATAAGTCTTACTCACATGTTAGTTTCAAAACCGTTTCAAATCCGAATTAAATAGTTAAGTATTCCGACCCTTAAAAATACTCGCTAAAATCCGTTTTCAATTATTCATTAAATTACTTTCCGATCTTTGAAATTCGTTTCCAAATTCCTTCTAAATCTTCAAGCCCAAATAATATATTTTAAACCCCCAATTAATATTATATGATATTTTAAATACCCTTTATTAAACACTTTTCATAAATTATATTCCAATCCTTTAAAACTTCAATTATTTTTATTTAATAAAACTTACCATTTATAAAATCTCCAAAATGCTATTTTCTCTTTTAAATCCACAAATAAGATTATATAATAATTTAAATACCGCTAATTAGTTAAATTAATAAACGGATAACCCAAACCGAACCAAACCATCTAAATAATCCCACCGGTTCTAATCAAACAAATGAATTAATATAAAGTCAAAGGTGGGACCCATAATTCATCTTCTTCATTAGAAAAATGAAGCTCCCCGCTCCCGCCTTGGTCGAGGCCCCAACTCCACCGACGCCTCCTTCCCGCTTGCTCGCCCGTCAGAGCCCGAAGGTCCATCCTCGGCTTCTAGCTCGTCTAGCCCCGCCTCGGCCTCCTGCTCACCCGAACTCGCCCAACTCGCACCCGCTCGACGCTAGCACTCGCTCGACGCTCGCTCGCGCTCTCGTCCTCACCCAGCTCGTTGCTCACAGCCTCGCTCGCCCTCAAACTCGCCCACTCTCTTCTCTTCGACACTCAAATCCCGACTACCAAGGACACGCACACATGGAATGAAGCTAAAGGAAAGAAATGAACGAGGCTCACCGAGGTGTTCGCGGACGTCGAGCTTCGATCGGAGTTCTGCGCTTCGTCGGTGGCTCGCGATGGCTCGTCGGACCTGCGTCGGACATGGGTGAGTGTGATGGTGAAGTTCGAGGACAATTCCGATCGAAAACGGAGGAGAACGACTTACCGGAAGCTAATCGTGCTCGAACGGAGGGAGTGAAGCTACGGTGGCTCGATGGAGGAAGACGTGTGGTGACGGCGTTTGGTGGCCTGAACCATGGCTCGGACAGCAGGGGATGGAGATGGTGTCAAGGAGTGCCAAGTGCCAAGGGATGAGGTGGTGTCGTGGTTGCTCAGGTGGTTGCGATCCAAAAGAAAAAAAAAGGCTCGTTGTGGGTTTGTGCCTGGGAAAGGGAAGTGGAGAGTGAGGGCTAATGGGGAACGTGGTTGTTGAAATGAAAACAGAAGAGTAGGTCTGAGCTGATGTTGAAAGAAGGCAGGAGGTATGGTGAGGGAATGGGGCTGTTGCAGGGTAAGGTAGGAGGGAGTGGGTGAGTATGGGGGTGGAGTGTAAATTTGGTTAAATCAATACCCGAAATTAAATTCCGAATACGTGAATTTCGAATCCCGTAAAATTTGTTCCCGAATGTTAGTTTCCCCGCCTCTCGCTTTCTCGATCAACTAGATTTTTAAAATCGAAAATGATATCGCCATCCGATAATTATTTTGAATTTCTGAGGTAAAAGGACGAAAATTGTTCGTTAAATTTATATTCCGATCGGAATCAGCTAAACGAGTTTTAAAACCGATTTAATTTCATTTGTAATTCTCTTTTTCCGAAAAATTAGGATTTGAAAATCCGAGCCTTTACATCGACGCCTACGCTTATTTTAGTAGCCTGATAGCAATTCAATTATAGTTAATACTAAAAGAATCTTCAAATTCTACAATGTGAAGGTACAAACCAATGAATAATTCAGCCCTAAAATTCCAATTCTAACAATTGAGGAAGTGGAGAGTAAAGGGAATTAAGTTACCAATTTCTTTAGCATCAACTCTTGTTGCATTATAGAAGGATAACAGACATAAAAAATCACACTAATCATATATTTCGGATGATGTATATCCGTATTAATCTATGTGTTTTATATGGTGTATCATTCCTAGCGCGGTACCCGTCCGACACATACAAGATGATACAAGGCCAAGAAAAAAGAAAGCCGTCAGTGCTTCATATCTGGATGCTTCCTGGTTTTCTTTTTGGTTTCTTGAACTGAGTGAAATGTTCGAAGAACCAAAACTTGGCAATCAAACTTGTTATAGGTCTTTTTTCCCAGAACATTACTTGTTTTGCTACTCTTGAAAACGCAAACAGCCCTTGAAAAATGGCAACTTCTGTTATGTGACTGCATTTACGCATATGTGGCTAGCAACTCTTGAGCTTAATTCACACTGATCCTATAGTCTTTCTGTATTGATCGGAATGAATAATGTGTATTGATAAATGTTCTGATCTAGAGCTTATAACGAATATGAAGCTTTGCATTACCGGCAAAGAAACACAGAAATCATTAAAATGAACTTAAGAAATGAGGAGGAAAAAGAGCCAAAAGCAAACGGATGCTAAAAAAAATGGTATCCTCTTTCTCTTACTGATCTTATTATAGTTATCATGCCAAAGTAGTTATTCACAATATTTCTCAAACCTTAATTGACTCTCCTGATTTCCTATACCAAGTGTTAGATGCAGTAATGTGTACCAGCTAATCCCAACCCTTTCCAATTTACAAAGCTGTAAAAAAGAAATCCGAAGGGCAATTTGAAGAAGGCTAACCTGCAAATGCAACAGCTTCTATAAAACCACCTGATGAAATCCATCCTGCCCAGTGTTCAGGGACGTTGAGTTATGATTTGGAGCACTCGTCATTGGTGATTTCTTTGGTCCACCTTCCAGACCACTATAGTCCAGGTTTTGCAACGGCGAGGTACTTGCCGCACTACCCAGCTTGGTAAATTTCTTACCCATCTCAGCATCAAAAGCATCCTTGAAACGCATGGATCCTTCTGCATAAGCTCGAGTTTGCTAACATCTGGATACTTTGCTAAGCTCGAGTTTTTCAACCCTGGGACATCATTGAATGCATCATCATCATATTCAGGCTTATCAAACACACGCGATCGACGGGACGCCGAATTCAATGTAAACCAAAGTGTAGGGTTCTTGTTTATAGGCAAAGAGGATTGAAAACAAATAAAAAAACTGATTCGAGTCCAAATCAAGCAGAGTTGATTAGCCCTACACATCAACAAAGTAGAAAGGGGAAGAAGATAGAGGAAGAAGTAAGGGAAAGATATCACAATTGCGAATATGAGTGACACTAAAACCTCCTAACCCTAAGTAAACCCCAACTTCAATTTCACATTCGATTTGAAAATCTAAGAAATTTGAAACCGTCAGATGTTTACCTATCCACTGAATCCAACTCCATATCCCATTTCCAGGCACCAACAGTAGATACCGGTCACTGGTCTCGTCGTCGCCTCGCCCATACCCGACCTCTAGGCCCGTGGGATTTGGTTGTTCTTGCGCCACGCCCCAGCCTCCTTTCTCTCTCCTCCTCATCTCCAGCCCGATCATCTCCACCGTCGTCGTTGCGAACCCCAATTCAGTAGTCGCCTGAGACGGAGACTCACCGTGTTTTCTTCGAAAGGGATTATGGGCAGAAAAGATGGACGACGGTGCATCGCTTGAGGGTCCGGTTCCGTCTCAGGTATGAAAGAAGGAGATAAAGAAGTTTACATCGTGGGAGAGAGAACGGGAGAAAGAAAGAGGAAGAGAAGGGCAAAAACGGAAAGAAGGAAAAAAAAATTGGAGAATGCTCCACGTGGATAGCTTCTCAACTCTCTAAAGGTCTCAGCTTTAAGATATAGGAGGATATATCCGGAGCATCACTTACACACACAATACACATATCTTAGCCTTTTCACTTCTATATTTAAACATAGGCGAAAATGCATAAAACCACCCATTATTCATTGTTGTTTGCAAATAACCGCCCCTTATTAAAAAATTGTCAAATAACCACCCATTAAATATAGGTTGTTTGCAACTAACCACCCATGCCCCTTTTCTTGTTAAATCTCAATTAATTTAAAATGAAAAGACAATTATACCCAAAATTCGGTAATTTTTTGGGTTTTGACCGGGTGACCCGATAATTTTGACCTGATTTACCCGATTGACTCGGTTGATTTATAATTATATATGATTAAATTTTTTTTATGGAGATTCCAATTTATTACATTTTATAATTACAATAACTTGATCATTCATTTTCAAATCAACTTTTATATTTATTTGTGTTGTGTAATACTTCGTCTGATCGATAGTATTTGATTTTTTATTTTTCAACACATTTTTTTAAGAAGATAAAAATTCTAAAAAATATTTAAATATTAAAAGAATTCTATGCTTATTACTAATTACATGAAATTATTTAGAAAAAATTATTTAAAAAATTGATATTTTATATATTATTACATTTTATTAAAAATTACGTGAAATAATAAAAATAAAATGTTTTTAATAACATGTAATAATATATAAAATATAAAATTTTTAGTAAAATTATTTTAATAAAATTATTTCAAATTTTGATATGTATATATTATTACATTTTATTAAAAATTATGAGAAATAATAAAAATAAAATATTTTAGATTGGATATAGTATATAATTACAAGCACTAGAATTTATGAACAGCGTCTTTAATTTTAGAATTTTAAAATTATCGCCAAATTATCAAATCGTGATTTTTTTTATTTAAAAAATAAAAAATTGTCAAACCCGAAATCAACCAGAAACCCAGTCAAACCCGGGTTTGAGTCAACTTGGATATACCCGGAATTCGTTTTATCCGAGACCCGAAGTGACCCGATTCGAATGACCCATTTGACATGTCTAATTGTAATACCTGAAAAATCAAGCATCAGATAGAAATATAACTATCCTTTTGCTAAAAATGAAACATTAAAAAATAGGGGTATAATTGGCTTTTCATATTAAATTAAGTGAGGTTTAACAAGAAAAGGGTATGGGTGGTTAGTTGCAACCAACCTATATTTAACGGATGGTTATTTGACAATTTTTTAATAAGAGGTGGTTATTTGCAAACAACAATAAATAAAGGAGGGTTTTATGCATTTTTGCCTTAAACATAATACATATAAGGACAAGTTTTGACTTGCACAATTCTAATATGTATTATATCTAGGTGGTGGCTTGATATGTATATGCATCTATAAGTGTCCCATAGTCTGAATTAGACAAATCTAATTAAATCCTTAAAACTTCCTAAACGTACCCCTAAGGTACTAAAACAAAGATTAAAACATACATTACATTAACATTTAACATATGGATAAAAGTACAATCCATACAAACCAAACATAAAAGGTGGAATAGATTCCAAATTAGTCATAAAACTTGCGTGCAATATCAAATATATAATAATACAATGAAACTCGATCGAATCCCACAAATTAAAATAAACTGATGCGTATTGATGAATAATAACGGCTCTATTAAATATCTTTATTTGAAAGAGTCAAATTCAGTTAGTCATATTACTGTTGTATATCCTAGATTTGTGCTATCTGTTACTTGATTTGAGGTTCCACCTTTCCTTGAGAATAGCTCATGAGATCATGTTCAGTTAGCCTCTTATTGTATATATACCATTGTAATTACAGTGATAGAAATCAAGGAATTCAAAATCATATTTCCTCATTTCATTATATGGTACTAGAGCCACCAGTTTTTTTTTTCCTACCTTCTATCGGCTGGCAAAACACAAACCAACAGCTTCTTGCCGCTGCTACAACCCCTTCCAATCTCAGCTTCCAAATACCATCAATTAGCATTAAACTAGACCGTGAGAATTACTCACTTTGGCGTACAACTATCATCTCAGCTCTCGAGACCTTTGATCTCGAGTCCTTCATCTTGGATCCCAATCCACCATCAGAAAACCTTTCCGTCACTGCAGACGGCACAACACCACCAAACCCAGACTATGTTCTTTGGAAGAAGCCCGACCGGTTTGTCCTCTTATGGGTCAAATCTACCCTGTCGGAACGAGCCCTTGCTCTCGTCGCTCGATCCACTTCATCTCAAATGGCGTGGCTTGCCATTGAAAGGACTTTTCAAGCCCAGACCCGGGCTCGCCGAATGGCAATGAAATCTCAACTCCAAACCCTTATGAAAGGGTCCTTGTCTATGCTTGAGTACATTGAGCACAAACGCTCTATCGCTGACTGAAAACCTCCATGCCGTGTCTGATGAGGATCTCATCGGTCACATCTTGAATGGGCTCGACTCCTCCTATGGGTCGTTCACTGCAGCCTTTATGATGAAAACCGATGATGTCTCGGTTGATGATCTTGTAGGCCTTTTACTTCAGGAAGAAGCCCGGCTTGAACACGAGCATTCCAAACAGGCTGCCATACAACCTCTGACATCTGAAGTGCCACCGATTCAAGCTCCTTCGGCTCATTCGGCTCAAACGATGTCTCGTTCTGGGAACCGAGGCTCAGCCTCCTCTTCCAACCTTGGTTCTGGCTCGTCCTCTGGACCCCGGAACTCTGACCCACAGCGCCGTCGTCGACCCCAATGCCAACTCTGCAACAAACCTGGGCATGAAGCTATAGACTGTTGGCAACGCAACAACCATACCGACTATCCTCCTCGTCGTCCAAATCCGAGAGATGCTAACAAGCAGGCCAACTTCGCCAACTATAGCAGCCCATCCACTGTGGTCGACCCTTCATGGTATTTTGACAGCAGAGCCACCGACCATGCCTCTCCTGATGTGCGGAAGCTTGCAATATCAGATGAATATTCCGGGGACGACAAACTCCAAGTCGGAAACGGTACCCACTTGTCCATTTCTCATGTTGGTTCATTTTCTTTGCCTAATCTCAAATTGCCTAACGTGCTTATTGTCCCACAATTGACCAAACATTTGCTTAGTGTCTCCAAACTTACCCAAGATAATAATGTATTTATGGAGTTTTGGCCTCACCGTTGGTTTATTAAGACATTTCAGGGAAGAATAATCCTTCAAGGGGGCATTGAGAATGGCTTATACAGACTGTCCACTGCTTCAAATAAATCGCCTCAACCCACAGCCTTAACTGGTGTGCGCACGTCCTTACACGGGTGGCACCGCCGACTTGCACACCCGCATGAGGCCATCCTAAGGCGTCTTATGGCTTCATTTCATCTTCCTGTTTCATCCAATAAATTCCCGGATGTGTGTGATTCATGTCAACTGGGAAAGAGCTATCGTTTCCATCTCCCTTTATCGCATGTTCATTCATCTAAACCATTTGATCTTGTGTATTCGGATGTTTGGGGTCCCTCCGCTATGTTTTCGATTAACGGTCACCGCTATTTTCTTTTGTTTATTGATGATTGCACAAAATTCGTTTGGATCTATTTCTTGTCTCAAAAATCACAGGTTTTCTCCACATTTGTGCAATTTCGTACCATGATAAAAACCCAATTTAGTTGTGACATTAAAAGCCTCCAAACAGATTGGGGTGGGGAGTTTCGCAATGTTTCTACACTTCTCAAAACTTGTGGAATCAATCACCGCATCTCTTGCCCTTACACTCAAGAATAAAATGGTGCCGTCGAGCGTCGAAATCGCATTATTGTGGAAAAGGGTCTCACTCTTTTGGCTCAATCCTCTCTTCCTAAGGAATTTTGGGAACACGCGTTTAAAACCGCCACTTACCTTCATAACCGGACTATTACCCCGAGCCTTCATTTCCACTCCCCATATCAGAAACTTTACAAAAAATGTCCGGATTATGATTTCTTAAAAACCTTTGGTTGCTTATGTTATCCTTTCCTTAGGCCTTGCAACTCACACAAAATGGACTTCCGCTCCCTTCCATGTGTTTTTATAGGCTACAGTGCTTCCCACAAAGGGTATTTATACTTCCACAAACCATCCTCACGTATTTATGTGGCTCGACATGTGGTGTTCAGTGAGGAAGTGTTCCCTTATGCTACTCAATCATCCCAATGCCAATCTCCATCACCAAGCACATCCCCCTTGGCTACAACATCCCCTGATTTGCTCAGCCATGCTTCATCCATGCCCACACCTCCTTCTCCTGATCTCGAGACACCTACTACACCTACCCCATCTCTATCCCCACCTTCTCCAATGTACCAACAGAGTCCACTATTAGCTCCCGTGCCAAAGCCTCCACAAGCCATTATCGACCCGCGTCCAATAACCAACACCCCATGGCTACCCGGGCTCGTACAAACTCCCTCAAACCCAAATCGTTTGCCACTTCCCTCACCCAACATCCTCCTACTGAACCTAGGACTGTCCCTCAAGCTCTTAAGCACCCCCTTTGGCAAATTGCGATGCAAGAGGAATTTGATGCCTTATTGAGAAATGGCACGTGGTCCTTAGTTCCCCGTCCTCGTAATATTAATCTTGTTGGTTGCAAGTGGCTTTTCAGGATAAAGAAAAACTCGGATGGAACTATACAACGATACAAAGCTCGTTTGGTGGCCAAGGGCTTTAGCCAAGAAGAAGGAGTTGATTTTTTTGAGACATTCAATCCGGTCATTAAGCCGACCACAATTCGATTGGTTATCTCCATTGCTCTATTTCGAGGTTGGTCCATTAGGCAACTCGACATCAACAATGCATTTTTGAATGGCGATCTCTCGGAAGAGGTATTCATGGAACAACCGAAGGGATTTGAGGATCCCACACGACCGTCTCGTGTGTGTCGACTCCACAAAGCCCTTTACGGTCTCAAACAAGCTCCCCGGGCTTGGTTCCAAAAATTGAAACACTACCTTGTTTCTCATGGGTTTAGAGCGTGTCAATCAGACACCTCTTTATTTGTTCACTCCTCACCTACTGCCGTCATTTATGTGCTAGTATATGTTGATGACCTTGTCATAACAGGAAGTGATCCTAGGCTATTGCAATGCTTCATTACAGAGCTGCACTCCACCTTTGCTCTCAAGGACTTGGGCAATCTTCACTTTTTTCTTGGCCTGCAAATTGGTAAAAGCTCCACGGGTATCACCATGTCTCAACAACAATATATTAAAGATATCCTATCTCGTTGCTCCATGCTTGATTCGAAGCCCATCTCCACACCGGCTGATTCGGCGTCTCGTCTCTGCATTACGGGTGAACCATTTCATGATCCCACACTTTACAGGAGGACAGTAGGCTCTCTACAGTATGCCACCATTACTCGCCCGGACATTGCCTACGCCGTCAACCGAGTGTGTCAATACATGCATGCCCCGACAACACTTCATTGGCAGGCCGTGAAACGGATATTAAGGTATTTGAATGGGACGCTCTCTCATTGTCTTCACTTCAAGCCAACGTCCGCTCCTTTCCTCCTCGCATTTTCTGATGCCAGTTGGGTTTCCGACCTTGATGATTGTCGGTCGCAATATGGCTTCGCCATATTCCATGGTCCAAACCTTATTAGTTGGACATCTCGGAAACAAAAGGTCGTTGCCCGATCGAGCACCGAGGCGGAGTACCGAGCCTTGGCTTACACCGCTGCCGAGCTCCTCTGGATTAAGCAGCTTCTTCGAGATCTTCAAGTGCCCCTCCTCAGGTCACCTCTCCTTCTATGTGACAATGTTGGTGCCATGTTCATGAGCAAGAATCCGGTCATCAGCACTCGATCGAAACATATTAAGCTGGACTTTCATTTCATTCGTGAGCAGCTTGAGTCGGGCGAGTTGACGATTAATCATGTCTCATCAGTGGACCAGTTAGCAGATTTGTTTACAAAACCTCTGGCCATGGACCGTGTAGCTCAGCTGCGTTCCAAGCTGCAAGTCCGTCCCGTCCTTGAGCTTGCCGGGGGTAATAACGGCTCTATTAAATATCTTTATTTGAAAGATTCAAATTCAGTTAGTCATGCTACTGTTGTATATCCTAGATTTGTGCTATCTGTTACTTGATTTGAGGTTCCACCTTTCCTTGAGAATAGCTCACGAGATCATGTTCAGTTAGCCTCTTATTGTATATATACCATTGTAATTACAGTGATAGAAATCAAGGAATTCAAAATCATATTTCCTCATTTCATTATAATGAATAAGTTGGCCGGAATCCTTATTGATCTTTGAGTAAGTTGTCAAGGGTCTTTATAAACCTGTCCATGGCATCCTTTGACAAGTACATTGGCGCCAACTTCACTTCCTTCCCCTTTTCTTTCCCATAAGATGAGATAAAGGAAATCATTTGAGGTACATCACTATTGTTTGCTGAACCTCCATAGATGGGGTTCCCCCACCCAGTGTCTAGATTCAACAACCCAAGCTGCGATACGTCGGAGATCAAATACACGTTCGGCTGCTCAAACAGGAGGCGTTGGCTCCTCAAAATCCCAGGACCAACCAATGACCTACGGTACTCCTCTGTCAGGGTACCTCTAGCTTTCTTCACTTGCTCAAGAGCGCAACTTAGGTCGGACGAGATCTTCCCCGCTGGGGAAACTGCTACAGCCATAGTGAATGCGTTTCCATAGTAACCCACAGGTAGCCGAGGCCTGAACTTGAGTCTAGCGTTCACAGTGAATCCCAAGCCTACTTGTTCGTCGGGCTCGTACCCAAGAGCGATGGTTAGGCTGTGCCAAATCGCGGCTGCAATTAGCTCAAACGCAGTGCAGTGGCGGAGGTGTGGCAAGATGCGAGCCCTCAGCCTGGCGATGTCACTACCACTGAACGAGAAGTTGTTGCAAACTATATCCTCTGGGGGCGGTTCAAAAGCATGCTGGGCGTTGATTGGAATGCCAGGGCCGGACCTGAGATTTTGAATGTCTAAGGCGAGATTTCAAAATGGAGCCCTTATTATTTTCAACCATAACAAAACAAACATTAAAGTATAAAAATAAAACAAAAAAAAAAAGAAAAATAGCACAACATGCAAAATATGGGATTTGAAAAAAAGAAAACTACTCTTTGATGTTTCTAATATAAGAAAAAAGATGCAAAATATGGGATCATTTTCTGTTTCTAATATATAAAAAAAAGGCAAAATATGAGATTTGAAAAAAAAGAAAACTATTGTTTGATGTTTCTAATTTAAAAAAAAAGATGCAAAATATGGGATTTGAAAAAAAGAAAACTACTGTTTGATGTTTCTAATTGAAAAAAAAGAGGCAAAAGTGCAAAAGTGCAAAAGATGGGGATTTGAACCTGCGTTCACGTTACCCTCCTGCCGCCTACTTCTCACTGTCCCTATCCGCCAGGCCAAGGGGTCCTAGTGTGCCTAATTTGTATTGAATTATTTTTAATATATATAAATATAATCATTGGGCCCTAATGAAAGTGGGCCTGAGGCGACGGCATGTTGGGCCTCGCCTCAGGTCCGGGTCTGTTGGAATCGTCAAGCCATTGTCATGGGGTTCGCTTGAGGTGAGAAGATCGCGTTGCCATACGGGGAGGATGGAGGGGGATGAGGCGCCGCGAGCCAACTCGCTAATTGCAGCTAGGAATTGGAATACGCCAGATCCATCACTCACTAAGTTGTTGAACCTCATGGCAAGTATGAATCCTCCGCAAGAGAAGCGGGTGACCTAAGTATATATCAACGTCAAAATAAAAAAAGTTATAATTAAAATTATAGACTGGCCATATAACGTCAGGGTTCATATATCTCAAAATAACTCAAGCCGATGTCCCCTCACGTGCAACTGTCTAGAAGCTCACAATATCTACCCGAGCCATGCATATAGGATGAAAGTCCACACATCCGAGCATATCATGCACTAATTCAAGTCGAGCACACAAGTTGAATGAGGTTCCATCATAAACATTAAAATCGATAGATAACATCATATATATCGTGTTGTGGTTGATTCTAGGAAAATTTTTAATAAAATAATATGTTGTTATATTTTATAGAAAGTTATATAAGTCAAAATCTTAATGAAACGTCCCATAGCATGATGATTATACTAATAATATTTACTCTTAATGAAACATAGCCATATAAAAAAAAAATTCAACGCACATGACAATGGTAATTAATTAGTTAAAAGTTAGAGAATATAATTAATTAATTAGGGTTAACCAACCTGCATAGTGAGCATAGGACATGCCAACCAGTTCTATGGAGCTAGTATAGAGGAGCTTGTCAAGGTACGGGAAAGGTGGCATCAATGGTTGCTCCCCAAGCTCTTGAAGACTAATATCTGCATCCGCCTCTCCAAACACCACGCCCTCTGCCGTGCAATCCACCGCCAACTTTTCATTCAGCTGATCGCTAGCTTATCCTACCGGCCCAGGATAGTAATACACCAATGCATCCGCTAACACATTCTTGATCACCTTAGCAGGATCTTTGCCTTTCATGTCGGGCTTGGCCGAATAAAAGAAGATGGCTGGAAGTGTACACCGGGTAAGGACTTGGTCATCAACATCAGAGAGGAGTTTGAGCTCTTTAGGAGTAGGCTGCGACGGCCGCACTAGCTCTGGCTCACTCCTCCTCACATTGAAGCTGGCTAGCCTTGAACGGTATTGAATCACATTTAGTTGACCTCTTTTCTCACAACGAGTTTTGTTAAAGTCAATCCTCTTTGGTTGAAAGTGTCCTAATTGAATGCATAAATACACTTAATTAAATATTATATATAGATGATGAATTATTTAATTTACTTTTTACATTTGCTCACCGATGTGTAATATTTTTTTTATTTTCTACAACAGATTGATTTAAATGTAATTTTTTTTTGCAACTTGCAATGATTACTAGACAGATATCGCACTATAATTACAACGGATCCTGGATCCGTCCATTCGAGTGTATATAACATATTATTAGAGATATATTAGAAACTAGTGTAAGACCCGATCCAAGCACGAGAATTACAGTGTAGTTACCTGTATAATATTTAGACTCTTACAGAACTGATTTATCAAGGAATTATCATCCGTCATATTTAGCACTTTATAGACTTTATACTTCTTCTATGTTAAATTTTCCGATTTCGATTCTAAACAAATACTTGTTATTAACTATCGTCATCTCTTTGGGGCATCCACTACTTTCACCACCCTGTACAATTAATAAATTTATATCAAATTAAAATAACGTATATTGAATACCTTATATAAAATATGAATTCAAGAACGATTAGTTTCAAATTCAATCACGTCAATTTTAATTATTTAAAATTCAAATAAGTCAATTTAATATACCTCTGCCATCATATACTTCTTTGTTGTTGGTTTTCTTAATTATTTTTAAATTTAATATGAATTCAAGAACGATTAATACTATATATTTAATATTTATAAATTAATTAAGAGCACAAATTCTAACCTGTTGTTGGAGAGCAAGAATGGTGGAAACGCAGCCGTAAACCAGGGCCGAAATAAAAAGTCGAATTGATTTATCCATTAGACAAACAACAAAACGTTAGAAATAGAACAATCACTATAAAAATAAAATTTAGTATAAATAGTACAAACTATATAGCCTACCGAACAATACAAAAACTAAACTCTTTCCTCCAAAGCCTAGGCACGTATGAAAAACAAAAAGATTCAATAGAAGAGCTAGTGGTTTATCCAATGGTCATATGTATTATTTTTATAGCAGCTCCAAAGTTGCTAATTAGGAAAATCTATCTATCTTTATGATTTGATTGGAATTGATTAGATAAAAGTCTATCCATCCAAATTTGTCGAACGTATTCATATTTGGATGGAATGAAACGAAGTTCGTAGAACCTCTTAATATGAATTCAAGATAAAATTACTTGTGTAACTTAGTTTATGGTTATTAACCCGGATAATATATAAATGAGTCACTTATTGTGTCATCTGCTGCATGAAACTTTGTATTAATGTTTACCCTATTTTTGGTAAATATTATAATAGTATAAATATTATAATAAGTAGTTCATATGATGCGGATCAAGATGACCTTCTGTGGGTCCAACAATGATCTTGATCCAAGCGAGCTCTCAAGACCGATTCGAGGGCCACTGATGGCAAAGAGTCTCGTCCTCAAGAGGAAGAAGAAGGCGCCACCATGGAAGAAGATTCAAGATGTATGTCGAGTGCTCTTGAGACCCATGTCGAGTAGCTTGAATGTGTGGGCCGGTTCTAGTCTTCAAATTAGTTTATTATTCTATTAATTATTATTTTATGCAATTTAGATAAATAAGGTGGAAATTAATTATCTCTTCTAGATATAATCCTTGGCCACCAAGTTATGAAATCATTTATCTTATTAGGATTTTATTTATCTTAGATTTATTTTATTTATCTCTAGATATAATAGATCTATCCAAACCCCTTTCCTTTGCAAGGAAGGATTGGTAAGATCTTCCATAGCTTTATTGTATATTCATGTTTATGCACTTTGAATTAATCAGATTGAATAGAATTGAGAAACCCCTATTAAAGGGTTCTCGATTATCAATCCCAAAACAACTATACGGTTCTAAAGTCTCTCGGTATTACACTCATCATCGTCATCTCCATCCTTCACCATCACCATTCATCCGTGTTCTTCAACAAGCAAGCCCCACACCATTCTCGAACTCAAGCCGACGCATCAAGAACACCAGCACCTGCGCTTGGGAACACCGGACCAAGCTCTGCAAGCCTCGGCGCTCGGCGCTCGGGCTCCTCGGTGCTCTCGCGGCTCTCGCACTCGCGTTTGCTGTAGAGGCGCGCTCGCTTCCAGCGATCTCACCCGCGGACTCCAGGCTCTCGCGCTCGGCTTCGCAGGCTCTCGATCGCAGCCTCTCGCCATCAGCAAGCCGGCATCGTTCCGCGCTCACACGCCCTGAGGAGCCACCGCCCCTGCGTGTCCGGGTTGTCCCAGCGAACCTTGCCCAGTCCTCGCGCACTCGCTATCTCCTCGCCTTTCTTGTTTATCGTTTACTGTTTGTTAATTAGTTCAAGTTAATTAAGTTCCTTCGTTGATAGTTTAGTTTTGTTAAGTTATAAAAACTTGTTGCTTTTAGTTAGTTTAGAATTAGTTTAATTTCCGTAGCTATTCATAGTCTAAATTTCTTAAGTTAAGATAATTGTTTTGTTTTGTTTATTAATTAGTTTAGTTAATTGTGTTAATCAGGAGATATCGGAAGAGCATTGCAAGATCTTAGCAAATATACGGCGTGCTTCTTGATCTGAAGCCCACAGGCGAAGGATCGGGTATTCCAAACGTATCAAGTGGTATCGGATTTCAGGTTAATGCAAGTTCTTTACTCTCTTGATTTCTTTATTGAGTGATTTCTTTTTTGTGCCTTATTTTTCACCATAGCCGCTGCATAAAAGTTGAATCTTTATTATTCACCCATCAAAATTGGCACTTTATTTTTGTTATTCTTTGTTTGGATCTTTAATTTCGAAGATATTGAGTTCTTGACTGCAAGTTGTGATCTTTTATTCCTAGTTGCTACATATCATGCCTATGACTGTGATTCTTGGATTAAAAGCATTATATAAATTTGCACCACTAAAGAACCCTAATTTTTCCAGTTTCTAGCCTATTTTCCCTATTTTCTTTATTTTTGCTTACTTTTAGATCATCGTAGCTTGTTAATTTTTTTTTCTTTTGCTCTTTAATTTCGGCACTTCCAGCCTATACAGTAGCTATTTCTTAGCCAAAAAAAAAAAAAAACAGAAAACCGAGAGCATATATTCAAAAAAAAAAAAAAAGAACATTCTTTCATTACATTGTTGAGTTAGTAACTCTTCCTTGTTAGTTCTTTGATTGCTACATGTTAGATGATCTAAACGGTTTAAAGCATTACAAAAGAACCCTACGTGTGTGATTTTGTGCTGTGCCGACACTGGAGCCTTGGTCACACCCCTTTTTCTCTGAACCGTGTTGCAACCGTCAGATAATAGTTGACGGAGTGTGTGCACTTGATTGCCCTTGTGATTGCTATTTTTGATATTTACACATTCATATTATTCAAAGCATCACATTGTAGTTCTTTTTCTATACACATTCAGCCGCTTGTTTATACTTGCTATCCTTGATATCCGACTTTGTGGCTGATTTAATTTGCAATTTTGATTATTACTTGTTGTCTTCAATATTGCAAAATTCTGTGTCCAGGGGAATTGCTTGAATATTGTGCCTTGTTTTTCTCGCTCTTTGATTTCTAAAAACTGAATCACTCTTAGGAATCACTAGAGCTTGCATTACTTGGTTTCTGGTCTTTGCTCCGTTTACTTGTTTCTCTTCTGATATTGTAGGAACATGTCGAACGACAATAACCCCAACCCTTCCCCTTCCCCGCCTACTATCGCCGACGTTCGTTCCCTCTTTCAAGAGGAATGGCCCAATGGACCAATCGCTTAACCATTGAAATGGCGCAAGAACGTGCTGATTTCTTTGCCCTGATCAACAAAACCAAACGAGGTGTACTTCCATTTCAGGAAGCGCTGACGGCTGATCAAATGGAGCACACCTTTCACACCAAGTATGTGGTTCAGACATCCACACTTTCGGTCATCGTCGATTAACAGATCTCTTGTAACTTGATCAACGAAAAGGTGGTCGAGTACCTCCATCTAGCAACTGCACCTCCACTGCAACACGATGATTATAACGGTATCACGAACGGTAACTCTGCCCCTCTTGTTCCTAGACAATGCTTGGTTTCGTTTCAAATGGGTAATTATTGTGATCAAGTGTTGTGTGATGTCGTTAAAATGGATTGTTGTCATATTCTTTTAGGCCAACCTTGGGTAAATGATCGACAAGTTATTTATAATGGTCGCTTAAATACCTTTGCTTTTAAGTTTGCTGGGAGGAGCTTCACCCTCCTACCCTTATCGCCTCAAGCTGTTTTGAAGGAACAGGTACGACAACGCCAATACAAAGCCCAGAAGGAGGCTGCTGCAAGACGGGAAGCGCACTGCAGCACAGACACCAATCAGGCTGCACCCGCGGCCATCCCATCTATCACTCCTGATTCAGTCGCGCCCTCAGCCCATGATGAGATCACATTCGTGGGCCCAGATTCAGCACAACGCGTCGTACTTGTTTCGCAGATTCCCGTTGACTCTGACATCGGAATTGAGTCACCTCAGTCTTGTTGCGAAGCTGACTCAACGAGCTTGCCAACGGTGTCTCACACGTTAAAGGAGTCTTCCATTAAGGCACCCGAAACTGCTCTGCAAGTGGACTGCAGTGCTGCGCATGATGTGTTGGGTGCTTCTGACGACAACGATGATGACGTTGGGGACACTTCTCTTGAGTTAGCTATTGTACCTCTTGAGAATGTTCCTAATTTTTATAATTCTAGAGTTCATAGGGTTATTGAGCCTTTTGATTTTGTTCCTTTTGACTACTCGATGATCCCTATGACAGGTGTTGTTTTTGAGGTTCCTGTCCCTCAAATTCTGCTGGCACCACCTCAAATCGATTGTCAAGGAAGTTACTTTTTGGTGGTTGCTCCTTCCCTACTGCTCTTAAATGACTCGATTCGAGGACGAATCGAAGATAAGAAGGGGAGAATGATGCGGATCAAGATGACCTTCTGTTGGTCCAACAATGATCTTGATCCAGGTGAGCTCTCAAGACCGATTCGAGGGCCACTGATGGCAAAGAGTCTCGTCCTCAAGAGGAAGAAGAAGGCGCCACCATGGAAGAAGATTCAAGATGTATGTCGAGTGCTCTTGAGGCCCATGTCGAGTAGCTTGAATATGTGGGCCGGTTCTAGTCTTCAAATTAGTTTATTATTTTATTAATTATTATTTTATGCAATTTAGATAAATAAGGTGGAAATTAATTATCTCTTCTAGATATAATCCTTGGCCACCAAGTTATGAAATCATTTATCTTATTAGGATTTTATTTATCTTAGATTTATTTTATTTATCTCTAGATATAATAGATCTATCCAAACCCCTTTCCTTTGCAAGGAAGGATTGGTAAGATCTTCCATAGCTTTACTATATATTCATGTTTATGCACTTTGAATTAATCAGATTGAATAGAATTGAGAAACCCCTTTATGGATTAAAGGGTTCTCGATTATCAATTCCAAAACAACTATACGGTTCTAAAGTCTCTCGGTATTACACTCATCATCGTCATCTCCATCCTTCACAATCACCATTCATCCGTGTTCTTCAACAAGCAAGCCCCACACCATTCTCGAACTCAAGCCGACGCATCAAGAACACCAGCACCTGCGCTTGGGAACACCGGACCAAGCTCCGCAGGCCTCGGCGCTCGGCGCTTGGGCTCCTCGGTGCTCTCGCGGCTCTCGCACTCGCGTTCGCTGTAGAGGCGCGCTCGCTTCCAGCGATCTCACCCGCGGACTCCAGGCTCTCGCGCTCGGCTTCGCAGGCTCTCGATCGCAGCCTCTCGCCATCAGCAAGCCGGCATCGTTCCGCGCTCACACGCCCTGAGGAGCCACCGCCCCTGCGTGTCCGGGTCGTCCCAGCGAACCTTGCCCAGTCCTCGCGCACTCGCTATCTCCTCGCCTTTCTTGTTTATCGTTTACTGTTTGTTAATTAGTTCAAGTTAATTAAGTTCCTTCGTTGATAGTTTAGTTTTGTTAAGTTATAAAAACCTGTTGCTTTTAGTTAGTTTAGAATTAGTTTAATTTCCGTAGCTATTCATAGTCTAAATTTCTTAAGTTAAGATAATTGTTTTGTTTAGTTTATTAATTAGTTTAGTTAATTGTGTTAATCAGGAGATATCGGAAGAGCATTGCAAGATCTTAGCAAATATACGGCGTGGTTCTTGATCTGAAGCCCACAGGCGAAGGATCGGGTATCCCAAACATATCATCATAGAACCTTTTTTTTCAATTCAATTCAAAGGTATAAGGAAATTTCTTTTACAAAATTTCTTTTTGACGGGAGAAAGTTTTGCTAGACGCACTCACGCGCCGCCACGTAGGCAGATTCACCCACACGCCGCCACGCAAGCACCAATGCATCGGTTTTAGTATATGTATATAGATAGATTATATATTAGATATGATTGTATTAGGATATAATCTTTGATATTGTTATATTAGGTTAGAGATATATATCTTTGGTATGTTTAGATTATCGATATCTTTATATTACTTATTCTCCAAGCATTGTAATCCCTATATAAAGGGTTGAATAATAACATTATAAGGGTGTATTTGCCTTCTCTAATATGAGGCTTCCACCACCAATCTATTAGGGTTTTATCCATCTCTAAATTCTACACACATGTCTCCAGTGTATATAGCATGGGATAAAACATACAATGGGGTTAAATATAAGGTATAATATTGAAATGATATATAAGGTTATGGAAACATAAAAAATACTCTCTCCGTTAATTCAAACTTGTAGTTTTAGAAAGTAAATCTTGTTAAGAAAAACATGTCATTTTAAGAAAAACATGTCATTTTAGGTATTTTGTCACCCACTCTACAAAATTTCCATTGTAATGATTAGGTAGATATTAGTTGTATTTTTCGATAAAGTAAAAAATTAGAGTAATAATTAGAGCATCTTTAACCATGATACTCATATTGAGTATCATAACTTGCTTTTGTCAATTTTCTCTCATCCATCTCATTTTAATATTTGGAACTCCCAACCAGGATACCAGTCCGAATCGTCTGTTACCTTAACCCTTTTACACACCTTGTTACACTGTATTAATTGGTCCACGTGTCAGTTTTTATTTTCAATTAAAATTAATCTCAATTAGTAAAAATCCCTTCTTTTTCGTCTTTCTTCCAGCGTCGGTCGTGGAGTTCTTCTCTCCGGATTCTGGCTTCTCTATTCTCCTGTGGTGTTGCTATGAAACTCCCGCTTCCGACCCCGACACGAAGATTGCACCGGCCTCATTGACGAACAATCCAAAATCAAATTCCTCTTTCGCACGAATTGTTGAACAGCCAACAAATTCAATCGGTCAGACGCAGAGAACTGGATTAAGATTTGAAACCCAAATTTTGCATCTGATTCTGTAATTCCTCATTGAATGAAGGGGAAACAGTATATCTAAAGCTTGTATGCAGTGGAAATGTCAATTAAAATTAATCTCAATTTGTGAAAATCCTTCTTTTCCGTCTTTCTTCCAGCCTGGATCTGTCATTCAACCCTTCAATTCTTCTTCCACTCTCAATTTGTGAAATTCCATGCCTTTTAAAATATATCAATTGATGTATATTTTCCCCCAAAGTTTGGGGAAAAACCTACAGAGCATGATCTCAAATTCAGTGGGAATTTTGTCACAAATTCAGTGGGAATTTGGTCACAAATTCAGTGGGAACATGGTCACAAATTCTGTGTTATCACTTATCCAATTACTTTTGGTATTTTGGTTGCTATTTACTTGAATTCCTTACGCCATTAAAAGTTCTATTGTGTAATTGCGCATTTTTAACAAAAATCTAACTTCTGTTAATGTTGATTTCACATAAGAGATCTGCCAGCAAAATCCATCTCATCTTGCTGGGGTGTGAATTGGTTTTTGATTGAGGAGGGAGCTACTACAGCTGATTAATTGCCTTTATTCGCTTCCTCTTTTAGTTGCTCGATTGGACTATAAAAACTGCACAAATATAAGAAGTCAGACATCATATAATTGCAATTTGTGTTGCAGGATTTTTGTCAGATGTAAGATTTTTCTTCCAGTGGGAATTTGGCCCTGCTCATTTTTATGCCTTTGAGCTGCTCATTTGTATGCCTTTCAGCTAAATTTGTTAATGCTAGAAGAGGGTTATGCTACAAATCAATACAAAGCTAACAATTTATAAAGAAGAGGATTGATCTGGTGTACGTACATGACTATGGTTTGAAGCTAACATTTTATATGACTATATTAATTTTTTCCTACTTATCATTTTTATTTTATATGTCCTGTCATTGTTTTGGATACTCTAAGAAGAAACCATGAGTGGATAGTGCTTTCTAAGTCTACTACTATTTTCCCCCTTACCTGTTTTATTAAAAAAATAAAATATTGTACTCTAGGGTCTAAGCCAAGCTATTCTACAATTTTAGCCTATAGAATCACAATAATGTATGACAGCAATCTCTTTATTTGAATGAATTAGCTATTCAACAAAGTCCTACTTCCAAAAAAATACATTTCTTTAAGGTGACCTACTGCCTAAGGCATGGAAGTGCAATAGGGCTGATGCAAGGTCTTGAGAATTGAGAGACAAAAGTAAATATAGCATATAAACATACTGCTATACTTGAACAAATGAAGCAGAATAACTATTATCTACAGAGAGTTTGAAAGGATGATCCTCAAATCCAAGAAAAAGAAACAAGATAGGTAAGAAAATAAAATGATCTTCAATGTCTATAAATTCAACAAGAGAAGTCTTCACTCCAAGCTACTGATGACAACTCCCTTGAAGTCTGTTACTCTAGTAAATAATCTCTCAAGGTTTCACCATCTGGAAAAAAAAAAGCAAGCCATTAGAAGATTAAAAAGATGTTGATTACTAATTTACTAGTATTGCTACATATAAAGTAGCTAGCACCAACCTTCTTTGTCTTATGCAACATACTACACAAGCTCTTAGTCAGTCCTGAATACAACATCCATGTTGAATATGTGAATCCTGTGATAATTATGCAATGATAAAATCCTTTAGCTAACAGCACACCAAAGAAAGAAAAAATTCAAAACAAAAAGAAGTGAAGATAAAATGAAGCCAGATAGTTTCTTCTTTTTTAAGTTCACCTCATGTCCTCTGTTTGTCGAGAATGCCATCTGATTGGGCTGAAATTGCTGATTAGATTGAATAGGTAATGAGCTAATGTACATGTTACCATGTCCATATTGTGAAAGGGTGGCATAATTATCTCCAAAAGGACCCCATGGATGAATATAACCAACTGATTGTAGTGAAGCACCTCTATCAAACTGAAGAATTTGGCTCTCCTGCAATGAATAATTTATATGTAAAATAAATATCAAAATGTTGATTGTTCTAGTTTACCTTAGTAATCATTAATTTATACCTGGGAAAGATGGGAAGGGATTGTATGTTGCACTGTAGGATCACCAACAGGACACATAACATTATTATTTGCTGATGTGTGCTTTGGCCTTTTGGTTTTTTTCCTTGCAGTTTCAAGGGCACTTTTTGGCCTTTTACTAGATTGACTTCCAGACTTTGGCTTAGCCTTTATACCTCTAGCCATCTTCATCATGTCATTACCATTCTCCGAATTCTCATGTATCAGATCACCTTTTTTCATTTCATCGGTATGCAATCTGGATTGCGTTGGTCTTTTCATTGAGATGGAATCGAGTTCTTTCTCTACCTTAAGAAGAGCTTCTTTGACAAGTGTGTACCCATCTTCAAATTCTGCAGCTTTAGTGACCAAGCGAGTAGACAATAGACACAAGTCTTTGGAACGCCCTCCTGCTGTCGTTGTATCAACCTTTAAACTCTCACCCATAGCCCTTGAAACCCCTGATTTTGCATTTTTTGTCCATCTCTTCAAAATGTACTTGCCGGGAACCTCTGTAATACCTCTTGAACAAAACACCTTCAGTATATGGCTGCATAGGAGGCCAGCAAACTCAAATTTTCTACAACTACAACATACAGTTTCTTGTGCATTATCATAAGAGACGACATAGCTGTGATGCTTCTTATGAGGTGTGACATTGTATCGTATGAGTACTCCCATGTCACCACAAATTTCAGTATGGCAGTCATAAGATTTATATAATTCTGCATGAAACAACTTATATACAGCAGGTGTATACACACTCGCAGCATGCTTCAAAATTGCAACAGGGAAAGACAATGCTACTTTACTTTGACTGGCCTTGAAATCTTCAATCAATTCATCATAACGGCGATCATCAAGTAACCGCTGAAAGTGCTCAAAAAATCTTCTCAAGTCATGTTTATAGCTCACATAGTGCTTGATGGTTTTATTCATGCTTTCACTTCGTTGTGTACTGATCATATCTCCACAGAATGTATCTTTCCCATAAACTAATGCCCACTTTTCTTTGATTTTGAACATTCTATTTAGCCAATCATTATCTCGCAATTCATACTTATCAAGCATTTCACTCCAAGCATCCAAAAACTCTTTTTCATGATCATAATCATAAATGCAATTGCTGAAGTCTCTTGCAAAATCATTATACTTCGCAAAAACACCGCTTAAGTGGATTGCCGCATTCTGAAAGATGTGCCAAATACAAAGACGATGACAAGTCTCTGGCCATTGTTGAGAAAGTGCTCTTGACATTGCAGCATCTTGATCTGTCAACATTGTCTTTGGTAGTTTCCCACCCATAGCTCTTGAAAACGTCTCAAACAACCACACAAATGAATCGGTGGTCTCATCGTATAACAACGCAACTCCAAAGATAACAGTTTGCCTATGATGATTTACTCCACAAAATAAAGCAATTGGCCTTCCATCCTTATGCTTGCGATATGTAGTGTCAAAGCATACAACATCACCAAAATTTCCGTAGTCAACAATCATGTTTGAATCGGCCCAAAAGATGTTAGTTATCAAATCGTCTTCATCCAATTGAATATCATAAAAGAAAGCCGGATCTTGTACTCTCATACTTTGCAAGTATTCCAAAACGCCACAAGTATCACCAGACTGCACTTGTAAACTGCGCTTACTGCGTAAGCAATTCTTGTAATCCACACGAGCAAACCCAAGATTTTCACGTCCTCCTACTTTCCTAGCCATTAATTCATAAGCATTTCTTGGAGCAATACCCGAACAATCAGCCATATCGACTTCTACTGCTTGGGAAGTTGATAGGTTACGATGAGATCTGAATAGGTGGGTCTTTCTCGGGCTTGCTAAATTGTGATTATGATCAGCAACAAAGTTCACAACACAATATTTTCCCGTTTTTCGACAACTGACCTTCAGCAATGCTAAACAACCAAATCTCGTCTCTGCTCTTTGGGATTTGTAGGCATCATCTCGTTTATCAGGTGCTCGTTTACCTTCACAAGAGCAAACAAATATTCTATCCAACACTACTCCCTTGCGTGTATGAGCTGAGCTTTTTCGAATTGAGAAGCCAATGGCCAAAGCGTAAGAATTGTAAAACTCGTAAGCTGCCTCTTCGGTTTCAAACTCCATACCAACTCTAGGAATAAGCTCCTTATATATCCTTGAATGAAGTGTATCAATCGTTTCATCAACAACTTGAGATTTTTTCGAATCTTCATCTTGCTCGAAATCCAATCTGCGGCGTGGCGGTATGTCTTGTTCAATAGCATCCATAATTAATCTCTAACAAAATATACATCTTGTCATTAATTATGCTATAAAATCATATAACAAAGTTACTACGTACAGAGAATTGAAGTAACTCATCCTTTAATCAATCTTGAAAAAACATACATCTTGTCATTAATTATGCTATAGAATTGAAGTAACTCATCATTCATCATCTCAAATAACGCTATAAACTTAACAATTTAATCAGTACTAAAACCCTAAAACATACGCAGGAAGATATGAAATTGGGAACCATATATATCCGACCTTCGAAACGTGCGATTGATCGAGTTGGTTAGAATCATGAAGATTCGTTTGCCTGTCTTGTATGGAGAATAGCGATCCCAGATTAGGTGAGGATCAATCTCCAGTCTCTCATTTGCTTTCCAGTATGGAGAATAGAGAAGCCAAAATCCGGAGAGAAGAACTCCACAGCCGACGCTGGAAGAAAGACGAAAAAGAAGGGATTTTTACTAATTGAGATTAATTTTAATTGAAAATAAAAACTGACACGTGGACCAATTAATACAGTGTAACAAGGTGTGTAAAAGGGTTAAGGTAACAGACGATCCGGACTGCCATGATACTTGACATGAGTATCTTATTTCACCTTTTGCATCAAAATTTTTTGTAATTTTTTTGGGTAAGTAAAAATCAAATGGGACCTACTATTAATATTTAATTGGGTAATATTCTATGGTATTGTGTCATATTGAGTATCATAGGTATGATACTTGAGCTCCCTTTTTCTTTTGGGATCTTTCAAAAATATGATTATTTCTTACATTTTCTTTTATTTTTATTCTTATGGTACTTGGAGTACCACCATTAAAGATGCTCTTAGAGATATAAGTGTATTTTTATTTATTTTCTTAAAAAATGTGCATAATTCTAAAATGACAAGTTTTAATTAACGGATGGAGTAATATTTTCAAATTAAAAAAAAAGACAAATCATATATAAATAAGGAGAACAATTTACAAGGACAAAATGGAAATATTTACAAAAGAAAACCGATTTAAAAAATCCTACTTGGTGAGTTGGTGTAGGGTATGCTAGCTATTACAGTAATACGAGGAATTCATGTACAGTATACCTATACAACATACTCCCTTAGTCTCAAAACACATCCTTTTTAGGATTATGTACAACATACTCCCTCCGTCTCAAAACACATCCTTTTTAGGATTATGTACGGGAATTCAAAAGTATGTTAAGTATAATGATTAGATATACGTAATAAGTAGAGATAATGTAAAAATTAGAGTAATAATTAGATGTAAATAATAAATTAAGTGTATTGATTAAATATAAAAAGTTATATATTTTTGACAAAATTATATGGATTTAAAAAACATATATTTTGAGACAGAGAGTATATATATTTACCTTGAAACTTGGTGTGGGGTATGCCACTAGTCGAATACGCCTTGATTAGTAATGATGTTTGGGATTTTTTTGGTCAAAAGGAGAGACGGCGCTCTCCGCGCATCTAGCCGCGCTTTTATTTATACGAAAAAAGAGCTAAGTATTCCGCAAGCGGGGGATAGCTCGACCCCTTACAACGTCCTGCAAAAAGCTAAGAGTACTAATCGGAGGATTAAACAATACAACTAAACCAATATCATAAAGAAAAGCTAGACTCGCTAGGTAATCCGCGACGCGATTAGCCTCGCGGAACACGTGACAAAACTAGATGTCCCAGTCTCTACTCAAATAGCCTTGATATTTATTCGCCAGGCTAGCGAGTGGGTGGCAACGCGGGATCTGTTTGCCAAGAATGGAAACTACAGTGCGCGAATCTGTTTCCAGAATCACACGCCTATAGCCACCATCCCAGGCGAGCTTGAGCCCTTGTAGCACTCCCCATAATTCAGCTTGTATAATACAAGCTGAATCCGTTTCCAGAATATTGTGGGTAATATATCGATATGAAATAACGAAATTGGTATTAAAACTTGTATAATACAGACAATAGTTGTACGAAGGAGTGGAATTTCATCATCGCTATATATGCCCACCACTCTATTTATATAGCGCAACAGGCTCCCACCAAAGTTTCTTTACACAACCATGTTTTTTCCCCCACAAAACTAGTGTGTGCGGTACTGCGGTGGCATACTCAGAAAATTCGAGGAGGGAAAAGGAACAAAAAAAATAAAATTATTATATACTTATATATTATTTTGGATTAAAGTGACATAAAAAACTCTATATAATATGATAATATATAATAATATTATTTGATACTAAAACATAGCCGACTGATGATTAAAAAACGTTTTTTTCGTTAAAAATATATATAAATAAATAAATAAAATGGTTGAAGAAAAAATTAATAAATTAATGATAGGAAACACAATACCATAAATATTGAGTTAATATATAACTTTTTATACTCTTAACCTGTAATAATGTATATCTAAAACAAATGAATTTTTTTTTATTAGGAAAAAATTCGAGGTCACACATTCCTGAACCTCGATGGCCGACAAGTCGGCAGACGGATAACCATAATAAACAAACAAAATACAAGGATGGTGCATATTACAAGCAAAAGGACTCTACAAAGCGAGACTAAACACTACCAAACCGAAAGAGATAGGACTAATTAATTATTTATGTTATATATAGGGGAGCTTTCACATGCATTCACCTCTTAGAATGCATTCGTGAGTGATAAAACCGCAATTGAAAGGCGGACCCCACCCCACGTCTCCATGGAGGGGGTGTGCCACGTGTCTCGATTTAAGTGATCAACGGTCTTACCTGAAGTTCCTCCCCTTGAGAACGATCTCACAGAACCGCTATCCTAAGGGGGAGGACTTTTTCCTGTGCCGGGATGACCACACCTAATAAGACGGTCTTACCCCAGTCTAGTCATCCGCGGACGGCAAATGACCAATGACGGGCGCCGTCGAGCCCTACCTGCGGCTCGTTCCACCCTTCGGGCATCGATTTCATCAAGGCTTTTCGGAGAGAATGAGTTCTTGCTCTAAAATAGAATGAAGGGGTTGAAGTCAGGACCTCCGGGTCGGGAAATCCTCTAATACCAATACATGTAAGCCCACCTGCTCGACGATTATGGTGTATGCTTGGCAATTGTACGGTTAGCTTGGTATTTTTGCGCCTAGACTCCGTTCCCTGATCTATGTAGGACAAGACGCTCCTTTGGGCTTTCCGAAAAAAGCCATTATCTTAGAGTGTCTTCCCCCTTTTATAGTGCATGCCCACGCCATCCTTGAGGGGAGTGTTCCTTCCTTTTTGCCACTTGTTGATGCATGGCCGCCACGCATTCAAAGGAGTTGGACGCGGTGGGTGGGGGGCATCTGTGACATCTGGCCGAGTTGCATGCGGCCTACATCCGCCGATCCTTCGCCAGCGCGTCCGCGCAAGCCCACTTCCCCTGCCCCTCTTACTGCTCCTTTTCATCTTTTCCTCCTTTCCGTTATTTTTGGGCATCATCAGTGAGACCCTTTATGAACCATCGGATGGTGAAAATTTGGATGGTTAGATTTAAATATGCATCCAATAAAAAAAAGAAAATAAATATAAATAAAGAAATAATAAATTTAGCTCTCCAAATCCCTTCTTTATCTCCTAATCAATAAACCACCCAATGTGGTCGTCATCTCACATGGTTTATCAACAAAGAAATTAACCGATTAACTATTAGGTGGGAGAAGGAATGCATATGCTTCAACTCTAAGAACCCGTACTTTCTGCAGAATTATTTGGGTGGGAGGATATTAGGATGATGAATATACGTTCGTATGAATATCCAACGAATACGGAAAGTCAAATGAATATTCGTATATATGAATATTCAATGAATACGAATATTCAAATGAATATTCGTATGAATATTAAATGAATACGAATATTCAAATGAATATTCGTATGAATATTAAATGAATATGGATATTCAAATGAATATTCATACGAATATGGATATTCATTTGAATATTCATACGAATATTCATTTGAATATTCGTACGAATATTCAAATGAATATTTGTATGAATATTCAATGAATACAGATATTCAAATGAATATTCAAATATTATTTGAATATTTTCTTAATATTCATTTTAATATAATACATTATATTCATTTGTATACAATACTCTATATTCAAATGAATATTTGAAAATTTTGAAAGTGAGAATAAATTAACGTTTTACATTTCATCTGAATCTTAATATTCATTTGAATGTAATACCTTATATTCATCTGAATATTCAAAAATTTTGAACCTGGGAATAAATTTGAACGTACATTTTACGTGGTTTTGCTAGAAAATTTTTAGATGGTGGTTTTGATTTTATTTTGATTTTGGGTAAGAGATAAAGATTTGGTGAAAAGATATTTTTTGACATTTTTTCATAAATTAATGTATATTTAAAAAAATCAAAAATTATCTTCTAATCATAGCCCTCTATTTGATTTTAATCCAATGGTTGAGGATAGGTCTCACAAATGCATTCTGTGATGAATGCATTGGAAAGTTTATATATATATATATATATATATATATATATATATATATATATATATATATATATATATATATATATTAATAAGTTATGGAGCCATTGAAGAGATCGATTGCTTTTTTATTAATTTTATTTAAAATTACAGAAGAGGTTGCTTTCAATTTCTATAATTGGGGTTCCTCCAGCTAGCATTGAATCCCACGAGATCTGGTTAAAATTAAATAGAGATCTCGAAAATTGGATTTAATTTTCCCTTCACGAGATCTGATTCAAAATTACTTCCACGAGATCCGCGCACCAAATCTGGGTAGTTTTTACTCGATAATGGGCTTGCATCAGGTAGCCAGTAGGTTGCAATTTGTAAAATATCTAAGATGGAGTGTAAATTGTGTTTCAATTTGGTTAATGTGAATTTAACAGTGGTTTTATAGACTGCAATTTGTAAGCAGTTGCACTTATTAATAAAAATATTTTTTTTCTGACATAAAAGTGGGATACTGTATTTGATATCCCAACAACCCTTTTTTTTTTAAAAAAAATGAAAATATTAAGACCGATTATTCAAAATAACCGGTCTTAATTATCTGCATACACATATTAGTACCGGTTATTTTGAAATAACCGGAAACCGAGAAAATTAATAGCGATTACACAAAAAGTGGTATTAACCAAATTAATACCGGTTACCTAAAAAGTGGCATTAATCAAATTAATACCGCCGCCGTTAATACCGGACGCATAACCGGTATCCGGTTCATAAAATAACCGGTATTAATCAGTGATAGTGATTTTGTACTAGTGTCTGTTCCTGTAATTAACTCCTCCTTATGTCCATTAATTTTGATTGGTCCAGCTTGTACATGTAAGTCATTTTTTTGATTAGGTAAGAATTTGATATACTAGAAAATAAGATGACTTGTAACTCAATAGGCTGACGAATCAGTACACGGACAAACCGTCAACATACAACACACTAACTAGCACAAATCAACAAATGAGAAAGAAAACCCAAACAGCCCGTAAAAGTCATCAGTCAGCAGTGGAGTCGACGAAGATTTAAGGTGAGCCACGAATGTTGAGAACATAGGAAAGTGCAATGACTTACACAACGTCTCGACACCGAGAAGGCGGAGAATAGTAGCTCACCATCGAAAAGCGCGAAACCTGGGGAAGTGTGGATTACCGGTGTTGCTCTTGATGATACCCTAAAAATAAGGCTACTTAGACATTGTGTTAATTCAACCAAGAGAGGAGTATATAGTTCTAAGAGATAAGCAATAGAGGTTTTTCCGCTATATAAATTAAACCTCGAACTAAAACAATGATAAAGAGTGAAAGATTACGAGATTGATCTTCATAAAGGATTTTCATGTTAATTTATCTTATGATTATATGAGAGTTGTAGTCCTCAAAAAGGGTTTTCCAATGCATATTCATATGCATCAATCAAACGAACGAGGACTTCAAAAAGCGCATTACAAGTTCAGCTATCGCCAGAATCCTGTCGCTGCCGCGAGATTCATGTCGCCACGGCAAGAGCGTCGCAGAATCTATCTTTGGAAAGAAATCTTATCTTTGCGGATTGGAAACTCTATCAATTGAGATTGGATCTCTACTTTAGCTGATTTGAGATTATCAGATTTAGGATATTTTAGTATTTAAATTAAGATTTAATATTTTTAGGATTTTTATTTATCATTTAGGATATTTTATATTATCTTTTTAGGGCAAATCTAGGGTTTTCGGGCCACATAATTTTCCTTATAATACCCTAAAGCCGAAAATCCCAACATTCATTTAGATATAGTAATTTTCTCATTCATTTCAGTAGGTTTTAGTCGAATTTTTTAGGTTTTATTTTTCATTCAAGAGAAGGAAGTTATGTAAGCCATGTTTGGCTAATTTTCTGTTGTTTTCACCTACACTTTCAAGACATGGCTGATTGTTTGTGAGTTCCTAATAAATTTAGTATTTTCCTCTTTAATATCCTTCAACTTCCTTGTTCTTATCACGATATTGTTACGATTAGCTACGATGATAGTACTGACACGATCATGGAATTTCACCTATACTTATTACCTCATTGTGACAACAAAATGTCTTAAAATACCTGCAAGCCTTAACCGAGGGGGGGTGATGATAAGATTATATACTTGTTAGTCCAAGCGATGGGAGGTGATACGTTCGACTCGCGATGAGTTAAGTTACTTTCAATCGTCGTCTTTAGAGGAAGTCAGGTGATGTTCTTATTCCAAGAATGTTCTTCTCCGATCAAAGACCTTAAGAACTCAACTCCGGGGGTTTTAGGTCAGGGAGATAATCAAAGCTCTTCTTCTTCTCTCTTATATCGGATCCCTCTCTTTGGGGTTAGAGGGGGGTGTTTATAGGGAGGCCAAGCGAGCAGCTTGCTGCCGACCTCGTGGTTTAACATGGGATACGTGTAACGCATGCCTTCATGCTAGGGAACTAGGCAATACACGTGGTACTATTAGAGGAGAGGTGCTTGACCCAGCGAGTTGCTTGCTAGGGTCTTGAAGAGCCACGAGGTACTTGTGGGACCTGCCCTGGCTCCCACGCAGGCTTATAGTGAGATCTTAGTCGCGAGGGAATATGGATCGAGGATTCTTGGGGTGTTGAGTTCGGAAAGGGTTTGACCGGGTACTCTCCTCGCGATGAATCTTGTAGTGAGACTAGATGTCTTTTGCGTAGGGTGGCCTATTTATGACATCACACCCTTGTTAATTAATAGGCCTATTTCATATGGTATCGTCATATCTCCTCGTAACCGGATAGCGAGTGATATGTCATTCGCGATTAGGTTTCGACAAACACGATGCTTCCTGCTATTGAAAGAAGGAAATCGAGACTTGCAATTCAAAATATAAGTAAAGTAAAGCAAACCAGATTCCATTCCGAGCAAATAATGTTCAAGACTTCTTCCCGATGTAGCAAAAGGAAGTCAGGTTCGATCCTCGAGGAAGCTGGTCAGCGGATCCTAGGCAGCGGAGGAATCTCACGGACAGAAGTCGACCACAGATTACCCGATCTCGAGTAAAGTTACTCAATAGAAGATCGGACAAGTCGAAACAGAGCAGGCGGCGGTCTTAGGTTTTACTCGATATCGAGTAAATCTCCTCGATATCGAGGAAATTCGTCGAAGTCGAGTACCTGTTTTGTCGAGATAGAGTACCTGCAGTTCAGAAGCTACGGCAATCTTTGGGATCGAATATCAGTAGTCGATATCGACCAGATTGGTCGAAATCGAGGAAAAACAGAAACTTTGAACGAAGAAAATAATGAACAAGACTTTGCGAAATTCGAAATAAACTATGTGAATGAAAACTTCCAAGATTGGGGTTTGCAACAACGATAACCAAACATGCATAAGGCAAGATAAATAACGATAATCCTGCAAATCGCATCGAAGGATTAAGCTTTCGCCTTTTCCAACAATTAGACAACTCTTTCAAGAAACCCTAATTGTATCTACCGATTTTATGTTTACAATCCAAGTTGTAAGCATGGATCTCCATTAGATGGGTAATAAACACACAACAGGTAGTAGATGCTCAAACATGACAAAGATCAAATCTTTACCTCAAACACGCATGGCTATCGTCGGGCTCACCCCAATCCCAGAAGTAGGTGGACTACTCGCGCCTCATCGCAATCGCAGACATTGATTTAAAAGAAATAACTTGCATTAACTAAATTCAAAGTCTTTAAAATCCCGGCACTCCAACTTTCGTTGAATGCCAAAACCCTAAAACCTTTGAACTCCTAAACTTCTCTGTGGAACTACTTCTCTGGAATTGAATATGAATGACTAGAAAATCAGCCCCATGGGCTTTATTTATAAGGCTTAATCCTTGCTAATCAAGGAAAGCAATCTATATCTATATCTAAAGATAAAACTATAATAAAGATAAAACATTAATTCTAAATAGGAATATCTAAATATGTCTTTATCTCTTTGACATAAGTGGATAATCTTCTCTCTTTGACATTTCTCAAGTTGGATTCTTCACTCAGCTTCTTGATCTGGCATCTCCTCGAGCAGTTTTGGTTCACAGCTTTTGTCGATATCGAGGAAGTTTCCTCGAGATCGAGTAAAACTTGGCTTCAGCTTTCTCTTCTTGGTTTTGTCCCGGAATGGTTCCAAATTCTGCAATATTAAACCAAAACTTATGTAGACCTCTATTTCTTGCAAATAAGCATATATTACATAAATTCAACATATTCCCAGCCCAAAATATGAAAAGTATATAGAATATGGAGCTAAAACATGCATAAAAACATGGCTATTTTAGTGGACATCAAATCACCCCATACTTAAGCTTGCTTGTCCCCAAGCAATAACTTGGATGATCATTCAGGGGAAACCTGCAAAGACTCTCAACATAATGGATTCATTGTGTTATATTACCCAACACTCAATTGCCATCCTTGAAAAGGTACTTGGTGCCTACAAATCTGTGCCTGTGAATGAAAAGCAATTTCTGCACACAAAAGGAGGTTTATACTAAAACAATTTTATGTGACAAAGCAACAATAATCAAGTGGATCTTATTTTAGCTAAAAAAGGAGTTGATAGGTAAAAGGCTAAAGGTGGGCAATTTTTGGCAATGTGGTGTTAAATCCGGGGAAATGCTCTATTTCCACACTTTCTTTACCACATCCCTTCTTCATAAGATCCATCACCTTTCATAATGCTTTTATCAATAATAATGCTTTTACCTCTCTAACCTCAGCACTGCCTTCTCGCGAGTCGCAAACATGGGTGTCATGACTGGCCCCGGATACTTAGTGCCTTGGACTCCTCACCTGGTGTCCCATCTCGCCAAACTATTATCTCAGCGAGCAGGGTCGATCTTTGATTGTATTTTTTTTTCACTCATTAAAATTTCCATATATTCCAAATATTCCTTCCAAACTCAAATAATGATAACAATACAACAACCATATAACATCTCCATAATGTAACATCATTCTCAACATAATCCCCGGATAGGTAATAAGGTAAAAAATGGCAATATTTAGATCATGTGGAGCAAAATATGAAATATAGGCAAATAAGGCTTATAATATGGCTTTTGTGATGCATAAGCATAGGTAAGGCTAGGAATATAAACATATGAGCATTATATGGAAATATAAAGTCCTCCATCCTTTTATCATGCAACATGTCAAAAGCAACATCAAATTTACCTCCTTTCATGGTTTTCAAGAAAATATGCACTTCATTGTAACTTCCCTTTACTAGGCAATTTCATGCTATATCTCTAATGAATCCAATTTTGTATCGTCGAGTTCAATATAAGCTTCCATGAAACAATTTCTTTGAACAATTTACAAGCATTGGGAGATGTCTTATAGAACTTTGAGTTTAGCATTATGCACAAAAATTTTAAATTTTACTCAAAATTCACCATGTAAAACCAAAACAAGAAGAAAACATATAATAATGATAATGAGCTCTTCCCCCACCCCATACTTAAAATATACAGTGTACCCACTGTATAAAATCAATATAAAACAAAGGTAAATGAAGGAACTCACCGAATAATGCGTCGAGGAAGGCAAAACAGGTCCTGTCGAGGAAACAACGCTAGTCGACTTCGGGGAATTTTGGTCGATATCGACCAATTTACTCGATATCGAGTAAAGTTGGTTGAAATCAACTTGGCTTCTCTTCCTCCTCTCTTGGTTGATTACAACCTCAAGAGCTGATATCGACTAAGTTTAGTCGATATCGACCAGGTTTGGTCGACTCCAATTCTCTTCGACCTGCAAATTCGTTAGTTTTTCCCGAAAACAAGATTCCACATGAAGTATTCAAAACCAAAAACAAAAACAAACAAAACCAGAAGCAAAAGTTTCAAAGTCCCAAAATTCAAAAGTTTTATATACATGCTCTAGATTTTAGAGTCGCTAGGCCGACTTCTCCGTTTACGCTCAAGAACTTTCAATGTGGGGCCCCCTTGTGCTTGGCCCTTCTCCTGGATCATCTAGGTCCTGATTGTAGTATGCAAGCTCAGCTGATAGGTGGTCGCTTGCATAATCCCCCTTTCCTTCCTTTTTCTTCTTTCCAGCTCTCATTCTCCGCAGATTCTCTCGCCACGGGGCCTTACCTCCCCTTAAATCATTTATAATTTTCTTAATGGACTGAGGAGGAGTAGAAATCATACTTGAACTTACCTTTTCGAGCCCAAAACAGAAATCTTTGGGCTTAGGGTTGGTCGATGTCGAGTAAAATTGCTCGACGTCGAGTACAGGGACCCCATACTTAAGCTCTTGGCAAGTCTGGTGCTCAGCAGAGGAAGTCGATGTCGAGAAAGCTTGGTCGACATCGAGTTGTTTGGTCGACATCGAGGAGCTTTGGTCGATGTCGAGTAGTTGTTTGGCACCTTCCTCCGTTGTTGTTTGCTTGATTCCGGGGCTGCTGATGCTCTTTACCTCCAGCCATGGAACTTCCTTCTTTGTAGGGCCAAAAGAGAAATCTAAGACCTCATCGCCTATGGTGAAGGTGAGCAATCGTTGTTTGACACTAATCTTGGCATCTGCAGTAGCTACGAAAGGTCTACCAAGAATAATAGGGCAAGTAGGATCTTCCGCACAATCTATAACAAGGAAATCAGCAGGAATAAAGAACTTACCAATCTAGACAGGGACATTATCAACCATACCTGTAGGGATGACTACTGTATTGTTTGCCATGTATAGCTTGGCATCCACAAGTTCTAAAAATCCTATTTTTACCTTTTGCCAGATTGATAGGGGCATGATACTCACGCTTGCTCCTAAATCGCACAAAGCCTCATATTTATATTGTCCAAATCCCACAGTAACAGAAAACTTACCAGGGTCAGGTCTCTTACCAGGGTCGATGTCGAGAAAGCTTGGTCGACATCGAGTTGTTTGGTCGACATCGAGGAGCTTTGGTCGATGTCGAGTAGCTGTTTGGCGCCTTCCTCCGTTGTTTTTTGCTTGATCCCGGGGCTGCTGATTCTCTTTACCTCCAGCCATGGAACTTCCTCCTTTTCAAGGCCAAAAGAGAAATCTAAGACCTCATCGCCTATGGTAAAGGTGAGCAATCGTTGTTTGACACTAATCTTGGCATCTGTAGTAGCTAGGAAAGGTCTACCAAGAATAATAGGGCAAGTAGGATCTTCCGCACAATCTATAACAAGGAAATCAGCGGGAATAAAGAACTTACCAATCTGGACAGGGACATTATCAACCATACCTGTAGGGATGACTACTGTATTGTTTGTCATGTATAGCTTGGCATCCACAGGTTCTAAAGATCCTATTTTTACCTTTTGCCAGATTGATAGGGGCATGATACTCACGCTTACTCCTAAATCATATAAAGCCTCATATTTATATTGTCTAAATCCCACAGTAATAGAAAACTTACCAGGGTCAGGTCTCTTCTCAGGGAAGTGTATGATTTTGCACTCGTTGGCGATTTCTGAGATAGATCGCTTGTTGCTAAGGATCTCCTTGAGGAATTTGACATAAGCAGGCATCTCTTGAAGAGCTTTTGTAAAAGGAATTGAGACATTCAGTCCTTGAAGCATATTAACAAAACGGTTAAACCTACCTGCAGTGGGATCTTTCAACGTTTTGGAAGGGAAAGGCAGTGTCTTTTTCTGCTTTGGAGCCAGAACAGATGTCGGAAGTATTGCAGAGTCCTCGACATCGACAAGCTTTTGCTCTACATCGACAAGGATTTCCTCGACATCGACCAAAGTTGTCGACTTCGGGTTGTTGTGCTGTGCAGACGAGTCTGGGCTTGGCTGCTCCTCGATGTTGGGTTGACTTTCCTCGACATCGACAAATTTTGGTCGACATCGAGTTGCTGTTGCTCGTTGTCGAGTTGCTGCTCTGCTGTGTCCTGCTGCTTTCCGACCTCTGGCTCGCGTAGTTGCTGCCCGCTCCTAAGTTTCACAGATGCGATGTGTCCGGTCTTCCCTTTGGGATTTGGTTCTGTTTGCCCTTGGAGTTGCCCGGTTGGTCGTTGAATCTACACCGCGAATTGACCCATCTGGGTCTCTATGTTTCTCTTCCAAATATCCAGCTCTCCAAATCTTGTATTGATGTTCTGGAGCTGATTATTGATGGCGCTTGTAGACTGCTGCTGTTGTGCTTGATTTCTCCTCATTTCGTCGAGGATAAGCTGTAGATCGTCCTTCCGTTGATCCCTTTCTGGATGTCCAGGAGCTCTGTATGGCGGGGGGTTCCTAAGGGCACCTTGGTTCCATTGTGGTTGCTGAAACCTTTGGTCCCCCATATAGCGATTGAGACCCCCTGCATAAGCTACCTCTTCTTGGGTTTCTGCCATCCTGACTTGTTCTGTCTGTGGGCACTCAGTAGTGGTGTGCCGTTGTGATCCTCATTCGATGCAGGGCTGGTTGACAGAAAGCTACTTGACTTGCTTGAGGAGCTTGCGATTCTGATCTCTGTAGTACTGCTCCCTGACATCTGGGTCAATCTCTTTAGAAGGCTCATAGAGGGGCATGGATGGGGCTGGCCTAGCATAGGTATTCTCCTCGTAGTTTATTGGAGTCCCATACTTGTTATCATAGTTGGTTAGTTTGTCGAGGGCTGCCCATGCGTCAGCTGGCGGCATTGTCAGATACTCATAATGAGTAAACGTGTTGATCCTATCCTTAGCAGCCAGGTCAAGAGAGTTGAAGAAGATCTCCTGAACGACGCAGGGTTGCTGTCCATGTGTAGGGCAGGATCGCAGTAGATCCTTATATCATTCCCATGCCTTTGCTAGCGGCTCCCCAGGCTTCTGTTTGAAAGCTGTAATCTTTCGGCGGAGGAGCGCTGTCTTGGCAGGAGGAAAGAATTTGTTGAGAAACTCCTGCTTTACTTTAGCCCATGTTGTGAGGGATCGTGGATGGAGACCCTCAAGCCACTTCAATGCTGGACCAGCCAGAGACCAACGAAAAGCCTTCATCAAGACCAAAGTGGTACCTTCAGCAAGAGTACGACACATATCAGTAAAATTGATAATATGTTGAAGAGGGAATTCATTTAATCTACCAAAGAAAGCATTGTTTTTAATTTCAATTAGAAAAGGAGTGCGAATTTCAAAGTTATTCTCAGGGATTAGAATAGCCGATTCAGGCACGACGAGAGTCGGGTGCATGCAATCCTCTGCAGTGGTAGGGTATTGGGCAAGCTCAGCTTCCAATCGCCTCCTTCGCTCCGTTTCCTGTGTAATGCGTGCTCTCTCAGTGGTGAGAGCAGTATCTTTGGCGGCTAATTCCCTCTGAAGCCTCTGTATCGGCTGTTCTTGTGTTTCTACGGCCGCCATGGCTCTTTTTAGTTTAGCGTGGACGTGTATAAGGCGTTCCGGTTCGTCTAAGGCGTCAAACTCAGGTGTTTGACCAGAACCACGCATACACCTACAAAGTAACTCAAGAAAAAACGTGAGATTTAACTACCTAAGATGTGAATGATTGCTTCCCCGACAACGGCGCCAATTTGTTGAAAGGAGGAAATCGAGACTTGCAATTCAAAATATAAGTAAAGTAAAGCAAACCAGATTCCGTTCCGAGCAAATAATGTTCAAGACTTCCTCCCGATGTAGCAAAAGGAAGTCAGGTTCGTCGGGCTCACCCCAATCCCAGAAGTAGGTGGACTACTCGCGCCTCATCGCAATCGCAGACATTGATTTAAAAGAAATAACTTGCATTAACTAAATTCAAAGTCTTTACAATCCCGGCACTCCAACTTTCGTTGAATGCCAAAACCCTAAAACCTTTGAACTCCTAAATTTCTCTGTGGAACAACTTCTCTGGAATTGAATATGAATGACTAGAAAATCAGCCCCATGGGCTTTATTTATAAGGCTTAATCCTTGCTAATCAAGGAAAACAATCTATATCTATATCTAAAGATAAAACTAAAATAAAGATAAAACATTAATTCTAAATAGGAATATCTAAATATCTCTTTATCTCTTTGACATAAGTGGATAATCTTCTCTCCTTGGATAAACCTTGATAGACTTGATATAACTTGATATACTCGGACTTCCTCGCATCCAGACAAGCCCACTCGACTCGGACATTCCCAACAGTGTTACGCGGCCCAGGAACTTTTTGGTCGACATCGAGGAGTGTTGTCGTCGATCTCGGCTTGTTTGGCTAACTCGAGTAGCTCCTCCTCGGATCCTCGATCAGGTGTTTCTGCTGAGTTTAGTCGATATCGAGGAATTTCCTCGACATCAAGTAAAAACATTTCTCGAGTTGGGTTATTCACTCAGCTTCTCGATCTGGCATCTCCTCGAGCAGTTTTGGTTCATAGCTTTTGTCGATATCGAGGAAGTTTCCTCGAGATCGAGTAAAACTTGGCTTCAGCTTTCTCTTCTTTGTTTTGTCCCGGAATGGTTCCAAATTCTGCAATATTAAACCAAAACTTATGTAGACCTCTATTTCTTGTAAATAAGCATATATTACATAAATTCAACATATTCCCAGCCCAAAATATGCAAAGTATATAGAATATGGAGCTAAAACGTGCATAAAAACATGGCTATTTTAGTAGACATCACCTGCCAAAAGACTTGCTTATTGGATGGGCCTGAATTGGGCCCGAGGTGTTTTCAGCCCATTTGGATGTGACCCCACAGAGACCTGTAAGTGAGATTTTCACTTTAGTCTCATCATTTTGCATTTCCAAAGTCAGAAAGAAGAGAGAAAGGGAGAAAGTTGGAAGGGTTTTCTACTTCCGGAAGACGAGATTGGAGTTAGGTGGTGTTTCGTTTCTCAGTTCTTCAAGCTTTCCAGTGCTTCTCTTCTACTTCTTTCGAGTAAGTGTTCCTAGATCTTCTTCGTATTTCGTTCAATTCTGGATTTGTGTTCGTACTTAGGTAGTTTTAGGGTAGAGGGATGAAACCTTCGGTGAGGAGTATGGTGGTTACGGGGTTGAGACTGAGGAGTTCTCGGGCGTCTCCTTCCATCTTTCCCTCTCTTTCTTAGGGTTGAAATCGGTTTATATGGGGTAATTTCTTGTCTATCTGGTGGTCGTATGGCAGTGTTGGGGTGGGATAGTGTTTTTCTTGGGATCCTCAGGGATCTTCCGGCGGCGGTGGGTTGTTGTGATCTTTCATCTCTCCTTCTTTTTGCTTCTCCGGAGGTAGTTTCTCGAAAACCGAGGGACTTTATTGGAGTGACGAATTCATTTCCCCTTGTTGATTTTCTCTTAATTTCTTTGCGTCTTTTTCCATGGGCTTTTCTTCTTGTCATAGCTTTAAGATGTCAAACGAGAGTGATAGCCAGAATTAGAGCGTGGGTTACGAGCATGAGGAGGTTAGCTCCTCGAGAACAAGAACAAAGACTTCAGTAGACGTCGATTCGGAATCTATGGCGATCCCTATCCCTCCCTCGCAAAGTAGAAAATCGCGTGAAGTGAAGAGAAAGAAGGTCAATCCTGGGGCCGATCATAGTACGAAAAGACGAAAAATGGCCGGCTCTATCAAGCATCCTTTGGCGTGGGACGATCCCGAGTATTTTCATACCTCGGAATCTATTAACGAACTGGGGAAAGGCGAGTCGTCTCGTGTACCCAAAGAGAGTAAGAAATCCATCCGCGTGGTTCCGGGTGATTTGGTGTGCTTCCTTATAAACAAGAAGAGGTAGATAATTGTAGCTTCTGCGAAGGCTACGCCCCTGCTTCCCTTTCTCCTTTCTCAAAGATTTTTACGGAGTGCGTAGCTCCGACCGTAACTAAAACACTGGGAGAGGAATCAATTCTTGAAGTTGAGCATTTGAAGGAGGTGGCTAAGCTTTATCCATGGCCGGCTGGGGTAGAAATCGAATTGGTTACAAGGATTGGGGGATGTCTAAATGCGTACAAAGATCACGTTGTTGTTCATCTTGAAAGCCTGCTCCAGAGGTTTCGCCTTCCTCTACCCCATCTCTATTCTGAACTCTTAGCGCGCATTAATTAGTGTCCGGCCCATTTCGCATTCAATGTGTGGATGTATCTCGCATCATACGTGATGAGGTGTGCCGTTATCAAACAAACACCGACGTTAAATCACCTGCTCTCGGTTCTTTCCTTGAGATATAGCGAGAGACTAGTGTCTGCTTCCCTGGCAGGGAATATAGTTGAGAGATTGGCCAGTAATTCAGGGTGGAGAAAGAAATGGTTTCTTGTTCGCGATCCCACCAAAACTTTCTTGAATTTTCTGATAGTGCCCGACGCCTATGCGCCTCCCTCTAAAAATAAAAGCATTGTGATAGAAAGGTGTAGAGTCGCCTTTAGGGCGGGGGTCTCGTCGAAACGGAGTTGGAGAGAAGTTGTATCTCCGGGTCGCCTAGAGATGGCTGGGCTCAGTCTTCCACACCCTCCGGGTTGGTGTCTAGGTGTTTAGGTTTTGTTATTATTTTGATCGCGATTTCTTTGATAAACTTTTGTCTTAACTTCCTTGTAGATATGTTGGTTGATAAAGCGAGAATTTCCGCCTTGGCAAAGAAGAAGAGCGCATCCAGGAACGTTCCTGCCAGCACTCCTCGAGTGGGTGGTAGTCAACAGATTGCATCCCGTGACTCCCCTCTCGTGACAAAGAGCTTAAAAGGGAAAGAGCCTATCGAAGACCAGGAGAGTGTATCGTTAGAGGATATACCCCTGGCCCAACGTGGGCAAAAAAGGCAGAAGGGGGGAGAAGGAAACCCCAGGCTCCTAAGTGCTGAGCCAATCACATCCTCGGGGATCTCTATGAGTGCATATAGGCAACCTAGGTTTTCTGTACTTGATTTTAAGAAGCTAGAGATCCCTGGAAGGAGTTGCCCGGCTGAAAGGGATTATCTTCAAAATCTGACGGACGAAGAATTGTTGAAGCATGGTCAAAAGACCGGGGGCTGGGTAGTTTCTTTCGCGATTTATTCTTTTCTACTTATCTTGTTTTGCACGCGTGTTTACTGTTCTCCATATATTATCGTAGGGTAACCTGCAATGGACCGAGGTAGCTGGGTGCTTAATGAACTATAACGACAAGGTGAGAGAGTTGAGGGCCATGAACAAGACTCTGAAAGCAAAAGTGGAAAAATTGAGACGCGGAGCTTCAGGAGGTGACCATCAACAGTTTGAAAGAGGCCTTGGAGAAATCTCAGAAAGAAGTGGAGGTGGTGAAGAGTGAGCTGGACGTGTCGCGAGTCAAAATCTCGAGAATCCAATAGATGGGGTCTGAGCGTGAGCTGGAGATTACGCGCTTGAACAGTCAAATTAGGGATCTCGAAACTGAGTTGGGAGTGGCCCATGAAGAGCTTATTGGTGTGAGAGGAAAACTAGAGCGTTTTACTTTCGGTGAGGATGTCATTCTTACCAAGAATACTCTTCGGAAGTTTATGCTAAGCGATGAGGGCCAAGGGTGGTTGACCGGTTTTATGGCGGAGGAAGGTCGAGGTTGGTTGGGTCGCTACCTCGAGACAGACGAGCAGGACGTCCTTTACGACAAGGTGACCGATGCTTTTATGGAAAGGGTGTATGGTGGGGTTGCCCAGAGCGTCAACCATTTCGCTCATCTTGGGGATGTTGTGAGGATGTTTCCTCCCAATTATGAGGTTGAGGACATGAAACTTAATGACCCTCAACGTGGTGAGAACAATCCTGGGCCGATTCGTGATGAAAACAACGAACCTCCCGTTGATGCTTAACAAACTGTCTGTCCACTTTTTCTCAAATTTCTGAAGTGGTCTTGTGCTGGGAAGTAGAAAACATTTTTGCCCGTGGTGAGAGCTTTACGCTTTGCTGCGGTTCATAATTTATTTTTTGGATGGAAAACATTTGGGCCCATGTCAAGCGGTGTGTCTTGCCATGGTATTTTGATGTTTATAAATATTCTATCTTTAGTCGTAATGTATTTCCGTTTAGGTTCTTTGTTTTTCTTAAGAGTTTAATCTGTTATTATCACTCTTGTCTTTTCGCGACTAGAGTTTGACCTGCTATCGTTAATACTCTTGTTTGAAGGGTAAGTTCGCGATACCCTTATCCATCTCCTGTCATTGAGCGTTTTATGAAATGAATCGTGAGATGACAAAAAGTAGGATTCGCGGATGTATTACATATTATGCTAGTGGCTGCTTTACAAAGCTGTCATTTATTAGCGGTGAAGTAAAGTAGAGATTGATTTGCGTATTCTATAGTTATATTTCTTCGTAACATAGGTAGTCAGGCAAGACGTCTCCGTTTTCTTCTGGGCCTGGTTGCTCTATTGTTACATCAAAGTGAGATTCTCCTTGGTATTTGAAAGTAAGGCAGCTCCCTATTCTTAGGTTGTGAGCGCTCACGAAGGATCTCCAACCCTCTGAAAGAGAGAACCAATCCCCTTCATCTCTCTCGACTAGCACCACAAATTATTGGTTCGCGGGAGAACATAGAATGATTTGGTCTAGTATCTCGTCTTCGAACTCTACGAAGATGTATGGTAAGGGGAGCTTGTGTAGTTGGCTTTCCCTAAGGATTATTCTGATGAACTTAGGATTTGGGAAAAGCATAGTATTTGTGATAAAGGTTGGTGGAGAGATTTATCCTGAAGCCATGTCAAAACTTGGCATTATGCTTTAGGTAATTCTATTTGTGTGATACCTAATCTCAGCGCTGTCTTTATTTATACTAGTGCTGTGCATGTGGATATGGATGTTTTTCTGCAGAGTTAGCTTTGAATTTTTCTGAAGCAGGGAGGTGCGTGTCATTAGCAGGTTTTTCGTGCTGCTCGGTGTATCAAGTTTGTTTGTATTTTTCTTTGCAGCTTGGAAGGAGGTTGCACTAATCAGGCGTTATTTGTTATCTTATTTGATATTTGTTGACCTCGTGGTGAACTTGGATGGCTTGCGGTGTCTTTTGTTGCTTTTTCTTATAGAGATTAGTATAAAAAGCTAAGAAAACCCCAAGGTTGTCATTGCAGTTTATCTTCGACAATGATATCCACGACGCCAGTTGATATTCCAGGTGTAATTGTTGCTCACATTAGGGGTTTTACCCGGGATATTGTTGTGGAAGGGCATTTATATAGGCTGGTAATATTTATTATGTGATTTATTTCCTATTAAGAGTTTCGACCTCTACTGATGTGCTGTTGTAGGAGGAAATCGAGTATGCAAATTAAAATATAAATAAATCAAAGCAAACCAGATTCCGTCCCTTGCAAATAATTACAAGACTTCCTCCCGATGCAGTAGTGGGAAGTCAGGATCGATCCACGGGGAAGCGTGTCAGCGGATCCTAGGTAGCGGAGAAATCTCACGGACAGAAGTCGACCATAGGGGTCCTAGATCTCGAGTACAGTTACTCGACAGAAGATCGGACAGTCGAACAGCGCAGCAGCAACTCGGCAGTTTTGGTCGATCTCGACAAAGGCTTACTCGAGATCGAGTAGGGTCGTCGGCGTCGGGTTGGCTCTTGTCGAGTTCATGCACACAGAAGCTATAGCGATTCTGGAATCGAAGATCAGTAACTCGAGATCGAGGAGTGCAATTCGAGATCGAGTAAGACAGAGAATAAAAATGAAATAAAGTAAAGACAAGTGCTTTGGGATTTCGAACTAAACTGTATGTAAAAGACTTCCAAGATTGGGGTTTTGCGACAACGATAACCAAGCATGCATAAGGCGAGAATAAAACAGATAATCATATAATTCGCATCAAAGGACAAAGCTTTCGCCTTTTTCAACAATTAGACAACTCTTTCAAGAAACCCTAATTGTCTTTACTGATTTTATCTTTACAATCCAAGTTGTTAGCATGGACCTCCATTAGATGGGTAATAAACACATAACAAGTATTAGATGCTCAAAACATGATAAAAGTCGGATCTTTACCTCAAATATGCATGGCTATTGTCGGGCTCGCCCCAACCCTAGAAGTGGGTGGACTACTCGCGCTTCATCGCAACCTCAGACATTGTTGAATGAAAAGAAACTTGCATTAAACTAAATTCAAAGTTTTTACAATCCCGGCAATCCAACTCTCGTTGAATGCCAAAACCCTAAAACCTTCGAACTCCTAAACCGTCTCTGTGAACTACCTCTCTAACTTCTGAATTGAATTGAATGAAAAACCAGCCCCATGGGCTTTATTTATAGCCTTCTAATCCTTACTATTCAAGGATAGAATATCTCTATCTTTATCCAAATCTATATCTAAAAGCTTAATGATAAATAAATGGAATAACATAATTAAATCTAAAAAAGGGAATTATATCTAAAAGTCTTCAAGTGGATAAATCTTCTCCTTCATGATGGAACTTGATAGAATCGGATAGACTCGGCAATCTTCGGCCCCAAGGAATCCCAATCCGAGTAGGACTGCTCAAACCGCGTTACGCGCTCCCGGAAGATTTCCTCGATCTCGAGTAATTCTACTCGATCTCGAGTAACTCGGACGTCGACTTCAGCTTGGCTCGGCGTCTCGGGTATCTGGTCCTCGACATACTCGGATGCTGGCTCCTGATGTCCTCGATATCGAGAATATTCCTCGATCTCGAGTAACTTGATCTCATCGACTTGGCCGGCTTGGTGTATCGGGTAGCCTCTTGTCGACATGCTGGGACAGGTGTCTTAGCTTTTGTCGATATCGTTAACTTTCCTCGATATCGACGAGTGTGTTGCTCTGTGTCCGGCATGTCTGGCCAGGTCGGGTAGCGTTCCTCGGCATCCTCGGTCATGGTCTCCTCGACTCCAAGAGTGGTCTTCAGTTTTGTCGATCTCGAGGTACTTTCCTCGATCTCGAGGAGGGTGTGGAGTCGGGTTCTTCGTCTTCAGCTTCTCGACATGGTCCTCCTCGATCTTGGCAGGTGTCTAGACATGGGTTGTTGAGATCGACTATGGTTAGTCGACATCGAGTATACTTGGGCCTCCGTCCTTGCTTCTTGGTTTTCTCCCAAAATGACTCCATATTCTGCAATATTAAACAGAAACTTATGTAGATCTCCATTTCTGACAAATAAGCATATACTGCATAAATTCGACATATTCCCAACCTGAAATATGCAAAATGTAAAGAATATGGAACTAAAATATGCATAAAGACATGGCTACTTTAGAGACATCATGTGCCTATTGTTGTCGCAGCCTTTTCCATAAGTATATCGTGATTATGATAATGAAGTACTTGGCCATGTGCCCTTATGGACGCGAGCTGATGAGGAATTCGTGGTGAGGGTGGAGCCCTTAGGACCTAATCACTACTGGTTTACTTCAGGGTGTCCCGAGTTCGTTGTTTCAAATGAACTTCGAATTGGGCCACGCCTGATCTTTGAGTATGAAGGACACTCTTGTTTCGATGTTGTTGATATGAATCATGGTCCTGATCAAAATGGTGACTTGGATTTTACCGTTCGGTGTTGAATTTTATGTTTTTGTAACCTTTTGTGCGGTTACATCGCGAGCTTTGTTGGGTGGTTTTGTCTGGTGTATATAATAAATAAACCAATATGTTTATGTGATGGTTTTGTTCGAATTAGTCGCAATGAATGTACTATTGGGGTTTTTTTTATTTTATATATTTTTAGCTATTGATATTCGCCTTTGTTGCAAAAGCGGGACATGAAATACAATCTCCAGTGTTTCTTAGACAAAGGAAATTGAAGTTGAAAATTAGGTAATCTCCAGCGTTTTCCACGCGATTGAGATGACTACTATTTTTTTTTTTTGATTTTAAAGGTTAATTGTATTGAAAATAAAGGTTGAAAGTATTTACAAAGAGGTGGATGGAGCCTTGCCCGTAGGCTGTGAAGGCTTTAGACCAAAATCATGGAAACAAACAAGTTGTTCCATCCATATGGTGTGTTGAACACTAGGTTCGGTGCAACTCCAGTTTCTTCAAGCCAAAGCTATCGGAGGTCGGACCCACACCCTAAAGTTGTGTAAATATAATTCTCCCTTCGGCTCGGCCATCAAGAGAATTATATTCACACAACTCTAGCACACCTAAGACCCAAAATTGAGATTCAGAGTAGCCATTACAAGCTGTTGAGGCACTACACTAACAAGGACCTAATATTTCAAAGGCCTTACAAAAAGGAGTAGCCTATGAATGCCAGTAGCTCTATGGTCTAATGGTTGTCAATGCAGCCCTCAAATTCTTCCTCTTCAGTCATGTGAGGTTCCATTGTGCTGAATGTAATGTTGAGCCAAAGTTGCTGAAGACGAGAAATACAATGAGAAGTCATGCTGCAGGACTCTATAAACATGGGCTTTGATAGTGTGCACTATCTCATTGACACTCTTGCTCTCGTTCTCAAATGCCTTCTTATTCCTTGCTCTCCAAATTTGGTAAATGGTTGCAGCAAAAGCTACCCTTCTAGACTTGGAGCGCCACCTTTTCCCTTTTGCTTCTTTTTTTAACCATTTGAGTCCACTCTTGATGGTGCTCATTCCACGCCAAATGCCTAGCCGATTCTTGACCTGTGATCACACACCAGAAGAGATATCACAAGCAAAGAAAAGGTGTTCATGGGATTGATTTGAGAATTAGGTAATCTCCAGCGTTTTCTACGCGAATGAGATGACTACTAACAGACAATCTTCAGCGTCCCCAGATGCTTACGGAGATTGATTTGAGAATTAGGTAATCTCTTGCGTACTCTACGTGAAGGAATGGCCTACTAGCATACAATCTCCAGCGTCCTTGGACGTTAAGGAGATCGAGTTGAGAATTAGGTAATCTCCAGTGTTTTCCACGCGAATGAGAGGACTACTAACAGGCAATCTTCAGCATCCTCAGACGCTTACGAAGATTGAATTGAGAATTAAGTAATCTCCAGCGTAATCTACGCGAAAGAGAAACCTACTATTAGACAATCTCCAGCGTCCTTTATGGGATGGAGGGGCCTATTTAAAAAACAATCGTAAACCAAAAAATATTGGTTTTTATTGATATTTCGCATTTTATTACATTAAAATAGAAGTACCGCCTAGCGAACTAAAGATTAGATTCAATGGAACCCATTTGCTTCTAGTCCATCATATCCGGCGGCATCGATCTCTTCTTCGATGTTATAGCCTTCTTTGTCTAGGAAATGGACTTCAAACCTTTATCCGCCAAGGTGTGTGAAGACTATTGATGTTTCCGGCTCGAGGCCGTGGGTTTTGACAAAATCTCTCTATCCGCGTGCCACCTAGTGAGATTCGTAAGCGCCCCCTGTGATATGAATTTGGAAATCTATGACGATGCGGGTGGATAAGAAGATTTGCTCGGGTACCTGGGGCTGGAAGTGTTCACAAAAGTAGTATGGTAACATCGTGCATATTTATTGTTCGTCCCCCACTAGGTAGATATAAAAAACAAGGGGATTGTTTGGATTTTGATCCATGGTATTAGTTGCCATGTCTCTTGTTTTACAAGCGTTTGTTTTTTGCAGAGTAGGGCGTGCCTTTTATTTCTAGGAAATGACCTTTTATAATGTCGTAGGTCAGTTTGGTCCGAATATTCTTGTGATAAATGACCGTTTCCGGTTTTAAAATGCTCCAATGGACTTGGTCGGGTTTTGAAAAGATTCTTGCCAAGTGTAGTCCATGCAGAGTATCTTGGGAAATCTCAAATTCAGACTTCCTTCCCAGTTCAACGCACGCAATAAATGCCTTTGCCTTTTTTCAAGGTTTGCACAACTTTATTCCGGATAGAAAAAAAAGGGTGGTGTTTGTAGCAATTTATTTATGTATTTGTTGTTTACTACTATTTCCTGGTAGAGAGATGGCGCCTCCCAACTCTGAGATGTGAGATTTCTACCACTGTGTTACCGTGGAGGAAAAGCTCCATCGCTTGGTAAGATATCCATGTTCGCTGTGCTTTATATCTGTTTGGGTTTGAAACCTTACGAAGTAACGCTCTTTTCCTTGCAGCCTCTCCCTTGTGCTTTTGAAAGGATGTATGGTCATGTTGTATCCGACCCTGTTTGTTTAGTGTCTTCAACTGGTCAAAACTTTCGTGTTGGGGTTTCTAAGGATAGCTCAAATCGCTAGTGGTTGTATGAATGTTGCGGAATATTTGCAACCAATAATGGTGTTCGAGTTGGAGCATCGATGGTGTTTTTTCAGTATGAGGGAGGGCATCGCTTCAAGACTCTTGTTCTCGAGGATGAGTAGGGCTTATGATATCGTGATGATGGTGTAATCGGGTAACTACTTACAAGTCATACTTTTGTCACTCCTAATTATGTAATCCGTTTTGTGTAATCGCGAGGAGTTATGTAATGATGTTTTTATTTAATGATTTAAATATGGCTTTCATCCTTGCGTTCTATTTGTTTCTGACCCGGATGTGACCTTTCCTGTTACGACACGGGCGTCCTGTGGCGCAGAGGCATGCTCTGAGATCTTGCGACTTGTTTTTCATGCAACTGGTCCTGAAAAGATTTTTTAGATGGATGCGGATTATTTTCTATGACGTGACGATAAAATATATGATTTGTTTCAGTTGCCGATAAATATGATATCTTTTAGACAAAGCCTGGGCAATTGTCCTTGCGTTCTGCTTCTATTTTCGTAATTTGAAGTGAGGAATTATGACTTCCCCCCATCCTCGTCGTCGTGACTTTTTCTGTTCCATTGATTTTGAAGAGCAGCTAGAATATATGGTAGCTATTTTGGTTCTTCCTTTGTAACTCTTGTTTTTCTTGCTTAATCTTTGCTCTGGTGTTTCACAACTTTTGCCTGAATCTTTTGGTGCTCAGTATGGTTGCGAGGGATTGACTCATGTTTGCCTGGTTTCCGCCACTGGGCGAGAATTCCGAGTGAGGGTGTTCCGAGATAGCCAGAACCATTATATCCTTACTGAAGGCTGGCGTGCTTTTGTTGTGGATAGCGGCTTGCGGGTTGGGGGGTCTCTTATTATTTTCAAATACGAGGGCAGTAGTCACTTTACAATAATAGTTCTAGAAGCGAATGAGTAAGTTCATGAGATTCGGTTGAAATTTGGTTTTTTATTACTCCCTTGCTTGCCATTCCCTTATTTGTTGTGTGAACCCTATTATGTTAATCGCTTATGTACCTTGCTTCAGAAGTGTTTATAGTAATCGTGTCACGTATATGCTTTGGGGTTCTGTTTGCATGTTGGTTTTAAGAAATGTGTGTTGGCGAACGTGCTTTCGCCAAGCTTGCTAAAGCTCGGACTAAAACAGTTTGCACGACTTATCTGAGTGTGCCACATTCTTAATAACCATTTGATCGTGATTGATGGGAATTCAAAATTTTTAATATCATAATAGTACAAACTCATATTGCAAACAAGAAGGAATAGAGTAGAATATATCGCTTTTATTAATTTTCCAGATAATATGGAAGCTTGTTTATATATCCGTGCTCGAAAGGCATAATGATTGCTGAATTGATTCTCCTTGTAGATTTACTTGCACATCCGTGTTCGAAAGACACGCGATTGCTAAATTTATTCTCCTTGGAGGCTTACTTGCACATCCGTGTTCGAAAGACACGCGATTGCTAAATTTATTCTCCTTGGTGGCTTACTTGCACATCCGTGTTCGAAAGACACGCAATTGCTAAATTTATTCTCCTTGGAGGCTTACTTGCACATCCGTGATCGAAAGACATGCGATTGCAGAATTTATTCTCCTTGGAGGCTTACTTGCACATCCGTGTTCGAAAGACACGTGATTGCTAAATTTATTCTCCTTGGAGGCTTACTTTACACATCCGTGTTCGAAAGACACGCGATTGCTAAATTTATTCTCCTTGGAGGCTTACTTGCACATCCGTGTTCGAAAGACACATGATTGCTAAATTTATGCGTATCGACAATTTATTGTTGGGTTTGGAACTTTCATTTATATGTATGTAGTGGTATACCCAATCAGGAACCCTAGTGACCCCTATACACGGAAAATCTAAGTCACCAGACTTCTAATATGCCTAACCTTTACGCAAAATAAGCCTTGAGATTCTTGGCGTTCCATGACTTTGCGAGGATCACGTCTTCTGAGTTTTGAAGTTTGAAGGAACCCCTGCCTACTTCTTTGTGGATGACGTACGGACCTTCCCATTTGGGTTCAAGTTTTCCCCCCGTCGTTGCTTATCGAAGGACCATGTCTCCTTTTTGTAATGGGCATACGAAAACACGCTTGTTGTATACTTCAGCTAGTCGGCGTTGATATTCATTTGCTTTGAGGCAAGCTGTATCCCTTCTTTCTTCGCGCAAGTGGAGTTCCAACTCAAGGGCTTCGTCGTTGGTATCTTTTCTGAAATTGACAATTCTATCCGAGGGAATTAGCAATTCTACTGGGATGATTGCATCGACTCCAAATGACATCGTGAATGGCTTTTCTCCAGTGGGACTCTTAACTGAGGTTCTATATGACCATAGCACTAGGGGCAAGATCTCAGCTCACTCTTCTTTAGTTGTTCCTAACCTTTTCTTAAGGGCATTCAAAATTTAGCAATTCGTGGTTTCAGCCTGTCCATTGGATTGTGGGTAAGCTACTGACGAGAATCGGAATTCGATGTGGAGGTCGGCGCAGAAGTCACGAATTCCCTCGCAGTCAAACTGGGGACCATGATCGGTGATGATAGCTTGGGGGACCCCAAATCGGCAAACCATGTTTTTCCAGAGGAATTTGCGCACTTTTTCTGCCGTGATGGTGGCCATGGCTTCGGCTTCTACCCACTTTGTAAAGTAATCGACTATCACGATGATGAAGCGCAACTGGCCCGTTGCCGTTGGGAAAGGGCCCAAAATATTCATCCCCCACATCGCGAATGAACATGGTGCGGATATGCACTTCAATGGATGAGGGGGGCGGTGATTGAGCGATGCATGCCGCTAGCAAAGGTCACATATGTGAATAATCATTTCAGCATCCGCTCTGAGAGAGGGCCAGTAGTAACCTAGACGTGTGATTTTGGACGCCACAGCTCTCCACCCTTGGTGGTTACCACAGAGGCCCGCGTGCAGTTCTTGGACGAGATTAAGGCCCTCTTGGTTTGAGACACAGAGGAGATCCGGAAGGTTGAAACCCCTTTTGTATAATCGGCCATCTCTGATTCGAAAGGGGACCGCTTTTCTTCTGATGCTCTGGTTGTCTTGTAACTCGCCTGTTAAGGCCCCTTTAGTTATATACTCTAGGAGAGGTATTCGCCAGTCCCAGAGGTTGGATATTTTGAAGACTTCCTAGTGGATTCCTCGGGCATGCTTCTGTTCAATTACCACGCGGTCGCTTAACCCTAGGGATAGTATGGCCCCCATTCTGGCTAAGGTATCGGCGCGTTCATTTTGATCGCGAGGGATGGACGAAATGGAACACTTCCCAAAAGCGACAGTGAGTGTTTGTACCTGGGCCAAATATTCAGGCAGCATTCTTGTCTTTGCTTCCTATTCTCCTTTAACTTGTAGAGCGACTACCTCTGAATCCGTAAAAATTCAGACTTGTCGAGCCCTTTTGATCAGTGCCTTCTCGATACGCGCGATTACAGCTTCATACTCTGCCTTATTCTTAGTAGCTTCGAATAACAGCTGGAAGGATAGATCGGTTATCTCCCCACTTGGGCTCGTGATGGTAACTCTGGCTCCACATCCTCATGCTGATACCGATCCGTCGACATTAATGAACCAGTCCTCTCCATTGCGATCTTGAGAATCCGTAAAGACAGATTCGACAGCCAAATTGGCCAAGGCCTGGGCCAGACGGGATTTTATGGGTTTGAAATGAACGTCAATTTCGGAAAGCTCCACTGCCCACTTAACCAGTCTTCCTGAGAGGAATGTTGAGTGTAGGATCTGATGGAGGGGCAGGTCGCAGAGTACTTCAATGGTGTGAGTCTGAAATAGGGTCTCAATCTTCGCGCTTCAAAAACCACAGATAGCGAAATAAATAGGAAGCTTGGATTCCCTAGTCAGAACTGTGCTGATAGTTGTAGACCCGACGGCGAGGTATAGCTGCAGAGTTTCATACTTGCGTGGATAATGAAGTGTGGGCAAGGTGGCTAAGTATTCCTTCATAATTTTGAAAGCTTTATCCAAAGTGGCAGTCCATTCGACCGGACCCTTCTTTTTCAGCTGCTCGAACAAAGGCAGAGAGTGGTCAGCTAATCGTGAGCAGAATATGCTCAAATAGTTGACCGATCCATTCAGTTTCTGAATGTCGTTCAGCATCTTAGGAGGAGCCATGTCGAGGATGGTTTGTACTTTTGAAGGGTTCACGTCTATCCCGCGGTTGCTTATCATGAAACCTAGATATTTTCCGGAATCTACTCTAAAAACACACTTTTCTGGATTCAGGCAAACACGATTTCTCCTTAGAGTGTCAACGGTTTCCTGTAGGTCCTTGCAGTGGTCCTCCTTTGTAAGGCTTTCGACAACGATGTCATCGACGTAAACTGCAATGTTTCTCCCGATCTGAGATACAAACACTTTCTCGATCATTCGTTGGAAGGTGGCACCAGCGTTCTTAAGGCCAAATGGCATTACCTTATAGCAGAAATTCCCCTTATTGGTGATGAAGGCAGTGCTCTTCTCATTGCGAGGGCTCATTTTGATATGATTGTAGCCGGAATAGGCATCCAGAAAACTTAGCGTGGCGTGCCCCGTTGTGGTGTCTACTAGCTCATAGATAGACGACAAAGGGTAGCTATCTTTTGGGCAAGCCTTGTTCAAATCTTTGAAGTCTACACACATTCTACACTTGCCACTGCTCTTTATGACTAGCACCACATTCGATAACCAGGTCGAACCATTGATCTCGCGAATAAATCCAGCTTCTAGAAGTTTGTGTAACTCTTGCTTTGCCGCCTCTGATTTTTCGGCGGCCATTTTTCTTTTTCTTTGGAACATAGGCTTTGCCTCATGATTTAGTCTCAAAGAATGCTCCGTAGTTTCTCGTGGGAGCCCTTTCAAGTCTTGCGGCGACCATCCAAAGACATCCCGTGATTCTTTCAACATATTCTTGAGGCGATCTAAAGCCGGACCAGTCAAATTGTGACCGTGGTACAGGGCTTCGGTCTTACTTGGGAAGGGAAGGAAAGCGATATTTTCCTTTAAGATTCTGTCAGCTACTTTTCCGGTCGAACTTTCAGCTCCGCTTGTTGTTGTTCGGATGTGGCCTCTTGCTGGCGCTCATCAACTGTTTCCTCTTTTAAAGACCCTCGATTGTTTTCATTAATCGCGAATATTCGGCTGTGGCCCTTTTTTAGTGAGGATAAGTAGGAAATTCTACTTTATGCCTGTTCCTCTCGTGCTTCGCCCACCTTTCCGTCAGCACATGCGAATTTGACGCTAAAATGATAGATGGAGCAAGTTATTTGGAACTTGAATAGACTTACCTAACCCATGATAGCGTTGTAGATAGATGGTAGTCGAACCACTGTGAACTCCATCATGTGGGTTTTTCTATTTGGAGCAGTTCCTAACGTCATGGTCAATTCGATCATTCCAGCTACTTCCACTTCGTCGCTAGAGAAAGAGACTAGTTTTCCCGAGTAGCGATGCAAAGCACTTTTAGCGATCCCAAGTTGCTCAAAGGCGTCCCAGTAAAGGACGTCCACAGATGAACTGGTGTCTATCATCACTCGCTTCACCATTTTGGTTCCTATCTGCACATGGATGACCATAGGATCCGAGTGTGGCATCTTGAGGTCGCGAGCGTCCCGAGTGTCAAAAATAGAAAAACTCAGTACTGCGTGTGCAGTAGATGCTTGTTTGACACTGGCTTCAGATGGGGGGCGTCTGACTTCTCTCTCATAGTTTTTCCTTTCCTGCTTACTGGTGCCAGATGTCGCGGGTTCCCCCGCGATGGTGTTAATGCATCCATCTGGAGAGGGACGTTTCCGGCGATCCTGGTTGGAGTGCTCAGGTCGGTTGGATGAGGACCTTGCTTCATGGGCATTTCTTGTGTCCCTCGGGGGAGGTCGGTATCCTCCTCCCCTGTTTCCATTTTTTCCTCCCCTATTCTGGGGGTAAGTTCCCCTGCCTCTTCCTCTAGCCGCATATTAGGGATTATAGGGCTGTGGTGGAGCGTTAGGTGGCCTATATTGCTGGGGAGGGACCACATGAGGATGGCGTTGTTGTGGCGTCATGACTGGATGACTGACATTTGTTGGTGGGGCGCAAATCTAAAGGGGCACCTCTTTTTGAGGGAGAGCATGCGGAATACCATTGACAGGAGGTGAAATCTGTTCGGGATGAGCCATCATCACATTTGTTGGGGCATCATGTGGACCTGGTCCCGTTCGTTGGTTGTACTGGACTTCTTGGACCTGATGTTGCGGTGGGGTGATCGGGTATTGCCAGGGAGGATTGCGGTGTTGTCGATTCCCAGAATCTTCTCTTCCTTGGTGCTTGTTTGGGACCCTGTGGTAAGACGACGGTTTGGATTCGACGGGTCGCGAGCTAGAGCTTGCAGCCTCCATGGCGTGGATTTGTTTGGTTACGAGTTCTCGCAGAACATGGTAATTCTCTGGCTCTTTTCGGAATAGGCAGATCTGGAAGTCTCCCTCGGCCAGATTGCCCATTAACATTGTGCTCACGGACTCTTGATTGAATCTTGGGATCTGTACTACAATGTTGGTGAATCTGTTGACATGTGTCTTAAACATCGATTTATCTTGCTTAACTTGGTATTATTCATGTGCCCGGATTCTTAGGACTTTTTACTATCTTTATGTTATTAAATGTCAATCGTATTTTGATTACATGCACAAAGGTGTAAGGGATTAATTGTGTTCATTGTGCTTTATAGTGCGTTTGGAAAAAGCAAGTAGCTTTTCGGAGCTTATGGTTTTGATATTATATAGTCTTAAATGAAATAAATATAAGATTTTAGTTTAATTAGCTTTTGAAAGCTTTTGAAATATAAGTTTTTCAACAGCTATTCACCCGAGCTTTTCGGAGCTTCTGGTTTTTTATTCATAAGTTTTCAACAGCTACCATAACAACTAGGTTTACCAAACACTATACTAGCTTATTAACATATATTTAACCCAAATATTCCAACAACTTCAGCTACCCAACATCTTCAGCTCCTCCAGCAGCTACCATTTTGCCAAACGCATCCTTAATCTATTCAAACTAAGATGGGAGGAATTTGTAGGAAATAACTTTAATTGGATTCGATGACCCATAATGCCAAGTTGCCAACCAACGTCGAGAACTCGTGGGTGGAAACATCTCTTTTCTACATATCACTTGCTTTTGTTTATATTAGTTTGTTTTATTTTCTTTTACTTTTATTCAACCCATATTTTACTTTTCAATCAATAATTGCACAATTCTTGGAAATACTTGTTTATGTGGGATCGGCCCCTTACTTGCATACTATACTAGTTTGTTTGGTTGGGAATTATTTTGATGAGGTAAATCAACAATTTTCCCTCCGTCACTCAGTCACTTTTATCCTATTCTAGATGGAAAAGATATATGTATTAAAATCGACAGTTCTTGACACATAAGGAAAAAGATAACTCATGAGGTTCTGTAGAGCTTGAGATTGGCCACTTTATTTTTAATCCCTTTTCATATTTTTTTTACAGTATGCAAAAATTGGGTGGATCTTACAGAAGCAAGATGCCACCATGATCATCCATATGGATGATGTTACAAAGATCCCTATAGGTACGGAGGTTTGAAAACGTACAAATATTCCTAGACTTAGCTATAAAATCAGCTGCCTTGTTTGCTTCCTTGTAGCAGTGTCTGAATTCAATGTTATCACAGCTTTAGCTAAGTTTCCTGATTAGTTCCACTTCCCGGAGAATTTCCCATCTAACGTTCTTGCTATCATTGATTGCCTTGGTGACTTCTAAGCAATCTCCTTCCACTATGACTCGCCGTAGACCTTTAGCTAGAGCTAAGTTTACACCTGCACAAAACACATCAGCTTCTGTTTGGATGGCAGAGCTTGCTTCCGTTTCAGATTGAAAGATATCAATCACATAACCATTATGGTCCCTAATAATCCCCCCCCCCCCCTCCCCCACTTGGCAATCACCAGTGGGTTTCAATGAACCATCTACGTTGATTTTGTAGATAGCCCTAGGTGGTTTGGTCCATTTAGAATTGCGTCTTCTCTTACAGTTGGCGCTGAGGGTACATTTTTAGTTTTGGCTGCACCATGCCATTCACTGAGATCCGTTATAATTCTTATGGCCATCTAGTAAGGGGTGTCTGGCTTTTTATTCCTAAAGATTATATCATTCCTAGCTTCCCATATTTTTTACCAAATAAAGCAGAGTTCTTCAATAGATTTCTTGTTATTATCAAGTGTCAAAATTTCGCTCATTTTGGTGAAATAATTGGTTATAAGTGGTGTGGTTTTACTTAACCTTTGTTCATAGGCAGCAATAGTAGTTCTAGTGAATGGACAAAGGATAAAAAGGTGTTTGTTGTCTTCGTTACTATCATTACAGAAACAGCAACAAGTCGGAACTCTATTGATATACCTATTTAATCTCTCATTTGTAGCAAGACTATCAATTGTTATTTTCCAAAGGAGATTTTTTATTTTCGGGGGGAGGTTTAGTTTCCATATCCACTTGTAATCCTCGGTAGAGTCGTTGCTACTATTAACCATTTGTCTGACCGATCTAGTAGTAAATTGGCTATCCGAGGTAAATTTCCAAATTAGTTTATCAGGAGTGTTCCAGTTAGGAATTCGAATTCTGATGATTTGTTGGACAATATTATTAGAGAAAATCTCATGGAGGAGGGGAACATTCCACTCCTTGTTAGATGCGAACAGCTGATTACCTTTAAGGTCGGGATACAGATGTTCTTGAAAGCTTGTGAGATTATGATTGGGAACCCAAGGATCTTCTCAAACGTTTATGGAGTCTCTGTTTCCTACTATCCATAGTAACCCTTGAAGGAATTTTTCTCTTAAATGAATTCTCCTTCCAAATTGCCAAGATGTATTATGCGATGTTCTTTCCATTAATCCTTCCTGTTTGAGGTATTTCTCTTTTATAATTTTAACCCAAATGTTATTTGGCACAGAGTAAATTTTCCAAAGTAATTTCATTTGGAGGCTGATGTTCATGTCCTTCGCAAGTTTCAATCCTAATCCTCCTTGCTCTTTAGATTTATAGATTTTATCCCAACTAATTATACCTTTCTGACTGAAGTTTGTTCCAAAAGAAATTCTTTTGAATTTGATCGATTTGGTTTAGTATACCTTTCGAAAGGAGGAAATCTTGCATTAGATAGTTGGTTGTGGAGCTCAAGTTTGCTTGTATTAGAGTTGCACACCCCGCCAGGCTGAGAGAAGAGGCCTTCCATTTATATATATAGTTGTTTTTTCAGACTCTCAATGGCTTCATTGAATACAACATTTTTAACCCTTCCCCTTACTAACGGGATACCAAGGTATCTCTCAAGAGTTTTTGAATTCGGGATGTTCATATCACGGGCTAGGGAGTTGGCCAGGTTCGGATTTATATTTTTCGAGACTTGAAGAGAACTCTTGTTATAGTTAATGGTTAGCCCCGAGAGGTTTAAAAAATTGTTGAGAATATTTTTAATCGTGTGGAGACTCTTATGGGAGGCTCTCGAAAATATTATCGTATCGTCTGCAAAAGTAAGAAAGGGAATGGGAATACCATTTTTGGTTAGTTTAATTCCTATCAGGGCATCATCGTACGTTGCTTCTTCTATTAGTTCTTACGCTAAATTCTCCAGGACGAGGATGAAGATATAAGGGGCAAGTGGGTCTCCTTGTCTTATCCCTCTACCAGGTTTGAATTGGGTGCTAGGGCGATTGTTGACTAATACTAAGAATGTAGTTGTTGTAATGCAATTCATGACCCAGTTAATCCATTGGGGTGCAAAAGCCAAATTTAGAAAGAGTAGCTCTTATGTAGTCCCAGTTAATTCTATCATAAGCTTTTTCCATGTCTAACTTGAGAGGCATTCATCCTCTTTTTCCTTTTTGTTTGTGGAAGTTATGAAAGATTTCGTGACCGAAAAGAGTATTGTCTTGGATGGATCTTCCATTTATAAAAGCACCTTGGAACGGATTAATCAGTTTAGGTAAAATAGGTTTGAGTCTGTTTGCTATGATCTTAGTTATGAGGTTGTAAATAGTATTGCATAAGTTAATAGGCCTATAGTGATTGATGTTTAAAGGATTTTCAACCTTTGGTATGAGGGCAATGAAGGTTTGGTTGATTTCGGATAACATACTTCCAAAATGGAAGAATGCTTTAATTGCTTTGCATAAGAAGGATCCAATGATTGTCCAATATTTTAAATAAAACACGGGGGGATAACCATCTGGAATAGGGGTCTTATCTTCCACCATACTACTTAGAGTATATTTGATTTCTTTATTTGAGGGGGGAGTTAGGAAGGTGGCGTTGTCATTAGAAGTGATTTGAGATTTTATATGTTTTATTTGATCACTTGAATTGGGGGATATAGGTTGGGCTATAAATCTTTGGGACATCTCTTTTGTGATTTGGTTGGAAATATCTTGGGTGTCAGTTAGTTGGATGCAATTTTTGGTGATAAAGGTAGCAGTGGAATTTCTGAAATTCCTGATTTTGACAGTGGTTTGATAGTATCTAATATTTCTATCTCCTAATTGAAGGTGTTTTATTTTGGATCTTTGTTTCCAGAATCTCAGGTTGTATTCTAGTCTGTCAAGCTTTCTGATGTCATCGGTTGATAAGAAACCCCATGGGAGGTCTAGTTGCAACTTCTGAATATTGTTTTTGACCGCTTCGAGTTGCTTGAGAATATTATTTTTATGGTTTTTTACACCAATCCTTTGTGTTCTTTTTTAGAAGCTTTTGTTGCTGCATGAATACATGAGTGAATGATCCGACAAATTTATTCTTCCAAACCTTATTAACTATGGGTTCAAAGTTGGGATTTGTGGACCAGGACATTTTGAAGAGAAAGGGAGCTCCCTTAAAGCCATCTGAGGAGCCTATTTGTAGGGTGATAGGGCAGTGATCAGAGGAAGAGAAAGGATGATGACGGACTCTTATGTTCTTAAAGTGAGACATGATCTCTTGGTGAGCTAGAGCCCTATCAAGACGTTCATAGGTATTGGAGATATTGGAGATATCATTGTTGTTCTTTCTCCATGTGAATGGAGATCCTACGTAGGAGATAGTATGAAGGTTTAGTTCTTTCTTGATTTCCTTGAGTCTGCGAAATCTAGATAGAGATGGAATGCAACATCCAATCTTTTCAGTGTCGTTTTTTATATCATTGAGGTCTCCTATGATTAAGACATGAAGCATATGTCTGTTAACTGTAGAGATGACTTCAAGCCAGAAGCCCTCTTTTTCTTGTTCCGTTGAGGGAGCATAAACAAAAAGGATGGCTAGATCAAACTGTTTGATAGTGACTTTCAACATGAGAAATCTTTGATTTTGCTCTAGAATGACTGAATTGTCTAGAATTCTGTGATTTCTAGTAAGGATCCATATTCCACCCTTAGTACCAGAGTAGGGAATACAAATAACCTTATGAAATCTAGCAGTCCTAATTTGATTATCCTTAGTAGGTTCACCCGACTTTGTTTCGGTTAAGACTAGGATATCAATCTTGTTGCTGTTTCTGAGAAGATTATTTTATTGCCAAAGAACAGGCCTCTTAGAACCCCTGATGTTCCAATAGCCGATTCTAATCATGGAAAAGGTTAAGAGCTATGCTGCATAGCTTGTCATTCAAATTGTTCTTATAAGTTTCATTTCGGTATTAGTAGTAAGGAGGAGATCTGATACCTGGGATAGATTTACTTGATGAGGTGATTGGAGTCTCAACAATGTTCGTTGTCCGAATTTTTTCTTTTGAGGTTTGATAATTGCTAACCTGATATTTGAAAAGTTTGCTTGTTGCATAAAGGTTTAACAGAAGGTTGTTTAAATCTTGTTGGGTTGAAGGTTTGGGTTGGCTTCCCACCACGAATATACCAAGAGGTGATCCGATGGGGATTATAACCGAGTTTTGTTGTGAGTATATGGAGAAGATATCATACTTTTTTCTTTACCATTGGAGTTGTAAGCATTCCGCCATCCATTCAGAAATAAGAGATTTGAACCAATAGGCATAAGCCAACAGACAGAGTGGCATAGCAGTAGAAAATCACAAGCTTTCAGAAGAAGAGGACATACCATAAACATAGCAAGATAAGTTAAAGTGATAGAACAAAAAGAAAAGTTGAGGTCAACAATCCAAATCCGAGATATGTTCTTTTGCAAAGGGTGATAAGTAAATTCAGGATACTGATATCGATCATATAACAAGTTGGATCTTAGTAAAGCGAGAGTAAAAATAGAGTAGACTATCAAGTACAGTTGAGAGCTCATGTAATGCTTGCAATCTAGACTGATATAAAAACAGTTCATAGCAAAGAGGGCGGAGTAATCAATCAGTACTACTAATTCAACCAGGTGATGATTATAGTAGAATTTTATAGGACTGTTGGGATACTCTAAGACTATAAGAAAGGAGAAAATGGGTTCATCCAAATACTTAGCTGGAACGAGGTAGTGAGCCATCTCGACCAACATCTGCCCCATGTTGTTCATCTTGACAGCCGCATGCAGATGAGTTGGGTTGCTGCACTGATCGTTCCAGTTGCATGCAAGGTTTCGAGTCACACTCGTTATTACAATTGACTTTGATGCCTCAATGATCTTGATCTTAGCCGGGACTAGGCAACGAGCCTTGTCGATCAAGACCCACTCCTTGACACTTCTTTTGGCATCAGTTTGAAGAGGCGATGCCAACTTTGGATTGTTGCGTTGAGCATTCCGGTTGCATGCAAGGAATCGAGCTACCCGGAGAGGCAGGTGAAATACCCCACAGTATTTCATGTTATTTAAATTGAATAAATTTAAATAAAAGTATATTGTAATAATTTGGGGTTGTATGAGTATAGAGAATTATTTATTCTCTATCTTGAACATTTAAAATTTAATAAAAGTGTCTCTTGACATTTTGGGAATCTCGAACCCAAGGGATATATTTTATTTTTCCTTGTGATAAAGTTAAATAAATAGTTATTTAATTTTATAGTATTATTTAAGGGTATAAAATATAACCCGTAAGCTTAGGTATATAAATATATATACTATAACGGAAGTCCGTACATATAGTATATATTATACTACGAATGTGCACGTATGTATGTTATATTATATATTATATACACAACATATATTCGTACATAGATTATATAATATATATGTACTTTAGGTGTGTATATATAATATATATACTACGTTATTTCCAAAAGAATCAGATAAGTTGCTAATATACATATACGGAGATTAATATACGTAGATCCGTATTATATATTACATATTATACTGATAGGGAAATCATGTATATTATTCATGTACACAATTTAAATGAAGCCCAATTTCCTATCGCAGCCCGGCCCACTCAAGTAAGGCCTTCAGCTGGCTGAGTCAGTCGAGTGGACTCGGTCGAATTGGCGAGTCGACTCCGTCTTCCACCTTCAAATGAGCAGATTCAAGCTGTAATTCATCGACGGTTTCGCCCCAATAATTGGGGAAATCAATGCCCATTCACTGCTATAGATAAGGACGTTGTGCTGGAGGCTCCAATCGATAGAATCCCATTGATTTCGTCGTTGAATCATTAACGTCATTTTCCCACGTTTCGCGAAGTTCTCGGTCGTAACAATCGAGTTAATGGACAAATTACACAGCAATGATGAATGGAATTGATTCGGGTAGTGAATTCGGAGATAACTGCGTCGTCAATTGGTGGTTATCCACTCCAAGTGAGCTCAGTATAAATGGGGAGCACCCTCTACCTTTCCGAGTGCAATTTATCCGTATCACTCACAATCTGAGCCCTTCTCCTATTCCATCGTGTTCCTTACATCCCCAGAAGCAATTCTATTTCAACAAATTGTTAAACTACATTCAAAATCCAAAACCCCCAAATTTGCTCCGCCCTCTTCGCCGTCGTCGGACCACCGGTACGCCGCCTTGCCACCACCGTGTCGATCGGAGTTGCACCGCCTGAGGTCGGAGCCACCACCCACGGCAGTCGGAGCCACCGAGCCACATCGAGCCATCCGTGTTGAGCCCTCATTGCCACATTCCAGTAGCCGCGGCGTTCTCCTCACTGTGTAGGTATGTTGCAGCCCTAATTGGTGAAGAAGAAGGGCATATTACACAAACTAGCCCACACTTTCTGCTTCTATAATAATTTGCCTTTTCTAAGTTATAAAAATTACAGATTATGGCTGTAATTTTTATTTGGATTAAATAGTTAATTAATATTTTTATTCCTTTGAATCGCAGCCTTTCACCAACCTCCTTACGCGCACACTCCAACGCAAGTCTTTCAAGAGGTGGGTAGTGGTCTTATTTAACGACTTTGTCTCATTCGATTTATGTTATAAATTGAATAAAAGTCGTATTTGACCAAAATACAACCTAACAAATATCTTTCGTAGTGTGTTGTGATTTTGGTGTAGATCCGTTCGACGCCAACAAATTCAACCGTATAACTTCCCCGATTCAAGAACAACAAGAAGGCAAGTGACAATCCGAGCATTTCCGCTCACTTGGTACCTTCGTGTCTTGTTGTTTTCTTTCCTTGACATGCATGCCAACTCGACTAAAAATAAATTAAAATCACTTGCTTTGTGTAATTTATTTATCCGTTCTTTTGGAATTGGCCTGTAACCGGGTAATGTTATTATTCGACCTTATTATAAAATAATAACGTAGATACCGCTCTATAAAAATGCATGATTTATTCTTTGTCCTTTCATGCAATTTATTAGGTATGTAAAATGCCTTTATTTATGTTCCATGCATTTTATTTATGGTCTTGGCATCCATTTTACTTTTATTTAAATGGATTAATTTTCATGCGTGATCACCTAGGTTGGCCTTAACCACTAGTTAACAATGTGTTGGAATAGTAGTACGTGGAACTCAATTGCATCTAGAGTAAATACAAATAAAAGCTATGTAGTATAATGCGAGGTCGGGGCCGTTATTCCCCGGTCTAAAAGTTTCATGAAACTAACACATTCCGAATGCGCACATATACATATCATTTAATCGGAATGTTATACTACCAAATAAAAAGGTTTTAGGTCGTGTCCACTTTAGTAAGTGGGGCCGGTATCATTATTCAAAAATGTGTTTCTTTATAAAGAAATAATGTTAAGCTATGAAATGTGAGATAGTGAGTGAATAATATTTATTCATTTGGCCAAAGTTTTGTTTAGACTTGATATCGGGGGATACGAAGTCAACTCTCTTCCCAATCCTAATAGTAGGCTCTCCCTAACGTCTGGGTAACTACTAGCGGGACGGATTTGGGCCACATGGAGTACCTCATAATCCGATATCGAGTCCGAACTTAATAAGAAAAATGTTTTCATGGTGATCATAAAACGCATTTCTAAAGCTATATCATATCCCATCCGTAATCGGGATATGGTTCCTATGGTGCTCGTCACCTACTTCACTTTCTCATTCAACCCTTCGGGGTTATCCGTGTCCTAGAAGTCGTGTCATTAATTCACCAACCCACTAAAATACTCTAATAATCGCATTTGGATTTAAATTCATACCATTAAAGGTCAATGGATTTAAATCTTAAGAAGTCCCAATTTCGAGCCGTCACTTGCTAGTTCTCGCGGACTAACCGTCCTTTCTTTTGGATGGCTGGTATCCCTCGGATATCAGGCCATGACCCGTAGGTCTAGGGTAAACGCGTTGTCATCGAAGGTTGGGCACTTGGATCCGGAATCATCTTCTTTTATGACTTTACTTTCTTAGTCATTTGTATAGGATGTTTTAATAATGTAAAAGATATGAATTCCGTTGGTTTGGTTTATGAACTTTTTATTTGCTAAGACTTGGTTTAATATTTTGATGTAATAAATTATGGTTTGATGAATCTTTTTATAAAGACTTCCGCTATTATATTTTATACTTGTATCATCTTGTTTATGGGAGCATGGTAACATGTCCTTATAAGCCTAAGGTAGTTATGAGGGCATTTCTGTCCAAATAACTACTGGCGCTGTATCATCCTCTAGTTTTAAAAAGGGGGTGTTACAGAAGGTGGTATCAGAGCTAAAAGTTTTTAAATAACGTTTTAAAAGTTTTTCCCAAGTTTTGAATTGTTCTCCTATTTTTTTAGACATCCTTAATTTTTTTGTGAAATGAAATTGTTTTCAATAATGATTCCGGCATCCCAACTAGACCTTTGAGGGTATCTTAGAGTGTCCTTTGATAAACCCTTCACTTACCTTACCATCATTTGGGGTACTAACATCCTCCTACCTCTGCGGCAGATGAACGCCAACCTAAGGTCGAAGATCATTGAGGCTATGGAGCACCGCAACCGCCAAGCAGCACGCGAGATCGACTCATGGGGCTCAAGGAAGAGAGCTAACGAGGAGATAACGGATTAGCTGGATTTTCCCCCCATGGAGCCGATTGTGCTAATCCAGCCTCAGCCTCAAGTGATCATTGTTCCGGAGGAGGAGGAGGAGGAGGAGGAGGAACCCTTTGAAGATCCGAGTGATGAGCTAGCGAGGGAAACAACTGAGGAGAATGAAAACCACTTGCTATATCCCAACCATGAAGGCCTCAACATGGGAGAGAATGGGGGATTTCAGGAGTATTCGGCCGAAGAGGCTCGAGAGGAATTTCGGCGCATGGCACGCCAGATGGGTCAGGAGCCACCTCGTTTTGGAAGTGAGATGGGCTATCCTCCTCTAAGGATGGTCTCCGAATTGGATGGGGGGAAATTTCTCAAGGGGCTGGAACGCAAGAGGATGATAGAGACAATTCATTTCTTTGATCGCGAGATCAGGGAGAAGGACGAAGCAATAGAAATCCTAGAGGCAGAAATGATGGCACTGGAGGAGAAGTTATGCAAAGAAAAGTATGAGAGGTATCTCCTTCAGCATGCCCGCTCAGACGCCCACCTTGCCACTACCAAGCCCGACACCCCTCCATTTGCATTGAGCGCTCCTACCTTCGACTCCGAGGCAGGGCCCTCCCGACCCAAGAAGCAGCGTACTTCGGGTCCCGGCAGGAGACCCCACCATCCCTAGACTTTCCTTTAATAGCTTGATCTACGCAATTTATTTCCCTTCGAACAGATTGTTTTCCTTTCTCGCACTCTTTCTTTCACCGTTGGTTGTTTGGGAACAATTTAGTTTTCGGATTCAGTAATTTATAATTTATGCAATAATATTCCTGTCCTTAGAATGCTTTTGTGAAAGTATTATTTATTGCATGAATTTCCACAAGTTCCCACATACCCAAAAACGAGGAAAGTCCGCAATAGTAATGGCAATCCCAATCACTTATCCTCAAGTGATATAGGATTTCCACCTTGCTAAGGAAAAAGAGAGACTTAGCAATTTCCACATCATGGGTAGTGTGCACTCAAGAAGAGTCGGGTTGAGAGTTGATAGTAATGCAACTCATAGCATTGAAGATTAGAAATAAACGGACGAGCGGTATGTAGAGGCATCAACGCTCCTGAGAGCTTTAGCTTGTACCCTTGCCAATCAAACTCAAACAAAGCATTGTTTAAGAGTAATGTCATGATCTATGAGAATTGATTTGTGGCCTAAGCATACGTAGGTGTGCACGGTCAAGTATTTTAACCTCAAAAATCTTTCATCTTTCCAATATTAGATAATGACCAAGCGAGGAGTGCGTCGTCAAGCAGCATCGACCCCAGCGGCTAGAAGGAACCGCAACCCCAGCATGAACATCACTGCCCTAGGAGCCGCACAAAACCCCGAGCCTAGGCCGAATCCAGCGCCACTAGCAGGTGATCGAGAAGAGATTGGTGAGCACTCAGTGCATGGTGGAACTCAGGCCCATCAGGCAAATGCGGGCCAACAGAGGGGACAGTCCCAAGGTCGAGAGAATAGTCTGGGATCTGAAATCATGCATGCTTTGAACCAGCTGGTGAAAAGTGTTGTGGCATAGGCTATGGCAGAACAAGTGAATCCCCTACCTAACGGGCCGGCAGGGTCAGCTGTCCGGATCCCACCAGCAGGAGTTGTACCTCCAGGAGGTAACTTAGAAGGGAAACTTGCCCAAACTGTGGGACAGGGAGAGACATACACCCGAGCTCTTAAGGCAATCAATTCCAACAAACCAGATGGGTTTGACGGCACCGATGAACCCTACAAAGTGGTACAGTGGCTGACGCACATTGAGAAGGTATTTAGGGGTGTTCCATGTACTGATGTCGACAAGGTCAACATCACCGCCTTATATTTGAAAGGGGAGGCGGGTCAATGGTGGGAGGCGGCACGTCATGCCTGGGAAGCCAACCCGACTTGGGAAGCTTTCAAGGAGACTGTCACCAACCATTACTTCGTCCCTTTTCTCAGGCTAGAGAAAAGGCGGGAATTCTTGTACCCAAAGACTCAGGGCATGAAAATGCCACAGCTGGTGACATGGTTTTACAATCTGCTTCCTTATGCTGGGGATCTGGTACATTCTGAGGAGGATAAGATTCGTTATTTCCATGAGGCAACGTACTACCGACTGAAGTTACAGTTGTTGCACCGGGATTATGAGTCTCTTGATTATTACATCAATGTTGCTTATAGAGTTGAGACAACATTAGATGAGGGGAAGCGAAACTTTGAGCTGGTAGAAAGAAGAAAGGGCAAGCAGAAGTATTCGGGAACTAAGCGAGCTGCCTCGTCTGCGCCCTCAGGAGGAATTGTTGCCAACAGTGGCCGCAGTGGTCAACAATCCCTGCAGAGCACCCCTCGTGACAGGCAAGCTGTTGTTTGTCAGAACTGCGGGAAGGCTGGACACATCAAGCCTAGTTGCACTAAAGCACCGCGAACTTGCCGGGGCTGTAACCGGACCGGTCACATGGTCAAGTTCTGTAGATCAACTAATGGTGGCCAGGATCGTTCCCAGCAGGCTTCAGCTGTTGCCCCCCGAGCTCCTAATCCAAGACAGGGCGGTTTTCCGCCGCAGCAAAGGTCGCAACAACAGTATCTGCCGAGGAACCAGGGTCCTGTGGGATCACAGCCTACTGTCGATAAGGGCAAAGGTATTGCGGGTACCTCTAAGCAAGGACCGCGACTGTATGAGATGAGGCAAGCTGATGATGTGACTGCCCCTATGACCCAAGGTATTATTTACCACTATTCAAAACCTATTGATATCTTATTTGATTCTGGTGCGACGCATTAGTTTATTACTGAAAGTACGGTAGAAAAGTTGAAACTGGAATGTGAGACTTTAGAGGAGTCGTTTATCGTTAGGGTCCCTAACGGGGAGAAAATCATAGGAAACAAGGTGTTGCATAAGTTTCCTATCAAAATCGAGGGTCGTGCCCTCGACGCCGAGTTAGTGGTGATTCCACTTATTCCACGGGCATCATACTTGGGCAAGATTGGTTATTCCAACATGGCGCGGTGATTGACTTTAAACGAGGGACTGTGACCGTGGCATCTGACGGGAAATGTGTGTGTAAGTTCCGTGGTCGTATCCCTAATGAAGACGGTCGAGTGATTAACATGATGCAAGCAGCGAAACTGTTACGACAAGGGTGTGCCGGTTTCCTATGCTACTTGGAGGAACTCCCCAAAGGCCCGGTCCAAGTCACTGACATACCGATAGTACGGGAATTTCCTGACGTTTTCCCTGATGAAATTCCCGGACTACCACCACAGCGCTTTGTTGAGTTCACAATAGACTTGGAGCCTGGGACTGCACCAATCTCGAAGGCACCGTATCGCATGACTCCCTTAGAGATTCAAGAGTTAAACAAACAGTTGGAGGAACTGTTAGAAAAGGGTTACATTCGGCCTAGTGCATCCCCATGGGGGGCTCCAGTCCTATTTGTGAAGAAGAAGGATGGATCCTTCAGACTGTGCATTGACTACAGAGAGTTGAACAAGGTCACAATCAAGAACAAATATCCTCTTCCGAGGATTGATGACTTGTTGGATCAACTTCAAGGAGCGAGAGTATTCTCCAATGTGGATTTGAGGTCGGGATACCATCAACTGCGGGTACGGGAGGAAGATATTGCTAAGACGGCATTCAGAACGCGCTATGGGCATTACGAGTTTGTTGTGATGCCTTTCGGGCTAACTAATGCACCGACGATTTTCATGGAATTGATGAACCGTTGTTTCCATCAGTACTTAGACAAGTTCATTGTGGTGTGTATCGATGATATCCTGATCTATTCACCGAGCGAGGAGGCACATGCGCAACATCTGAGAATTGCCTTGACAACACTACGGGAACATCAGTTGTTCGCAAAGTTGTCAAAATGTGACTTCTGGTTGAAACAAGTTGCTTTCTTAGGTCACATCATTTCCGAGAAGGGAGTCATGGTTGATCCCCAAAAGGTTTCCGCAGTGCAGGAGTGGACTCAACCAAAGAATGTGAAGGAGATAAGGAGCTTTCTTGGATTGGCAGGGTATTACCGAAGGTTTGTGGAAGGGTTTTCCAAGTTAGCTCAGCCTTTAACTTCACTCCTCCGTAAGACTCAGAAATTTGTATGGGATGAAAAGTGTGAAGCTAGTTTTCAAGAATTGAAGAAACGACTTACTACTGCGCCAGTGCTAGCCCTTCCCAAGGATTTCCAAGATTATGTGGTCTATAGTGATGCTTCAAAGCAAGGCCTAGGTTGTGTGCTCATGCAAGAAGGCAAAGTCATAGCCTGTGCATCTCGCCAGCTGAAAGCGTATGAGCAGAGCTATCCTACACATGACTTGGAATTGGCTACTGTGGTATTCACTTTAAAGATCTGGCGACATTATCTCTACGAAGTTCGTTGCCAAATCTTCACCGATCACAAAAGCCTTAAGTATGTGTTCACTCAGAAGGAGTTGAATATGCGTTAGAGACGGTGGCTGGAGCTCATCAAGGATTATGATATCGAACTCTTATATCACCCCGGGAAGGCAAACGTGGTGGCTGATGCTTTAAGTCGGAAGTCTCCACAAGAGGCCATGATTTAGTGTTTGACAACGCAACCAGAATTGCGTCAAGAGTTGTTGAGGCTGGACGTGGAAGTATGGTTTGAGCGGCATCGAGGCCAGTTGAACGGGAAGGATATTCAGTCTGATTTGTGAACTCAGATTAAGAATAGACAGAGTGGCGATGAGATGTTGATCAAACTCTGTGCAGATTTTTATGAGGGTAAGGCCCTAGGATTTGTCATGAGGGATGATGGGTCATTATGGTTTGGAGACCGCATTTGTGTTCCGAACGTTCCAGAACTTCGCCAAACATTGTTGCAAGAATTCCATTCTTCGGCGTACTCAGTACATCCGGGCGCTAGTAAGATGTACAGAGACATCAGGAGAAATTACTGGTGTGCCAGCAAGTCAAGATTGAGCATTAACGACCAGCGGGCACACTACAACCACTTTCGGTACCGATGTGGAAATGGGAGCAAATCTCTATGGACTTCGTGATGGGGCTGCCTAAAGTTCAAGGGCAGAAAGACGCCATTTGGGTGATCGTAGATCGACTCACCAAATGTGCGCATTTTATAGTCATCCGATCCGATTGGAAGCCACAGAAGCTGGCAGAGTTGTACATGAAACATATAGTCCGTCTCCATGGAATACCAACCTCCATTGTCTCAGATAGGGATAGTCGTTTTATATCCGATTTTTTGAGGAAACTACATGGTGGCTTGGGGACCCGATTGGACTTTAGCACGTCATTTCATCCGCAAACTGATGGGCAATCCGAGCGCACTATTCAAACTCTTGAGGATATGCTGCGAGCTTGTGTGCTGGACCGACCGACAGATTAGGAAACCAGTTTAAGCCTGATCGAGTTCACTTACAATAACAGTTGGCATGCCTCTATCAAGATGGCTCCGTTTGAAGCTTTGTATGGTCGCAAGTGTCGTTCAACGGTTGTTTGGGATGATCCGACGGATACTCTTATTTTGGGGCCCGAGCTGCTAGAGAGGACTGCAGAGGAAGTAGCTATGATCCGATAACGGATGCTGACCGCACAGAGCAGACAAAAATCGTATGTTGATGGAAAGAGGCGAGACTTGGAGTTTCAGGTGGGTGAGAAGGTGTTCGTAAAGGTATCTCCCACCAAAGGAGTCTTTCGTTTTGGGAAGCGAGGAAAGCTAAATCCTCGATATGTTGGACCCTTTGAGATCCTGCAGCGAGTCGGAACTGTAGCCTATCGGTTAGCTTTGCCACCAACAGCTCATCCGGATCATGATGTTTTTCATATCTCCTTGCTTCGGAAGTATGTGCCTGACTCGACTCATATCCTTAGTTATGAGGACATTGAGATACGACCCTGTTGTGAGCCTAATTTGCCATGTTTTACATTTAAGTTTATATCGATTTCTACATATATTGCATTCATTTGGGTTAAGATAATACAGAATCTGTGTAATTTATGTTTATTTGTCAAATTATGGAATCTACACCAGTTTCTGTTTAAATCGCAGAATTCGAGGCGTTTTACAGCAATTCTAAGGAAGGTCGAAAAAGCTCGGAAATCCACTACAGTAGTCCAAGGTCAAAGCAGCAGCGGAACCGGTCGAATCGAGCTAAGAACCCAAGCTACCCGATCTCGAGTAGCCCTTACTCGATCTCGACGAGTATGTCCAAGTACAGCCTTGTCGACCAGGAGCAACGTCGAGAGCAAGACCAACCAAGCTCCGGAACCCAACTCGATCTCGACAAGACCTGGTCGAGATCGACGAAGCCTAGTGCCACACCCGGAGTCGACGAGGAGAAGAGCTGATCGAGAAGCCGAGGACGAGAAGCCAAGCACATCTCTACTCGATCTCGACAAGAGCTGGTCGAGATCGACGAGCCAGAGCCCAGATCCATGCCTGTCGAGTAGAGCCGCCGAGGAAACCCAGTCGGCAAGACCAGTCTACTCGACATCGACTAGGTCTACTCGAGATCGACGAGCACCAGGATCCATGTCCGAGTCTGTCGAGCACCAGCTAGCCGAGACGACGAGCCGAGCCAGTAGACCAAGATTTCTACTCGAGATCGACAAGAGCCTTGTCGAGGTCGACGACGCTTCCAGAAACCATGTTACTCGATATGACGAATTCTACTCGGTTTGGCTTTGCTTGGGTCGAAGACTGCCGCATCTATCCAAATCTATCAAAGATCCATCATGAAGAAAAGAAGATCTATCCATGGAAGACTTTAGATATATTTTCCTATTTTGGATTTAATTATGTTATGTCTTTTATTTATCTTTAAGGTTTTAGATATAGTTTTAGATTTAGATATAAACATTCTATCCTTGAATAGCAAGGATTAGAAGCCTATAAATAAAGCCCTAGGGGCTGGTTTTTCAGGCCAATTCAGAAACAATTCAATTTCGGAAGGAGGAGAAGTAGTAGGAGAGAGAGAGAGTGAGTGGTCAAGAGGAGTTTTGTGAAGCGAGAGCAGAATTGACTTCCTTTGGTTGTAAGCTCTATTTTATTTTATTAATGCAAGTTTATTTCCTTTTATTATTAATGTCTTTAATTATGATGAAGCGCGAGTAGTCCACCCACTTCTAGGGTTGGGGCAAGCCCGACGATAGCCATGCATAATTGAGGTAAAGATCTGACTTTTATCATGTTTTGAGCATCTCCTACTTGTTTATGTGTTTATTTCCCATCTAATGGAGATCCATGTTAACCACTTGGATTGTAAACATAAAATTAGTAGAGACAATTAGGGTTTCTTGAAAGAGTTGTCTAATTGTTGGAAAAGGCGAAAGCTTGTCCTTGATGCAATTCACATGAATTTCTGTTTATCTCTGCCTTATGCATGTTTGGTTATCGTTGTTGCAAACCCCAATCTTGGAAGTCCTTTTACATTAAGTTTAGTCAAAACCCAAAGCATTTGTTTTTACTTTCTTTCGTTTTCGTTTTAAGTTTCTGCCCTCGTCGACCTCGACCAAACCCTGGTCGATCTCGACTACTGATTCTCGACCCAGAGTCGCCGTAGCTTAATTGTGCAGGAGATCGACAAAGACAAGCCGAAGTCGACAAGACCTTACTCGACATCGAGTAAGCCTCGTCGAGATCGACCACCATCTGCCGAGTTGCTGCTGCTGTGTTCGACTGTCCGATCTTCTGTCGACTACCCTAGTCGAGATCTAGGACCCTGTTGTCGACTTCTGACCGTGAGATTTCACCGCTGCCTAGGATCCGCTGACACGCTTCCTCGTGGATCGATCCTGACTTCCCGCTGCTACATCAGGAGGAGGTCTTGTAATTATTTGCAAAGGGACGGAATCTGGTTTGCTGTGATTTATTTCTATTTTATAATTTGCAATCTCGATTTCCTTCTATCAACAAATTGGCGCCGTTGCCGGGGAAGCTATCATTCGCGCCTTAGGTAGTCAGTTCTCACTTTTTCTTTGAGTTACTTTACAGGTGTATGCGCCGTTCTGGTCAACCACCTGAGTTTGACGGCTTAGACGAACCAGAGCGCATTCTACACATCAGAGCTAAGCTACAAAGAGCCATGGCAGCTGCAGAGACACAGGAACAGCTGATCGAGAGGCTCACGAGGGATCTAGCCGCCAGAGATGCTGCTCTCGCCACTGAGAGAGCAGGGAGGGAACAAGAAGCTGAACGTGCGAGGCAGCTGGCAAATGAGCTTGCCCAATATCCAACTACAGCAGAGGATTATATGCATCCAACTCTCGTCGTGCCTGAATCGGCGATTCTAATCCCTGAAAACTCTTTTGAAATTCGCACTCAGTTTCTTATAGAACTTAAAAACAATGCTTTTCATGGAAGATTTAATGAGTGCCCTCTTGAACATATTACCAATTTTCATGACATGTGCCGTACTCTTGCTGAAGGTACAACTCTGGAATATGTCAAGATGAAAGCTTTCCGCTGGTCGCTCGCTGGACCTGCACTGAAGTGGCTAGAAGGACTCAAACCAAGATCCCTTACAACATGGGCACAAGTAGAGCAAGAATTTCTCAACAAATTCTTTCCTCCTGCCAAGACAGCATTCCTCCGCCAAAAGATCACAGCTTTCAAACAAAAGCCTGGGGAGCCGCTAGCAAAGGCATGGGAAAGGTACAAAGAACTACTGCGATCTTGCCCTACTCATGGACAGCCACCCTACGTCATTCAGGAGATCTTCTTCAACTCTCTTGACCAAGTCACTAAGGACAGGATCAATCAGTACACTCGATATGAGTACCTGACGATGCCGCCAGTTGACGCATGGGGTGTGCTAGACAAGCTCACGGCATATGACAACAAGTATGGGACCTCTACAAACTATGATAAGAACGCCTATGCCAGACCAGCACCATCTATGCCACTCTATGAGCCAGCAAAGGAGATTGACCCAGATGTCAGGGAGCAGTTCTACAGGGACCAGAATCGCAAGCTCCTCAAGCAAGTCAAATATCTATCTGTCAATCAGCCTTGCATTGAATGCGGATCACAGAGGCACACCACTACTGAGTGCCCACACACTGAGCAAGTTAGAATGGCAGAGACACATGAGGAAGCAGCCTATGCTGGGGGTCCAAATCGCTACCTGGGAGATCAAAGGTTCTATCAACCTCAGTGGAACCAAGGTCCTCCTAGGAATCCCCCACCCTACAGAGCCCTAGGACATCCAGAAAGGGATCAAAAGAAGGATGATCTACAGCTGATCCTTGAGGAGATGCGTCGGAATCATGCACAGAACCTGCAGGCTACAAACACCATCAACAATCAGCTCCAGAACTTCAACACAAAATTTGGAGAGATGGACATCTAGAAAAGGGGAATCGAGACACAGATGGGTCAAATCGCTGCACAAGTCCCACGACCATCCGGACAACTCCCTGGGAAACCAGAGCCAAATCCTAAAGGGAAGACCGGACACGTCGCAGCTATCAAACTCAGGAGTGGGCATCAATTACATGAGCCAGAGGTCGAGAAACGGCAAGACAAGGCAGAGCAGCAACTCGAGACAGAGCAGAACCTGGTCGATCTCGATGAGCCCGTGGTCGATGTCGACAAGCAGCTACTCGACACAGACCAGAAGTTGAGCTCGGACTCCGCTGCGCAGACCAGCAACTCTAGGTCGACCACCCTACTCGATGTCGAGGAGCCCGTGGTCGAGATCGAGGAGCAGCAAGCCGAGGTCGACGACTCTGCAGCATCTCCGATAGTTGATCTGGCTCCGAAGCAGAAAAAGCCACTACCTTTCCCTTCAAAAGCACAGAAAGATCCCACTGCAGGTAGGTTTACCAGATTTGTTAATATGCTGCAAGAACTGAATGTTTCTATTCCTTTTACAGAAGCCCTGCAAGAGATGCCTGGATATGTCAAGTTTCTGAAGGAAATCCTGAGCAAGAAGCGATCCATCTCGGAGATCGCAGGCGAATGCAAAGTACTCCACTTCCCTGAAAAGAGGCCTGACCCTGGTAAGTTTTCTGTTACTATGGGTTTTGGACAATATAAATATGATTCTCTATGCGATTTAGGAGCAAGTGTGAGCATCATGCCTCTATCAATCTGGCGGAAGGTGAAAATAGGATGCATAGAACCTGTGGATGCCAAATTATACATGACGAACAATACAGTGGTCATCCCTATAGGTATAGTTGAGAATGTCCCCGTCCAGGTTGGTAAGTTCTTTGTTCCAGCAGATTTCCTTATTATTGACTGTGCTGAAGATCCTACTAGCCCTATTATTCTTGGTAGACCGTTCTTAGCTACTGCAGATGCTAGAATCAGTGTCAAGAATAGATCACTCACCTTCACCATAGGCGATGAGGTTTTAGATTTCTCTTTTGGCCCTACAAAGGAGGAAGTTTCATGGTTGGAGGTGAAAAGCATCAGCGATCACGGGACCAAGCAAACAGCTGAGGAAAGCGACAGAACCGTACTCGAGGTCGACAAGTCCTCCTCGATCTCGACAAGCGCTCTCCTCGAGCTCGACAAGCCTTTGTCGATCTCGACTACCTCCACTGAACCAGAAACTTGCCAAGAGCCTAAGTATGGGGTCCCTATACTCGATCTCGACCAACAGTACTCGACATCGAGTAGACCCAAGCCCAAAGATTTCCGTTTTGGGTCCGAACAGGTAAGTTCAGGTATGAATTCCACTCCCCCTCAGTCCATAAAGAAAATTTTTAATGATTTAAGGGGAGATAAGACACCATGGCGAGGGAATCTGCGGAAACTAAAGGCTACAAAGAAGAAGAAGAAAGAGAAAGGAGATGATGCAAGAAACCACCTGTCAGCTGAGCTTGCATACTACCATCAGGACCTAGATGATCCAGGAGAAGGGCCAAGCATGAGCGGGCCCCACAATAATGATCCTTGAGCGCAAACGGAGAATTCGGCCTAGCGACTCTAAAATCTAGAGCATGTATATAAGACTTTATTAACTTTTTGGGACTTTTGAACATTTTTGTTTTTGGTTTTGGTTTTAGGTCTTTTAGAATACTTCATATGGATAGTCTTGTTCTTTTGGGCAATCTAACACTTTTAGGTCAGCAAGAATATAAGGATCGCGAAAGGTGGAAAGAAGAAGTCCCTGAAAAACAGTCAGAATCGACGAAGGCCAAGTCGACGACGACAAGGAGGAGCAGCCCAGACACTACTCGATCTCGAGTAGGCCAACTCGATGTCGACCACGCCACCAGAAGCTCCTCGACTTCAGAAACCACTAGACGCAGATGAGCCTACTCGATATCGAGTAGACCGTACTCGATATCGACTAGCGACCTACTCGACATACACTGATTCAGCCTCCTCGATGCATTATCCTGTGAGTTCCTTCCTCTACTCTTGTTTTTATTTAATTTTATATACAGTGAGGACACTGTAATGTTTAAGTATGGGGTGGGGGAAGGGCTTACTTCATGCATAATTGCCATATTTGACATTATTTATGCATATTTAGAATTTATTACTTGGAATTGCTACATGGCTATTTTGGAATGCATTATTGATTTATGTGCTTATATGCATGTTTTCCAAAAATTTTGAGAAAAATGACCCCCATTGAAATTTTTGAATAATGTCATGGAAGCTTTATTGAACTCGACGATGCAAAATTGGATTCATTAGAGATATAGCATGAAATTGCCTAGTAAAGGGAAGTCACAATGAAGTGCATTATTTATTGAAAACCATGAAAGGAGGTAAAATTTGAAATTGCTTTTGACATATTGCTTGATAAGAGGATGGAGGACTTTATATTTCCATATAATGCTCATTGTTTATATCCTAGCCTTACCCATGCTTATGCATCACAAAAGCCATAATATGCCTTATTTCATTTATTGCTCCACATGAACTAAATATTTGCCATTCTTTACCTTATCCGGGGATTATGTTGAGAATGATGTTACATTATGGAAATGTTATATGGTGATGTGTTGTTGTTATTATAATGGAGTTTGGCGGAATTGTTTGAAATATATGGAAAATTTAATGAGTGAAAGAAAATCCGATCAAAGATCGACCCTGCTCGCTGAGATAATAGTTTGGCGAGATGGGACACATTGTGAGGAGTCCAAAGCACTAAGTATCCGGGGCCATTCATGACACTCATGTTTGCGACTCGCGAGAAGGCAGTGCTGAGGTTAGAGAGGTAAAAGCATTATTATTGAGAAAAAAAGCATTATGAAAGGTGATGAATCTTATGAAAAGGAGTGTGGTATGAAATTCAGATTGGAAAGTACTCCATTTCCCCAGATCATAAGCACCACATTGCCAAAAAAATTGCCCACCTTTAGCCTTTTACCGATATACTCCTTATTTGAGCTTAAATTAAAGTCCTCTTGATTATTAATGCTTTGTCACATAAAAATTGTTTTTGCATAACCCTCCTTTTGTGAGTAGATGTTGCTTTTGTATATTTGCACATGCATGGATCTGTGACACTAGTACCTTTTCGAGGATGGTAATTGATTGCAGGGTTATATGAGAATGAATCTAAGATGTTGAGAGTTTGAATTCTTCCCCTGAATGACAATTAAAAGTATTGCTTGAGCACAAGCAAGCTTAAGTATGGGGTGTTTGTTGTGAGCCTAATTTGCCATGTTTTACATTTAAGTTTATATCGATTTCTGCATATATTGCATTCATTTGGGTTAAGATAATACAGAATCTGTGTAATTTATGTTTATTTGTCAAATTATGGAATCTACACCAGTTTCTGTTTAAATCGCAGAATTCGAGGCGTTTTACAGCAATTCTAAGGAAGGTCGAAAAAGCTCGGAAATCCACTACAGTAGTCCAAGGTCAAAGCAGCAGCGAAACCGGTCGAACCGAGCTAAGAACCCAAGCTACCCGATCTCGAGTAGCCCCTACTCGATCTCGACGAGTATGTCCGAGTACAGCCTTGTCGACCAGGAGCAACGTCGAGAGCAAGACCAACCAAGCTCCGGAACCCAACTCGATCTCGACAAGACCTGGTCGAGATCGACGAAGCCTAGTGCCACACCCGGAGTCGACGAGGAGAAGAGCTGATCGAGAAGCCGAGGACGAGAAGCCAAGCACATCTCTACTCGATCTCGACAAGAGCTGGTCGAGATCGACGAGCCAGAGCCCAGATCCATGCCTGTCGAGTAGAGCCGCCGAGGAAACCCAGTCGGCAAGACCAGTCTACTCGACATCGACTAGGTCTACTCGAGATCGACGAGCACCAGGATCCATGTCCGAGTCTGTCGAGCACCAGCTAGCCGAGACGACGAGCCGAGCCAGTAGACCAAGATTTCTACTCGAGATCGACAAGAGCCTTGTCGAGGTCGACGACGCTTCCAGAAACCATGTTACTCGATATGACGAATTCTACTCGGTTTGGCTTTGCTTGGGCTCGAAGACTGCCACATCTATCCAAATCTATCAAAGATCCATCATGAAGAAAAGAAGATCTATCCATGGAAGACTTTAGATATATTTTCCTATTTTGGATTTAATTATGTTATGTCTTTTATTTATCTTTAAGGTTTTAGATATAGTTTTAGATTTAGATATAAATATTCTATCCTTGAGTAGCAAGGATTAGAAGCCTATAAATAAAGCCCTAGGGGCTGGTTTTTCAGGCCAATTCAGAAACAATTCAATTTCGGAAGGAGGAGAAGTAGTAGGAGAGAGAGAGAGTGAGTGGTCAAGAGGAGTTTTGTGAAGCGAGAGCAGAATTGACTTCCTTTGGTTGTAAGCTCTATTTTATTTTATTAATGCAAGTTTATTTCCTTTTATTATTAATGTCTTTAATTATGATGAAGCACGAGTAGTCCACCCACTTCTAGGGTTGGGGCGAGCCCGACGATAGCCATGCATAATTGAGGTAAAGATCTGACTTTTATCATGTTTTGAGCATCTCCTACTTGTTTATGTGTTTATTTCCCATCTAATGGAGATCCATGTTAACCACTTGGATTGTAAACATAAAATTAGTAGAGACAATTAGGGTTTCTTGAAAGAGTTGTCTAATTGTTGGAAAAGGCGAAAGCTTGTCCTTGATGCAATTCACATGAATTTCTGTTTATCTCTGCCTTATGCATGTTTGGTTATCGTTGTTGCAAACCCCAATCTTGGAAGTCCTTTTACATTAAGTTTAGTCAAAACCCAAAGCATTTGTTTTTACTTTCTTTCGTTTTCGTTTTAAGTTTCTGCCCTCGTCGACCTCGACCAAACCCTGGTCGATCTCGACTACTGATTCTCGACCCAGAGTCGCCGTAGCTTAATTGTGCAGGAGATCGACAAAGACAAGCCGAAGTCGACAAGACCTTACTCGACATCGAGTAAGCCTCGTCGAGATCGACCACCATCTGCCGAGTTGCTGCTGCTGTGTTCGACTGTCCGATCTTCTGTCGACTACCCTAGTCGAGATCTAGGACCCTGTTGTCGACTTCTGACCGTGAGATTTCACCGCTGCCTAGGATCCGCTGACACGCTTCCTCGTGGATCGATCCTGACTTCCCGCTGCTACATCAGGAGGAGGTCTTGTAATTATTTGCAAAGGGACGGAATCTGGTTTGCTGTGATTTATTTCTATTTTATAATTTGCAATCTCGATTTCCTCCTATCAACAGACCCACAGGAACATACGAGGAAGAACCAGTCCGCATCTTGGAGCGTCGAGACAAGCAGCTTCGGACTAAAGTGGTTCCTCTCATCAAAGTGCTCTGGTCAAAGCACGGGACAGAAGAAATGACCTGGGAGACTGAAGCAGATATGAAGAAACGTTTCCCTCGGTTGTTTTTGTCCTAAGTTTCGGGTCGAAACTTATTTTAAGGAGTGAGGTATGAAATACCCCACAGTATTTCATGTTATTTAAATTGAATAAATTTAAGTAAAAGTATATTGTAATAATTTGGGGTTGTACGAGTATAAGGAATTATTTATTCTCTATCTTGAACATTTAAAATTTAATAAAAATGTCTCTTGACATTTTGGGAATCTCGAACCCAAGGGATATATTTTATTTTTCCTTATGATAAAGTTAAATAAATAGTTCTTTAATTTTATAGTATTATTTAAGGGTATAAAATATAACCCGTAAGCTTAGGTATATAAATATATAAATATATATACTATAACGGAAGTCCGTACATATAGTATATATTATACTACGAATGTGCACGTATGTATGTTATATTATATATTATATACACAACATATATACGTACATAGATTATATGATATATATGTACTTTAGGTGTGTATATATAATATATATACTACGTTATTTCCAAAAGAATCAGATAAGTTGCTAATATACATATACGGAGATTAATATGCGTAGATCTGTATTATATATTACATATTATACTGATAGGGAAGTCATGTATATTAGTCATGTACACAATTTAAATGAAGCCCAATTTCCTATCGCAGCCCGGCCCACTCAAGTAAGGCCTTCAGCTGGCTGAGTCAGTCGAGTGGACTCGGTCGAGTTGGCGAGTCGACTCCGTCTTCCACCTTCAAACGAGCAGATTCAAGCTGTAATTCATCGACGTTTTCGCCCCAATAATTGGGGACATCAATGCCCATTGACTGCTATAGATAAGGACGTTGTGCAGGAGGCTCCAATCGATAGAATCCCATTGATTTCGTCGTTGAATCATTAACGTCATTTCCCCACGTTTCGCGAAGTTCTCGGTCGTAACAGTCAAATTAATGGACAAATTACACAGCAATGATGAATGGAATTGATTCGGGTAGTGAATTCGGAGATAACTGCGTCGTCAATTGGTGGTTATCCACTCCGAGTGAGCTCGGTATAAAAGGGGAGCACCCTCTACCTTTCCGAGTGCAATTCATCCGTATCACTCACAATTTGAGCCCTTCTCCTATTCCATCGTGTTCCTTACATCCCCAGAAGCAATTCTATTTCAACAATTTGTTAAACTACATTCAAAATAAAAAACCTCCAAATTTGCTCCGCCCTCTTCGCCGTCGTCGGACCACCGGTATGTCGCCTTGCCACCACCGTGTCGATCGGAGTTGCACCGCCTGAGGTCGGAGCCACCACCCACGGCAGTCGGAGCCACCGAGCCACATCGAGCCATCCGTGTCGAGCCCTCATTGCCACATTCCAGTAGCCGCGACGTTCTCCTCACTGTATACGTATGTTGCAGCCCGGATTGGTGAAGAAGTAGGGCATATTACACAAACTAGCCCACACTTTCTGCTTCTATAATAATTTCCCTTTTCTAAGTTATAAAAATTACAGATTATGGCTGTAATTTTTATTTGGATTAAATAGTTGATTAATATTTTTATTCCTTTGAATCGCAGCCTTTCACCAACCTCCTTACGCGCACACTCCAACGCAAGTCTTTCAAGAGGTGGGTAGTGGTCTTATTTAACGACTTTGTCTCATTCGATTTATGTTATAAATTGAATAAAAGTCGTATTTGACCAAAATACCACCTAACAAATATCTTTCGTAGTGTGTTGTGATTTTGGTGTAGATCCGTTCGACGCCACCAAATTCAACCGTATAACTTCCCCGATTCAAGAACAACAAGAAGGCAAGTGACAATCCGAGCATTTCCGCTCACTTGGTACCTTCGTGTCTTGTTGTTTTCTTTCCTTGACATGCATGCCAACTCGACTAAAAATAAATTACAATCACTTGCTTTGTGTAATTTATTTATCCGTTCTTTTGGAATTGGCATGTAACCGGGTAATGTTATTATTCGACCTTATTATAAAATAATAACGTAGATACCCGCTTTATAAAAATGCATGATTTATTCTTTGTCCTTTCATGCAATTTATTAGGTATGTAAAATGCCTTTATTTATGTTCCATGCATTTTATTTATGGTCTTGGCATCCATTTTACTTTTATTTAAATGGATTAATTTTCATGCGTGATCACCTAGGTTGGCCTTAATCACTAGTTAACAATGTGTTGGAATAGTAGTACGTGGAACTCAATTGCATCAAGAGTATATACAAATAAAAGCTATGTAGTATAATGCGAGGTCGGGGCCGTTATTCCCCGGTCTAAAAGTTTCATGAAACTAACACATTCCGAATGCGCACATATACATATCATTTAATCGGAATGTTACACTACCAAATAAAAAGGTTTTAGGTCGTGTCCACTTTAGTAAGTGGGGCCGGTATCATTATTCAAAAATGTGTTTCTTTACAAAGAAATAATGTTAAGCTATGCAATGTGAGATAGTGAGTGAATAATATTTATTCATTTGGCCAAAGTTTTGTTTAGACTTGATATCGGGGGACACGAAGTCAACTCTCTTCCCACTCCTAATAGTAGGCTCTCCCTAACGTTTGGGTAACTACTAGTGGGACAGATTTGGGCCACATGGAGTACCTCATAATCTGATATCGAGTCCGAACTTAATAAGAAAAATGTTTTCACGGTGATCATAAAACGCATTTCTAAAGGTATATCATATCTCATCCGTAATCGGGATATGGTTCCTATGGTGCTCGTCACCTACTTCACTTTCTCATTCAACCCTTCGGGGTTATCCGTGTCCTAGAAGTCGTGTAATTAATTCACCAACCCACTAAAATACTCTAATAATCGCATTTGGATTTAAATTCATACCATTAAAGGTCAATGGATTTAAATCTTAAGAAGTCCCAATTTCGAGCCGTCACTTGCTAGTTCTCGCGAACTAACCATCCTTTCTTTTGGATGGCTGGTATCCCTCGGATATCAGGCCATGACCCGCAGGTCTAGGGTAAGCGCGTTGTCATCGAAGGTTGGGCACTTGGATCCGGAATCATCTTCTTTTATGACTTTACTTTCTTAGTCATTTGTATAGGATGTTTTAATAATGTAGAAGATATGAATTCCGTTGGTTTGGTTTATGAACTTTTTATTTGCTAAGACTTGGTTTAATATTTTGATGTAATAAATTATGGTTTAATGAATCTTTTTATAAAGACTTCCGCTATTATATTTTATACTTGTATCATCTTGTTTATGGGAGCATAGTAACATGTCCTTATAAGCCTAAGGTAGTTATGAGGGCATTTCCGTCCAAATAACTATTGGCGCTGTATCATCCTCTAGTTTTAAAAAGGGGGTGTTACAACAGGCAGCAACCAAAACACCCGGGGAAGGAGACCAGCAGGCCACCAGGGGATAGTCGCATGCAGCAGCTGATGAAGGAGAAGTTGGGAGGATTGAACGGCGAGCTCGGTCAGAGACCCTTGAACTGTCGTCGGAGAAGGCAACCCGCACCCCCAGACCCTAGCCTCCAGCACCCATCTCGGCCTTGGAATCACCCGAAGACAGCGAGCTGCCAACTTCCAGACCACCATCTACCACCATCGGAATCTTTTTGAAGGTGTAGAACAAAAAATCGATCTCGCTCTTTCCATCTTATCTTCCAAAATTTTTCTCTTTTTCTGACTTTAATTTTGATCTTTTTTTTGGAAGAAACACAAATCCCCATCCTCTCTACGAGAATTTGGGATTTTGATGTTGTGGTTTAGACTTGAATGCGGCTGGATTAGAGATTGCTCTTTGAGTTTTGGTTGAGATTGGGGCTTGTGGCGGCTGATAGTTTGCTTAGGGTTTTTTGGAGGTGGGTTTCTCATGAGAGTTTTTTTTTAGACCCACCTCCATTCACCTCCCTTTTCATATTTTTTAGTTACTGGCCACTTTATGTCTTTTAATTAGAAATTGAAATAGTTAATGACCACTTTATTCGTTATAGGATGCCGTATTGATAATAAATGTGCATAGGCTAATTGTGCAGACGGCGGATGATGAAAATTTGAAAGAAGAAAGTGACAAGAGTGATCTTACTATAAGTTTATAGATTATTTTACAAATCAGTTTGTAATTCAATGTTATAAAATTTCAATTTGCAGATTAGTTTATAAGCCAATTCACATATTATTTTATAAATTAGTTTGTGAGTTTACAGATTATTTTACTATAAGTTTACACTTTACTGATTATTTTACAAATCAGTTTGTAAATATATTTATCATCCCCACCCCTTCACTTTGTAGATCTATTTGTAATTCAGTTTATAAGATGTTTGGAAAGTGGAATTATATTTTTTTTTAATGTACAGATTTGTAAAAAAAATCAACTTATTATTCAGTTTGTACTTCGTATATATGTCCTAGTTCTCAGATTCTTAACATTAATATTCTCCAAACTTGCATTTTTTTTCTATAGGATACCTATAGTGGTCTAGTGGTTGACATTCATACACGGTGGTTCACGTTCAAAATCGGGCTACTTATTTTCCTTAATACAAAGTTATTTAAACTCTAGTATGCTATTTAAACTCTAGTTTGTGTTTAAAACTTATGGTATATATATATGTATTTAAGACAATGTTATTGATAGCATGCATTTAGGTAGGCATATTAGGTTGCATTTAGCATGATTTAGATTTATATAATGCATAGATTATGATAGATTTGCATTTATACTTGTTTTGTTGGTGGAGTCGGAATCTACACGCTTTTATGGATTATTTCAGGTATATGTGGATCCGACGAGGAATGAGGAAGCTCATGAATGAAGGAAGAGTGAAGAGCCCGTGAGCGAAATCGAAGTTAGAGAGCCTAAGTGAAGAACAAGTCCGTAGAAGTTGTCGCCAGACATGCTGAACTTGTTTCGCACTTTCTGGAGGTCTCAGTGGTCCGATTGACTATTATAAGCATGCGTTGGAAAGCTCTTTCCGAGATCTACAACTTTCGTGTTGACTTCGGGACCAAATACAAAGAGGAAAAATCGTTGTGAACAGTAAAATCCGCCCTGCGGCCAAGCAAACCGCCCCACGGCCCGAAGCTCTGACGAAGGATTTTGCTGATCCCCTGGCAGCCCCGCGGCCTGGTTTGGCTGCCCCGCGGCCTCTGGAGCAACGCCGAACCTGCTGAATGGACTTTTTATCTCTTTCATTAGTTTTTAGAATTATAATGTGGCCGACTCTTTTGAGGCTTTTTAAGGACGTTTAGGGTTTTATTTTAGGATCTAATTCCTTAGTTTATACACTTGGAAATTATCAATTGAGAGAACCCTAGAGGGGAGCCTCCATGGCCATGGAGTGCTAAACTCTTCTGTTTCGTCTATGGATTGAAGCTTTGGTTTGATAAAGTTGTGAGATTTCTATTCTTGTTCAATTCCTATAGATTCGTATTGATTCTTTTGCGAATATTGTTGATTTCTTCTAGTCCGTACAACTAGTTGAGATTATTGCTAGGATTTTGTAGATTCCTCGTTGCGAACCTTAATCCATAGTAGCAATCATGCATTTTTAGGACTCGCATGACTAAATTGGTGTGTAGAGAATCAATTATATGTTAAATACTGACTCGTAGCTTGGTGTTGCATGTATCCTGGTTAATCCTTAATCTTAATGCTACTATTAGGTTAAATCTTGACCGTGTTAGGGTTATCTAATTAGTAAGGGTTACTAGGACTCGTAGGACTAGTAATTTACACAAGATCAGGACAGGAACAATAATAGGATGAAAAGAGAACTTGAAGAAGAATCAAAGATCAACTAGTCAAACTAAAGTGGATATTTGTATATGAAACTATTTTCTCAATTGTTATCTCTACTAACTTGTTTATAGTTTCTTTTCTCATCTTCAATCACCAAAACCCCTCCTTCCTACTAATTGGTAAATATACATTGCTTAGGAATACTTGATACTCTGTGGGATTGACCACTTACTTGCTTACTATACTAGTTTGTAGGTTTGAGTTATACTTTGATAGGAACAACGATAGTTTCCTCTTGTCAGTTATTTAAATTGGTGACTTATTAAAGAGTTAATGTGTAAGATAATGTTATTTTATGTATCCACTGTTTTATCAACAAGATTGATTAGAATTCAATTATATGCATTGAAAGAAAATCACCCATATTTCACCCATTTCACCCGATCACTCGATGGATATAGGTGAAGTTGATATGGGTAGTGGGTCGGATAAGGTGATGATCCACCCATGGTGGGTCGGATGAAATGGGGGTCCATCCACCCACCACCCGACTCATTGTCATTCATACATAACTGTCATGTCCATTGCGTTAGTGAGTAATATTTAGGCGACAAAATAGATACTTTAATTGGTAGCTTTAATGAGAAACCAAATTGCAACATTCCCCTTATTTAAGCTACATACATAAAAACTAAATAGTCGCTTGAATATGTCCAAGAAGCTAAGTATTCACGTACGACATAAACAAATGACGGAAAATTAATGTCATGCTTGTCGCTGTCATAAAACTGAAAAACAGCCTTTTTTTTACAGTAAGCAATGAATAGGATGTACTACCGACATCCATGATCATCTTGCAAGATGATGTTCTAGAACTCACTACAACAAGAACCCAAAATAAAATTACAATTCAGCTGAGATTTAGCTAGAAAATCAGCTGCACCATTCGCCTCTCTATAACAATGCTGGAATGTAATGATCTCAAAGTCTTCGCTTAAAGATCTGATTTCTTGAACTATTTGCACGACCTCCCATGGTATATTGTTCACCTGATTAATGACATTGATAATGATTTCACAATCACTTTTGACTATGGCTTTCCGTATCCCAAGCTCCGCTACTAGTCTTATACCTGCATATACAGCAAACGCTTCTGCTAGAATGACAGAGCTCATCCTAACATTACATTTATGAATTCGAATAACTTGACCATAATTATTTCTTAAAATGCACCCAACTTGAGGCTCGCAACCAATTTTCACCGAGGCATCTACATTAATAATGCCCATCATATTGCCTCAATTGGAACAAAAGGGGGATTTTGGGTCTTTTTTAAGACTTCGAAATTTACAGATTCGATTCAACAAATATCTATGTCAAATAAGTATGTTATGTATCTGGCTAAAATTGAGAACTTTAGATTTATTCTTACTTTCATTTATGCACCTTTTAATCAATTAGAAAAAACGATTTCTGGGAGGAGTTATTCATAGTTATTCATCAATACGACCTCCCTTGTATGTTGTTTTTTACCATGTAAACCTCAACGGAGATTTGTTATAGGTTCGTTGCTTACCTTTCGAGTCCGGTTGGCTCATTTATGTCATTCGTTACGCGACAAGATGTTTGTAAGTGCACATCGATCGCTTGAATAAATAACAGTTCAGGACATTTATTTTTATTTTTTTTACAATAGGCAATAAATTGGATGTACTAACGACATCCATAATCATCTCGCAAGATGATGTTCTGGAACTCACAAAAACCGGAACTCAAAATAAAATTACAATCCAACTGAGATTTAGCAAGAAAATCAGCTGCACCATTTGCCTCTCTGTAGCAGTGCTGAATTATGACGCTCTCAAAATCTTTGCTTAATGAATGGATCTCTTGGATTATTTGAGCGAACTCCCATGGTATATTGTTCACTTGATTGATGGCATTGACTATGATTGCGCAAACACTTTCAACTATTACTCTTCGAATCCCCATCTCCGCTACCAGTCTTATACCTATATAAACTGCAAAAGCTTCTGCTAGAATGAACGAACTCATCCTAACGTTACATTTATGAATCCGAAGAACTAGACCGTCATTATTCCTCACAATATAACCAACCTGCGGTTGAGTATCAATTTTCACCGAAGCATCTACATTGATCTTAATGACATTTATTGGAGGGCATTTCCAAATCAATTTATCAGGAGGTCTAACACGTTTAGGTAACTTCATTTTTACCTGTTGTTTATTCCAACATGAGATTTTGTCTATAGTTTGAGTTAGAGCATAGATAATACTTGTATAAGAAGTATTGCGAAAAATAATTCTATTTCTGAGCTCCCAAACAGAATGCCATAAATGACATAAGTCTGTAAAATCTATATTAAGAGCCCTAGTATTTAAAATATTTTTTGAAACATTACAAGTTAAATTTGGAATATTATAAAATTTTCCCAACTTAACACCCAGGTTTTGAATAAGGGATCTTATGATCTGACAATTAAACAATAAATGATTTGTATCTTTTGTATCGAAATTGCAAAGAGAGCAAGTACTAGGAACTCTATTTATATATCTATTTAGACGGGCCGTGATAGGTAAGATATCTAGAATAATTTTCCAAATAAAATTTTTAATATTCGGAGGAATATTAAGTTTCCAAATCCAGTCTGCTGGAATTTTCTTAGTATTCCCTGTATTACAAATAGAAGATGTAGATTTAACAGAGGATTTTCCATTACTACTATAAATCCAAATTAACCTGTCTAGAATATCAATTATAGGAATATAGATATTAGTAAGATAAAATTTGCGAAATAGGCACATTAATTGGACGAATTTGCAAAATAGACGCGGGTTTGGACAAATTTGCAAAATGGCCTCTATATAATCTTATTCTCGGTTGTACGGACACTTTTTTCCTCTCTCCTAAATCCTCTCGCCCTCTCGCTCTCGATCTGTTTTCTCTCTCTCGACGCCGGATCCGGCTCCGATGGCGGCGAGTCGCCGGACCTCCATCTTCCTCCTATTCGCCGGACCTCCACTCGCTCGCAGCCGCCCTCACTCGCTCGCTGCCGGTCTCCAGTCCTCATCGCCCTTGCTCGTTGCTACTTTCCCCCTTGCCCTCGCTTGAACCCTAGCCGCTCGAACCCTTGAAGCCGCCGGCGATTCGCACCGCCTCTCCTCTTCCTGTTCTCCGGTGACTCGCACTTCCCCCTCGCCTCGTCTCCGTCACTGCATCGCTCCTCCTCTCCACCTCCTCCTCGCCTCGTCTCCCTCTCCGGCGATCGAGCATAAGATAAGGTACGGTGTTTTTGTGAGTTGATGATTTTGCTGGATTTTGGTTGGCTTGCTTCTGAATTTGAGTAAATTTGTTGATTTTTTTGTTCATTTGTATGGATTGAGATGCGGTTTTTGGAATCTCAGATACTTCTAGGGCTTCACATTTGAATCTAATAGCTTTCATGAATTTTCACCATTTAAGGGGCCACAAATCTTGTGTGCTTCTCTATGCATGATTATGCCTTGTGTTGTGAATGATTTATGTGCCTAAGAGCCCCTTTAATGGTCAATATAGATAAGCTTGTTAAAGGAGGGGCCAAATGGTTGTTGATCTTGCTCTGCTTTATGTGCAATGCCTCTGTACGGTCAACAAATTTCACTTACTCAGCAGATCCAGCAGTTTAGGGACACATTTTCATGTCCCGAGCAAACTACAATCATGATTTTGTTTGGTGGGAGTAGGATAAGGAAATGGATTGGAATTTTCTTGCTTCCTTGTGTTCTTTGATCATCTGTTTTAGAAAAGCAGTAAAAAGGAAATAAAATTGGAAACACCAGTACCAAATATTAGTAGAACTCAAATGTATCTCTCATAGCTGCTGTGTATTGTTGGAAACACCATTGCCAAAGGTGTTGATAGTGTATTCAGCAAAAGTGAGCAGAGAAAGGTATCTCTCATAGCTGCTGGATCAGCTGCTGGAATCTCTTCTGGTTAGAATTTTTCTGCTATAATAAAACCATGTCTTATGCAAATTGCCTTCTTGCCACTAATTTTTCCCTTAACAGTTGTTTACGATTAATTGGCCATAGTAACATGACGTAACCGAAATAATGCTACTTAATCCCAATATTGAGATACTGTGTTGACATCTTGGATCCATCTTTTCGCTTCTTGAAAAGGGTAGTTGATACTATATTGTGTATTTGGTCTATTGATAGAGAAAAATGAGATTTTAGGAGATATTGACCTTAGCTGTGACTTTGCTCTGAAGCTGTTGTGACAAATGATATTAGACCTTTCCATTCTTTTACACCTCTATTTTGCAAGAGCTTTGTGTCACTTTCATGTACATAGAATTTATTTGTTCTTGATGTTAAAGTGCATCACTGTAAAATAATCCCGTTTACAGTGCTGAAAATAGAGCATAATGCTTAAGCCTGCACCTTTGACCTTTTTTAACTTGAATATGTAAATAAGGAGGTTTGGCTCTTCCTCTTGTCCTGTTAAAACTTTGTTATACCTTTCATTCTGTTTGTTTTAGTGTTGAAACCTATTTACTATTTCACTGTTCATATTTGCCAGGTATTTTGTGTTATTGGAGATGTTTCTTTTCTCCATGATATGAATGGATTAGCATTATTGAGTTCGAGGTGAACCCCCCCCCCCCCCCCCTCTCTCTGTGCAGCACCAGCTATGCAGGCTGCAGCACTAGCTATGCTGGTATGTAAGAGAGAGTTGTGCAACTCTAAGAGAGAGTTGTGCAACTCTAAGACAGAGTTGTGCAACTCTAAGAGAGAGTTGTGCAACTCTAAGACAGAGTTGTGCAACTCTAAGAGAGAGTTGTGCACCTCTAAGAACTATTTAAAGCCTGTAGAATGCATTGCTGGACAGCTCACTGTGCTGGATAAGGGTCGGGTTGTATCATGTTGTTGTTCTTGTTATTGATTTTAAGTTTTATTTTTTCAACAAAACAATTTTTTTTTAAAATCAATTGCTATGTGAGAACCTTGCTTGCAGGGGCTATTTTATGTCCAGAGGATGGCTTTTTGTAGGAGATGTTTGTGTTGTATATGTCTCACCTATGATGATAAGAAGGATCATAGTCTCTAGTTAATATGCAATTCTGATCTGCAGTGGGAATTGATGTGTCTCACCTTGCTTGAATTTCTGTGATAAGATAGATTAATAACTGAATATATGTCTTCTATATATTTAATCTTGTCCGTAACAGCAGTGGGAACTGATGTGACTCTTTTGCTGTCTACAGCCACAGTTGCAACTCTGACAGACCTTGGCTTTCTCTGGTTTAGAGAATTTTATCTTGAGACTTCTCGTGTCATCCAGGTAAAACCAAGATTTGAAATTCTGAAGTATAGGATAATAGGCTGGTCTTGCTGAGTTCGTGCTTATGAATAAGACATACACACACATATATAAAAGCAAGCAGATAGTTTCCTACTTTGTGTCGGTTGAATGATAGATTCATAGGCTCCAAATATATATTAGCTTGTGCTCTCTGAATCACTGGAAATCGAAAACTTTTATAGAGTTCCACTATTCCACTTTATTTATATGATCCATTATTAATTCATGAAGATGCATTCCATGCTAATATGCTATTTCGTGTCTCTACTGTGGATAACAAAAACTCACTTCTGTGCAGTTCCCTATTGAGAGCTCTCTCCCTTGGATGCTGGTTGATTACGTTCTTGACTCTGAACATTTAGGTCTTATTGACAGTGTTTTGATGCCCTATGATATTTATAATGATGCTGCTCAGCAAGCATTAACAGTTCTGAAACAGCGGTTCCTCTATGATGAAATTGAAGCTGAGGTAATCCAAACTTTTCTATCGAGTAGGAAATGCATCTCTTTTTCGTTCCACTTCATTATTGAAAACTTTGATAGTTAGGTTTAGAGTTAATCTGGATTTTCTAATTTCTAATTGGTATTTGAACTCATTTTGCAATCATTGGTATTTCAATTTGATGAGCAAGATCAGTGCTCATAGCCGCCTTCTCGCAGTACCCTTCAAGAAAGCTAACCTCCTCGGGTGAGTAGCCAAGGGAGCCGAGCAGGACTGGCCAGCAGTGCTGAGCGATAGTGACGATGGCAAGGCAGCAAGGCTTGTCGACTTGGGCTTGCCCGTTGAGGAAGAAGCCAATGATCTCATTCGAGCACGACCTTATGTTGGCAAGGGCCGTCCAGCACTCAGACTCTCCACCGCCATCGTTCTGAAGCCTCGACAAGTCTCTTGCTCCACTGCAGCTTGCCACGAGGAACACGGCTACAAAGATCACCAGCAGGTTGAAGGTAACCATGGAAGCCATGAAAACTGAAATGATTGATTGGTAAGATTGTAAGATGAATGGAAGTATTGGGGTAAGAGATGGTTTATATAGGGATGGATATATGAAGATGAGAAGATGGAGAGACCAGAACTGAATTCAGTACGGGGGTTACTTGAGATGAAATCATCAGTATTAATCTGGTGTTTAGAATGTGATCTGGGCTATGTTTATGACAGTTGTACTTGGACTTGGTTCTACATGATGTATCTGGCAGATTGATAGAGTCAGTCATTATTAAACTCATCTGGGTCAATTCATCATCAGATTCAAACTTCTTGAATGATGTAACTATGTAACATCAATCTTTATGTGAATGCTGGATAAGCTTACACATTAGCTCATTTATGTCAACAATTTAACGAGCTATTTACCAAAAGATCAATGGGTACAAAAATAAATAAACTGATGAGCCACATTGCCAATCAACAAGAGCAATCTTTGAGTACTCACCCCATAGCAATTTGCTGCGAGGTGCGTTTGGATGCCAAGGGATCTCCTGGCATCCCATATCAGTGTCAGCACTAATTAGTTACAATTAGTGCTGACATTGATATTAGTTACGATATTAGTTACAATCGAGTCATCTTCCTAAGTAATAACTTTGTAGTTCGGTATGTATTTTTTCCGTGTCAGCACTTTTTTTTCCTTCATGTCAGCATATTTTTTAGGGTTGCACAACTGTATTTTAGAGTCGCACAACTTTTGTTTAGAGTTGCACAACTTTAGTTTAGAGTTGCACAGCTTTAGTTTAGATTTTCACAACTGTATTTTATTTGTGTCAGCACCTCTAAGAAACACTTTTCATTATATATATCATTATTTTAAGAGTTGCACGACTCTGTTTTAAGAGTTGCACGACTCTGTTGTAAGAGTTGGACGACTCTTATTTTAAGAGTTGCACGACTCTCTTGTAAGAGTTGCACGACTATGTTTTAAGAGTTGCACGACTCTGTGTTAAGAGTTGCACGAATCTGTTTTAAGAGTTGCACGAATCTGTTTTAAGAGTTGCACGACTCTGTTGTAAGAGTTGCACAACTCTATTTTAAGAGTTGCACGCCTCTGTTGGAAGAGTTGCACGACTCTGTTGTAAGAAATGCACGACTCTATTTTAAGATTTGCACGACAATCGAGACTTGTGAATTTATTCTCAACATGATCTTATTTTAAAAAAGTGTTGACGTTAAAAAAAAATTATTTAAAAAAAGTGCTGACACAAATAGAATAAAAAGTGCACAAATTAGAATAAAATGCGCACGGATAATATTATAAAGTAAAAAAAAATTGTTATCCATGTAGAAAAAAAAAACTAGATTTGGATCATATTTGTGAAATTGTTATCCAGGCTTGATGGAATTGTTCGACATTATTTGATCGGCTTATGATTCATTTGTCATGTGCTTCTTCGATTCTTTGTGAAATTGTTATCCTTGCTTGTGCAACTCTAAAAAAAGTGCTGACATGGGAAAAAAAAGTGCTGACACGGAAAAAAGTGCAACTTTAAACTCTTACCTTTGCACGATAAAAAGTTAAAAAAATAAAATAAATAAAAACTAGACTAGGGTCATATTTGCACAACTTATGATTAAATTTGCACAACGTCCTCTTATATTTGAACAACTTACTCTTATTTTTGCTCAACAATAGGTTAATTTTTGCTAAACAATCGAGATTTCTGAAATTGTTCTCAACATGATTTTATGTTCTCTCAATATTATTTTAAGAATTGCATGACTATGTTGTAAGAGTTGCACGACTCCGTTTTAAGAGTTGACTCTCTTGTTTTAAGAGTTGCACGACTCTGTTTTAAGAGTTGCACGACTCTGTTGTACGAGTTGCACGACTCTGTTTTAAGATTTGCATGACAATCGAGACTTGTGAATTTATTCTCAACGTGATCTTATTTTAAAAAAGTGCTGACGTGAAAAAAAAATTATTTGAAAAAACTGCTGACACAAATAGAATAAAAAGTGCACAAATTAGAATAAAATGCGCACGAATAATATTATAAAGTAAAAAAAATTTGTTATCCATGTAGGAAAAAAACTAGATTTGGATTATATTTGTGAAATTGTTGTCCAGGCTTGATGGAATTGTTCGACATCATTTGATCGGCTTATGATTCATTTGTCATGTGCTTCTTCGATTCTTTGTGAAATTGTTATCCATGCTTGTGCAACTCTAAAAAAAGTGCTGACATGGGAAAAAAAGTGCTGACACGGAAAAAAGTGCAACTCTAAACTAGACTTGGATCATATTTACACAATTTATGGTTATATTTACACAAAGTACTCTTATATTTGCACGATAAAAAGTTAAAAAAATAAAATAAATAAAAACTAGACTAGGGTAATATTTGCACAACTTATGATTAAATTTGCACAACGTCCTCTTATATTTGCACAACTTACTCTTATCTTTGCTCAGCAATAGGTTATTTTTTGCAAAACAATCGAGATTTCTGAAACTGTTCTCAACATGATGTTATGTTCTCTCAATATTATTTTAAGAATTGCACGACTATGTTGTAAGAGTTGCACGACTATGTTGGAAGAGTTGCACGACTATGTTGCAAGAGTTGCACGACACTGTTTTAAGAGTTGCACGATCATGTTTTAAGAGTTGCACGCCTCTTGTTTTAAGAGTTGTACGACTCTCTTGTAAGAGTTGCACAACTCTGTTTTAAGAATTGCACGAATCTTGTTTTAAGAGTTGCACGACACTGTTGTAAGAGTTGCACGACTCTGTTGTAAGAGTTGCACGACTCTGTTGTAAGAGTTGCACGACTCTGTTGTAAGAGTTGCACGACTCTGTTGTAAGAGTTGCACGACTCTGTTGTAAGAGTTGCACGACTCTGTTGTAAGAATTGCACGACTTTGTTTTAAGAGTTGCACGACAATCGGGACTTGTGAATTTATTCTCAACATGATCTTATTTTATCTCAATATAATTTCATACTTTCTCAATAAATTGTAAACGATTTAGAATAAATTGAAGCAAGTCTAGTTTTATTTTTTTATTTTTTTTAACATTTTGTCGTGCAAATATAAACCGTAAATTGTGCAAATATAATCGTATGTTGTGCAAATATAACATTTTGTTGTGCAAAAATAAAATTAAAAATATAGATTATGGATCACATAATAAAATATAGATAATTTTTTTAATTTCTCATATTTGTAGGGTAATTTTTGTAATTTAGTCAAAATTCTTTCTTCTTCCTCAGAATTTTGCGAAGAGGAACCCCGCGTCCGCGCGCTCGATGCCGCCGGCCTCCGGCTCCGCCACCGCCGCCGGCCTTCGGCTCCGCCTCCGGCCTCGCCTCCGGCTCGCTCGACCTCGCTCGGCCGTTGCTCGACTTTGCTCCGGCATTCTCGCTCTCCGGCGCTCTCGATCTCCAGACTTGGTATTCAGATCAATTAATCGAATTTGCTCTCCGACATTCTCGCTCTCCGACTTTGCTCTCGATCAATTAATCGAATTCCAGATTTGGAATTCAGATCTGAAATCAATTAATCAATTAATCGAATTCGATTTCAGAATCAATTGGAAATAAGGTGCGACTGTGCGAGGCGGCGCTCCGACTTCAGATCTGGCCGGGGGAGGGTGCGAGGCGGCGCGAGGCGGAGCGGCTGCGGTAGCGACAAGGAGGAAAGGAGGAAGATGGACGGAATTGCTTCAGATCCGGCGTCGAAGCCATAGATCTCGACCTCGCTCACAATCGCCATCCAGAGAAAAAGAGAGCACGCGGAGAGAGGTCGGAGGAGAGAGAAAGGAACAAAGGGACGGGGGTTTTATTTAGGACATTTTGCAAAAATGTCCCAAAACGCGTCTATTTTTCAAAATTAGCCCAATTTCGTGGCTATTTTGCAAAACCCCCCTATTAGTAATAGCTTGAACAAAATGAGAGGGGAAAATACTATTTAATTTATCAATACTATTATTGTTTCACTGAGGCAACACGTAGTATAGTTGTAATCGCTCGTTGCATGAAAAAATTACAATTATATGCATGTATATTTGATGTTCACCTAGGCGACCAAGATTTGTCTATGTTCATCGGGCGAGTGAAGTTTTTTCAATTGTCAAATTAACTACAATGTAATTGAATTGCAACATTTATTCAAAAGAATGGCAAGCTAGATCGGATGATGCCTACCTTCTCTTCTCCTTATTTCTTAACCTTCATCCCTTCTTTCTATCTTCTCCCTCTCTTAATTCCTAATTTCTTAATTAAAATTCCTTTATGCACAAGTTAATTTGAAGTTTATTCCTCCCAATTCTCAATTGAGGTATGTATAAATTTTATTGTTTGTGTTTTTTTAATCTATGTCTATATATGATGTTAGGTTGAAATTATAGTTAGATCGATATGGGGTTAGTGTAGGATTGAAATTGAGAATAAGACTGAGATTGAGATTTTTGTAAGAATTTGAGCGAGATTTTATTTTAGATTGATATAGAATTGAATCTAGGAATATTTATATTGTCACTGCAGGGCAAGGCAAGGCTCGAGCTCATCAGCCAGTTAGTTGAACCATAATTAACACATATATAATATTGTCCACTCTTTCTATTACTAAAAACACATCGTTTATTAGTAATATATGAATTTTTTAAAAAAAAATTATAAAATTATTTATAAAATTTCATTTAAGATTGCTATTTTGATATAATTTTTTATCATAATAAAAAAAACGTATATAAATAATAAATTAATTTTATGTTTTTAGCGAAAGAGTTTTTTTTTTATATGCTTTACTCCAAACTAGCGAGTACGACGCGACCCATGGCGATGGCACCTATCGGACTGATGTTATTGCCGACAGTGCCACTATACGGTCCGTTGGCATTCTTCATGAAACGGGCTGCCAGCATGGCATTCACATGCTCCTTGATGACCTCCCACGCGAACTCCACGTGGCTTTCCTCCGTGAGGGTGGCCCCCATGGCTAACCTCATAACGTACTCCCCGCCGACCACTGTATGAGTTATGAAGAGCTTCCCTGACGCGTTGACCGACTCCAGGATCTCCTTGTTGACCTCGTTGACCGTCTCCACCTCCACGTACTTGATTTCTGGGTTGACTAAGAGGGCCTTTGGTGACACGCGGAAGCACACCATGGAGAAACACCGGGGGACAACCACCTCGAAGGTTGGGTCCCGCGCCACCAGGGACTCAAAGTGTCGCGCCATATCCACATGTCTCCTGATATGCCGACGGAGGTTACTCACGCCGTTACTTCTTATGACCATCCAAAGCTTGAGCACCCTAAACCGTCGGCTTAGTGTGATGCCCCAGTCTTTATAGTCCACCACTTGTTGCGACTCTGTGGCCTTGTTACGAAGGTACTCAGGGCTCGTCGAGAGGGCGTTTACTAGTGAATGTGGCTCCTTCACCCACAAGCAGCAGCAATCGAGGCTCGTGAGGAACCACTTGTGAGCGTTGAAGCTAAATGACGTCGCCTCCTCCACCCCATCGATGTAGGAACGGTACTCAGGGCAAATGCACGCGCTCCCTACATAGGCTGCGTCGATGTGGACCCAAATGTTGTAGCAGTTGGCTACTTGGCATAGCGACGCGATGGGGTCCACTGCAGAGGTAGAAGTAGTCCCCACCGTAGCACATAGAAAGAGCGGGACAAGCCCCGCCCTAATGTCTTCGTGCACAGCAGCACGGAAGGCCTTAGGGTTCATTCCGTAGGAAGTCGATTTGGTCGATGGAATCTTCCGGAAGTTTCTCGGGAAGATTCCGGCAATCTGCGTCGCCTTCTGGAAAGAGCAATGTGTTTGGTCCGACGCGTAAACCACGAGCTTGGCGATGTTATCCCTTCCAATTATATTGAGCATGCGGTCTCTAGCGGCAACAACACACGCAAGGACAGCTTCGCAGGTGGTACCGAGGAGAACGCCACCACCGGTGCCGCCGGAGAACTTGAAGGAAGGCGGGAGGGAGAGCATGTCGGCCAGCCAGTCCATGACGAGGGACTCGAGCTCGGTGGCGGCAGGGGAGGAGATCCAGTTGAAGCCGGGGATGTTGAAGGCGGCAATGAGGGCCTCGCCGAGGATGCCGGCGTTGCTAGCATTGCAAGGGAAGTAGCCGAAGAAGGTAGGGCTCTGCCAATGGGAGATCCCGGGAACGATGTGGTTTTGGACATCGTGGAGGATGGACTCCATCGACTCTGGGTGGATGGGAGCGGAGGCCGGGAGGCGGTTGCAGAGGTAGCCGGGCTCCACCTGGCTGCAGACCGGGAAGGTGTGGATTTTGTTGAAGTAGTCGGCGATGAAGTCGATGACCATGTAGCCCTGGCGCCTGAACTCCTCGACATCGAGGAGGGGTGGGTTTAGGGGAGCGAGGGAAACGGTGCCGTTTTGCTTGGAATCATCAGAGTTGGCCATAATGAAATTAAAGTAGGTGAAAAGAGAGGGAGGGAGGGGATATAATATAAGGTTGAGCTAGAGAAGAATTGAATACATGAATCATGTATTGGGTTACGGTGTTAGGTGAACACTGAATAGAGGTGGGAAGAGGGGAATGGAGAGGGTAACTGCGCATGTACTTGCTTATTGGTTATTCCCATGCACACATGTTAATGAAATGTTATTATATGTCTATACGATCGGTAGCTGTGATGGAGAGAAACGGAGAGTGGTAGGTTAGATTTACCAATTAATATTTTTGCTAAATTACATCAAAATATATACGAGTACTAGTAGTAGTAGCCACTAAAATAAACATTACAATAAATATCACTCATTAAATGAGTCCCATCAACACATTGCCACCAATTAATGTCATCTGCTACTGGATGCTAAATGCTCCTATCATCTTCATCCAGCTATTTCTCTCCGTTGAAAGATTGATGACGGTTGGTACGATTAATTTGGGGATTTTTACGGAGGAAGGGTTCGGTGGCTACCAACTGATTTTTTAAGATTTATGATTGATTGAAAATGATTATAAGATTATGAATAAATACAAAATAATTACTCATTCCGTTTGAAATTATTTGTCATTTGTATTGTAGTGCACATTTTTTAAAGAGATAAAAACTATGTAAAATATTTTTTTTAATATAATTTCATACTCATAAGTGGTAACGGGTAAGTATAAGATTATGAAAAAAATTTGATTAATTTTTTTTATATTTTATAAAAAAAGAAGAACAAAGAAGCAAATAGGTGAGTTCTGAATTTCTTTACAATTTCATTTTACAATCGACTTATACAAAGATTCATAGACTTGTCTGAATGTTTTGTATTCCGTGAAAGACGATAGGACATGGAGTGGATTGGACTTCACTTCACTTCGACGATATGGCGGAGCTGCTGCAGAGTTGGACGTGAAGGAATTGTGTCCTTTAATGTAATGTGCAATGACTAATTATGGAATAGGACAATTGATAAAGATATTCAATTCGATTATTTTAGGAGTCGTAATGCTTTGCTATAAGCCAACTACGATTAATGGGCTTAAACGGGTTAAACCCATGGCTATTATAAACGGGTCCTATGCGGCCACACACTTAGAGTTGACGGACTTGATCAAAAGATAGATGATTTTATTATTAGTGTATATTAGATATATATTAATAATAATGGGATAAGATTTATTTGTGAAATAAATAATTAATTAAATATGGGCTTATAAAGATGGGCTTAAGGAACTTAACCTAATTAACAAATCCCAAGAAGCTTAAAAGAGGTCTCCTAGGCAATTGGTGCTCAGTACATTTTCAAGTACATGGGTAAGGTGAAAGAATAGGCAAAGTGAGTTTGCCAATTTCATAAGACCAAAACCACGTGAGTGACAAAGATCAAGTGTTGATTTTTGCTAAGGTTGACCGCAAATACCATATGAAGAAACGAGTACGTAAAGTAATTAACAGTAAGAGACAAATACTCTAGAAGGGGGGGTTGAATAGAGTATAGACGCTTTTCGCAAACTTGTGTAGAGCAAGTAACTTCAAGGGCTGAATAATGGGTTTCAAGGCCTTGAACTCAGTCTCAAAATCTTGAACAACTTTTTCGTGCCTTGATAGTTCTGCAAAGTAATCAGACGTAAGAATAATAGCAGAGAAATAAAATAACACAGGACTTGTTAACGAGGTTCGGCTCTAAACCAGCCTACGTCCCCGCCTAGGGTTATCCAACCCGTAGGATTCAACAACTTTTATTCCTCTTTCCTTATGGATCCTAATAGCTCACCGAGAAGCCTCTCTCCTATACAATTGCAATCTAGTCACAACTCAGATCCCTTAGAGTCCTAGACCAATCTAGAAGAGCCCCCACCTCTCTCAGCTATCTAGTACAACCCAAGATACAGAGAAATAAAAGTCCCCTTTGCCACACCTATGTGTGATACGTTTGAGTATATGATACTCTTAGTATAACAGGGATTGAATATAAACTATGAAGCTCAAGACTTCCTAACTCTCAAAGATAATAAATCAAATACAGAATAGAGAGAGAAAGGAAGCAAATAAAATCAGCAGTAGCGTCTGTAGACTCGAGAGCTCTTGATATGATGCGCAGAGACGGCTTGGTGGAAGATGTATGTTTGAACGCTCTTCTCTTTCTCCCTTTATAGCCGAGAGCCCTTGATGTTTGCTGATTTTTATCTCCCCAAAACTTAATTAGTTGTAACAACTATTTGAACGTTGAATTTCTGGAGAGATATCCGAGATTGGTGCTGGTGAAATCTTCCTGGGGCGAATTTGAATTGACGCTGCTAGAACCTTCTGGCCGAGATCTCCTTCTTCCAATATGTTTGAAATAATCCTGTAACAACTTAATTCTAGAACCACAAATATATATCCAATATATTCTTAACCGAAAATCCAATAAAAGATGTGAGAAAAAAAAAACCAATTTAAATTAATTCCATCCGAAAATACTAGAAAACATATTGATAGAATTTAAACCAGTTATTCCAACAAATCCGAAAGTATATATATGGAAGGAAAAAATATGCAAAACTCACGTAACAACTTTGACTCAAATCTAAGAAGTTAAAAACAAATCTTCCAAACCTACTTTGACCATATCAATAGCATATATATAATTGATATTTAAAACTCACGGAACTAATTTGACTTCAATTTAAAAACCAATTTGAAACACACGTAAGAAACAAATCAAATCCAATACCAAATCTCACGTAAGCCTATATTTAAAATCAATACTTGGCCTAATTAAAATAAATACTCCGTAGCACATATAATTTTGTGAGCCAAATAAATATCTTTCGAGAATAATAAATCAAATAAAACACTCCAAAATATAATTGATATTTGCATAAAATACTACCTTATTTGTCTTCCATCAACCCTACAAAAATATATCACATATTATCATCAAGGTGGAGTCAACAATCTCCCCCTTGATGGAAGACAAAACAAATATCAATTATGCAAATAAATATAGCACATGTGGAACATCATATAACAAGTATAAGGATAAGCACCATATAACATTTCTCCCCCTTTTTGTCTTACAACAAGCAAGGGAAGAAATTAAGTTTAAAAAGATAACAACCAAGTAATCTCTTACAGTCAAGACCTTGAAAATGATCTCAGGGCCTTGAGATGTTAGGAGACAGCATTATAAGATTTGAAATACAGCAGTCATTGCTCCCCCTACGATAGTGCTTCCCTGTTCAACATATCAAACTCCAAAGAGAAATACTAAGCAAAGATAATCATTAGTAGCATTTAATAAAATAAATTATTTATCACCAAGGGCGATTGGTTCGATCCGTTTATGCTCTTTGATCTTGGTGACATCCTGCAAAACAACAAAACTCAACCTTTTCGGCTAGACCAAGCTACAAACTTAGATTCATAATCGGGATGGACCATGTTCGGTGGTCTAGTCCCTTTAGGAACCCAAATTTGTTTTACCTGTCCTTTTAAACATAATGGAAAAGTATTATGAATTATATGAGAATCATTTCTACGATATGGACAAGTAGTTTTAACATGACCCTTTCTACAAAAAAAATGACAAATAGGTGTGCGCCAACTCCCTTTGGCTCGTACAAAAGTGGTAGGGGCGTTCTTTGGAAAATTCTTGTTGTATCCAATACCACTTTTGTTGAGGGATGATTGGTGCTCACATAACATCCTATCGAGATTGGCCTTGGAATGGGTAAAACGAACAAGCGATGTCTGCTGGCTCTACACTTCTCAGTCAACGAGATCTTTTCTTTCTCTAATTCCTTGGTGTAAAGACTTAGAGAAGAAAGATCTTGCTTCAAGACAGAATTTTCTGTCTCCAAGGCCTTGACTTTAATGTCAAGGGATGACCGAGAGGCTTTGAGATTTTTCATTTCCAGCGACAAATTACTCATGCGTTTCTCCTGTTCCAATAGCTTCTCTTTCAAGGTGTTAGTTTCCAAAATATAATCCTCTTCATTTATAATCATGTTTTGCAAAAATTCAGATAGAACAGCAGTAGGACTTGAAATTAAATTCCTTACTATATTTGCAAGGTGCTTTTTTGGAGTTTCCTCTTGATCCGCCATTAAGCATAGATTTGCTGGATCATTTTCCGAGTCCGATTCACTAGAGGAATCCGAATCATTCTTTCGGTGTTTGTTCTTCTTCTTTTGAGGACACTCATTTGCAACGTGACCTGTTTCACCACATTCAAAGCAAGTTAGAATCTTTGATTTCTTACGAGGGTTAGAAGACTTACCTCGATGCTTTGAAGATTCAGAATATTCTCGATTTGAGAATTTCTTCTTCATCTTGAGTATTTGTGCTAGCCCTCTTGTGATGAGTTCAAACGGATCCTCCTCATCTTCACTCTCGTTGTCGTCTGAGGATGCTTCTTCCTTCTTAGCTCGTAGAGCCAAGTTCTTTACAGTAGGGGATACTTCTCCATCTTCTTCACCAAGAACCATCTCATGGGTAATCAACTTACCGAGGAGATTGTCCAATGGCAAAGTTGACAGATTTTGAGCTTCCTCTATTGCAGTTACTTTTGGCCCCCATTTCGCCTTTGGTAAGCTCCTCAAGATTTTCCTCACCTTTTCTTCATTGCTGAATGTTTTGCCAAGAGAGTCCAAGTTGTTGACGATTTGGGTGAATCTGGTAAACATTTCTTTCACCGTTTCCATGGAGAGCATCTTGAATAGCTCATATTTGTGTAGGTAGATGTTGATCTTTGATTCCTTAACTTGGCTAGTACCTTCGTAGGTTACTATAAGTTTATCCCAAATTTCTTTGGCGCTCCTGCAAGTTGAAACACGATTAAACTCATCAGTATTCAAACCACAATATAGCATGTGCATGGCCCGAAAATTCTTGGTCACATTCTCATGATCGGTCTGAGTGAATTCGGCTTCCGTCTTTTCAACTTGTGCAGATCCTGCTGTAGCGCCGGGCTTCATTGGAATAGTTGGTCCATTGACTATGCGTTCCCAGAGCTCCATGTCTTGATCAATGATGAACATTTTCATCAAAGATCTCCAATGGACAAAATTGTCGCCGCAGAACAGAGGAGGGCGATTTGACGACCTTCCTTGAGCGAATCCACCTTCTCCTACAGTACTCATGATCGATCTCACAGATTGTTAAATCAAATAGTGAGTTAAGCTCTGATACCAATTGAAGAAACGAGTACGTAAAGTAATTAACAGTAAGAGACAAATACTCTAGAAGGGGGGGTTGAATAGAGTATAGACGCTTTTCGCAAACTTGTGTAGAGCAAGTAACTTCAAGGGCTGAATAATGGGTTTCAAGGCCTTGAACTCAGTCTCAAGATCTTGAACAACTTTTTCGTGCCTTGATAGTTCTACAAAGTAATCAGACATAAGAATAATAGCAGAGAAATAAAATAACACAGGACTTGTTAACGAGGTTCGGCTCTAAACCAGCCTACGTCCCCGCCTAGGGTTATCCAACCCGTAGGATTCAACAACTTTTATTCCTCTTTCCTTATGGATCCTAATAGCTCACCGAGAAGCCTCTCTCCTATACAATTGCAATCTAGTCACAACTCAGATCCCTTAGAGTCCTAGACCAATCTAGAAGAGCCCCCACCTCTCTCAGCTATCTAGTACAACCCAAGATACAGAGAAATAAAAGTCCCCTTTGCCACACCTATGTGTGATACGTTTGAGTATATGATACTCTTAGTATAACAGGGATTGAATATAAACTATGAAGCTCAAGACTTCCTAACTCTCAAAGATAATAAATCAAATACAGAATAGAGAGAGAAAGGAAGCAAATAAAATCAGCAGTAGCGTCTGTAGACTCGAGAGCTCTTGATATGATGCGCAGAGACGGCTTGGTGGAAGATGTATGTTTGAACGCTCTTCTCTTTCTCCCTTTATAGCCGAGAGCCCTTGATGTTTGCTGATTTTTATCTCCCCAAAACTTAATTAGTTGTAACAACTATTTAAACGTTGAATTTCTAGAGAGATATCCGAGATTGGTGCTGGTGAAATCTTCCTGGCTCTTTCGAATTTGAATTGACGCTGCTAGAACCTTCTGGCCGAGATCTCCTTCTTCCAATATGTTTGAAATAATCATGTAACAACTTAATTCTAGAACCACAAATATATATCCAATATATTCTTAACCGAAAATCCAATAAAAGATGTGAGAAAAAAATAAACCAATTTAAATTAATTCCATCCGAAAATACTAGAAAACATATTGATAGAATTTAAACCAGTTATTCCAACAAATCCGAAAATATATATGTGGAAGGAAAAAATATGCAAAACTCACGTAACAACTTTGACTCAAATCTAAGAAGTTAAAAACAAATCTTCCAAACCTACTTTGACCAAATCAATAGCATATATATAATTAATATTTAAAACTCACGGAACTAATTTGACTTCAATTTAAAAACGAATTTGAAACACACGTAAGAAACAAATCAAATCCAATACCAAATCCCACGTAAGCCTATATTTAAAATCAATACTTGGCTTAATTAAAATAAATACTCCGTAGCACATATAATTTTGTGAGCCAAATAAATATCTTCCGAGAATAATAAATCAAATAAAACACTCTAAAATATAATTGATATTTGCATAAAATACTACCTTATTTGTCTTCCATCAACCCTACAAAAATATATCACATATTATCATCAAGGTGGAGTCAACACCATCTATGGCAATTTGATTGCGGGCCTTTCGATCTTCGTCCTAGCAGTCGAAGACAAGGGAGATCTAAACGTCGGGCTCGTGTGGACCAAGTAGAGGAGCAACACGTGGGGCTCTCATCTTTCCGTTCATATCCGATAAGATCCGGTTCACGCATCAACAGGTATCTCCTATGAACAATGATTTGATCTAATGATTATGCATGAAGATCTTGCGATTAGATGATAGAAAATAGTTTCTAAAACTTCCGCTGCGCATCTAATTTCCATCAATGACATCAGAGCATCTTGCATAAATTGATATGATCGATTGATTTTCTTGTTGATTTTGATTCAATTTATTTGATATATGGAATAATTTGTATAATTAAAATTATGATTTTAATTGATTGGATGTATAAAATTTAATATGTGAAATTTGTTCACAATTACTGTCTTTACACCGCTCGGTCGATCAAAGTCATCCACTTTCACACTTACGGCCACCGTTCACTTTTTGAAAGTATGTGTGTTTGAATCAATAGTTGATTACATGTAACAAAGAATTTAATTTTGAAATTAAAAGATCGATCGGAATTGAATGTGATTCAATTAGTGATTTCAAAACAACCGTTTTCGAAATTTGATTCCATATAAACTTTGAAATATTGTGATTTTCAATCAATGATGCTTACGTACGTACTGAAAACGGTTCAAAATTTGATTCCTAATAAACTTCAAAATATATGATTTATACAAAAGATCGATCGGAATGTGATGAAATTCAGAATTTTATAATTTTGATCCCTAAAATTGATATGAATCTGATTTATGTATTAATTCATCAAAATTAATCATTTTAGAAGTTTGTAATTGTTACAAAATTTAAGTGGGAGTTGATGGAGGTGGAATTAGGGTTATGGAAGATATTTATGATTTTAGTGTAAAATTTTAAATTACCTTAATTAGATATGGTAGATATCTTATCCCTAATAAAAAAATTTCTATCCAATTATACAAGGTAATAGTTACCATAAAATTAATTCCATATATATTATTGCTAGTTTTTTTTTTTTGAATTAAAATATCAAGAATGTTCATGGATTTGTTATGCTTGTTTTATATTATGATATATTGCTTGCATACATAAGGTGACTAGTATGACCCATAAATACGATCTGCGTATTGTTATGTTTTTTTTTGTACACGATCTGCGTATCGTTATGTATTTTTGTAATTTATTTTCAGTAATTAGATTATTAGAAAATATTGTAATTAATACAAGAAGACAAGAAGACATAAGAAGTTCAAGGATGGAGATCCATGAAGTGCGCGAGGGTGGAGACCCATGAAGATTAGATCTTTATTTTATGCATCGTAGGGGTCATACTAGGATCACAATTTCATTGCATTTTGAATGCCGTATTTTAAGTTTTATGTTGTTTTTATTTATGATATTTTTTCACTTATAAATAAAGACAAATAAAAGACTTAAGTTCCTAAGGTAAATTGGGGCAATGCCTTTTCATATCATAACCCATTAAGTTCTGGATTTTTGGTTGGATGGGCTTCACAAAAGTGAGGGTGTCTTTCCATAATCTTGGGTCTAATGAGGGTGAATCTATACAAGGGGTTCATAAGCTTTGATATGGTTGTACCCAACGAGAGACCAAAAGACAAAGTTTTGGATCTTGAGGCATAGGATGATTTTACATTGGATGTGGATCATCAACCAAGAATTATAAGGAGTTATAATTAGTAATTGTTACTTACCTTGAGCATACAAGACTCAAGGCAGTGCAAAAGTACATTGGGTCTTGTGTGTAATAGGATCTTGGAATCATTTTATTCACCAGGAACAATAACAATTTGAATAAAATGCGCATTTACTTATTTTAAAAGGTGTTTAATCCTAAGTAATTTGCATTTCGAATATAAACTGATTTGTATGTCATTTCCTTTTTTTTATATAGGCATTATGTCTAATGATAACTTGAATTTCACCCCGCGCTCAATAGTTGAGAAAAACAAATTGAATGGAACATACTTTCTTGATTGGGAAAGGAATTTGAGAATTGTTCTCAGGTCTGAAGGGCGTGAGGACGTCCTAACAAACCCTATCCCTACTATTACCGATGCCTCATCGGATGAGGTGATAGGTAGAGAAATGGAGTTAAGGGGTGATTCTTTACCTGTCACTTGTTTGATGCCAGCAAGCATGGAACCTGACCTTCAAAAGAGGTTTGAATACCAGGATGCCTACTCTATCATCACCAACCTGAAAATGTTGTTTCAGGCACAGGTAAGGATTGAACGATATGAAACTCACAAGGCTATACTGGATAGCAAGCTTGTGAAGAGAAAGCCAGTAGGTCCCCATGTGATCAACATGATCGGTCTTTTTAGCCGTATGGAGACACTAGGCACCCCATATGACCAAGAGTTGGCCACAGATATCGTGTTGCACTCATTGCATGATGGATTTGCCTCATTCAGGATGAACTATCATATGCATGATCTCAAGAAGAACCTGAATGAACTCCATGGTATGCTCAAAGCTGCTGAGCAGAATACTCCTACTGACAACAAGAAAGAAGTTCTTAATGCCAATAAAGGGAAAGGGTTTAAGAAGGTAGCCAAGAATAGGAACAATCCCCAAGAGAAAGGCAAGAAAGTTGCAAAACCTAAGGGAGGTGAGAAGCCAAGAGTGGCTGCAGACCATGATTGTTTCCATTGTAAGGCGAGAAGGGACACTGGAAGAGAAACTGTCCCAAGTACCTGGAAGACAAGAAGAATGGGACTTTGAGTTCCAAAACTTCGGGTATTTATGTTATTGAATTACTGTCAACCAATGTTTGCACATTAGATAATGGTCCTACTTGGGTATTAGATACTGCATGTGGTGCTCACATTATTTCAAATGTGCAGGGACTAAGAAATAGGAGACAAGTGAAGAAAGGGGAGATAGAGCTACGCGTTGGAAATGGAGCAAGCGTTGCTGCACTTGTCGTAGGAGATTTTAGTTTATCTCTTCCTTCTGGTTTAATCTTAGAACTAAATAATTGTTATTTTGTTCCTAGCATTACAAAGAACCTTGTTTCGGCTGCAGTAATTTATTCTAAAGGTTTTAATTTTAGCACTACAGATGAAGGTATAATTATTCACAAGAATGATATCTTCTATGCTCGTGCTCAAGATATTAATGGAATATTTGTATTCGACCTTACAACAGAATCATATAACATAAATACAAAAAGGCAAAAATCAAGTAAGTTTAGTGAAGCCTACCTATGGCACTGTCGTTTGGGTCACATCAGTTTAGACCGCATGAAGAAGCTCCATAAAGATGGACTTCTAAAAGACGTGGATTGTGAATCCATTGATACATGTGAGTCATGTTTGATGGGCAAGATGACAAGGTCACCTTTCAAAGGAACAAATGAAAGGGCTAATGAGCTATTGGGCATTATACATACTGATGTATGTGGGCCAATGAGTACAGAAGCTAAAGGTGGTTATAAATACTTCATCACATTTGCTGATGATATGAGTAGATATGGATATATTTACCTTATGTCACATAAATCGGAATCCTTTGAAAAGTTCAAAGAATTTCAAAATGAGGTAGAGACTCAAACTGGCAAGAAAATAAAAGCACTTCGATCAGATCGTGGTGGTGAGTACTTGAGCCATGAATTTGATCATCATTTGAAAAATTGTGGGATAGTAACACAATTGTCTACTCCAGGAACACCACAGCTTAACGGTGTATCTGAAAGGAGAAACATGACCCTGTTAGACATAGTCCGATCTATGATGAGTTTTGCTGACCTTTCGGTATCCTTCTGGGAATATGCCCTCACAACTGCCGTACTTACACTAAACAGGAATCCGTCTAGAGTTGTAGACAAAACTCCATATGAGATATGGGCTGGAAAGGTTCCAAAATTGTCTTTTATGAAGATATGGGGATGTGAAGCTTATGTAAAGCGTTTACAAACGGATAAGCTTGCCTCTAAATCAGATAAATGCTATTTTATAGGGTATCCAAAAGGTAGTTTTGGATATTACTTCTATAATCCCGCTGAACAAAAGGTGTTTGTTGTAAGGGATAATGTCTTTTTGGAAAGAGAGTTCATTTCCAATAAGCCAAGTGGGAGAAATATTCTTCTTGAACCAGTTCATGATGAAGAGCAACAAACTCAACAACGAGATGACATAGATGATGTCGAGGACGAGTTGATGGTTTTGGAAGGCCAAGGGCCCCAAATCATCCAAGAACCGGAACAAGAGGATCCACAAATAGTTGTGGAAACTATTCCAGCTCCAGTTGTTGAACCAGTTGAACCCACCCGTAGATCAAATAGGCCAAGGATACAACCAAGACGTTATGAAGATTTCATCTTGAATGTAAACCTTGATGTTCTTCTGCTAGAACATGATGAGCCTAATACCTATAAGTAAGCAACGACGGGTCCAGACTCCAAGAAATGGCTTGAGGCCATGAGATCCGAAATGGATTCGATGTTTGAAAATCAAGCATGGGACTTGATAGATTTGCCGGATGGGGTAAAACTCATAGGGAGCAAATGAGTTTTCAAACTCTAGACAAATAAGGATTGAAAGGTATCTGTATACAAGGCAAGATTAGTTGCCAAAGGTTTTAAACAGATTCATGGTATAGACTATGATGATACCTTTTCACCAGTTGTCATGATAAGATCCATTAGGATAATCCTTGCTATTGCCGCTTATATATTATGATTATAAACTTTGGCAAATGGATGTCAAAACCGCCTTCCTAAATTGGTTCTTGAAAGAGGATGTGTACATGACACAACCAGAGGGTTTTGAAGATCCAAGTGATGTAGGGAAGGTATGCAAGCTTATAAGAGGTCTATATATGGACTTAAGCAAGCATCCAGGAGTTGGAACTTTCGGTTTGGTGAAAAGATCAAAGAGTTTGATTTCATCAGATGCGAAGAGAACCCTTGTGTATACAAGAAGTTTAGTGGGAGTAAAGTGGTCTTCCTAGTTTTGTATGTGGATGACATACTACTTATTGGGAATGACATTCTAACGCTAGAGTCCGTTAAGGAATGGCTGAAGAAATGTTTCTCAATGAAAGACTTTGGGGAGGCAGTGTACATACTTGGAATAAAGATCTATAGAGATAGATCTAAGAGATTGCTTAGATTGAATCAAGGAACTTTTATATATATATATATATATATATATATATATATATATATATATATATATATATATATATATATATATATATATATATATATAGGATTCTTAACAGATTCAATATGCAAGATTCCAAGAAAGAGTTTTACCTATGTTATGGTGTGTACACGACCTGATGTTGCATTTGCTATGAGCAGGTGTAGCAAATACCAATTGATTCCATGAGAGGCACACTAGTGTGCAGCTAAGAACATCAAGAAGTTCTTGAGAAAAACCAAAGATAATTTCTTAAGGGTGACGACAAGTTGATCGTATATTTTATGAGGATGTTTCACCTTATTTGACATTAAGATGTGTAAGGTGCATACATATGACAATATTGCAAATCCATTGACGAAGCTTATGCCTAGCCTAATCATGATGGTCACACTAGGGCTAAGGGTATCAAACACATTGGAGAATGGCTTTGAGATTGCTTTCTATTACATTTTATGTTTAGAGTGTTAGACACTAAGTTTATGTTCGACTGGATGATTTTATGATATATGATATTTCATCTTTATTTATATATTGTGTTGAACGATAATAAATAAAATGTCCAAATAATTCGTAGTTCGCAAATAGGCTTATCTTAAGTTTTCTGGTAAATGAAACCCCATTAAGTGAAATGCAGTTATGAATTATCACAAGTCTGTAGTCTGAAATCATCAAATTGGACATAGGTGATTTTATTAAATGACTATAGTGTAAGTTGACTGATAGCGCCAGGTTTCATGGGCTATAGGGAGATGGAGATGTCTAGTCAATTACATATATATGTATGGATGATACATATAGGACAGACCCACCTTAAGACTCTACAAAAGGGATTGTGGAGTTTTAAGTTAAACCATGATTAGTAGATTCCTCATACATGAGTGTGTTATGGTCTCTCTTGATGATTGGTATTTCTTTGACACGGCTAAACGCTTTCCGTAATAGGGAGTTATAATGGTCGTAGTTGGGATTGCCAAAAGTTGAGTGGGAGCCATAGTCATACAAGACTATAGATGTCTTCCTTCTTCATGCATACTGTGATGCATTGAAAAGGAATGGTGTCTAGGCCACTTGAAGAGCAAGAACTGAAAATGCATGGCCATGCTCGGATGGATTATTTGTAATCATCCGTTTAATTGACAGTTCGAACTCGGAGTTCAAGGAATATATTTGATAATAGATATGAATGTCACCATATCATCAAATATGACATTAAGAGAAACGGGTATCTGAAATTGCACACTTGTTTAAGGACAAGTGGGAGATTGAAGGAATTGTGTCCTTTAATTTAATGTGCAATGACCAATTATGGAATAGGAAAATTGATAAAGATATTCAATCCGATTATTTTAGGAGTCGTAATGCTTTGCTAGAAGCCAACTACGATTAATGGGCTTAAACGGGTTAAACTCATGGCTATTATAAACGGGTCCTATGTGGTCAAACACTTAGAGTTGACGGACTTGATCAAAAGATAGATGATTTTATTATTAGTGTATATTAGATATATATTAATAATAATGGGATAAGATTTATTTGTGAAATAAATAATTAATTAAATATGGGCTTATAAAGATGGGCTTAAGGAACTTAACCTAATTAACACATCCCAAAAAGCTTAAAAGAGGTCTCCTAGGCAATTGGTGCTCAATATGTTTTCAAGTACGTGGGTTAGGTGAAAGAATAGGCAAAGTGAGTTTGCCAATTTCATAAGACCAAAACCACGTGAGTGACAAAGAACAAGTGTTGATTTTTGCTAAGGTTGACCGCAAATACCATCTATGGCAATTTGATTGCGGGCCTTTCGATCTTCGTCCTAGCAGTCGAAGACAATGGAGATCTAGACGCCGGGCTCGTGTGGACCAAGTGGAGGAGCAACGCGTGGGGCTCTCATCTTTCCGTTCATATCCGATAAGATCCGGTTCACGCATCAACAGGTATCTCCTATGAACAATGATTTGATCTAATGATTTTATGCATGAAGATCTTGCGATTAGATGATGGAAAATAGTTTCTAAAACTTCCGCTGCGCATCTAATTTCCATCAAGACGGGTAAACATGAGGGCAGGCAAGTGATACTTCAAAGAATATTATTATTGTTTTTTAATTATTTGCATTTATATGATATACATGGAGGACAAATATAAATAGATAAAATAATTAACAAAAGAAAATTAGGACAAATATAAATAACAAATAGATAAAATAATTTCCAAGCCTAACAAAACAAAGAGAAACAGAATAATCAAATGACAATGTCTTGATCAAATAATGTCAATAAACTAATAAAATAGTCCTTGGAGTTGAAAGCATAATGGGCAAATTTCCAACATCTTCATTCTTCTAATCCTTTTCAATCTTGACAACTTGCTTCTTTGTGGAAAGTGTCAAATCAGTGACCTCGTCTTCACCAAGTTGATCAACGTCGATAGTATCACGTGGTCATTTTAATGGAGTCTTTGTTTGCTGAAAGCCTTTTTTGAATTCGGTGATTATAGCTTGATCATCTGTCACCTTGTGCATAGTAAATCCAGAATTAGAATTCTCAATATTGTACTCCTTCACATCAATTATGAACAAAAAGGTTTTGTTCAAAAAGACATGAAGATCTGCTGGAATTGATTGAACATCGACATCCTACAATTAAAATAAGAAATAAGAAATGGGAAATAATTAGTTAAGTGAAAGTTAATTGTTCTTGGCTTGGGAAATAGGACGGAAATGTTCACCTTACTCAAGGATCTTAGAATAGAGGATACAAAATTCCCCACAATTTGTTCAACATCAGAATCGAAGATAGTAAACGACTTGATGATCGATCCATCATTAACCATGACTTCGACTTGAAACCTAACATATACGAATTACACGTCGAAATTAGGAATTTACAAAAAATATTAAGGAACAAATATGATAAAAACATATAAAATAATTAAGCTATTTACCTTAGAAATGCAAATTTGATAGTGCGCTTACACTTGGGACACCAAAAGTGTCCTCCCTCGGGGATGAGGGATTTTTTGCAAGGTTTACATCATTTATATATAGTACCATCCATTTTTATCTTCAATATCCTCAATGGTAGCCATGGTGACGTATCTACCCACCTAAATTCATAATTCATAATATAATATTAGAATAAATGTGTAATATTTTGGTTAAATAAAAGGCATAAACATTGGTTAATAGGTTAATTGAAGTAATATTTGATGGAACTTGAAAAAAAAATAACGAATTCCCAATTGCTTCAAAAAAAAAAAACAATAACTGTAAATGGTTAAAAAACAGTAACATATCTGAATGTTTTAATTATGTTAACAAAAAGTAACAGAATTGAGATAAAGATTGGTTAAGTGGGTAATTGAATTAATAACGAATCCCCAATTGCTTAAAAAAAAAAAACAGGAACAAACTTGGGCATAAATGCCTAAAAAAATCTATGCAGATCTGAATGTTTTAATTATTTTAACAAAAAGTAACAGAATTGAGATTAAGATTGGTTAAGTGGGTAATTGAATTAATAACGAATCCCTAATTGCTTAAAAAAAAAACAGGAACAGACTTGATTGTAAATGCCTAAAAAATCTATGCAGGTCTGAATCTTTTAATTATGTTAACAAAAAGTAACAGAATTGAGATTAAGATTGGTAAAGTTGGTAATTGAATTAATAACGAATCCGCAATTGCTTAAAAAAAACAGTAACAGATTTTGTAAATACTATTTAACTCACTCTTGATATAATATACATAATAAGATATTATTAAATAATGTACCTCAATTATATCCATAAGCTCATCCAATGTCTTTCTCTCATAAAGTGATAAAAACTGATCTGGGATTGAATGTGTCGGTTGACTCGACAGTTGTGTTATCTTTTGAGGTTGAAATTGTCCATCGGAATCCAATAGTCTATAAAAGTTAAGAGACGTGATCAAATAAATATTTGCATAAATAATACCCGGTAAACCAAAGAGAAGAATGATAAAATATAATTTGATAAGAATTAAAATATGAACCTAGTTTTGAAATCAAGTATCTCTTGAATACTATCATCCTCAATGAAAATGCGAGTGATTCCCTTGACATTGTTGGCAAGTTTGTGTACACCTAAAGAAAAAGTTAAAATATAATCTAACACCAACCAAACGAATATAGATTGAAATGAAGGAAAAAAGCAAAAAATTACTTCCGCTGGGATTGATTCTTGCAAATTGGATAATGACTATGACCCTGTCATCCAATACAACATCGATGTAAGAGGCAAACTGATCGGCATAGGCATCCCACAAAGTGCAGATGATGACATCATTCCTACAGATTGGATAGAATTAACGAAATGAATATAATAATAATATAAATCGTATATTGTATATATATATATATATATATATATATATATATATATATATATAAATTGTAATATATTGAAATAGAATATTTAACAATTAACATTACCTAGTGTTTTCGATATGGATTTCAAGTCTTTTGTGAAGTTTATCATCATAACTGACACTGCACTCAATAATGTTTCCTATCTTAACCAAGTTACCAATCACATCTAAAAAAACCAAAGTGGGTTAGATCATAGTTTATCACAATATCACAATAAATAATAAAATATTTTATCACAATAAATAAGAACTTACCAACCAAGCGGGTTAGAACAACATCTTTACTTAAAATGTCATCAAATTCAACGAATTCAAACCCAAATCGCGAGATTGGAGCTTCAACAACATCTTTCAAGATTGTGTTCATGGAGAAGGTCACCTTGTGAGGGTGAGAGCAGTGACGATATTGGTCAAGGTACTTGATTAAACCGAAGTTTGATATTGAGTAAATTCCATACTCTTTTATACAATCAAATTTTTTGATGAGAGATTTCTTAATGGACACGTGAACCTTATTACCCTGACAACAAATAGAGTAAATAGAATTAAATGGAATACGTACGCTAGGAGGATATAAAATGAAGAAATTATGAAGGACAAACACCTTTTCATCGATACAGATTAGGTCCTTTGAAATCAGCTCTTGTTGTTTATAAAAATTGATGTTGTCGAACATGCACACAACTCGAACTCGGATATTGCCTTTGATGTTTGTTGGAGTAAGCTCGTCGACGTATATGACATTCTTCATTGTTGCCTATTTAAAACAGGAAAGAAGAACAGATGATCAAATTCCTGCAATGTCTAAGGTTTAAACATTATTAGTATTCGAAAAATAAAACATAAAAGCTAGATGGTTGACAGAGAGGGAGAAATAGATAGGATACGGTGGAAGAGGAAGGAGGAGAAGCGAGTTATTTGTGATACTCGATTCTGATTATATAGAGTAGTCTTGCTAGTTAGGTTAGGGTGAATGAGAGGTAAACGGTTTAAACAAATCTCAGCAGATCTGATTGAATAAATTGTTTTAATTATTTTAAGAAAAAGTAATAGAAATGAGATAAATATTGGTTAATTAGGTAATTGAATTGATTTTTTGATCCAAAATTGCTTAAAAAATAAACAGTAACAGACTTGGTTTAATTAAAATCTCTGCAGATTTTAATGTTTTAATTATTATAAATAAAAGTAACAGAATTGGTTTAAAAATCTCAGGAAATCTTTAAAGTTTAATAATTTTAATTAAAACGGCTTAAACAAAATTTAAAAAATCTCTTGAGATCTGAATTTAGGATAAAAGTGTAATCTTTTGGTTAAAAAAAATAGATAAAGATTGCTTAATTGGGTAATTGAAGCAATAACGGATGGAATTAAAAAAAGAAGTTACAACGAATGGTTTGTAATTAATATAAAAATATATGCAGATCTGTAAATTGTAATTATTTTAATTAAAACGGTTTTAGTTGCCTAGATATACAATCTTTTAGTTAGGAAAGATATAAGTGTTTCATAATTCAAATGGTTTAAACAAAATTTTATAGGATAATCGATCCTGAATATATATAAAGTCGATTATGAATAAATGTGTATTAATTTTGTTAATCAAAATCTCGGCCTATATTAAATAAGAGAAAGTTTAGAGGATAAATGGGTAATATTTTGGTTAAATAAAATTATTTGAAATGTTATTTTTATTTATTAATTATGGTTGCATATAGGAGATTTATCTTTGGAGATCCGATTTTGCTTTGTTGTTTTGCTTTATTTTCGCGATTCATCTTCTCAAGTTTAAATTTCTTATGACTGAACTCAGAATATTCACCTACAACAGTAACAAATTATGAATTTGCAGAAGGAGATGGAGAAAGAGATTAAGAAGTTTCAGGATAAGGAGGTCGGCTAAGTTTATATGCTGCACTCATTCAGTTTTGAAGGTTTAAAAGATGAAGAAAGAACTTCAGAAATCGCAGGATGAGGAGAAGCTTGGAGTGAACAGATCGGCAGAACTTCAGAAATCGCAGGATGAGGAGAAGCTTGTAGTGAACAGATCGGCTTATTTTATATGCTGCAGATTTGTTTAGACGTCCAAGTGCTTCAGAAATCGCAGTTTAAGGGCTGATTCTAGGATGAGGAGAAGCTTGTAGTGAACAGATCGGCTTAGTTTATATGCTGCAGATTTGTTTAGACGTCCAATTACTTCAGAAATCGCAGTTTAAGGGCTAAGTTTATATGCTGCAGATTTGTTTAGACGTCCAATTACTTCAGAAATCGCATTTTAAGGGTTGATTCTAAAAGTTTATAATTGTGTGGTTCAGATGCTTTCATATTTGCTTTCAAAAAAACCTTAAACGTGAGAATAATTTTAAATAATTTGATACTCCGTAAGTAATTGGGGATTTATCCTAAATTCCAACTTTTAGTGTATGGCCGTCACGTGTCCCCAAAATGCAAGTGTTTTAGTAGTATATTAGATATTAGATATATAATATATATATAAAGAGATACCATCTGAATTTTTAAGATTTTTGATTGATTGAATATGACTATAAGATTATGAATAAATACAAAATAATTATTCATCAATACCAAATTGGATAGACTGAGCTTGTTGGGATGATTCGAGATTTCGATTACGGATTATGCTAGGAGTGGGGCATGATCGAATTTTTACCAAAGATGGTGTATTGTTTTGTTAAATGACTTGGAATTACTTAATGAATTTATATGAGGGGTAGATAAAAAAAACATTATACAATTAGAAATTTTAAATAACACATATTAATCATAAAGCTCACGAAAGCAAATTTTTTAGTGAAGCAATGCAACCCTCTAAATAATAAAATGCAACAAATAATTTGAATGAAATGTCATTAAAAAAATGTTTTGGATCAAATTATGATCTTCTAGAATTAATAAAATAAATATAATATTCTTATCTAATCATATTATGTTAAAACCAGTAAATCTTATTAATATTTATTATTTTAATTCATAGCTTAATCAAGTTCAATCTTTAATTAAAAATATCTCATATATTATTGAATTTTTTCATAGGCATTTGCTATTTTAACCGAAGTTAAATGATTCATATCATTGTATTGTACGCAAATAATTAGATAGGATTTAATCAATATCAAACTTGATTAAAATAATTAAGTCTTTTTTTTAATCAGAAAATAATCAAGTCTTTAATTAAGATATGAACAATATCTATTGATTCATCTCTTATTACGATATGAACAATATTCATATCATATTCTAATGAAATAACAAATATTAATAAGTTTTATCTAGTAAAACGTACTTGATTTAATCAATACGGGGTATCAAACTTGATTCATACCATTGTATTACGATATGAGGTCAAATATTTATATTAAAATGATATGGGTTCTGCTTTTTTGTCCTCCAAGAAATAATTGATTCTCCCAATATAATGCAGAACCCAGTTAGAGACCTTCTGCTCATTGAACATGCTTGCCAATCTGTATCACAGTATGCCATTAACTTGATCTCAGACTTGCTTGGCATCAACAATCTTTGCCCTGGGGAATTCTTCAAATACCTTAGCAGATGCTTAGCTGCCTTCCAATGATAATCAGTTGGATTTTGCATGAACTGGCTCAACACCTGGACAGAGTAAATGATGTCTGGCCCGGTGACAGTGAGGTATATCAGCTTACCCACCAGTTTTCTATACTTCTGAGGTGACTTCATGAACTCCCCTTCACTTGAGAGCTTCATGTGTGAATCCAGTGGAGTAGCTAATGGCTTAGAATCAGCCATTCCCATTTCCTCCAATAGCTCCATAGTATACTTTCTTTGATTCAAGTAGATTCCAGCTTTGTCTCTATCTACTTCAATGCCAAGAAAGTACCTTAAATCACCTAAATTTTTTATTTGGAAGTTCTTATGCAAGTGTCGTTTCAATCTTTCAATCTCTTTCTGATCATTCCCATCAATCATAATGTCATCTACATACACAAGAAGTGCAGTAAATGACTCTCCTTTCTGCTTAGTAAACAATGAATAATCAGCCTTTGATTGAGTATAGCCTCTTGCTTTGACAACCTGAGAAAACTTAGCAAACCATTGTCTTGGTGCTTGCTTAAGTCCATACAAGGACTTTGTCAACTTGCAAACCATAGTACCATTGTCTTCATTCATAGACTCCCCTTGAAGACAATGATTGATCTTAGATTGAAGCCGCTTCAGCTTATTGTATGCAGGAGGGAGAGACATGTAGACATCTTATTCAAGATCACCATGAAAACATGCATTGGTGACATCCATCTGAGATATGTGCCACTGTTTTGTAGCAGCAATGGCAAGCAATGTTCAGACAGTAATCATGCGAGCAACATGGGAAAATGTCTCAGAGTAGTCAATCCCATGAAGCTGAGTGAAACCCCGAGCAACCAGTCTTGCCTTATGTATCTCAAGAGCACCATCAGACTTAAACTTCAGTCTAAAGAGCCATTTGCAAGTCACAACAGACTTCTCAGCAGGGAGAGAAACAATCTCCCAAGTATGATTCCTCTCTGAGGCATCCAGTTCACCTATATATCATTGCATCACACCAAGCAAAATCTTTGAGAGCTTCAGTCACATTCTTTGGAATGGAGAATGATGCTACATTGTTCATAAAAATTTGGTAGCTAGGGGTGCAGACAGTATAGTTGCAAGAGTTAGCAAGAGCATATAAGGATTGTACTTTAGATGAGTCAAATGCTGGTGTGGTAAGCCCCTTAGATGCATGACAAACATAATCCTAAAGCCAACTAGGGGGCCTGTGATCACGAGTAGAATGACGTGGGGGAGGGACAACATGCTCAGATGAAGGCTCAGGTAGCTCATCAAAAGATGTAGAAACTGGAGATGGAGAATAATCATCCAATGAAGGGGCAATGGTGTTGTCATCCATAGAGGAGGAATGATCAACAGAAGGTGTGTAGTCAAATGGAAAATTAAGATCTATAAAGTCTGAAAGAGACAAAGTTGGAGAGTGAATTTTTTCTTGAGGAAATAGAGAATAAGGAATGATGTGTTCAAAGAAAATGACATTCCTGGTGATCATTTCTAAAAAATATGAGTACTAAACCTATTATTTTAAAATAAAATTGAAATTATTAATATATCGTGCAATTTAGATTTCACCAACTATTTTAATATTAAAAAAATGATAAATTTATTTAAAAAACCGGTTACCACAAACTATCTATTTAGTTAGTTTTTTTTGTTTTTTTACTTTTCCTTATAAAAAAATCCAAATGGAGCATTTTGATTGGAAGTGTAGGAATTTACACATACACCAAGTGATGTGTATCACTCTCCTTCTTCGACAGTTCGACAGTAGCAGCTGGTAGAGCTGACAAAATCTGACCCGACCCGACTCACCTGAACCCGAACAAAACCCGAAAATCTAGAGTCATCTGTAACCCGAACCCGAGACCGAACCCGACCCGAACCTGACCCGACTCAAACAGACCTGAACACAGATAAACCCGATCCGACTCTGAACCCGACCCGACTCTCAAATCGACTCGACTCTCAACCTTACCTGACTTGAAATGGTTATTTAACATCAATATTTTAATGTTTGAATGTTAAATGTTTTTTTATTTAAACACAAGTTTATGATTAGGGACCTTGGGATGTTGTTAGATACACCGCAAATCTTTCATCAGAAATGCAAGTCCTTTTCAACGTGCAACCCTTTCTCACTAATTAGCACTTTTAAAAAATTAATTAACCCACTTTATCCTTGCACGTCAATTCCGACGTGCAGGGTTTGGGGTGTATATAGCGGAACCGCATGATTATACTTTTAACATATAAAACATCAATTATTTTATAACTCGGTGTGTCTTGGTGCGGTACTCAAAGATTCCACAAGGACTATTCTTATGGTAGCCACAAAGCACTTCGCAGGGACTATGTCTGTTGCTCTTGCTGAGGCATCGGCTCTGTTGTTTGGTGTTCAGTCAATGCAAGGATATATTCTCTTATGGGACGCTGCTGATTGAGTTAAATGATGTTGGCCTTATTGCCAATCTGAATAAGGCATCCTCTAGCTCTAATTCCTATGTTGATATGATTTGTGATGATGCTCTGAATTACTTTCCAAATCGTATGTTTGTGTCCTTTTCGCATATTCGTAGGAGCGCGGATACTGTTGCACATATGATAGCTAGGCTGATGCCTCTAGATGATTCTTGTAATGGCTGGTTTGATCAATTCCCATCAAGTTAATTTACTTGATTTGGCGGGAATTGATCTTCTTTAATATATATCTAGACTTATTATAAAAAAAAAACACCAATTATTTTTGTTAATTGTTATCATATCAATAAAAACTCAAGTAAAATTGATAGATAAGCGGATAAGTCAATAAGTCAATGACAATGAGTGTATTCAACCAAGACAAAATTACATATTGAAGTATTCAACCAAGTCAAAATCATTTATTTTAAGTAAATTATATATTTAAGTATTCAACCGAGTCAAAATCAACCTAATTATTCAAACGGGTTGAATATGATTCGATCAAAAACTCAAACAAACTATACCCACTTTGATTCGAAACTCAAATGAGACCGACCCGCCTCTGGACCCGAAACCCGAATGAGCCCGACCCGCTTTGACCCGAATCCGAATGGGCATTACCCGATTTAACCCAAAACCTGACCAATCTAAAATTCATTATGACCGAGCCCGATCCGACCAGTACCTGACCATAAATTGTACGCGAGCTGACCCGACCCGAGCTAGCCTGACCCGAACCCAATTCAGACGACCGAGTCACCTCTAGTAGCAGGCCAGCAATCAAAAGCGGAAGGGCACGGCGAGTCTGGCATCAACAACCCGGGACGAGCCAAGGATTTTTGTCTTTTGGTTTAGCCTTTGCGCAATTCATGTCCCAAAACTTCACATTCCCCTTTCATCTTTCAATTGGCCGTACAATTTCATATTTTCTTCCTTTCCCTGCAATTCGTAGTGTTAAAGCTTTTGGGTTTGGGACAGCCGAAAGAAGGACGAAGACATCGAAGCTAAGGGCTCGTGAAATCTGAAAAGGGGCTAACGGAGTTTCCACCTTGAGCCTTTAGCGATAAGGGCAGAGCGGCGAGGACTCGTTTAAGCCCTGAGACGCGTCACTACAAATCCGAAGCGGCCACCACTTCGGCTTGGGTATGTTGGTTAATTTTTCCCATTTGTCCTTTGTTTCTCCTGATTTGTAATCTAAGACATTGGTTGAGAATTCGGGCTTACGAATTTTGGGAATTATCAGTTTGCATTTATCCCCCTTTTTTTTTAGCAAAATTCTTCATCTGTTTTCTGATCTGGCGCATCTTTATCATTTTGCATCATTTTCTCCCTTTTCTTCTGGCCAGATAAGTTAAATGGGGAGGACATTAGAGGAAACTGTTGGTAGATGATTGTGCTTAATATCTACCGGCATGGGATAGCAACTTTGAACTGTTATTTTAGGGCTTTGGCTCTTGGCAACAATATCTGAGTTTCCAAATCAGAGAGCCAAGGTTACTGTGGACGTCTGCACAGGCGACGATCTCTGTCTGGTGGTGGAGCGTGTCCTCTCGTGGTAGTGGGAGTGAAAATGGGGTCTGATACGAATTCTCCATCTCCATCCCCATCTCCCAGTGCTAAGAGAAGTAGAGATCCTGAAGATGACGTTTATCTTGATAATCTTCATTCTCACAAGCGCTATCTCAGCGAGGTATCTCTCTCTCTCACACTCTTTCTGAATGTTTTTAATTCGTTGCAAATTGTAATCTGTTGTCGCTCAATTCGATTTCTTAGGGTTTCAATTGATAAAAGAGAGAAAAACTGTTCCTTTCGATTTCTAGGGTTTGTGGGTTCTGACTTCTGATTATTGTAATGTGGCTTTTTGTTGGCAATTTAAGTGTATGGAATTTTCGCGTGGCATCTATGCAGATCATGGCATCCAGCTTGAATGGATTAACTGTGGGTGACCCAAATTCTGAAACCATCATGGATTCCCCTGCAAGGTCTGAGAGCATGCTCTACATGAGGTATTTCTCTTTAAGACCCTTTGTAGTACTTAAATGTTGGGTAAATTATTCACCTGTTGAGCCCTTTGTACTTAACGGAACCACCACACACCTCTGTTAGCAAATACTCCATAGAAAGCAGCCACTTAGACCCATATTGCACCTATCTTTCGTCAGTCCTTTGAATGGAAAATGGGCATGAGCATGGATGTTTAGTTGCTGAGTGTGATAACTGGTAGTTATATATATGATTTTGTTTATAATGGATGGTTACATGCAAAACTGACTTAGCAGTTAGCATTGGGTGTTTGGGTGTCATTTGCCCTAAATGTTACTTCTGTTCAAGTTGAGTGGTAGAGGAACACACCTACAACTGAATCTGTATGAGTAGTTCCCAGTTCTTACATGAAGCCGGCATAACCATAAGTGTATTATATATAAAGTGATAAACTAGTACAGTTCTCGTGTCTTACACGTACGGTGAAATTTTAATATTCAATTGAGAAATTAATTATTATTGCCATATATTAAAAATGAATAAATTCAAGAGAGAATGGGGTATATAGACTCTATTCAACTTACTAAAGAAGTGAGGTATAGAGGGGGATACAAGTGAACTCATAAGTAGCCAGCAATAGTCTTATGGTTTAACGTTGGAAGTTCTTTGCCGTGATTCATTTCCGTAATTGTTGAACTTGGCTCAAATGTTTTTGTTCTTTCCTGCATATACTTTGTTAGCTTGAGCTTTTTATTCATTTTCATAATTTTCATAACTAGATATAAGGAGGTTGACCATGGAAGAGAGAAAAAAAAAAAAGATTATTTGATGGTACTCAAGCCAAAAGAAATTGCAAACCATTTTTATATGATCTCAACTCTCATGGGGTTGGAATCTTATATCAAGATTGCAATGCAATTGTAATTGATAAAAATCTTTATAAGCATTTGTTGATTTGAGTTTGACATTATCCACCAACCATATGCATCCCTCTCACCTTTGAATTACCGTGCTTGCTGCAGGGACGAGCTCCCCTTGCAATACTCACCAATGTCTGAGGACTTTGACGACACGACACATCCTAGTTGCTCATCTCAACCTGATAGCAGACCTACTAGCCCCGTCTCTCCCTACCGTTATAAATCTCTAAGTGCCTTCTGTTGCAGCTCTCCACCCTTGACCTCACAAACCTCAAACAGTTCCTCCATCCTTCCTTCTCCCCAGCCTCGCCACAACCAACGAGGCTCAGACGCTGAAGGACGCTTCCCATCGTCTCCTAGTGACATATGCCACTCTGCTGATCTTAGAAGAGCTGCATTGTTGCGGTCAGTTCAGATGAGGGCCCATCTTCCGGGACCATCGCCCTTTGACCTGGCCTTTGCTTCAGTCCAAGAACCAATGCATACTGTGGATGAAGATCATGATCAAGCGGAAGAGCAGCCATGTTCTTACATCAAACCGTTGGTCGATGAACCAGAGGATTACCAGATTGATGGCTGCTCAATGGGTGTTAGTGAGCTTGAATATGATCAAAAGAAGCCTTGCAGGGACTTGCATATGGATAAAGCAGAGCCTTCTCACGATTAATGCTTTCTTAACAAAATCACATAAACAAGATGAGAATGATGCATTTTGTGGGGGTCCTGCCATCCAAACGCAAGAAGGGTTGTATGTTCTGTTACAAACACTGAAATGTGTAACGCCAGTTGGAGTTCCATAGTGGATGTATAGGTTGTTGTTTTAGACGACAGGCTTGATAAATGTCATGTACTGCTTGATTTGGCAGTGTTTCTGCAGGTAAAGAGTGCTTGGACACTTCCTGAAAGCTAGCAAATTGCATTACCCTACACACCTTCTCCATACTCTGATTTTGGTAAATAGAGAACAGCTACATTCGGGAGTCCAACCGGGGACGTTTGGGCGCTCAAACAAGAAAAAATACAACGAAAGTGAACCAACATTTCTCTCTAAACACATGCCATATATGCGTGGATATACGTACGAGTCCTTAAACCAACGAAGTTGACCTCGAAAACGCAGCAGATGCATCTTCAAACTCGTCCTCGGAAGCCTTCTCCGATAGCTGCAGACTCGGAGGAATGAAGCTCCAAAACACTTCCTCCATGTCAGGAGCTTCTTTCAGCTCTCCAGCTGCGACGACCTCCAAGGCCGTGGCCTGGAAGAATCGGTAGAACTTGTTCTTACACACGAATGCGAAGATTAGAGTGACGATGGGTAGTGGGATGAGTATCGGTGTGTAGTAGAACTTCTTCACTCCGAAGTAGCCCAGCATGGTCACTTGGTATAGCAATAGAGCCGCCACTATCCGCGTGTGCATATGTGGCCACATTCGACCGTTGCTTTCGTACGATGGAACGTAGACCTTCAGCGCCTGGGACGACAAATTATTAACAAGTAAATAAGTCTTTATGTAGGGCTTCACCTAAGAAGTTTATGTTTGATATGTGTACCTGATTTCTAAGAACAAGCCATCCTAAGCCGAAGTATGCGACACCAAAAGGGAGGATCAATGGAGCAATGACGGAGTAGCATAGTACTATTGTGACCACAAGCATGTCTCCGGGGAATCTTGTCGCGTATCCAAGATCTCCTGGAGCCCATGCTTCTTTTAGCTCGTCCTCTGTCTTGCAAATGTACTTCCTCTTCAAATGGTATATGATCAGTGGGACTAACCTCGAGAGCTCGAGACCGTACCCTACAAAGAACCTGAGGGCATTCAAGATAATGGTCAGTTTGAGATTTGCTATCATGATCTCAACTATGCAACAAGAGTATATAACATCTCAACAATTGACTGTCGACATGGGCTAGGTGGAATGGACTAATGGCCGGATAGGGTTTGGTGTGGTGAATGCAGGGCTTAGTGAGCGGATAACTAGAGGTCGTGTGCAGAGTACATGTGCAATAAGCCTAACATAATATGTCACACATCGAAAGCAAAGCATAAGACAAGAGAACCGAAAAGCGTGAAAATGCAGTATGGTTTTACTCACTTCAAGGCAACATAAGTCAAGAAGAAGGTGGCACTGCTAGGAAGGCTTGAAGCAAGCAGATCAACCGTCTTGTTCGGATTGCCCTCAACAGTCTTGAGCGTCGAAAACAGCGTTCCACCAATCGTGACTCCGATAAAAACATTGAAGACAGTGAAGTAGAAGTACTTCCCAGAAGCAGCCCTTGTCGCGTGACTAACGGAAGGGATCCCTTCCATCTTAGAAAGAAACATCAGCAACTTGGGAAGCAAGGCAAGAAAGACTATCAACGCGAGTTGCGGAAGGTATGCTTCAAGGACAGTCCTTAGAGCCTTGATGTTCACAATAGGCTTCAGAAAAGGCAGCAGCTTCTCCAGATTGGCCAGCGTCGTCAGCGAAGAAATAAGCGCAATTGGGATCATGTAGAAGAGTATTGCAAGTGCAACAATGACATACACAACACATTGGCGTATTTGTCGCGAATAGAAGTTGAGAGAGAGGTTGCCCCAGATGATCTGGCGTGGCTCAGGCGCCTCCATTACCGTCCAAGTGTCAACCATCTGAGCATGGAGGCTCTGCGCCACAGCAGCTGCAGCAACTCTGCTGGTGAAGAAGACTATAGCAGAGCAGAGTTGCTTGTCTTTGAGGGTGTCCTTTTGCTCGGATTCTAGCTTGGAGGCGAGCTCGTTGATCTTATCATTCATGTAGTCTATTGTGTCAACCTTGTTGCCAATCAAGCCAAGGAAGCCAGTGCGATTCGTTGGCTTCGTACCTTCAGGACTTTCGACAGTCTTGGAGTTGGCGTATACAGCTTCAGCGCGTTTGAGTTTCTTGTTGCACCCTTGTAACTCTTCCCATATTTTGTTCACCTGTATGAATTGAATCACAGAAAGGGGCTTCATCATCTCTTATATATGATTACGATTTAGGATATTCTCAACATATATAACAACAAATAGAAGAGTACCATTGTGTTGTCTGTGACCAAAATTGACCGGTGGAAGGTGTCCGGATAAATGGACCTAAAGAATGAATCAACCTGTTCTTTTCGGCTTTCACCGCGAGGAACAGGAGGAATGTCTCTAACAAGAACTGCAAATTGCTCGGCCTTCACTTGGTCGGTCCTAAGAGCCGATGCCCTCAAGTCGGACACATGCTTATACGCCTTCCATAGAAGGTAATATGACAGTAGAGAAACCCAGTACACTCCAAATGCAAAAGCCCACAATCTTGGACTCTTTTCCTGTAAACCGAAACACAGAGACTCTCTAAGAAAGGTTGCAAATGAAACTATCAACTACAATGACATGCTGATCCACAAAGATGGTGCTCACTTTGACATGCCCAATGGATAACTTGTCGAGCTCGTTGAAAGTTCCGGTGCTGGTGGAAGTGCTCCCGGTATCGGTTGCAGCAAGAGGAAGGAGCAATGGAAGTAGAATGACAGCAGATAGAAATAGTATCCGTAGCACTGATCACAAAAGTCACATTAACTGATTCAAGTTACATCAACTTCCGTTGGGAAAATTTAGTTTGCAGATTACACATTAACTGATTCAAGTTACATTTTTGTGAGATCCAAATTTAACAAACTGCAAGCAAACATCATAAATACAGTACAAACTTGAAAGTCAAAGGACTCTTGATGATGAATTTAATTTCAGAATACGAGTAGGGCAATCAAATACATGGAGAAAACTCTAATTCTTAAATAAATAAAAGGTATTTTTAAATACACCGCAAATCCACCTTTAAAAATGCAGGTTGCTTTTGACGTGCAAGACACCATCATTAATTAGCACTTTTTAAAAATTAATTAACTCATTTTAACCCTGCACGTCGGAATTGAGGTGCGGGATTTGTAGTGTATAATGCGAAACCGTAAATAAATCCCATGTTACAACAAAAAGGGAAATTTCATTGAATGTTTTAATTAACAAAAATTTTGCACTCTCCACAAAATTTGCAAGGTCCAATTTGTGTTCCTTTTTTTTATAGGATAAAACACCCGAGCGGGATCACTTGTCCCTTTGGAGACAAGCCCCGATTTTCCCACCCCATCCCCCAAAATAAATAAAAAATTAATTAATTAAAATTAAAATAATAAGTTAAAAAGAAAAAAAAAATGAAGAGCTTAGAGAGGGCACATGCAAGAGACATGTTATTTCGGGACGGCAGATCCTCACCGTAAAACACCATGGTGGTATATATATTTTGATGGGGGGCAAATTGCCAAAAAAAAAATACGAACTTTAGGGGTGGTTGCATTTGATGGCACCAACTTTCAAAAATTCAATAATAATCACCAACTTTGAAGGGTGGTTGTGGTTAGTAGCACAACCATTTTATTTTAAAAGTACACCCCTTATTAACATTTTGTTTACAAGAAAATCACATTTTTCCATTGTTTTTTTAAACTCACTCACAATTTCCTTCTTTTTAAAAAAAAAAATCAATTTTCATGTTTATAAACTCAATTTCAATTTTTCAAATAACATCATTTTTAAAAAAAATATAATTGTGATATTAATTGGTATTTTTTAAGACACTCATTTTTCATTTTAAAGACTTTACTTATTATTTAATTTTTTGAAAAAAAACAGAGTTTATGGAGAAAATAAAATTATTTCTTTTTTTAACCGAGTGTAAATAATGAATGTATTATTTTAAGAAAAAAGGGGAAAAGTAGTGTTTTATAAAATAAATTATATTTTTAAAATTAAAAATGAAAATGGATTTTTAAAAAAAAAATGAAATATGGGCATTTTTTTAAAATTGAAAATGGGATGATTTTTTTTTTTCTAAAAAGAATGTTAATAAGAGGTGATATTTCAAAAAATAAAAAAAGAGATGCCACTTATTGTAACCAGAACCAAAGTTGGTGATTATTTTTAAAATTTTGGAAGTTCGTGTCATTAAACGCAACTACCTCTAAAGTTCATGCTATTTTTCACAATTGAAGTTTTTTAAAGATATATCATGATGATTTTAAATGAGGTGAGACAAAATGTAGGAATGATATAGGTTTGTTTGGTAAGGTAGTTGAAGTTGATGGATTATTTGTATTAAATATATGTTAATAAACTAATATCATATTTGGTAAACCTAATTGTTAGAATAGCTGATGGAAACTTGTTAATAGAAAATCAAAAGCCGAAAAGCTTGGGTGCATGAGCAGTGTTGAAAAGCTCCAAGTCTAAAAGATAAGTAAACTGAACTCTTATATTTATTTCATTTAAAACTATATAATGTCAAAATCAAACGCTCTGACAAGCTAACTGATTGTGTCAAACGGAGTCATAGTGTAAAAAAGTGAAATTGAACTTTGAAAAGAGAAGGAAAAAGAATGTTTCAAATAAAAGAAACTTGTCTAACGGGCGTGGTACTAAACTCTTTGTCTAGAGATACCGAGATTCAAGTTCAATATTTTTAATTAGCTTTAATGGATTATACAATATCTATTCAACTATAATGTTCTAAAAGACACTTGACGGTGGGGTGCCATCAAGCGTCGGCAAACACAATTTGGTGTCTTTATCGATGGATAAAATGAATTTTGGTTATTTTGTTATATTTAACTCATGACTATATCCAAAACTTATATAATGTAATAAAATATGTATTTTCAAAGTCATTAACATCTCTAAATTAAAAAAAAATCATACAAATCAAATAAACATCATTATCATTTTAGCCGTTGTTAGATTCAAACATAATATCACATAAACATATAATTATATTCAAATAAACCTCTTTTAGGACCCGAAGGTCGGATGGAAAGGGACCATGGCTTCAATGGAGGTTTGGTATAAGGAAGAAGGAGGAAGAGAGTTTAGAGAAAGCAAGAGATAGAAACTTCTATCTCTTGCTTTCTCTAAACTCTCTTCCTCCTAGCTTTTTCATAATATCAAACCTCCATTGAAGCCATGGTCCCTTTCCATCCGATCTTCGGATCCTAACAACCTTACAATCCATAATTTCTACATTAATAAAATAAAACAACAAAAATCAATCTTAAATTCTAAAAAAAAAAAAAAAAATAGAGATCCAATATTTTCCCATTAAACTTCTTATCCAAGTAAGACCCTAATTTTGAATAGTTTTTCACAAAATTCCAAAATTGTACCAAACATTAAAACATGATAATTCAATTCCTGAAAACCTAAGTTTGACCCCCGCACATTTTTTTCATTTCAGACAGTGTAATTTACTGAACAATACTTCTCACGTTATATAAACCAAACAAATTAACATTTTTTTGTTGATTTTGAAATGTAATTAACAATCCAATATATACGTATATATAGGTAGAACTATCCAAAACAAAACAAAATAATGAAACAATTCTCAAACTAAACTAACCTACAGATTGCATTGATCTCTATAGAAGAGCTGAATTCGCACAAAACATGAGAACCTAATTGAAACAAATACAATTCAAGAGGATATATAATTAAGAAGGGTTTAGCCAATTTAATTTGCTAAAGACTAACCGGTGGATAAGAAGACGAAGTAAACGGCGGTGTCGACGCCGGACAGGGAGAGGATATCGGACTCCTTGGAGGAGAGAGCCTCCCTTAACCAAGAAACCGGGTTGCGGGAGCCGGAGCCGGATGGAGCCTCCAAGGGGTCCAAGCTCCTGAGGATGCGGTTAGGGTAGTAGATGAACACATTGGCGGGGCGGGTGGAGAGCCAGGTGAAGAGGAGGACCAGCACCACGAAGAGGATGGACGACGTCAGCAACGACGTCAGGAAGGAACTGAAATCCATGGTTTCAGTTAGATCTTTCCCAATTCAAAGGGAAACGTACTGAAAGAGATCCAGAGCCAGCGGGTGAAGACAATTAAAAGTAAAGGAAAGAGGGGAGACCGTTTGGGTTTAAACGTGGAAACAATTCAAGTAACGGTTGAAATTAAAGAGACAGATGGGTCGAATGGAATAAATTAAAGGGGTGTTACTGTTAATGGAAGCCATGTATTTATTCAAGCAGTGGAAAAAGTATATATTCCAGATTGAGATTCCTGCAGGCTCCACAGAGAAAGAGAGGGTTTTGGATTTGGATTTGGATTTGGTAGGGATGATTGTAAAAGTGAGCTGTATTAATTTGTGTAACATTAATTTATTCATAATATATGGTCCATCGCAATTTGCTTAATTTTATTCTCACCAAAAAGTGTTGTTCTCATCTCATCGCTTGATCTCATATCTCAAGCAACTTGCCCACGTTGATGCACCAACTAAAAGGGTTAACGTGTTGAAATAAAAATGGTGATGAATTACTTTCTTATACTAAAAACTAGTAGAATTTCCACGTCATGGTACCATTAACACATATATATTATTATACTGTAGTAAACTTTGCATTACTTTTAAATCTATAACATATCAAATGAAAAAAAAAAAACACACACATGCAAATAAACACCAGAAACTAAAAATTAATATATAAACCAAAGAAATGCAAAATTTCAACAATCAAACTTCTTCATAATTAAAAAAATTTGAAATCATAAAAACTAAATAATCTTAATTTACAACTGTTAAGCCTCCGTCCAACCCACGTCGAAACCACCAAGGTGCCTTTTGCATCCACCAAAGCTTTCCCCAGCCAAACTCTATCCAACACCCACAAAATTCGCCAAGTCTCCATCTTACATCTACCGAAGTCGCCAAGGTGTCGTTATGTGTCGACCAAGACACTCCCCTGCCAAGCTACCCCACCAAGGCTCTATTTGGCAAAATCAATAGCTTTTCAAAACTTATGATTTTGATATTATATAGTTTTAAATCAAATAAATATAATTAGCTTATAGAATCGGAGTTTTTTAACAACTATTCACTCAAGATTTTCAGAGCTTTTGATTTTCAATTCACAAGTTTCCATCAACTATTCTACATAGCTAGATTTACTATATATTATACTGGTTTGTTAACATATATTCAACACAAATAATTTATCAATTTCAGCTACCCAATCAGCTTCAACTACCCATCAACTATCAATTTACCAAACATAGCCCAAGACTAGTTTGAGGACAGTCTAGGTTCACCAAGCGTCTTTGCCTCATTTTGACGACCACCAAAGCTTTTTTTATAACACGGATTTTCAATCTTAATAACATGTTGTATTATATTTCTAAAAATATTGTCCACATCAAATAAGCAAATAATTGTATCTTGATATATAATTAAAAAATTTAAGACTAATTGATCGATTAAAATTACGTACTCGCTATATACACCCCAAATCATGCACGTCCTTATCGACGTGCATGGTTAAAAGGGGTTAATTAATTTTTTTTAAATGTTAATTAGTCACAAGGCATACACGTCCTTAACGACGTGCATTTTTTGACATTGGATTTGTGGTGTACATAACAACACGGATTTGGCTCCCATCAAGTATTGTAGGGTGAAGTTCAACAAATCCTAACCATCCAAAAATGGGTGTGTGGTAAAGATTGCCCCCTCCTATGGGCCCCACTCCCAACCTAATTAATTTTTTATTTTTTTAAAATTAAAATTTATGAGGAGAAAACCAAATTGATGGTACAATAATGCACCGAAATCAAATCCAACCAAACAACACCCTAAAATTAACAAGTTTGTCATTATTTTTAACAACCCTAGTTCGATGGTAGATTCCTGTCCTACAAAAGGAGTATGAGGATCTCCATTTTGTATTTATTCAACTAAATGAAAAAAGAAAAAGGAAAAAGTGACTCATTTAATAAAGCCGTGAACACCAGTTCCCATGCCGTTCGATTCAGATGCTGCCGACACACACGTGTCATCATCCTGTCGATGCCAACAAACAATCATACCCCCAATGAACGGTTCAGATCTTAAACACACACCTATGTGTCTATCTCACGTGAACTTCTTGGTGGGCCCCGTTCAAGCATTAGGATTTCAGGATTTTACTACTTCGTACTTTTTTCCGCAGTATTGACGAAATATTTTACTTAAGAATTCGATGTAAGCTTGATTCCTTAGACGGTGAACCGTCAAACAACGTAAAATAAAATCGGTGCTAATCAAAAGTGACAAGCAAACAAATTTAGATGAACGAACGAATCTAATCCAATAATATTGGGGACAATGTAGACTAAACCCGAAGCCAAGTTCCACCAAGCAATTAATGACACGGCCCTAATCAACAATTCCGGAATGACTCACTGGAAAGGACTTGTGGGCAGTAACCATAGGTCCCCAGTTCAAACCCCGGAATGGCCGCTCTTTATTTACCTATTCAAGACACGACCCAAATCAGACCCAAAATCGGACGCCAAACCCCCAACTCAGACTAGGACCACCAAGAACGACCGGAAACGCCGCCGAGAACCACCCTTGCAAGATGTACCAAAAAGCCCTTTCGAGATTTAAACAAGACCCTTTCGGGATTTTGATCAAGCTCTTTTGGAATTAAGTTTTCACCCTTTCGGGTTATAAGGATTTAGTACCATTGCGAGAATTTAACCAATATATATATAAACAAAAACGGACAAATTATTGTCGATAGATCGATCAAAGGGAATTAAATAAAAATATTTATATATGTGTAGAAATTTACACTAGTACAGATTTGTCTTCTATCGGGTGTCTAATGGAAGAAAGAATAGAATAGAAGTGATGAAAATAACATAAAACTTAGCCTTTTAAAACATCCAAAGTCGGCCACAAAATAAACAAATGGGTTCTAGGGTTTTTCATTAATCAAAACGTAGCGTATAATCGCTGACGGCAAATGCGGCGGCCGCTGCATCGGTCTTTCCCGGAAAATTCGTCTCGAATTTGCTCTTCTTCTCAACAGGAAAGTTGTAGCTCTCTGAAAGAGCTTTCCAACGCATGGTCATAATAGTCAATCGGACAACCGAGGCCTCCAGAAAGTGTAAAACAAGTTCAGCATGTCTGGCGACAACTTCTGCAGACTTGTTCTTCATTTAGTCTCGCTTCTTCTTCTCAGGACCTCTTGAGATCTTCATGTAAGCTTCTTCGATCAACTAGACATTCTCATCCAATGCGTTATCAACTCATGTCTCCTCCTCGGATCCACCATTACCTGAAATAATCAATAAAAGCGTGTAGATTCCGACTCCAACAACATAGAGAACTAATATGCAAATCGTGCTTAATCCATCCATGAAATGCATCTTAACTAAGCTAAATGCAACCTATTATGCCTACCTAAATGCATGCTATCAAACTCCCCCACACTTAACCTTTGCTTGTCCTCAAGCAATGATAGAATGAACATGAATCAACGCATCCCACAGGAAATCCTTTCCTCAAGTTTCAATCCTCATCAAAAAGCAACATCATAGCAGGTGAACACATAAATCAAGCAAACAAACGTCATAGCATGTATTTTAGTGATCAAAGCTTAGAAGTAGACATTATCCAACCTCACCAGAAATGTGTGTTTCACTCATGTGTTTAGGCTTTAAGGTACAACTCTCAACTCAAACCATCATGCACTAAGCTCATAGATATTGACCACCATATCACCAATTCTCTACCGAAATGTCATTACTTGCGGGACACAATAAAGAAAATAAAATGGGACACTTTTTTTTTCTTTTTTTTATTCTTTTTTTTTTCCTTTTTCCTTTTCTTGTCTTGGTGCTTTCCTTACGCGAAGCGCAAACATGGGTGTCATGAATGGCCCCGGTCTATCAACACCTCAACCTACTAATATGAAGTCCACTTGAACATCTTTTGACGCAAGTTGCAAACATGGGTGTCATGAATGAACCTGGTTACTCAATGATCAAGCTTTCCTTCCTAGTGGATAGTTTTCAACACCTTTTTGCGCGAACCATACCCATGGGTGTCATGCATAGATCCGGTTACTAAGTGCATCAACCATTGCCACCTTATTCACTAAATATTCACAAATTCAAACAAAAAACTCAAAATATAAACATAAACTCCGCAAGCAATCAAACATGTGCATCGGTCTTTTAAAAATAGATATTGCAGTCAATGCCAAGAGGTAGCAATACTAGGAGAGTAATTCACACAACTGAGCAAAAGAATTCAAATAAGGACAAACATTCTCACAGGGTCATGTTTTTAGGACTTCAATCATACTTTAGCTCAATCATACATGCTCAATTATATTTGCTAGCTCATGTTCCACAAAAATCAAATAAAGACAATAATCAAAACAACCAGAACTCCATGAGATTTTTATGAATCATGCTTGAAATTTAAAATAGAGGACAAACTAAGCCAGATGGGTATTTGAATAACACATATGTATGCAATGCATGCTTATTTTTGGATTTTTCGATTTTTTTTATTACGAAAATAAACAAGAAATTAATTTAAAAAAATGAAATAAATTAAACATGGTGCAGAAATTTAAATATGATCTCCTATATGCATCTATATACAGAATTCTTCTCCCCCACACTTAAAGTTTTCATTGTCCTCAATGAAATAATAAAGACAACAAAAGTAAATCAAAGATAATCAGGGTGAAGGAAAAGAAAAAGGAAAAAAAAACAAAACTTACCTCGGGTTGCCTCCCGAGAAGCGCCTTTGTTTCAAGTCGTTGGCTCGACGTAATGGCCCTTGATTGGCCTAGGTTCCTCCACCAGGGTCACCTACATCTGTCATTTCATTGACAAATGCGGGCACCCTTGGAAGGTGTAGCTCTCTGTCCAAACATTCATCCATTACCCTTAGCTTCTCTCCTTGAGCTATGCCTGGGGGTTGTCCTGAAATCACAAAAGGTTTCAATTTGTTAGGAGGTTCAAATTTCCATAAACTATGTTCCTTAGGTGTCTCTAACAAATCACGAAAATTATTGTTGCGATCAATATTGTCAGCAATAGGCATATCTAAAGAATTTTCAGGAGAAAGCTTAGCATGATTAAAGAGAGAGAATTCTATCTTTCTTCCATCAAACTCCATAGTCAATAAACCCTCACAACAATCAATTTTCGTTTTCGCAGTTTTCAGGAATAGTCTTCCTAATATAATGGGTGTTTCTGGGGCTCCCTGCTCCATATCTAAAACAAAGAAGTCAACAGGGAAAAACAAATCATCTACCATAACCAAAACATATTCAATAACGCCTCTTGGCCTGATTTGTGATCGATCAGCAAGTTGCACTGTAATCCCAGTCTCAGTCAGAGAACCCAAACCCAAAGACATGTACACGTTATAAGAAATAACATTAATTGAGGCTCCTAGATCTAACATGGCTTGTTTGAACCTAGTATTCCCAATTGCACATGGAATTGTAAACATACCTGGGTCTCCACATTTTTCAGGCAATTTCCTTTGCAACATAGCAGAGACATTTTCATTCAAACTTACCTTTTCCTTCTTTTTTAATCGTTGCTTCTTCTTGATGGTGCACAATTCCTTCAAAAATTTAGCATATCTAGGAATGCTCTTAATCAATTTGAGTAAAGGAATATTTACCTCGCACTTGCTGAACGTCTTAAAAATCTCCTTATCGTTCTCATACCATCTTGTATCCTTCAGAGCTTCCGGAAAAGGTGGAACCGGCTTTGGAGTTTCCATAGGTAAGGAAGAAGAAGAAGGAGAAGAAGAAGGAGGAGGAAGAGGGGAAGAAGGAGGAGAAGGGGAACAAGACGAAGAAAACGTACCTCGCACCGATAGGTCGATGGGGGCACTGGCGGCGGGCGCCGCAAATTGTTGCGGGCGCAGCATTGTTATGCCGCGGTCGCGGCATGGTTGCTGCGGCCGCCGCACTGTGCAGCGTCCGTCCTCTTCATCTCTTACCTCTACTTCGTCGTCCATGGTTTCTTCATCCTCTTTTTGAGGTGTGACAATCAGTTCCTTGCCACTCCTAAGCGTTATTGCACTGACATTCTTCTTAGGATTCTCAACCGTTTGCGATGGAGGCTTCCCTGAATCGTTTGCCTCCTTCGCACTTAAGACCTGAATGAGCTGACTCAGTTGATTCTCCAAATTTGTGATCCGGTCTGATTGTTGTTTCTCAACCTTCAAGACCAGTCGTGACAATTTATGTATTGGATCCTCAATAGCCTCATTGGATTGTGGTTGGCCTCCCTGTCGAGGTTCAAACTGTTGGTGGGGCCTTGCCTGTTGCCCCCCTTGCTGATTGAAAGGTTCTTGGTAGTTGCCATAACCATTACCCTGCTGATAGCCTCCATTGTAGTTATTATTGTTGAAGTACCCAGGATTACCAAAGTTGCCTTGCCTAGGCCTTTGTGGAGCGAAATTCCCAATTGCATTCAACTCAACACTAGGATCTTGCAAAGTTGAGTACATATCCATAGGGTGGGATGGATCGCTGTAGGATTCACATGCTTTCAACTGCTGAGATGTTTTGTCAACTACCAGCTTCTTGAGCATCTCTTTCATCTCTACCATATCGGTCTGTAATGCAGCCACTGGGGCATCAATAGCAAGTACACCTCTAGCACGAGTGCTCTTGTTGAACTGCCTAGAGCCCTTAGAGAGCTCCTTAAACACTTCCCAAGCTGCAGCAGGCGTCTTATTCAGCACGTTTCCCCTACAACAGGAATTCACCGTTTTGCGCTCTCCATCAGTAAGCCCATTGAACAAGAAGAGAACCAGATCCTTCTGAGAGTACCCATAGCATGGGCAGCTAGCGCAGAGTTTCTTGAAACGCTCAAAGTACTCATGAATAGACTCCGTCGCGTACTGCTCAATGCTGCTGATGGACCTTTTCAAGGCATTTAGCTTTGTTGCAGGGAAGTACATCTATAGGAAGACTCTCTTCATCTCAGCCCAAGTAGTAATAGATCCAGGTGGTAGATAGAAGAACCACTCATTCGAATCATCCTTCAAAGAGAAAGGAAAAGCTCTCAGTTTGATTTGCTCTGCAGTGACGTTCTCACGTTTCATCCCAACTACCACAGTATGGAACTCAGACAGATGCTTGTGGGGGTCCTCCCCACTCAACCCATGGAACTTGGGTAGAAGATGAATTACCCCAGACATAAGCTCAAAGTTGACTCCTTCCCCCAGCGCAGGGAATTGGATTGCTAAGGGTTGTTGTGCCAGATCAGGAGCAGTAAGTTCCTTTAGAGTACGATTTGCGTCGTTCGCCATCTCTGCATTGCTTTCTACAGAGAAGAATTAGTAGCACAGGTATGGACCCTATAAGACGGTCCACACCAAAATCAACACCAAAAACACACAAGAATTAATAAATTTCCCCGACAACGGCGCCAAATTTGACGGAGGAAAAACCTGTCGTTGATTCCGCCAAAGAAAACTCAAACCTATAGCAAGTATAGCAATAAGCAAGAGGTCGATCCACATGGAAATTTGTAATTCAAGTATGATTCAAGTGTCAATTAAAGTAACCAGTTTGGGGGGGTTTTTTGTGTGAAAGTTCCGCCTTTTATCAAAGCGGATTGATGAAAGCAAGAGTAAATAATTGTAATTCAGACAATTAGGAGAAGCAATTCTACCTATAATTTTCCACTTTATTTGGTTTGAAACGATCCTTGTAACTTCTTCTCGTCCTATTAAGTTTCCTATGAATGCCCTTGTCCCGACCTAATATAGCTACTAGTCCAATCAGTCCTAGAAACCCTTATCAATCGAACAGTCCCTAAAGAAGGATTTAACAACACATCCAACTTCCTACTTGTTCAATCAGTTCAATCAACTCTAAAGGAACAAGTTTGCCACTTAGGTTAAGGTTCACAATCAGAAATCTACAAAACCTTAGCAATTGAAATGATTCTAACTAGTTGCGCGGGCTAGATAGAATAAAACAATAGACAATCAAGCACAAAGAAGTTGAAGCATTCAAATATAGGAAACAAGGAACGAGAATTAAAAACTCACAATCAATCCAAATAAAGCTTCAAATTGCAGGCAGAATAGATGAGTTTAGTTCCTCATGGAAAACATCGCTCAAAATCTCTAAAGTGTCTAATGGAAGAAAGAATAGAATAGAAGTGATGAAAATAACATAAAACTTAGCCTTTTAAAACATCCAAAGTCGGCCACAAAATAAACAAATGGGTTCTATGGTTTTTCATTAATCAAAACGCAGCGTATAATCGCTGACGGCAAATGCGGCGGCCGCCGCATGGATGTTGCGGCCGCAGCATCAGCATTTCCTCTGCATCGGCCTTGGCGGCGTCCGCTGCATCGGTCTTTCCCGGAAAATCCGTCTCGAATTTGCTCTTCTTTTCAACAGGAAAGTTGTAGCTCTCTTAAAGAGCTTTCCAACGCATGGTCATAATAGTCAATCGGACAACCGAGGCCTCCAGAAAGTGCAAAACAAGTTCAGCTTGTCTGGCGACAACTTCTGCAGACCTGTTCTTCGTTTAGGCTCGCTTCTTCTTCTCAGGACCTCTTGAGATCTTTATGTAAGCTTCTTCGATCAACTAGACATTCTCATCCAATGCGTTATCAACTCATGTCTCCTCCTCGGATCCACCATTACCTGAAATAATCAATAAAAGCGTGTAGATTCTGACTCCGACAACATAGAGAACTAATATGCAAATCGTGCTTAATCCATCCATGAAATGCATCTTAACTAAGCTAAATGCAACCTATTATGCCTACCTAAATGCATGCTATCACTTCTCCTTATCATAGTCAGAGGTGCTCAATTCAATTGCTGACCTGCATATGTAATCTTGCTACCAAAGTCGAACACAATCAACATATACAAAAGTCCAATAAAGGGAGCTGAAACGTACCTGATCGGATCTCTCCTCAATAGCCTTTTTGTGACCAGAGCCATCAAGGATCACAGTGTCATCCTTGGATGGTTACCTAACAGACCAAACACTACATTAAGCATCTGACAAGTACAACAACAATTTTCCATATCCATTTCACAGGGGGGAAACTCACCTCAAACTCCACCTTTTCCATGTTCATACCAAGTTCTTCAGTAATAACCTCTCCTCCAATCAGAGTAGCAAGATCCTGGAGACCTGCTTTCCTGTTCTCTCCAAATCCAGGGGCTTTAACAGCACAGACCTATAAAAACAAGATCAGTTGTTGGTAACATGTCGATCAAAATACAAAGTAAACATTGCATGTTATGAGTTTCTTCTAACCTTAATTCCAGCACGGGTCTTTGCCTCTGCCACAATCAACAAGGGTCTTTGCCTCTGAATTAAGAAAGAGAAAAGTCTTAGCAAGCAAAACAAATAAACAATCATTAAAGAAAAGCACATACACCAAATAGCAAAGTCAACCTACCTTCAATGCCAGCTCCAGGGCCTTCACTATAGCACTATCACTGGATATCTTCTTCTCATAGATTATAATAAGGGGATCATCTAATTCCTGAATAGATAAACATATTGTAAAAAAAATGAGCAGTAGGGGTGATATTCGAGCCGAACGAGCCGAGCTTGACATGTTCAAGCTTGGCTCGAACGGAAAACGAGTCGAGCCGAGCTCGAGCCCAAAAATTGTTCGAGCTTTTTTTCGCGTTCAAGCTCAGCTCGCGAGCCCAAGTGAAAACTCGAGCTCGGCTTGTTTAGGCTCGAACAAGCCGAACAAACGAGCCTAAGCTCGTTCAAGCTCGTCATCTAGGCTCGTTCGAGCTTGGTTCCGAGTTGAGTTTAAATGAGAATTACAGTCGCTGTGCAAGCCAGAAAAGGGTTAAACACTACCAAATAAGAGAGTTCAAAGGGGTTCTTTGGCACTGCTGTTTCAATTTCAATTTCAATCAAACCTAAAAATCTAACAAGGAGGGGAACGACAGGACAATTGCTTTCAATTTCAACCAAACAAATGTCAATTAATTGCTCAATTTCAATTCCAATCAAATTAAATGACAAGTTCGTCCACCAAACCTAAAAATTTGACAGTAAAAAATCTGGAAGAAGGAGATGAACAAGGAGGGAGCTTGCGGCGAGTCGGGAACGATCGAGGATGATGACAGCAGCCGGCGAAGGGGGGGTAAGGAGGGGAACGACGCTTACCTGTCGCGTGGTGCTGAGGAGTCCGAGTCGAGGGAAGGAAGGATGGGAACGATTGAGGAAGATGACAACGAATCGTCGGCGCCGCCTGAGTTATGTGGTGGTGTTGCTGTTCACCGGCGCCGCCTGAGCCCGGAGGGAAGGAAGGAGGAGCCGAGCGAGATTGAACGAACCTGAGGAGGAGGAAGAGAAGCGGCCGACGGGAAATGGAATAGGGATGAAGATTGAATAAGAGAACCCTTTCACGGACGCTAAATTTGTAAACCCTCCAGCCCTTATAACCCTAGGGGTAGTATTGTAATTTCTCATAGCGAGCTTTCGAGCTCGGCTCGGGCTCGGGCTCGGGCTCGCCTCGGGCTCGGTTCGAGCCCAAAACAGTGTTCAAGCTCGGCTTATTTAACCTCTATGAACGAGCCGAGCTCGAGCTTTTTCGAGCCGAGCTCGAGCTGTTCGGCTCATATAACAGCCCTAATGAGCAGTAAAGCATCACAAAAGACGCTACAATCTGAGATAATGCCCGTTTGCCAATCTCCTGCTGAGCATTGTATGGTTCCTATAATTGGAAAATGGTTAAGCATCGGCATAAGAAATGTATGTAACTCAGCCGGATCACATGGTATGACAAGGGAAGACTATCTAACGAACCATAAATCTAAAGTGAATCCACCAATCACAATACACAAAAGAAAACTGTGGATGCTCTGAGCTCAAGTATGTTAAATGGCTCACCTACTTTGTCCCCTGGCGGGAAAATAGCTAATTCAAAAAATATACCTTGACAAGAGGATGCCCAGACACATCAGAAGGGGAAGGAGCTCTGGCAGCCAGCATAGCTCGAGAAACTATATTAAAGGGAGAAATTATGTTGTAGAACATCAGTATGCATCACCTATGCAATTGATGAATATCATAGACGAATTACGAAAGTACGCGTTGAAATTTGATAGTAAGCAAGTACAAAGCTTCACAAGAAAATAGAGGGGCAAGAGAAAGATCATGAGAAAAATCAAGCAGATTGAGAGATGGAAAGATAATTACTAGTATAATATCGATCTTTTAGTTCTTCCACACTGCGAGGAGAAGGAAACCTATCAGCTATCACAACAAAGCAGAGGTCGAATCTTTCACACAAGTCAAACATCAGATCTGTCTCTTCCTTGGTCCATTTCTGAGAAAACAATGGACATTAAATGTTCAAATGATTTGAGTTTGGTGATTACAAGACGTGCCAAAATCAATATTATCCCTTCAGAAGGCAAGTATATGTATGATTTCAAGATAAAGTTTCTTCACCGACAACAGATGCATATATTTAGGCAACTGAATATACAACTTCTCCATTCATATTGTGGCTTTGATTCCTATAAAGTGATGTATAGATGTATGTAATTTAAAGAGAGACATACAGGGTCAGTCAAATACTTCTGATACTCCTCATCTGTGTATTTGAAGACATCGACAGACTGTAACAACCAAATGTCAACAGGATAAGTTTATTTTTGCCGCATAGAAACAAAGGATTCTCATTAGAACTGCTCAGTCCTGATTTTTCCATTCGGCATTTTTGAATGTCTCGTAACTTATTTTCCAATTTATTAAGATAATATATCTTATCCTATACAACAAGTGCTCAGATTAGTTTACATAGGCAAATAAGAATTGGACATACCTTGTTGTACTTAGCAAAGGGATAATCATCTGTTGGTGGAACACCATTTACAACTCTTACCTGAAAGGATATTACAGCGCTATATCAAATCATTATGGCACAAGCATTCTAAGATCTCTTTGATATTATTACTAGCCACAAAATAAAATGATACCCAGTGATACAACTCCAAGTTGTCTGGTCCCTCATTTTTCTTCTTTGGAAACAAGCCACTTGCCGATCTATTCTCCAAATCAAATATATAAAGCAAGATCATGATAATGGTAAGTTGCTAAAACAAGTGATAATGATGAAAGAATAAGAATACCTCCACTCCATGTAGAATTGCATCTTCAGGGATGAATTCTGGTGACTGAAAAAAAGGAAAAAAGAAAAAGAGAGTCAAAAGTTTAGTCAAACAAACATTGAACAAATACCCATCGGCAGAAAATAACATTTCACATATAGAAGAAACAGAAAGAGAGTCTGCTAACCAATTTCTTGCAATCATATCCACAAACTATTGAAACTATTAAAGGCCTAGCCCCTTAACCAATATCATTAAAACCCGTAAATTGGAATTTGATTCAATCCTAACCCCTTAAGCAACAATTCTTGCAATCATATCCACAAACTATTGCAACTTCATTAAAACTCTAGCCGCTAACCAATTTCATTAAAACCCCCAAATTGGAATTTCATTTAAAATTCAACAATCATTCGTACAATTCAACACAGTATCGACATGAATTAGTAAGTTCGGCAGAAAATAGACGAATGCACAACAACAATGAAGAACCGAAGTGAAGACTAATATATTAGGGTTTCAAAGAGCGCTTCACCTTAAAGCGAGCAGTGCAGAGAGACAACGCACAACAGCAATGAGAGGCGGAGGGAGTAAGACGCCAAGATAGAAGCAGCTTCTGAACGGTTGGCTTGTACTCCCTCCTTCACAGATGGAACCGAGATCGAACAGGAGGAGAAGAGAGAATATGCAAAATCGTCGACCCTCCGTGCAATTGCTTCTTCAATCGAAAGATTTCCGGCGACGATCGTCTTCTTCAAGCACTAGATGATCGATTGAAGGGGTGGTTGATCTCCAGATTGGCGTGCTCTGGTAGGAGAGGCGGTTTTCAGTGTGGAGGAGAAATTATCGGCTCCGATGAACGATCGCCGGGGAGAGGCAACAGTTCATCACCGGAGAGGGGCAAAACCGCCAGGCGAAACACCCGCATCCCTCCGGAGGCCTCATTCTTTCGCTCCTGGGACACAACGAGAGCTCCGAGCTAAACCCTTGGCGTGCTCTAGTCGATATCAATAGTACGGAGTACGTATTAAGGGCTTCGCTAGGGTTGTCTTTCGGGAGTTTTAATAAAATCTCCTGAAATAGCCCGTATTTATCGGGAGTTAAATAATCACGCCCGAGAAAACCTGATCGATTTTTTATATAAAAAAAAAGAAGCACGCTTTTCTCAGGAGTTTTAATAAAAACTCCTGAGCAAGAATCATATGTCAGGGGTTTTTATGAACTCCTGATATTTTTGTCCCGTAAGATAGCTAATTTGTACTAGTGTTATATATAAATATTTTTTTAATTCCATTAATTTCGGGTTGCCCCGAGCCTAAGGCTTTACCTTGGGTCCGAAGGACGAGCCCGAAACATCAAATCGCACTCCCCAGACACTAGAACGAACCAACCAAGGAGGGATGCCGAGGAAAAGGAAGCGCTGCAAGCCGCTAGAGAATCCGAACAGCTAGCAGAGCTCCCGGCTGACAACCTAGAGGAAAGAAACGAACAAGGGGGACAAGCTCGGCCCGAACCACTAGCCAGGAGACAAAACTCGATTGGGCCAGAGGGAGAGAGATGGCGATGGAGGAGAATCTGGCCAGGCCCAACCCACCGGCGAGGACCGCGGGCCCCCACCGTGAGTACACGGGTACATGCCCTCAATCCGCATGGAATCGATTTCGGCTAGGGCACGGATTCGACCCCGACGAGAGCACGGATTCGACCACATGGGAACGGAAAGAAGAGGATGGGACCGGTCCAAATCTGCCCAGATCGGAGCACAACGAGGCGGATTCTGAGGAGGGAGGAGGAGGGAGCGGTGGGTGGGAAGGTGGGTGACCACTGACCACGGGGGCTCCGAGGAGAACACTGGAGGTGGGAGAAGGCGGTAGTGGTTGTGGTTTGAACCCTCTCAGCGGGATTTGGGACCTCAATCGGTGAGTTTGCCGATGAGAGTTGGTCGAGGGAGCAAACCATGGTTATTAGGATCCCGATCCGGATCTTACGATCCTACGATTCTAGGAAAGGTTTTGATCCGGATCGGGCATATAGACTCCTTCGTGCTAGGATCTACCTAGGATCCTATGGGATCGTGTAGGATCTACCGATCCTAGAAAAAATATCCGATCCTAGCAAAAATTATATTTGTGTAATTGTGTTTGTTTTGTTTGGATATTGGGCATTTTTTATATGATGAACATTTTTATTTTTATTTTTTTGGCAGGCCATCTCCTTTGAAATTGAAGGCAGAAGAGTGAAGACGTTGAATTGAAACCCTAAGCCCTTTGTTTCGTTACTCAACTCGACAAATCCACGTTTGAGCGCCTGAAATTGTTCATGATGTGGTTAATTGCAATGATGACATTTGAAACTAAAGATGACATTGGATATTTGGATGTGTGATTTATCTATTGTATGTTTGTCATATTTTAAGACATTATCCTTGTCTGTTTGTCACCTTTTGAGACATTATTCTTGACAAATTATGAATATTAAGTGCTTGTTATTGGACTATTTTAGTTACTTAATTTGTTTAATTGAGGAAAAGCTTAGTTTTATTTTAAAACTAAGGTATTTGTTTAGGATGGTTTGTTTTTATTTTACTATTTATTTTATTTTTAATTTTTGTCTAGAATATTACGATCCTACGATCCGATCCTACGCCATTGTCTCGATCCCACACTAGGATCCCGATCCTAAAAACCATGGAGCAAACCGCTTCCGGATTCCTCTTGTAGTTGTAGGCGGTGGTGGGATGCCAGGCCCCGATGTGGGGTTTTCCCTGAACTTATAACCATATGGTTTCAATAAACTTATATTATGTAAAATTGCACGTAAGATCTTCCCATTGGAGAGCTTGTAAAAAAGGTTTTAGAAACTAATTACCTCTCCATTTTAATTTTTTCAAATCATTGTGGGCAATCTCACCACTTTTTAGATGTCTTGATATATTGAAAACCTCCCAAAATCTGAAACCAATCAAATAAGGTCACGTGTCCTTATAATAAATCATTTTCTTTCTTTTTTATTTAGGGTGAGATGAAAAAAGTGATTTGGAGAACCCAGCTATTATGGGAAGAGAAAAATGAATTGAGGATGGTTGAAAATAAAGTTAGTAGAAAATGAGAGGGACGAATGAGAAAATAAGAGAGGAGTTTTGGAACAACCCACAATTAGGGATGCTCTTATGAGGTCAAGGTCACTGAGTAGTCCTCATATGAATCAATCTAGCGCTTAACTTGTAAAAAGGGATTTTACGGTCAGACTGTCCCGGAAGTCAGGAACAACTGACAGGTAAAAAATTTTGGGTGCCCAAAATTATGATTTTTTTGGTGCAATTAACAAGGGCATTTATTATGTCCTAAAGAGTATAAGATAAAAACAACAACAACCACCACCAAGTAGATCCCCCGATTAAGCATGGTTTGGGGATCAAGATGTATGCACTCTTTCCCCGAATGAGTCGAGAGAGTGTTTTCGAATGACTCAGAACGAAAGGAGACAAGAACCACATGAAAACAGGTCACACAAAAGCCCGTATAGATGTATAACAGAGGTCAGAAAGGAAGTATAGACAAATAGACACACCAGCACACCCCCTAACTCCAAACATCGGCAACCCGAATGCATCTCTTCCAGTGGTCTCTATCTAATGTCATATCCTCTGAAAGGTTCAACAAATTGAGGTCCTGTTGGATAACCTTCATCCATCTCTTCTTCGGTCTACCTCTCCCCCTACAAATAGCTCCAAGATCCAATAACTCATATCTACGAATCGGTGCCGATCTAGGTCTCCTATAAACGTGCCCAAACCAACGCAGTCTGAACTCCCACAATTTTTCTACAATACTCGCAACTCCAACTTCCCTATTAATAAAAACCTAAATTAGAAAAAAATTCCTATTAAAAAAAAAAGTAAACTCTAAGAATCTAATTAAAAATATGGTTAAAATATTTTAGTTGACGAAATATTTTCTAAAACATGACTCTCTCATGGCATAGGATAGAAAATCCGAATGTTATTGTTACCTTTGTGGAGACCCTCCCCTTGGACTAGGGTTGTTATTCGAGCCGAAAGAGTTGAGTATTGCTTGTTCATATTTAGCTCGTTTAAAAACGAGCCGAGCTTAAAGTTGGACTCGAGCTTAAAAATGTGCTCATACTCGTTTAATTAGGAAATGAACGAGCTCATGTTGAGCTTTTTTTTAGCATTAAGCGACCCTATTTGCTCGTAATATAGTAACTTAAAGAAATTTTTTATAAATTTCACAAAATTCGAGTTATTCGAGTTTAAATCGAGTGAGATGAATTTTGAATAGAACTTAAAAATGTATTTATAATCAACTTGTTTAAAATATAAACAAGTTCAAACCGAGTCCAAGCCGAACTCGAATTACTCAATTAATAGAGCAGCCCTACCTAGGACTAGAGCTGGCAAGTCGGTCGTTCGGGTCGGGTTCGGGTCAGGCTTGCTAGGGTCGGGTCACTGACGGGTCAGGTCAGTTCGGGTATAATTTATGGTCGGGTACTGGTTGGGTCGGGTTCGGGTTGGGTTCGGTCATAATGAATTTTAGATTGGTCGGGTTTCGGGTTAAATCGGGTCATGTCCATTGGGGTTCGAGTCAAAGCGGGTCGAGCTCGTTCGGGTTTCTGGTCAAGAGGCGAGTCGGTCTCATTTGAGTTTCGAATCAAAGTGGCTACAATTTGTTTGAGTTTTTGGTCGAATCATATTCGACCCATTTGGATAATTATGTTGATTTTGACTTGGTTGAATACTTAAATATGTAATTTACTTAAAATAAATGATTTTGACTCGGTTGAATACATGAATATGTAATTTTGATTCGGTTCAATACACTCATTGTCATTGACTCATCGGTTGTCGACCGATTTTCAAAAAAGTCATAATCGGAAATTCGATATTCGGCAACATCGTCCTTTTTTAAACATTTAAACCAATTGATCGGTGTTATAATTAAATCAAATTAATTGTACATTTATGGTTTAACCTTATTTTAACTAAGTTGCAAATGGGCTTATTTGTGGTTTGACTATATCATTGGCCCATTTTATTTTCAATGCCCATTTTATTTTTAGTTCTTGGCCCATTAGTTTTTTATTTTCATTATTATTATTATTAGTTTTTAGCAAATGTAGATATAAATAATTAATTCTATCAAAATATAATAATATAGAGTTGGGTCAGATCAGGTTTGTCTGTGTTCGGGTCTGTTTCGAGTCGGGTCGGGTTCGGGTCGGGTCGGTCTCGGATTCGGGTTACGGATGACTCGAGATTTTCGGGTTTCGATCGGATCAGATTTTGTCAGCTCTACCTAGAACTACGTGACATTGCTTTACCAAATGATTTACCTCCCCCGTCCTCAAATTTGGCAATTATTTATCCCCAATATCCCCCTTTCTATTCCTTTGGATCTCCATTGGAGTGAGATACGTTAATCTGCCTAAATAATAGGTCAACTTTGTTTCCTACTTATGTGCTAATTAGCTCGTGTAACCTCTCTCCTATCCCACTTCTCCTGATTTATAGGATGCTTAGTTTATCTTTCCATTCCTTTTTTGTACTATATATATCGAAGCAGTGAAATCTTTTTTCCCACAGCAAATCCCTTTCTTATAGTTCTTCCCGTGTAATTAGTCATTAGTCACCACCGGTGACATGACGTCTCCCAATCTCCAGTTTCAAATCCCTTCCTTAACCACCAAGCTTGACAGCGAAAACTACTCTCTATGGCACACTGCCATCTTGTCCGCTCTTGAAACTTTCGACCTTGAACCCTATGTTGTGGCTCCGAATCCACCAACGGAGACCATTCCCAACGCTGAGGTTGTTGGTGCCCCTTCCTAATCCGGCATATGCCCAATGGAAAGTGGGACAGATTCATTCTCATGTGGATCAAATCCACCCTTTCTGAACGTGCTCTTGCCCTACTGGCTCGATCTAGCACGTGGCATCTGGGTGGACTGCCTTAGAGAAGAACTTTCAGGACTCCAGTCCATGGAAAAAGGCGGCTCCCTTACGATGAGGATCTCATTGGACATCTCTTGAATGGCCTCGACTCCTCATATGGTTCATTCATTGCTTCCTTTATGATGAACTCCGAGGATATGACTATGAATGATCTTTATAGGGCTCTTACTTCAACCGGATGCACGCCTTGATGGGGACCTTGCCTAATAGTCCATGGCACTATACAGCAATTGGTACCTGCCTTTCCTGAGCACCCGCGACTTACCCCTGCCGCGTCAGAAGCCATTGATTGTTGGCAACGTCAGAAGCCATTGATTGTTGGCAACGTGTGTGAATCAGGTGGATTTCCCCTCTCGCCACCCATACCCCAAGTCCTGCATTGATCCATCATGGTACTTTGACACCGGATCCATGGACTCCACAAGCTTAGAATATCTAATGAGTTATCATATTATGTGGAACTTATTTGTAAGAATGGATATGTAAAGTGGAAAGATGAAAATGAATACTCTCCCCTAGGTGACAAGAGTGACAAACTTGGTAGTAATAGGAAGATTAAACTGGGAAACCAAACGCCGTAATATTGCCTCATGAGGGTGCCATAGTCTACAATGCCACCGGAGAAGGGCGACCACTTGTGAGAGCCATGGATTTATTTTGTGGTGGATGGAGTTCAACACTTGATTAGTGGCTTTAAGTTGTGTTGTGCTGACAACTTTTAGGGACAACCTCACAGAGGGCGTTGGCTGAACTCCATCCACCCCATGGCTCTCACAAGTGATCGCAATTCCCTCCTCCGGTGGCATTGTAGACTAGGACATCCTCAAGAGGCAATATTAAGGCGTCTTGTTTCCCAATTTAATCTTCCTATTACTATTTACTACCAATAAATTTCCGGATGTTTGTCACTCTTGCCAATTAGGGAAGAGTCATCGGTTTCACTTCCGCTTTGCATATTCATTCTTACAAAATAAGTTCCACATAATGAAATGGAGAGGTGATATTGTTAAGATTGCACGCCTGTACCCAATCCAAACCCAAATTACTTTCAAAATATATCATTAAGAACTTTTGTTTTTCTTTTAGCTATGCACTCGTAGGATGTTTGTTTTGGAGTTGCACAACACTTTCAAAAGGCCTCAGAATCACAAAATTCACACCAAAACACTCCAGTGGAATACAACATGTACAATCGATGATGGCGTGTAAACTCCAATGCCCATCTGCGTTTGCAACTCGGTCTGCATATCTCCATAGAAGGGCACCTAGGAGATCCAAAAAAGAAGGGACTTTAGTCACAAACACATATGTGAAAGCTTAATGAGCAATGATTTTGTCAGATCACTTCTGGATTGGGTGAAGAAAAATGAGAGCAGCAGCATCAAATCCATCAATCATCGGAAGTTGCAGCAACGAGCTCGGCCTCTCTGTAAGTTGTCCCACAAGCAGATCATCTGTATCGGAGATTGGTAATGTGCAGTGTAGTAGTCCTCCATGCAGCCATATTGACAATACTTCCAGCTATGTGAGTACTGTACGTGTTTCGGGGAGGAGCTGTTGAACTGTTCCACCCACATACCCATGCTCACGTCCTCCATCTTGAAGATCTGCAATTTCAAAAGTTTCACTTCCAACTGAGCTACTCAAATGCATGACACAATGAAGAGACTGAGAGGAAAGTATGATGATTTCGATCAAGAAGGGTGTTCAATAGTTTTGGAGTTACGAACCCGTAAACTTTGCTTCTTGTGCTGAGCAATGACAAACTTGGCAATATCAATGGTGATGATATAAGCAGGACCATTGGCGTAAGGTGGGTAGACGTCTTCCGGCCATTCCTGTCCAAGCAGACAGTTCCAGCCATCAATAGAATATTTTAACTTTCTGAATGCATAGCAAACTGACTACAGAATGCAAGTAGTTAAAAAATAAAATATACTCATGGGGTCATACACACGCACACACCTATTTGATGTGAAATATTTGGATCGTGTTAGATCTTGGTTCATGTTACAGGTCAGACTCAAATGAGGCACATCTCAAAGTAAATTCAACCCATTGCATCTTCCGTACTGTGGCATGGAATAGTTTAAAAGTCACTGTCATTTTCACCAGTCACCACTGGGTATTGGCTATACAGATTTCTTGACAATCAACTTGCAAAATCTAACAAGTATAACCAAACTAGTCCCTTATACTGTATAGTAATAAAATGTGATTCTTGTGGGCTCCATGGAACCTAAAGGCATAGAACTGGATGTGGTAGAAAGAAACTGACACCAAAATCAAAACCATTTTCTGATTGAAAAGGCGTCATTTTACTCCTATTATGGTCTATGTTAATGAGTTCCGCAGTCGTATGCTTGTTCTCATATTCTTTCTTTAAAAAGGAAAAGGAAAAGAAACTAGCACTGGTCTATGTTGTTTGCTTGTTGAACGTTTCAAGTATCCAACAGTTAGCAGATTTGCATGCACTTTTACCTCATAGCTGACTGCCCATTTCCCATGTCGCAATGGTCGATGTAAGAGGTTGAGGTTACCCATGTAAAGGGGCCTTGACCGTGGTACACCCTTAATTTCTCTCAAAACAGTGGCCAGCCTCACAAAGGTATCGTCGTCACATTTCATGATGTGTGCAGCTGTAACATTACGAATCTGCCAAAATAAACATTTGGGCTACTTACATGGCAAATAAAATGTCAACAGATAAATTAGCTTATAATGATGCTTGTGTGAAAGATCTTGACATAAAAATGAGCAAAACGCATTAAGTTTGACTCACCCCATACTCACAAATAGCTATAGTTTTTAGAACAACAAGCTCATAACGATCCATAAATGGTAAAATGACTATATCCCCAAAATAGGCAGCTTCTTTCTTAAGCACTGCATTAACCTCCTTGCGTGCATTCTGCAGGATTGAAACAAAAGCTATTACATACTACAACATGCACAGAATCAAAATTTATACTGATAATTCAGACAATTTTTTCAAAAGGAACAAATGAATCATAACTAAAACTGAAATTCATAGTCAGGAAAAAATTATGAAAAATGACAAAACAAGGGGAAAATGAAATTAAAACGCCAATGGCTATATAAAGCTTCAGTGAAACACTAAGATCCAATTCACATAGATGCTGTATTTGCTTAAATTAAATCTGTAGACTGAACTTCCATAGAATGCTGCACGAAATAAGAACCACAGCAAAACATGCCACTGCCAGTATGTAGCTTACCCCTCTTTACCCTAAAAATTCAGAGCTCATACAGAAAATAGGTGGATTCTAATATCCTGTTCTCTCTATCCCCAATAAGCAAAAGAGATGTACAAGATTCATGGCCAACAGCTTTCTTAAAAGGCTGAAAAGTCAGTATGTCACTCATCCCAGTAACTTTAACAAATCATATTAAAAAGAAAATAAACAATAGTTTTCCACCTCTTTGAATGTAAAAGATCAAAAAACAACGACGAAAAAAAAGGAAAAATAAGAAGATAAAGATTAGAATGAAGAGAATAACAACATTCTACTAAAACAATGTAAAATGCATTGATTAAATAAGAAATGAAAGTAAGTTTTCACCATAAAGTTCAAAAAACTAGTCCATATGTTAGTCTTCATGGATAAATAAAATAGTAGGATGATAGCATAAACATGACCCAGGTCCCAGACTAGTGACATAATCCCAATTGAGACAAGAAAAGCACCGGAAGATAAGCACAAAAGCATAGAAGACTCTGGTAGCCGGGTTGAGATTCTAATGAACATGTGCCTTAAGATTGTAGATGGAAAACCAAAGGATGAGCATAACCAATATGATTAAACAGAGGAAAAGGTTTCTTCCAACAAGAACGTTGCAGAGTCCATCCATTTTCCAGCAATTAGGGCAAAGAAACTTCCAAGGCAAGTAGTCGAAGGCTCATTAGAGGACTGCGTTATAATCTACTAGACATTATTTTTTTCCATTTGGATTTATAAAAGAACAGACAACATGACATGCCAGTGCTTATTGATGAAAACTAATGTACTGTATTTCTTACATGTTACTGAAGCAACAGTAGATAAATCTTACCAGTGCAACAAAGAAACGAACAACTACATCAGAGGATTTGATCTCTGGAGATTGCATCCAAGTTTTCCTGACAGCCATCCGTTCAGCAAAGTGGTTACTAGCAGAAAGTACTCCGATGAAGAGACGAACAGGTTTCTTGGGTAAAGGGAGAGATTTCCATTTTGGAGACATTTCTAGTACTCTCTGGGGAGAGAAACTCCTATGAGAAGTTGGCAGAGCAGTGGCATATACAGAATGAAGATCAATATCACCATTAACTGCAAAACCTGTTGCATCTTCAAGACTGAAGCCCTGGATCAAAATTCAAAACAAAAATCAAAATCAAACTTGCAGTATGTAAAGCAAGATAATGACATCACGTTATGAATCATCCCTGACAGCATGACACCAGTGTGAGAAGTAAGTGTTGTATGAAAAATGAAAATACAAGTAGCTTCAAAAGATACATTTGTCAAAAGAAGGGAGAGACTAGAGATTGATCAGCCACCGGATCACAAATTAACAACTTTAAACAATTTCAATAGATTTTTTTTTATCAAACTAGATAAACTGCCAAAAGTATTCATGACCATCCTCATAGTCCGACATTAACTGTAAAACAAACATTTAATATCATTCTCTGCACTCTCTTTAAAAAAAATGTCAGTCTCAATTGCAATAAAGAAAAAAGTTGGTAAAGATGTAGCCAAATAGCACTGTTATGGCATTCTAAATTAAACTAGTTAGCTGGGATACCATTCGGTATGGAAATGAGGATGTGTGCCGACCCCCAACACTGATATGATATCCTTCAATGCCAGCACGAACAGTGAGGATGAACATTTTTCCCTCTGCAAAAGGAAAGGGCCAAGTCACTTCTGGTTTTTGCTTACGGCCTATAAACCTCTTGAACCAGGAGGTTGTTTTGGATTCCTTTGGGTCCATAACATCACTAAGCATCCATTTCTCACATCTTTTGAAACCATCAACTGCATGTAATGCACATTATATCTTGTGAGATTTCAGATCAAACAAAAAAAAAGAGTCAAATTAACATAGCATCAAATTTATTCTTCAGTAGCAAATAGTTTAGCTCAAAGAAGTCAATCACAGAGGTAGCAAATAGAATAGGAGCAAATAGGAAGTCTGTACTTTGTACTCCAAATTTATACAAACACGTGTGCAAGCACAAATGTGCGAACACAAAATTGACTTAGGTGTGTTTCCTTTATGGAAGCTGCCATATCTTCTATCAACGTTTTTTTTTTTAAAAAAAAAAAAGCCCCAAATTCATGTTCACTTGCACATAACATAAAGATGCCTACACTTTGTAACCCTGAAACTTTTTTCTTACAACCTTCCCAATCAATCAGTTTCCTCTTCCAAATTCCTCTTCTTAATTTAATCATCACATATGTTGAAGAACCGCATACAATAAGAACATGCTTCAAATTATTCAACATGAAACAAATTCATTGGGTGCAAGTTGGCAAGTTGCAACATCATAATCAATGATTCAGTATCACAAAACATGATTGTCCATGAAGATGAAGCACATTAAAGATATTATTAGCAGGACAGATAGAAGAGCACTTTCTGACTGCAAAAGTGCACTGCAAATTTTAATTTCTTCTATAATATATAATTGGGATTTGGGAATCTTAAAAGTAATAGGAGAAAGTCTTACTCATCATATCATCATCCTTCCTAGATGGTGAACCATCACACCTTTGAGACACACCCCATTGCATCCTGTAGCATGTATTGTGTTCAATAACTGGTCGCCTGCTCCAATCTCCTTTGAGTCGAGGATTCAGATGTAGAATTTTTGGAGGGGCCTCCCCTTCAACTGCTTTTAGCCCTTGCAGTTCAATCATGAACTGTGAAATATCCACCATCCCATCACCATTCCTGAATCTTGCCAACTGAGGAACGTACTCCTGGTGTGCATAGCGTGGTGTTCCCACCACTGTAACAGAAGAACCAGCAGTAAGCCCACAAGGAAGAAACATTACACCGTCCCTTACCAAGTCTTCCCCACTTTTATACACCCACGAAGGACACGACTCTGGCTTGCCCTCAAGGATAGAAGCAAAACTTGGTTCAGTAATATTAGAACTTTTCACTTCCTCCCAGGCAGTGAAACCTAAATTCCAAGCCTCCTCGGCCATCAGCTCCAGCACAGACAGATTACTCGTTCTGTTCCTCCGTATAACCATTTCTCCCGTAACTTCCTCATATCCATCTTGAGCTGGCTTTTCAGATAGGGATCCAGCTCCTGGCCCTTGTAATGACCCTTCAGATTGGATGACAGGCAAATCCTGGATTTCATTATCCTCCAATTTTCTATGAGATGGATCCTTATAAATCGAACCAATCGCTGATTTTTGCACATTCAAGTCACCACCATAACCCTCCTCCCCACTCAGCATAGAAGCAATGTGCAACATCTTAGGAAATTTCAATGTAAGAAAAAACAAGTACAAAGCAGCCACAGCAATCAAAAAGTGTGACAGCCTTAGCCTCCTGCCGCCAGGAGGATCCACTTTAAGCCTCTTCATCCAAATGTCAGAGCTCTAACCCTAAAATGAAGGCCTACCCATCCGTCACTAAGGCTAGAAAACAAAATCACCCAAACACCAAGCAACTGAAATTCATCACCAGAGACCAGGACCCGATTTGAATCCAAGAAGTCAATTCATACATTCAGCATTGAAAGTCACAGCTTACCGTCAATTGCATTTCCGATCAAGAAAGTGAAGAAATTACCAGTTGATGAAAGTTAATCAGAGCGAAGAAGACGGAGATAAACGGCAATCTCAAACATAGCGGCATTTGAGCCAAAAAGTGCGGAAATTACGAAGGCAGGAGAAGTTTGAATCGAGATTTGGAGGAAGAGGGCAATAAACTAAACCCTTGTTTGAATCTGGTGCTTTTAACTGTTGGAGAGGAAGAAGGGGGAGGAAAAGGGGAGGGGGAATTGCAGGATCCCTACCCCACCCAGGTGGAGACTCTGTTTATTGTTTGTTTTCCTGCCGTTTCTTTTCTCTTCTTTTCTTCATATCCGTCACATTTTTGTCCCCTCTTTGTTTTTATTTTCGATATAATATAATAATTTACTATTTGACTATATATGTACCTTATAATCATATATTATTCAAACAAAAAGAAATATAATCATGTTGTAATATTTTTATTATGTGGTGAATATTTTATCTTATGGTAAAATATCCTCCAAAATCAGGAAAATTTTTGTGGTTATGGGATTGGACCTCAACTATAAAAGGAGGATTCGAGTTATTGTAAATAAAGTAAGAAATTATTACAAGTACAAACAATCTGGTTCTCTTGTTTACCACTAAAATTATTACACGTTATTAGCATGAGATCTAAAACAACTGAGTTTTTCAAATCTGAAGGTAAAACCCTCTTATCCAAACTCTTTAATTATAAAAATGTTTTACCAAAATCGGTTTTTTGGAGGAGTATACTCTGTAGTTGCCCAAATTGGGATCTTCTACACCAGAAACTCATAAAAAATCTCAGATCTTCCCGTTTTACATCATTTTTGTTCAGATCCTTTTTTCAAAACTCATAAAACATGAACACATAAAAGGCTCAACACGGTTTCATGAGTTTTTATACAAAATTGAATATTTTCGGAAATAAAATACGGGAAGATTCATCATTGAGTTTTAAAACCCTTCACTTCAAAACAAAATTAGTAGATCTAAATTTATTACAAGAGATTTGTTAAGAAATTACATAATACAATACCGTTTTGAACTTCGTCTTCGAGCCTCGCCTCACCGAAACCTTCGACGGAGCTCTTAGTAGCACCGACAGTTTTTAACCACCCACACAACAAAGGAAACCACCAAAACCACTATCGTCATCCCACTAGTCAAGATCTTTAGTAAAACCCGGTCGGTATCGGTCGTTTTTCCGAATCGGAAAATGGGAATGGTGCCGGAAAACTGGAGAGATTGACGAGAGGGAGACGAGGAGGATGAATGTGAGACAATGGTGGTGGGTGAAAGTGGTAGAATATAAGGGAGTATATAAAGGGAAAAAGTGAAAGATGTAGAAAGAAATTATACCGATAATTAGAGGATAGGGGAGACAAATGAGAATGATATAAAATTTGGAAGATAATCTCTCAATGATAATTACCTCTTAAGAAATAATTTTCGGATGCCTTAGTTCTTCTTTTGATAAATCTCATATGGGGTATTGGAAAAGAAGATGAGTTTTCTTTTGAAAAGTTTTTTGAAGTTTTTGTAAAAGAAAGCTTTCTCCAATGGGTAAAACATCTTCCGCCTAAATGGTAATGTTTTATAACTGTATGAAATTGTCTACTATTGTATTTGCATTCTTAAATTGGAATCGAAAAGCTGGATTGTGTGCACATTGATGATTTGACAATACGGTGCATGCATATAGTTTCATACTATGTGCATACATAATCTATACATGCAAATTGCATGTGCCCGGTGTAATCATTACTTTTTCAAATTACACACAGAGACACACATATATGTGTAGTCCTTCCTTTTATTCAAACCAACTATAGCATACGGACTATACACATATAAGTGTTGCTATTTAACGTAACGGGTGCATAGTCTTTACTTTAACTTATGAAAACCTTAAAACTATACTACTTATATCCTTTTGAATTGTATATGTATATGATTTATATTGCATTTAATTAATTTATACAATAATTAATTTTAATCAATATGATTTTATGTGTAGTACCATTATGGAAAACATCACCAAAAGGGAATTCGATATTCTGGACCTATCAGGAGTAGAGCTGGCAAGTCGGTCGTTCGGGTCGGATTAAGGTCAGGCTTGCTCGGGTCGGGTCAATTCAGGTAAAATTTATGGTCGGGTATTGGTTGGGTCGGACATTGGTCGGGTCGGGTTCGGTCATAATGAATTTTAGATTGGTCGGGTTTCGAGTTAAGGCGGGTCATGCCCATTCGGGTTCGGGTCAAAGCGGGTCGGTCTCGTTCGGGTTTCGGGTCAAGAGGCGGGGCGGTCTCATTTGAGTTTCGAATCAAAGTGAGTATAGCGGTAGAGTTGGTTTGAGTTTTCGGTCGAATCATATTCGACTCGTTTGGAATTTGGATAATTAGGTTGATTTTGACTCGGTTGAATACTTAAATATGTAATTTACTTAAAATAAATGATTTTAACTCGGTTGAATACTTAAATATGTAATTTACTTAAAATAAATAATTTTGAGTCGGTTGAATACTTGAATATGTAATTTTGACTCGGTTGAATACACTCATTGTTATTGACTCATCGGTTGTCGACCGATTTTCAAAAAAGTCATAATCGGAAATTCGATATTCGGCAACATCGTCATTTTTTAAACATTTAAATCAATTGATCGGTGCTATAATTAAATCGAATTAATTGTATATTTAGGTTTTAACCTTATTTTAACTAGCAAGTTGCAAATGGACTTATTTGCAGTTTGATTATATCATTGGCCCATATCATTTTCAATGTTCATTTCATTTTTAGCTTTTGGCCCATTAGTTTTTTTTCATTATTATTATTAGTTTTTAACAAATCTAGATATAAATAATTAATTCTATCAAAATATAATAATATAGATAAAAATAAAATAACAACTACAAAATTATTGATTTGGATATAAATAATTCTTTCCGCTTATCTATGACGGTTGACTTACTTGACTTATCTGCTTATCTATTGATTTTACTTGGGTTCTTATTCATATGATAACAATTAACAAAAATAATTGGTGTTTTATATGTTAAAGTATAATCATACACTTGTGTTATAAAAAAAACATTTAACATTCAAGTATTAAAATGTTGATGTTAAATAACCATTTCAATTCGGGTCGGGTTGGGTCGGGTCGAGTTGAGAGTTGGGTCGGGTTCAAAGTCGGGTCGGGTCGGGTTTATCTGTGTTCGGGTCAGGTTCGGGTCGGGTTCGATCTCGGGTTCGGGTTATGAATGACTCCAGATTTTCGGGTCCCGGTCGAGTTCGGGTTCGAGTTCGGGTGAGTCGGGTCGGGTTTTCGGGTCGGGTCAGATTTTGCCATCTCTAGTCAGGAGACAAATACCTCGAATGGAGGGTGGATGCCTTAACGTACTTGAAGACTAATGGTCTGGAAGAGACCATCAAAGAAAATAACACCGCCACTCCACAGGAAAAGGTCAAGGTCATTGTCTTCCTTCACCACCAATGGCCTAAAATCTGAATATTTATTGGTGGAAGATCCGAATGAATTATGGGAGAATTTAGCCGAAAGGTACGGCAATCAAGTGAACATATTACTCCCAATGGCCATATATGAATGGAACTCTTTATGGGTTCAAGATTTCAAAAATATCAAGGAGTATAACTCCGTTGTGTTTCGAATCACATCAAAATTAGTTAGTAATGAAATTAATTACCGAGGAGCAAATGATGAAGAAAACATTCTTAACAATGCATGCATCTAATGTGATGTTACAGCAGCAATACAGGCATTGTGGCTTTAAAAAGTACTCTGGCCTGATTAATGTGATGCTTGTGGCATGGCGGAGAAAAATAATGAACTCCTGATGAGGAACCACAACATGAGACCTCCATGTGCGACACCATACCCTGAAGGGAATGTTGTGAATGCTATGAATGCCAACGCAAAAAAGGGTGATGGCCGTAAAAATTCGCGGGGTTACAAGAAATGGAAAGGTCGTGGAAATGACCGTAGACAAGGATATGGGAAAGGTAACTTCTCCAAAAAACATGACCATCTTAGAGAATCCTCCTCCAAGGGGATGAAACAAAAGGTCCAGAGGGGTCCAATAGGAACCCCAAACAAAACCAACTCTCAATGCTATTTATGTGGGATGACTGGCCATTGGGCCAAAGTATGTCGTACAACTAAACACTTGTGTGAGCTGTATCAAGCTTCCCAGAAAGAAAAGGGAAATGATGTGGAAGCAAACTTCGCCACTAACAATGCTCCACAAATTCCTACTCTTGATCTCGAAGACATGTTTGCAAACAATGTCGAGAGTGGTGATGAATTTCCCTATGATGAAGGCACTAATTTCTAAATTTCTATGCCTCTAATAAGTTGAATGTTTATTTGCCTAAGTCTTATGAAGTGTCCTTGTATAATATCAGTGTAACTTCAATTTCCTTGTCCGAGTCCTATGAAGTGTTCTTGTATGATATTAGTTTAACTTTAATTTCAATCGACCATGTAATATAATGTTGTATTAACTCTGTGTTTTTATCAATTTCTAAAGTTATGAATCCATCTGGAGTTAATCATGATCATAAAGAGCAATGTCTAGTGGACAGTGCCACAACCCACACCATCTTGAAAAGGAAAGATTACTTCACTCAGTTGACAGTCTATGAAGGAAATGTCAACACAATAACAGGTGTGGCAAAGTTGATCGAAAGATCAGGAAAAGCTTGCATCTTGCTTCCAAGAGGGACAAAGTTGATAATAAAAGATACACTATACTCGAGGAAGTCACAAAGAAATTTGTTAAGCTTCAAATTGATGTTCGTCAAAATGGGTTTCATATTGAAACCATGAATGAAAATGAAAATGAGTACTTGTGCTTGACTGCACATGTATCTGGAAAAAGGGAAGTGGTAGAAAAGCTACCAGCTTATTCCTCTAGACTATATTTTACTCATATAAGTCCATTTGAGATCAATATGGTGTCTAGAAGAAGTCCAAACGACCATAAAATGTTTAAACTGTGGCATGATCGATTGGGTCATCCAGGTACAACAATGATGCACAGAATTATTGGGAATTCACTTGGTCATGCATTAAAGGACAAGAGGAGCCTTCAGACAAGTTATCTCAATTGTACTGCTTGTTCGTTGGGAAACTGATCATTAGGCCCTCGAAAAATAAAATAGCAGTCGAAGCATCTGCATTTTTAGAAAGAATTCAAGGAGATATATGTGAATCAATTGCGCCACCATGTGGACCATTTCACTACTATATGGTGCTAATAGATGCATCAATATGCTGGTCACATGTGAGCTTATTGTCGACAAGAAATGTCGCATTTGCTAAGCTCCTCGCTCAAATTATACGATTAAGAGCACAATTTCCGAATTATGCAATAAAGAGAATTAGACTAAATAATACAGGAGAATTCACATCCCAAGCATTTAATGACTATTGTATGTCAATTGGGATTACACTGGAGCACACAGTAGCACATGTACATACACAAAATGGTCTCGCGGAATACTTAATTAAACGATTACAGTTAATTGCCAGATCATTGCTGATGAAATCTAAGTTACCATCATGAGCTTGGGGACATGCTGTATTACATGCTGCAACATTGATTCGGTTGAGACCAACTGCATACCATAAATACTCCCCGATGCAACTTGTGTCGGGTAAGGAACCAAATATTTCACATATGAAGGTTTTTAGATGTGCATTGTATGCTCCAATTGCTCCACCACAACGAACAAAGATGGGTCCTCAAAGAAGATTGAGAATATATATTGGCTTTGAATCCCCCTTGATTATTAAATATCTCGAGCCAACAATATGTGACTTATTTACAACAAGGTTTGCTATTGTCGCTTCGATGAAAATACATTCCCAACTCTAGGGGGAGAAAAGAATAAAATGGACCCTAATATGGGTGAGATCACATGGGAAGCCATGACTTTATTATACCTTGATCCTCGAACGAAAGTATGTGAACAAGAGGTACAAAAGATAATTCATTTACAAGGCATAACTAATCAGTTGCCTGGTGCATTTACTAATATAGCAAAAGTGACGAAGTCACATATACCTGCTGTAAATGCCCCTTCGAGAATTGAAGTACCTATGGATCTACCGAATAAATCCATTGCTAATGAATCTACTATACGTAGAAAGCGAGATAGACCACTTGGTTCAAAAGATTTGAAACCAAGACAAATGAGGAGACAAAAGGGTAATACTGGTGATCTCACAACAGTTCAGCCATCTGGCGATAATAATAAAGGCAAAGAAATCTATAACGAGGATAGCCTAAAAGGCGAAGGAAACGCCTCAAAGAGGAGAATCTTGTTAAAGAAGATGAAAAAGAGAGTCTTCTTGAAGATGATAGAAAAATCGACAATTATGAGATTTTCATAAATTATGTATCCACTGGGATGTAATGGAACAGAAAAGATGACATTGTCGATGAAATATTTGCCTTTTCAGTAGCAATTGAAATGATGGCTGAAAAAGACGATATTGAACCTAAAACGTTTGAAGAGTGTCGTCATAGAAAAGATTGGCCTAAATGGCGAGATGCAAGTCAAGCAGAATTAAAATCGCTTGAAAAGCGTAAAGTTTTCAGTCTTGTGATCGAGACCCCAAAAGTTGTTAAGCTAGTTGGCTACAAATGGGTCTTTGTGAGAAAACGAAATGAGAAAAATGAGGTAGCAAGATATAAGGTAAGACTTGTAGCACAAGGTTTTTCACAAATGCCAGGAATTGATTATGAAGATACATATTCACCGATAGTAGATGCAATTGCCTTGAGATTTTTAATTAGCCTGACAGTGGCTGAAAAGCTACAAATGCGCTTAATGGATGTCGTGACTGCATATTTGTATGGGTCACTTGACACCAATATATACATGAAGGTCCCTGAAGGACTAAAGATGCCTGAGAAATGTTCTCCATAAAGTTGAGGAGATCCTTATATGGACTGAAACAATCTGGGCGAATGTGGTACAATCGTCTTAGTGAATACCTTCAGAAAGAAGGATATAAGAACGACTAAAGGTGTCCATATATCCTTATCAAAATATATGAATCAGGGTTTACCATCTGATAGAATGCATTTAGTTAGGCATAATAGGTTGCATTTAGCTTAGTTAAGATGCATTTCATGCATGGATTAAGTACATTTTGCATATTTGCTCTCTATGTTGGTGGAGTCGGAATCTACACACTTTTATTGATTATTTCAGGTAATCGTGGATCCGATGATGAGACATGGGTTTATAACGCATTAGATGAGAATGTCTAGTTGATCGAAGAAGCTTACATGAAGATCTCAAGAGGTCCTGAGAAGAAGAAGCGAACCTAAACGAAGAACAAGTCTGCAAAAGTTGTCGTCAGACATGCTGAACTTGTTTTGCCCTTTCTGGAGGTCTCGGTTGTCCGATTGACTATTATGACCATGCGTTGGAAAGCTCTTTCAGAGAACTACAACTTTCCTGTTGACAAGAAAACCAAATTCGGGATAGATTTTCCGTGAAAGGCCGATGCAGCGGCCGCAGCAGGTATGCCGCGGCCGCTGCCAATCAATTATGCCGCGGGGTTTGGAAGAAGCCGCGGCCGCAGCATTGTTCGGCAGCGCAGCGTTTTGTTAATTAAAACCCTAGTTTTCATGGTTTGGTTTTTTGCCCGACTTAGACCTTTTAAGAGGTCGATTTATGTTATTTTTGAGACACTTCTATTCTATTCTTACGTTCATCAGACGATGAACAATTTAAGGATTTGAGCGATGTCTTCCATGAGGAATTAAACTCATATGTTCTGCTTATAATCTGAAGCTTTATTTGGATTGATTGTGAGTTTCTAATTCTCGTTCCTTGTTTCCTATATTGAATGCTTTAACTTCTTTGTGCTTGATTGTCTATTGTTTTGTTCTATCTTGTCTGGCCAACTAGTTAGATCAATTCAATTGCTAAGGTTTTGTAGATTCCTGGTTGTGAACCTTAACCTAAGTGGCAAACTTGTTCCTTTAGGGCTGGTTGAACTAATTGAATGAGTAGGAAGTTGAATGTGTTGTTAAATCCCTCTTTAGGGACTGCAAATACCTTGGCTAATCTCTGAACTTAAAGCTATCAATTGGGTTAAATATTTCTTCAGGGACTGTTTGATTGATAAGGGTTGCTAGGACTGGTTGGACTAGTAACTATATTAGGTCGGGACAAGGACATTCATAGGAAACTTAATAAGACGAGAAGAAGTTACAAGGATCGCTTCAACCAAATAAAGTGGAAAATTGTAGGTAGAATTGTTTCTCATAATTGTCTAAACCAAAATCATTTACTCCTGCTTTCTTCAATCCGCTTTGATAAAAGGCGGAACTTTCACACTTAAAAATCCCCCAATCTGGTTACTTTAATTGACATCTGAATCACACTTGAATCATAAATTTCCTTGTGGATCGACCTCTTACTTATTGCTATACTAGTTATAGGTTTGAGTTTTCTTTGACGGATCAACGACATGTTTTCCCTCTGTCACCATCATTGTAGTATATGTTGATGATCTAAACATTGTTGAAACCCTGAATGAGATTGCACGTACAACTAGGTACTTGATGAAAGAATTTGAGATGAAAGATCTTGGGAAAACCAGGTTTTGTCTCGCTTTACAAATTGAGCATGTACGAGATGGATTTTTTGTCCATCAATCTAATTATACCGAGAAAATTATGAAGAGATTCAACATGGATAAAGCTCATCAATTGAACTCACCATTCGCTCTCTAAATATACACGATGACCCATTCCGTCCTCAAGAAGACGATGAGGAAATACTCAGCCCAAAAACACCATACTTAAGTGCTATTGGTGTCTTGATGTACCTAGCCAACAATACAAGGCCTGATATCGCCTTCACTGTAAACTTGTTATCAAGATACATCTCAACTCCAACAAGGAGACATTGGAACGGAATTAAACATTTGTTCCGTTATCTCAAAGGTACACATAATCTTGGTTTATTTTATCAAAACTGCCCAAATGCCACTCTTATTGGTTATGCAGATGCAGGATATATATCGGATCCACACAAGGCTAAATCTCAAAATGGATATGTCTTCACTTATGGAGATACAACCATAACATGGAAATCAACAAAGCAAACTCTGACTGTTACATCGTCAAACCATGTCGAATTGATAGCATTGTACGAAGCAGGAAGAGAATGTGTGTGGCTAAGATCGGTGATAAACTATATACAGAAGGAATCTGGAATCAAGTCCATCAAAGGTAGCCCAACCGTGATATACAAAGACAACTCTGCATGTGTCACTCAAGTGAAGGAAGGCTATATCAAACGAGATCGGACTAAGCACATATCACCAAAATTCTTCTCTACTCATAAACTTGAGAAGAAAGGAAAGATTGAAGTCCAACAAATCCGATCAGATAAGAACCTCGCCGACTTGTTCACCAAGGTTTTTAATGAGGCTTAGAGAATCTCATTAAGCATGTCCAAATCGGGGGGAGAATTATACACGCTGGACTCTTTTTTTCCTTCGATCAGGTTTTTATCCCACTGGGTTTTTCCTGACAAGGTTTTTAATGAGACAGCACCATCAATGCGTATAATAATATTAAACTTGTGTGAAATCCCTTAGATTCATGATATAAGATGAATATTCAAGGGTGGGGGTGTTGTAATATTTTATTATGTGGTGAATATTTCACCTTATGGTAAAATATCCCTCAAAATCAGGGATATTTATGTGGTTATGGGGTTGGACCTCCACTGTAAAAGGAGGATCTGAGTTGTTGTAAATAAAGTAAGAAATAAGATAAACTAAGTACGATTACAAGTACAAACAATCTGGTTCTCTTATTTACCACTAAAATTATTACAAATTATATATTATTAAAAAACAAACTAAAATGCATCATATACTGTTATTTTACAATCAGCTGTTATTTTATTTATTTTTATATAATTTCTTCCAATGTTTTTATTTCTAGGTCGCAACAAGCTAGGTTATTCGAATTTAGGTCATTTTAGATTAATAATGTTTGGGACGAGTTTGCTTTACTTGAATAGTAAAGCAAAAAGACAATTAACAGAAAATAAACAAAAAGACAATTAACAGAAGTATTATTCATGTCGATCAAGAGTTGGGTCAAGTTTTTGCTTACTGTAAAAAAAAAAAAAAGTTGGGTCAAGTTTCAATTGAATCAAAATTTGGGGGAACTTGGGTTTTGATTAAATTAGGTTTTAATTAATCGAATTCAGAGAAAATTAGTTTTGTTTGGCATCAATATTAATTTGGATTTTCTAACCTATGTCCTAGCATAGATTAAGGATGTCGATTTAGGGAAAAAAAACACTAAATTCACAATTTGAGCTATTTTTTAAATATTTTTTTTAAGAGTGTCTATTTTCATTTAAGATTTTCTTCCCTAATAAAATATGTTTTATCATAGGCCATGAACATAGGTTAGGCGAACCGTTATTTGTATTATAATACTAATTAGAAATTTATAGGTTTAAAATTGGGAAATTTAAATCCATGTTCAAAGTTCACTCAATTTTTCGACAACTGGTCAAATACATCCAACAATTCATACCGAGATACCATAGGAGAAAAACAAGCAAAATGATTCAATTGATCGTTACTTCGTTAGCAACAAAATACGTTTGATTCAATTTCTTGACCATGGGTCATTCAGTCCCACTTTTCTTCGGAATCAAAACAAATGTTTTAAATATCACGGTAATTTTAATGGCATGAAAACTTATTTTTCGTCAATTTGATACATCATACAGATGGCAGTAGGAGAATAAACATGGTTGGTAAATGACAGTTTAAGTAGATGATATTTGCAAAATATTGATAATAGAAAGAAATAGACATGATTTGCGTTAAAAAAAAAAAGACACGACATTTATACACACAGCCAAAGGATAGATGAAGGCACAACATGGCTGAACAGGTTTTCTTCCTCTTGATTAAGTTGAGTCCATTCATATTCATTCATCTGTTTGCTCATCAGCTCCTGAAATAGGCTGTGACACCCCGGCTACTGTTGGCTAATGTCTTCGATTCAAACAATCAACTATTTTCCTTACTACAGCGTCCCATGTCGTTCAAGAATGGAATGACAATGATGGGAATACAGTTCCAGAGACAAGGAGCTTGGGGACTCGAGGGAGTAGTACAAATGTCTTGATTAGATTTTAGATACGGAGCATATTTATCATTGGTTATGTGAATGTGCGGGGAAAAAAAAAACAAGTAGATGGACAAATATCAAATGACCAAAGCTCGTGTACCTTATCAATATACTTTTCAATGATGCCAATAGTATGCAACTGCAAGAAACAAGTGGTCTATCCTAGTGCACGGTCTATAGGTTTTCTGGCAAGTTTGAGTTTGTATGTGAACTGCATGAAAAAAAAGAGGGATGAATGATCTGTTTCATTGAAGCTAACACATTGGGCAGGTGATTGTCAGGTGTTAAAACCTAAAGATACAATGTTACAACATTGGTCGGAAAGCTTACCTTCTCAGAGATCTACAGCGATTCGTAAGCCATCCCGTGCTAGCTGCACTGGAATACCTTCCCTGGAAGAACGAATGAATAGTGATTTTTTCAAAAAGAAATCTTGCCAAGTTAATCCAGGATAGATCAACCATGTAATAGTATATTTAGGCAACGTGAAGGTAATCAATCATGCAGAGTCTTCTGTCAAACTCGGGAAAAAAAAGATACAGAGACAAATTAGACAGCTTTAAGTTACTGCTTGAATTGAGTAAGTTATGAAGCTAAAGCACTCTTGTATCCCAATGAAATAATGATAGGATTATATTTGACAAAGTGGTTTTAGAAAGCAGAGACCTCAATGTGAATGAGCAAAATCATACTGCATGGACATGTCACATGTTTAACATCATGAAGAATGGACAACACTTCAATTCAAAAAGAAATCTTATTCAGGCATAAATAGAACCTTCTTTTAGAAGACATCATACATAACACAAAACATCAATTATTTATCATTTTCGCATGCTATGCACATTGACAGTCATTTACTTCCACACCAAAAGTTGAAAAAACAAAATTCAGTACCTACTAGACCACTCATTAAGAAATGCATTATCCCTGTCATGATCAAAAGTATGGGTCATCCCAATCAACATAGCACGTTTTGGGCAGATTCGCTTAACTGCATCAAGAGTCTTTTGAGAAGAAAATATGAAATGTATCCGTTAGATGAGAAAAATTATCAAGACAAATCCAACACAATTGCAAGAGTATAAAGCTCACCTGAGCAAAGCAAAAATGAGTATTATGAGATTCAGTCTGCAGAATGAAGAGGGGAAAAACAGAATAAATATGTAAGAATGATTTCCAAGCATGATAAATGAACCTTAATAAGAGATTCATTTCCATTCTATCCCTACTTCAAAAGTACATGCCCAGAAATAACACGTTGAGTCAAGCTTCCTATATCCTTGTTGAAGCATCATCACAAAATTATTAACTTCTTAAATGAAATGTTGAAGAACAAAAATATTGCATTTGGAGTGTAGTATCTAATACGACTAATACTGTAAGATTCTACATTGCTAATAGCACAGTCCTCTTTTAATTAACAGCACATGACTGCTAGTGTAGAATAAAATGCAGTTAGGATTCGATAAACAGCAGCTTATCTAACAATCCGAAAGGCTGGTTTTACCATACGATAAATGAAACCATGTCAAAACAAGATGAAAATGAAGTCCCTCAAATATTATGTAGAACAAAACCACTCCATTGGCTGTTAGTAATTTCTTCAGGATAACCTCTAATAGAGCCACTACTTTTATCCCACACAGAGGATCAAATACTAGTCAAGCAGTGATAAGGATCAAGTTTGAGCAAAAGACAAATACGGAAATTTTAGATCACTGACCCTGTAAAGTGTGTCTAGGATAAGAAGGTCCACTTGCCCGCCTCCTGTTTTTGATATAGCTGTGAAATTAAACATAATCAGTATCAATATTGGTAATCCATTGCTCTCCATGAAGTGTTTAATTTTATAGCATGTATACAACATATTTTCAATAAACGATGCAGTCAGAGGTAGCAAGATTAATTATCCAAAAAAGAACCTCAATATCACAAAAGCACTAAGCAAAGATTTTAAAAAATATATCAATTAAAAATATCGCCAAGAAGACAACTTACCAAATTCAGTATCAGGAAGAAATCGTGAAACATCAGATACATATGCTACTTTATATGTCTCACCAAAGAGAAAGCCTAGAGCAATATAGTCTTCACCGTGCATCACCTGGAGAAATCAATAACTAGTGACAAAAAAGAACCGTGAAAAAGGAGCGGAAGAAATGCAAAGGGATTATATCCAGAGCAAATTACAGGTAAAGGAACAAATTGCAGCCCCGATGCGACAAAAGGTTTATCACAACTGCTTTCAATTATCTTCCAATCAAGCTGTGCCACTCTTCTTATTTCTTGACCTTCTTTAAGCTTCTTCTGGACCAGGTATGGGAATTTTGTTTCAATACTGTTTAATATAAACGTAAATGAGAACTAGATAAGATAAATCAAAATGTTAAACAGGCATAAAGAATGATTTAAGAAAGTGAAGAAAGAAAGAAAAGGATCCATGATAAATTGTGTATATAAATTTACTTCTAGCTAGAATTTCTTCCTTTAGATTTTTGGTGCACCTCACGCATCCCTTCATTCCTATATTGGCCATTCATTACTGAAAGATATAAGTGTATTTTCTATAAGTTTGAACAAGCGTAAAAAAAAACTATTAAAGTAATACTTCTAGCAGGGAAATTACTACAAATTTCTAAAAGTTGTTACAAATTTCTGAAGCAGATCATATTCCTCATTGCTTTTACTTCGGCACTTCAATCAACTAATTTTTAAGTAACACTTCTAGCCAGGAAATTGAAATTTTAAGAATGTAATTGTCTCATCTATCAGTTGAGAAATTAAGTAAGTTGATATAATCCTACTAATCCAATATGATGTAACTAGACGGCTGTTCAGGAACCATAACGTTACAATTCAAGGACTTTGGGACCATCTTATCCTAGTTTGAATACTTAAAACTTCATCTTTGAGAGCAATTGAGGTAGAATCTTTATAAAGAAACTTCAGCCACAACTTCAGTGTCAAAATTGCATTCACTTCCTAGTGAACATACAAATCTGCACAAAAGAACCAATGAAATAGTCTAGAACTTTGGTCCAAGACAAGCATCCCAACAACAACAACAACAACAAAAACAACAAGCCCAATATATCCCACATTATGGGGGGCCGAGTTGTACGCACCCTTTCCCCGACTAGGTCTAGAGGGTGTTTCCTAGTGACCCATGACAAGTCATCAAAGACGGACAAGACTCCAGAGCAGCATACAAAGGAATATAAGGAAAAAGGATAGCACACTCTAGAACTTAAAATACAAGATGCGCATAAGCAAGTTGTAGGAAAGCACGATGCGGGAAACGCATCCCAGGGTAACCGAATTTAAATTATATGAACCTAAACATCCGATGACAAGAATGACAGCAGATTTTAAAGTATATTAACCTAAACAATTAAGCCAGGTACTACCTCTCAGACAATTGTATTTCTCTATCAAAGGTGAAATTTTTCACCAAGAAAGATGAAAGCTTTTGGCGTACACTGATTGATGTAATATGTTGAATATAAATAATTTTCAAAAGAAATAAACGAAAAATAATGCTTGAACTGATTCAGAACCAAGTACTCAGAAATATTGGTGATAGGACAGACCAGTCCAACATCATTCAGATATAACACTGATACCTGCTCATAGAATGTTGTGTAAGGTAAATAGGAGTTGGGCTAATGTCATTTGTAGGGCTATATGGCTGCACAGCGCGCACATCATCCAAACCAAGAATGGCATCAGCATGCTCATGCGTTAGTATTACCTGTAAGAGCATATTGTTAAAGAGGATTCATAAAAAGAACACATTGTTTGCAGCCAAACATGAGATGAAATCATCAATTAGTTCTAAAATGTTAAAAATGAACGTGTGAAAGTGGAAAACAATGTCTTCTCAAATGGTTTACGCTTATCACCAAGGAAAAAAGTACAAAACAGCATAATATAACTTTCAGGCAAGATAGTTTTTCTAATGTAGACAAAGTTCAGCAAAGTCAACGGAGTGAACCTATCAACGGGTCCTTGTCAAACTATTCATCTTCATTGCAAATTTAAGAGTCAGCGTTCTTAAGCTTAAAAAAAGGAATTCAAAGGACCAAGGATACATAACGATAAAATTTAAGAAGTGACAAAAGCTTCAAAACATTTGTCCTCCGAACGTAACGAGATCAATTTGAAGGGAAACTCAAAAACAGGGCTAAATAATTCCAATTTTAGTGGGGATGTTTTCCATTGAATGTTGATTTCCACAAGAATTCAACAACAATTACTATTTGACAGAGTCCAAGAATCATGAACTTGTAAGCTATATGAAGGAATCAAGCAATCATATATAATTCTCTGGACATCAATAAAATAGAATACTATCAACATCTTACAGAGGAAACACAAGACATTCAAATTACTCAAATACCAGAGTTAAGAATCATCTAAGTGTTGAGAACTCAGGATATCATTTCTTCTGATTTGACTAATACATACAATCTTGATGGATGATACGGTTGTGACAGCCTTCCAAGAAAATAACAATATAACTTCATTACCATTCAACCAATCATTTCCCTTTTTCCCGAAGAAGATAATTATGTTATCAACTATAAAGCACGGCAAGGGGTATTACTAATCCTTCCATGGTAAATGAATGCAGTCTTTTTTAACCATACCAAAAGGTTGAAAGGACGCAGATAAGGCAGCCAAGAACGTAGAAGGCATAAGAATCAATCTTTTATGTTGACTAATGTATGATTCCTTTGATAATGTAACATTACTTCCAGCATTTTTTAGTAGACCCTAGACAAAGCTCCATTCAAGCAAAATAGTTTGCTTATAAATCCATTTCATCATTTCTCCCTAATAAACGAAATTTATTGTTCAGAAGTTTAAACTCACCGAATCAACCTGTGGAATTTTATATAAAGTGAACCATCTGAGCACTTGTTCACGAAATGTCTTTCCAACATCAATCAGTATATAACTGTGATCACCATTATCTTGGCAATAGTCTATAAGAAGAGAGGTATTGCATCTGCACATCAAGAAAGTAACACATGAAGATTAGTAGGAATGATAGCTTGCTTACAGTTTAGGACGTCAGAAAGACATATGATCAAAATCACCAGCGTATCGCATTCAGGAGAGTTCTAGTACCAGCTATTAGCTATATGCAGTAGATAATCACAACAAAGAAAACAGCAGAATCCATAAATTCTGAACTAGACACTAATAAGACTACACATCTTGATCTCATCCACCACCGAATTGCAAATACATTACTATATTACTAATTTACTAATTGGGATCGAGTAGAAAAAGCATCACCGAAAGAAGATACATTAGAGGATTCTCCGATTTCATCGCATAAAATTCGGTGCTCAATCTCATTCTACCTGCTGTTTAAACTAGATCTATACCACCGATCAGTGGGCACCTAGTTCATAAGGCCGCAAATGAAAATGTCGCGAAGGGAAACCGAAAAATCAAAGAAAAATTGAATGAAGAACACAGTAGTGTGTAGAGGTGGACCTGTAGTTAGGGTTCTGATCAGGAGGAAGGGACAAGGACTGGTAGCAAACGTGGCAGGGAGGATCGGACGGCTGGATCAAGCACATCGCGTTGGGCAAAGCGCTCGAACAACCTGTCCCGAGGAAAATCAGCGCCGACCTGCCATCTCCTCCGCCATTGCCGTTGTCCATTCCTCAAAGCTCGAAGATCTCGGTGAGGAAAACGGGAGGGAAGAAAGTACTCCGTATTAATTAATAAGGAATATGCGAGATGGGAGAAGGAAGGAATGAAGAGCGCCAGAGGGTGACGTCATGTCGGTGGACTTGGGAATGCCACGTGGCTCACGTTAGCTTTTAAAGTCGTCTTCGTCACTTTGTAAATGTCTGATAGGGGCCAATGTCAAGTTGTCAGCTTGCTCATACTCATTGCTTTTATTTAAAATTCAATGAGGGAGTTATAACATCTTTTGAAAGTTGTTTAACATCGATTTGGACATTGAACAACGTTAAATTTTACGTTGTTGAGTAGAGAAATTGTTAACGTTACTCTCGATTATTAGGGAGGAGAGGATAGGAATTGTGGAAAGTCAAATGATATCACATCCCATAAAACCCAAGAAAAGAAATTGCTCATGAGTATTGAGTTGTAAGAGGAGAGTTTTGCATAGGCTATTAGAAACACAGCATTGGCTTGACTCTTGAGGATTTCAATCAAAGCATAGAGCTCAAATTCAGACATCATGTAAGAGCATATAGATCAACTAGTAAAACGCAACATACACACCCTAACCGGTCATCATGGTCAGAGTCGGTGATTCAGAGAGTCAGTCCTTCATTTTCGTATCAAAGAAACGCAAACCGATCCTGTCAAGGAAACACGGTTGCCATACCCGGTTGACGCATTTGTGTGAACTCAAAACAATGAGCAAGCTCAACCCAAAGCCTCTTGGCATATCAGAGTTCGATTGGGATCCTTAGACCGTCATGAGCTAGCTGCACTGGAATGCCTTCCCTGAGAGCAACCATACAAGGAGAAACTACAACTGTTACTATTAGCTTATCGTCAAGTAAATACAGCAGATGACAATGCAACATGCTAATTGGATTCTGCAGGACACCAAAGATTCTATATGTGTGTATGTATGTATCTATGTACATTTAAGCTTATAGCTTACCTTCTGGACCACTCATCAAGATAAACGTTATAGCGCTCGTGATTGAAGTCATGGTTCATGCCAATCAGCAGAGCTTTTTTAGGACATATCCTCTTGATCGCATCCAGTGTCTTCAGGGGAAGTAGAGTGGGCATCAGCATTGGGAAAAGAATATAGAATAAATGGATCAAATCTTATTAATGTTCTTGAGACTCAACTGACCTGAGAAAGGCAAAAGTGAGTGCTACGTGAAGAGATCTGCGTTTTGGCAAGTAAAAGAAAAGCACAGTAAGAATGTCATCTAAGCAGTAATGGCAGATGCAAATGTACAGTAACTTGGGATATTTTCTGGGTACAGTCAGCACGAAAAGTAGTAGCAACCAGCAAATGACCTTTAAGAAGAAACCTTGAACAAACAATCAACAAGTGTAATCAACTAAAAGGAAAGATTTGGCAAAATCAGAAAGGCATCAGACAACTACGTATGCAAGCATGAAAGGATGAGTCTAGCAGAATGTTTGGTGACCGAGCTATGCCAGCTAAATTGAGAATTCAGAATTTGCAGTTGATAGTTGGGTTTGCAGACCGAATTCTAAGTTTTTGAGTTGATTTGCAGCTCAATAAGTATTACGAAGCGCAGCTGATAAGCTATGCAAGTTCCACTGACCTCTACGGGAGTATTTGCATCCAGAATAAGGAGATCCACTTGACCAGCTCCATTTTTCGAAATAACTGCATATGAAAAACCTCCCCAATGACTTTCACTAGACAGAATAACTATATAGAATGCAGTTTTGTAACCTTCAGGAATGCGATCTTTTGATGTCTCTGATTGCGGAGATGATTATAGGAGAGCATCGTCCAGGCACGGAACCAGAAATTAAAATTTGGGTGGGCTAAATAGGCTAAATTTTTCTCATACACATAATTTTCATTAACAAAACCCTTAATTTAATTAATAAATAAATAATTTTTCTTAATTTCTTTTACCTGTTATTTTGTTTTATAAAAAATGGAGCGGGCTGGAGCGGACCCCAGCCCACCCCTGGTTCTGTCCCAGGCATTGTCAATGGAATCTAAACAGCAAGTTTAGCATTTTGCACAGTTTAAAACCCAGATAAGCAACTCTCAACCTTGGTCCTACACTCTAATAATGTTTGGATACAGTTAAGACAGCGGTGGGAATCAAAGAAACTAATGAAATATGAAAGATTATGGCCATTCAGTGCAGCAAAACTAGACTGAGCTGTGGTAACACTATTTTTATCAGCATCAGAGTGAAAACAGAAAGACCAACTGAAAAAATAACAAGAAAAAAAAAAAAAACAGGTTATGAATTCTGGAGCTGCATTTCAACTAGAATGAATAACCAAAAAAATCTTTCCTTTATTTTCATCTTACTCTTTTCCCTTTCCTGAAGGGTAGGATAAAAGACTCACCGTGCTCTGTGGTTGGTGGAAAGCGGGAAACATCAGATACGTAAGCTACTTTGCATTTCTTACCAAACAGAAAACCCAGACAAATATAGTCTTCACCGTGCATCACCTGCCAAAATGCCATAGTTAATTAGAAGCAAGATGATCCCAAAGTGTGCAATGAATTAACAGGGTGATAGCTAGTTACTGGAAGAGGAATAAACTGTAGCTCTGATGCAATAAATGGCTTATTGCTATCAGTTTCAATTGTTCTCCAATCTAGCTGAGCAACTTCCCCAACAAACTGACCTCCTTTAAGTGGCTTCTCTACCAGGTGAGGTAATTTCACTGCAATACTTTTTCAAAACCAAACAAAATTTGAAAACTTCCTTCTGCTTGCTAAAATCCACTTAGACCAACATAGGGAGAAAAAGAAAAAGGAAAAACATACAATAATTTTATGTGGTGAACTCATATACCACCTAAGTGAAAACTAAAAAGGAGATCTTATAAGCAATGGCACTTAATAGAAATATAATAATATCTAGTTTAATAAAACTTTCATAGTGAGCTGATTATCAATGAGATAAAAAGGTTACAAAAGGAAGCCTCAACTCCAATGTGTAAAGTCACACACAATAATTACATACACATTTAACAAAAGAATTTACAAAAATTTACTCGCCAGTGAATGTAAGCAAATAAGCATGCTTAAGTACAACCAAAACAAAATTTACTCGCCAGTAAATGTAAGCAAATAAGTATGCTAAAGTACAACCAAAGCAGGCTCAAAATTGAGTCAAACAGACATGACAGTGAGATTACAAAAAACAGAAATAAAAACTTTAACAGTCATGTATCCTGTTATTCAAATAAATTGTGGGAAAAAATGACAATGTCTAAAATTCAATAATTCTTTATCTATATATAAAATGAAAATTGAGGTACAGAAGAAATATTAATGGTTTGAGAAATGATTGAGTTAATACCTGAGCATGGTACTTTCAGAAATATATATAGGAGTGGGATTCAAACTATCTGTATAATTGGATGGTAAAATGGCAATTAGATCATCAAGACCTAGAACTGCATCAGCGTGTTCGTGTGTTAATATGATCTACAGGACAAATGTCAGTGATTAGCCAGTAGCTGAAATTTGAACAATTCCACCAGCAGATTTTTCAGTACATCAACCAAATCTTCAGAAAAAAAGAAAAGGAATTAGTACACCCTGGGCTAATTAAGTTAGTATTTGAACCTTTGAAATGATGAAATAGCCAACCATAAAATTCTTTTTCTAATTAATTCATACAAGGAATTACAAAGTTTTGAACTACTGTATTCATGCATAAGAAGAGTTCATATTTTTTTCCCTGAAAGGGCTTTTATTTTTACATTGTAGACTGCAACAACTATATCTTTGCAGTAATACATATGCAATCTTAGAGATTTTAAGTGAAAATGTGTCTGCATTTCCACTTATCCAGTGTTTGATGAACCATACCAGATTGGGCCAGCCACTGGTATAGTCCACCATATTCAAATAAAATGGAAATCATAAATAAATAAAACTAGAGAATTTTGGGCCTCCAAATTTTAAGCAAATATACTCCCTCAAAAAATAAACGTGGATACCTAGTAGTGGGCACATTTTCCATCGTTTCAGCGTTTTTCTCCCCAAATCAAGGTCTTAAAGAGACATCCTAGACAGGGATTAAAAAATGAAGCTACAATTCACAATGATGCCAAACTTTCAAGTCAGTATAAGGATACCAGCTACAAGCTTGACTAAATTTGCTTCTAGGATGTGAAATGATGCTTGAAGTCCAAAGATGACAGACAGCTAATAGTAGGTAAGATACACGTTGACGGTCTTGACACTGTTGAATTTGACTAAATATTATATCCCAAAAAAAAAATGCACTCACTGAATCTACTCGAGGGATCTTATAATGAGTGAACCATCGAAGTACTTGTTCCCTAAATGTCTTCCCAACATCAATCAATATGTAGTTCTGCTTGCCATTATTTTGCCTATAATCAATAAGAAGGGATGTGTTGCATCTGCATGTCCACAAAAGTACAAAACAAGGAAGGGTGTTAGAGTGAGAAACTTGAGAGAGAAACTCTCTTTGGAGAGTTCTCTTCTCTTGGGTTTTCTCTTCTCGTTTTGGCCTTTCCCCTTTCACTCCCACGGCTCTTCAAATCAATTTGGATTTGTCCACAAATTCAATCTTTTGGGGGGTGTTTATGAGTTGTTTAATGTATTCGTTGAGAAATTTGAAGAGTCTGGTCAATGTTTCAGTGTGTTACGTTGGTGAGTGCATTCGGAACTGTTGGTGGTTCGTGTGCTCAGTGGTGGCGTCTGGTGGGGCTGGGTCGGATCCGGCCTTCTCACTGGTCTCCCGCTAGTTCAACAGTGCGTGGTGGATCTGGTCTTGTCTCGCCTTGGCCAGTTGTGTTCTTTCTCCTCAACTCTCCTTCTCTTTCTCTCTTAGATCCTGATTGTTGGGCTCGCGGTTACCTTTCGGCTCCTCGGATGGTCGGCCTGGCGGGTGGTGGCGTTGTGGATGGTCCGGGGACGGGAATCAGTGGAGAAGGGACTCGTGAAGCATGTGGGTTCCCCCTGGTTTGGTCGGATCGCGGTCGTCATCTGCCGGTGGCTTCATCCTAGTGGTTTTGTAGGGTCGTCGTGGGGTTTTTCTGTTGGGATCTAAGAGAGAGGGTGATTCCTTCCTTCGGTTCATTCGTGTTGAATGTGGTGGGGCTGTGGGCTCGGGTGGGTGGACCTGTGGGGTGGGAGCTGCTGTTCAGGGCTCCTCCGGGTCCTTTCGAGTCGCTTCCCGTCGCCTATCTTTCGTGAGTGTGCTCCGGCGTGAAGGGGTGAGTTTGGTTGGAAAGCTTGGTGGACTAATGTTGGTGCTCGGCGGTTGCTTGATGGCCACTGTTCTTCGTCGTTCTGGGTTCGCACTATCACTAGGAGCTGTGCTGAATGCGCTGCGTGGCCGGGGACGTTGGTTGGTGGTGGCGTGTGGCTTCCGTCCGGTGTGCATTTTCGTCTAGGCGAGTGGGTCTTCAAATGCTGGAAGCAGTTGGCGTGTAGTGTTGGCCATGGGTTACATCCCGTGTGGGGCCTACCCTTGCTTTTCTAAAAGCTGATTTAGGTGCTCCCTTTGTTTCTTTTAGAATAGCTTTTTGTGGGGTAGGCTTTTACTGGGTTTGTTTTTCTACGAGCTTTTAAGAGTGGTATTACATTGTGGTATCCGGTTTGCTGTGGTGTTGACCAATATGGTTGACATGTGTGATTGAAAGCTTGAGTGGCGATGCATATGAGTTCGAATTTGTGGGTTAATTTTTTGTGGTTTCTCTTGCCGTAGTTGTGGGCTAGGTTGTGTGGTAGTGGTGTCTTTTTACGTAAGATTTTTCGTATGGTCTTACCTTTTGTTACTATTTGGCTTTTGCCACCATCTATATATATTTACCAGTTCAGACAAAAGTACAAAACATTTAGGGCAACAAGAGACTGATCACCAACCATATATCATAGTCCAATGAGTTAATTGCTTCATTTAGTTAAACCAAGATCGGTATTAGTAATAAAACATATGCACAACCTTTGTTTATATGTGTGAATGTGTGATGCATAACCTTTCTACCATAGATAACATTTCTTTTCAATTTTTAACAACATGACAATACCAGCAAACTTAACCGAAAAATAAAAAGCTCTCAAACCGATTCAAAAAACCCATGGAAAAATAAAAGCATGAACTTGATTGGGATGGAAGATAATAGATGTAGTGATTTTGTAAGATAATAGATGGACGAAGCAGAAACTAATTACCCTGGCAAAAGGAAGGAATCGAGAAGAACAACAAAAAAACGAGACTTGTAGCAAAATCAAACATGATCGTGATGATCAACCGAAAGATCAGTCAACTAAGATTCAAAACCATGAATCGAGCTAGAGTACAGAATGAAAACGAAAGAAATAGATAGAATATGAGGGAAATGACCTGTAATTATGGTTGAGTTCAGGGGGGACGGAGAGAGATTGGAAGCAAACGGAGCAAGGAGGAGAGCGAGGCTGAAGCAAGCACATGGCGTAAGGAACAGCACTTGAACACCCCGTTCCTAGAAAGATCAACGCCGACGACGGTGACTCTTTATTGTCGATGTCTTCCATTTCCGACTCTCCTCTCAAATCTCGGAGAGAGAGAGAAGAAGAGGAATTTTATATTGGAACAGTGATGTCGCAAGCGGGTAGCTGTTAAACAACCGCCCCCCGTTTGTACGTTAGCTGTTTATATAGTAGCTCGGTCCCGCGGAGAAGGAAAATGGTTTTTTTTTTAAAGAATAATAATTTGCATAATTACTTTACATACGGAGTAATTAACAAATGATATACTTTATCTGCCCGTATATACAAATCATGGTCAAAGAAGGAATATGGTTGTCATAAAGACATCAAACAATCTAAAATTAGCACAATCAGAAAGGCATCAGGCAACTGTATATGCAACCATACAAGGATGAGTCTAGTGGCATGTTTGAAGAGAAGATGCTATGTAACAGAAGGCATGACTAAGTAGTTTGATTTGCAAACCAAATGTTCAGGTGTTCAGCTAATGTGCAGCTCAGTAAGTGGTTGTGCTACAAGTAAATCACCTATGTTTTGTAAGTGAAGAGTGGAAGAATACTTGCAAGTCCCAAGGACCAAAATACCTGTCATGAGTGTTGTTTTCTTTGACATGTATCTACCAGAAAACTCGGACTTCGGAATCAGATGTCATTGCTGGGCAAAATCTTCTACATGAGTTCAGAAGGGCTGCTCTAGTGGCTCAGAAGTCCAAGAAAAAGAATCCACATTAAAGAACAACCAACTAATCCCTGCCATCAATATCATCCAACTTCATATTGAGCTTCATCTGACCCACTAACCCCTCAAGAACCAAAACTATCTCCTCCATCATAACTTCGTGTGCCCCTCTCACCGAGAACTCATACACAATGCCATCAACTTCGATCATGCTGCATCCAGGGACTTCTTTCTTTATGCACTTTTTCTGCATTAAAGCTCTTACCTTCTTACCTTCATTAAATCTACCTGCTTTGGCGTATACATCACACAAATTAACATAGAAAGCATAATTGAAAGGATCCAAATCAATCAACTTGAGGGCAACTGTTTCCCCCAAATCTGTATTCCGATGCACTTGACATCCTCCAAGTAGCGCTCCCCAGACAAATGCATCAGGGTGCATTGGCATGCTCTCAATCACTCTCTCAGCCTCCTCGAAGTGTGCAGCTCGGCTGAGTACATCAACCATGCACGCATAATGGTAAACCTGTGGTTCAATCGAATAAACATTCCTCATCATATGAAAGCACCACCGGCCTTCATCGACCAAGCCTGAATGTGCACAGGCTGACAGCAGAGCAACAAATGTCACATGGTTTGGTTTTAGCCCATGCATCTCCATGTCTTTAAGAAGATCCAGGGCCTCTCTAGCATACCCATGATACGAGAACACCGATATCATTGCAGTCCATGCCAAGACATCTTTCTCTTTCATTTCTTCAAACACTTCAACAGCTCTCTCCACACACCCTGATTTCCCATACATATCAATCAAAGCCGTACCGATCACCACATCTAAATCCAACCCAATCCTCTTCAAGTAACCATGAACCCACTTCCCATGATCAATCGCACCGATTGAAGAACACGCTGTAAGGACACTCGCAATAGTTATCTTATCAGGTTCAGCTTCACCTTCACTCATCATTTCCTGGAAAACTTCCAGAGCTTCCCTTGCACGGCCCGCTTGAACACACCCCGTTATGACCGAATTCCAAGTATACATACTCCTCCCCTCCATCCTCCTAAACAAACCCAACGCGAAATCAGCGAAACCGTTTCTAAACCCCCCAACAATCATCGTGTTCCAGGACACAACGTCTCTCTTAGACATTTCATCGAACACCTTCCGTGCACTACCCATTGCCCCACACTCACAGTACAAACTAATCATGAAATTCTCAATGTACACATCACCGTGAAAACCGAGCTTCACAACATGCCCATAAACAGCCCCAGCCGTGGCAAGATCACCCCTCGTAGTGCACTCCTTAATCAGAAAGGGAAAAGTTAGGTTATCAGGGGAAACTGCACTGCACAACATTTTCTTGTACAGAAGCAAAGACTGGGAGCCAGAACCGCTTGAATTGCAGGAGTAGCCCCTGATCATGGCATTGTAGACGAAGGCGTTTGGTCTGTCGATTTGTCGGAAAACACGAGATGCGTAGTCAATGGAGCCGAATTCGGTGAGCGCGCAGAAGAACACCAGGCGAGTTGTGAGGAAGAAACGGTCGGAGTCGGTGAGGGGAGAGATCGTGATTTGAGCTTGGACTTGTTTCAGCTCTTTCAAGCTCCTGCAATGGTGGTTTAACAGCCGTACGAGGGCGGTCTTGCAATCGAACACCATCTCCTATCGCCTATCGGCGTTCTTTCCCTCGGTAGTTAGTCACTTGGCAGCTTGCCAACATTGCTCCATTGCTTTGGATGAAGTGTTACTGTGTTTGTGACTTTTTAATCGGGTCGGATTCTCGAATCATTGCATATGTGTAGTCTGTTACTGGTGAGTACGAGGGGCTATACACTTGCAATGACGAGATCGAAACAACGGAAAATCGACTTGGTTTTCAAATGAATACGTCAGGTTCTACGAAATCGAATGCACAAGTGGGTGAATACAAGAACTCAAAGTTCACAAGAATCACACTCATGTTAACCCGTTCCCTAGCCGAGTCTTAACTGAAACTCTGATGCAGTTATGACATTCATCTATGAAAAAACAATGCCATTGCCGGAAGAAAGAAACGGGTTTGCACACAGCACACGCACATTCAAATATTCAATTCTCTGGGATATTTATACATGTTGAGGTAGTTCAACTTTGGAGTATTTACAGATAATGAGTAGGTAAGTTGGGCATCGCCAAGAACACCAAGGGCATCTCTTCACACTGATATAAACATGCACACTGCAGAAGATAGGTTCTGCAAACAACACGCCTTTATTCTCTTTACATTTTTCGACTCTGAAATCACAGCCTGCACAAAGCAAAGTTTTCAAAATTTTACATGGTTGATCCAACTGAATGTGTGTGTATGTGTATAATGTATTGAGTATATGCACAGATAATAGATTACCATGTGCTACTTCTTGACGGTTTCTTCCTCTTTGATCTCGTCTCCCATTCTCCAGATGACGTCTTTCAACCCAGTAGACAGGCTTTTGTAGAACTGATCACATCCACAGCATATAAAGCGGCATTTTAGAAACTAAGGTTGTTGCAAAATCTGGGATCAGGGTAGTTGTTCTTCGTCGTATCAGAGGAGAACAAGTATTTCTATACCACTTGGAATCTTAGATGTCAGTTAGCCTAGTTGACACGGCTATAGCCTATAGGGTCATTGGACGGACAGCTTATAATGTCATCCAAACTAAGCCTCATAAATAGAAGTTGGAGTCATGTGAAGTACACACATCACATTATTTACATACAAGGAAAGAACCCTAGAGCATGTGAAACCCACATGCATCAGCAATCAAGTTGATGAATTTCAATAGTCATGAATCTTAGAAGCTCACCATCTGAAATTCAAGTGTATCTCCTTTGGACTTGCGAAGCTCGACAATGTGCAGGGAAGGGGCGACTTCAAAGATCTACAACAAAGAATGGTCTTATATTTGAGACTATCAAGAAAAGGCTCAAATTGAAAGGAGAGTGTGTCAATCAATAGCTTAAGTAGCTATTGAGACGATGATAAATGTTAGCGTACAGACCTCTGTTGCAACAGATAGCTGACCCTTGCGTCCACTTTTCTCTCCCTGAAGCTTCATCTGAGAGTTAAAAGAGTTTCATAAGAAGCAGATACGAGGACATACATTTATCCGACAAAAAGAGTCCTCACAGCGATGAAGTCTCAACTTGAATGGATAAGAAAATGACCGATATACAAGATGGTTATATGCACCCGTTGTAGGTGCTATTCATGTTCCCAAGGGGCGGATCTAGGATCCGTTCAATCCTTAGACTGACACATGTCCTATAATTCCAACGAATTGTTGAAAAAAATACGGACGAATCCTAAATCCGCTCGGACAAACGGATTCAAGATCCGTTCAATCATTCACTATGTTCAATAACAAATTCCTCACCAAAAAAAGAAAACAAAAGAATGGGCAGATCCGTGAGTTTTGAATTTTTTTCGTTTAAAAAGCATATGGACAGATCATAGTATATCCGTTTGTTTTGTTTTTTTTAAAACACTTTAAAGTGTTTGGATTATATAATGAATGGATCTTGGATCCAATTGTCCTAAACGGATCTTGGATCCGTCGCGTCTTTTTTCAACAATTCACCATGATTACGGACCCCAGTCTAAGGATTGAACGGATCCTAGGTCCGTCCCTTGGAGTGCGTATAGCACCTCTACTGGGTGCATATAGTACCATCCCCGAAATATAACAGCCACCAAATGGATATTAAAAAAAGTCTTAACAGAATAACTGGCAACTACAAGCACTAGATCAGAAACATATAGTGAAAGTAAGCAGCAAAAAACAATTCAAATAGAGTTTATAACAAGAGAATTCGGTCTCGACCTAAAAGCGATTCAGTGTTGAGAAGCAATGAAGAATTAGAAGTTGTGAAAAAAAATGGAAACATCACCTCACCTTGAAATTATTTTTCTTCACACCAAAACCCATTGGTTCAGCCATTTGTTCAATTTTGGCTATAATCTCATCAGCGGAGCATTTGGATGTAAACCTTGTTCCCAGCTTAGCAAGTCCCTGATAAACATACAAACCCACCAAATTAATAATAATCAATCGTAATCACATAAAATCAAGATCACAAACTGTTAGTCAACATCAGAACATACCATTTGGTTTTCAAACAGTATGCCAAGGTTAAGACCCTGAGATGTAGAGATGAGATCAAAAGCATTCATAGTAAGAGGTGATGTAGGCAAAGCAGGTTGTTCTTCTCGTCTCTCCACAAAATGTCCCCCAGATGACTGTTTGTTAAGAGAAGCAATTGAAAAATCACAGAGTAAAATCAATAATAATTATGGCATCATATTGAATTATTGATGATAAATTTGCTGTGCAGCATATACAAGAAGCCAAAGATGATATCTGCAAAATATTCATGTAAAACCTTACCGATGTCTGATCAAAAACAGCATCTATATCATCAAGACTAACGGCGTATTCTTTAAAAACAGGCGGCTTGTAACCTTTTTTAAACCACTCATTCTCAATCACCTGAGCAATCGTAATCCGCTGTTCCAAGTTGGCCGGAAAAAGAATGAGACATCAAAATTCAATCAATTAGAAGATAATCATCACGATACACATCCGAAAAGGTGCAACTATTCTTTTAGAGAAAAATCAAATCATAGAAAAGAAGCAGCGGTGAAAAAACCTACAGTTGAAGGATCGGGGTCTAAAATTCTTGTTATCAATTTTTTTGCACTTGTTGAGAACCATGGTGGGCAAGTGAAGTTCGCCTTGTGTATCTGCAACCAGTTGTGAGCGATATCGAAGGTTTCAGCAAAACAAAACAAACATAGTTAACTAAAATCTGACACTCAAAAAATAGATAAATCCATAGAGGCATAAAGATAGGTATGTCAATTAACTGAAATTCATAATCCACAACTGCAGAAATTGAAATGGCTGCATTTTGAAGGAGAGATATTCAATTTGGTTGTTTGAAGTTTCGTACAGAATTCTTAATCTTTAAGTTTGTGAGTAATATAGACGATTGCCTCCTCTGATATAACTTTAAGTAATGCATCCAATTACCAAATTTCCCAGCTCTAAACAATTAAATCAGGATAGAATGAAATCACCTTTTTATACAACGCGTTGAGGTTTGTGTCTTCAAAAGGTAAATACCCAGCCATTAGAACAAACAAAATAATACCACAGGACCACAAATCAGCTTTAGCTCCATCGTACCCTTTGTTTTTTATAACCTGTAAAGGAACAAGTTAAGAGAAGCAACACAAAAACAAATGGTTTGACAGAGAAATATGGATGTGTTGAGTAGTTAACCTCTGGAGCAACATAATTTGGGGTTCCACATGTCGTGTGTAGTAACCCATCTTCCTGAAGAAGAATATTGATAAATCATATTAGATGGTAACTAATGGGCACAACAATTAAAAAATATAAACTAAAGCAGCAAAGCTTTACAAGATTCAACAAGATCAAAGCTACAGAAATATAGAATGGAAACTTTTCATTTGCTAAGGAGCTTAATAAAATCACCCGAACTTGCTGAGCTAGTGCACTCAATCCAAAATCTGAAACTTTAAGGATTCCATGTGCATCCATCAATAGGTTCTCTGGCTGTTAGAGAATGACAAAGGAAATATGTATAAAACAGGGTAAAATGTAAAGAATGTTAACGAGATTGTCAAGTAACTAAATTTGTATCAAGAAACCAATATGTAGAGTAAAAAGCATTGGATAATTGCTGTGAATCAATCACCTTTAGGTCTCTATGGAAAACACCTCTGCTGTGACAGTAATCAACAGCATTTATCAGCTGCTGGAAATACTTTCTTGCTTCATCTTCCTTTAATCTTCCCTTACTTACCTGGGTCAAGCAACATGCAAATTGATAGATAAATGCACAGCTACCAAACTACGATGTTTTCTAATGGAACAAAAAGGAGAAAAGAAAAAGAAGTTCGAAAACTCATTAGCTTACAATGTTATCAAAGAGTTCACCACCAGTGACATATTCTAGAACAATATATATCTTTGTCCGGCTTGCCATTACCTACACATAAAATACTAGTCAGTACCACAAGGAAAAGAAAAGGTGGTTATCTAAAAAGGAAAATGGATTTCATGGTAGAAATTATAAAATAATGCAGCGTTATCATAAGTGTAAGGTGACTATTAGGCACAGGTGACACCACGCAGAAGACTTCAAATATTAACTAAGGAATAGTTTAGAATTAGAACAATGAAGCAGACCTTGAAAACCTGCCGAAAAACAGACACTCAAGTTTAATTCTCACCTCATGCAAATGGATGACATTAGGGTGCTGAATGAGTTTCATGGTCGAAATTTCACTTTTAATCTGCAACCAAAAGAAAAATATCAGTATATTCCTTGCAACAATTTGATAGCTCTGGAGCTTTTGGTAATAAATGCAAAAATGCAAGAATTTTATTAGAAAGTCATCCTCAATCATTCGGAGGTACCAAAAATCATAACCCTTTACTTTAGGAATTGCATTTTCCAATCTTTTTCCTTCTTCTTGGAATTACAGGTATATTAAGGGCAAAATAAGAAGAGTGACAAGGTAGATCATATAATAAAGGAGGCATCCATTTGGATCCTTAAACGTAGAATGTAGACAAGGAATATATCACAGTTTATGCTACTTCAAACATCTACACAAGCCGAAAAAATATATCAAACGCTAAGATATCAGCAGGCTTGACTAATACTAATGCACAACACCAAATTATCCTTTCCTTTTAGATAGGCTAAAAAAGGATTTGTTAGGAAATCAATGGAACAATAATCAATCAAACTATTTACTTCTTTGGGCTAACCCAACTTTATTATCTTACAGTGCCACCCCTTAGGCCGAATTCAACTAAAGAGTAAGATGATTTTAAGCACCTGCACTGTGTAAAATATTCATCTATTTTCTGATTGATGAAAACACAAGATTCAAATTCCAAATCATGCTTTTGATGGACTGCTCCAAGCGAAATCTCATGAATAATTAAACTTACACATCAGATCCCAATTAAGCATGACCATGATAAGGGGCCAATCAGATAAAGTGAAATCCATAGCCAATCAAACAACTAATATATAAAACATCCCAAAAAACAAAAAGTAGAAGCAGACCCATAAGAGAGCGACCCCTTTTAACCAGAAGAATATAAAAGCAAACTCAGAGATGATCGAATTCTTTTACCTGGTGGAACATATTGTTCTTCAGAACCTTCTCCTTGTCGAGGATCTTGATCGCCACATGCTCTCCACTGTCGACATTTCTTGCAAACTTCACCTTTCCGAAGTTCCCTTCTCCTAAAGTCCTCCCCAGCTCGTATCTTCCCACCCTTGTCTTACTACTAACACTACCCCCTGCACTACCCGGCGTCGCACTACCCGGTGACGCCCCTCTTGGCCCCATAACTACCCTCTCAGATCTCACTTCCTCTTTCTTTCTCCCCCTCACCGTATCCTGGTGTCTATTGGCTTACGATTACTGAAACCTCTTCTTCTTACAAGGTTGCCATACCTGACTCTTTTCCACCATCTTCCACTCTTTCCCGCTCAGGAATAAAATCAAACAGTTGGTGTGCAAAGCTAAAACACAGACTTTAAACCCTCCCTCATAAGAAAAGCACTACAATTTATAACAGACGATGACGATTGAGCAACGACGGAACAAAGAACCCCGCATCCAACCCAAATTATTACAGATGAGAGGGAAGAAATCGAAATCGATTCGATATAGATGTGAATTTGGGCCGTTGACGTGCTTCCCTTCCTCAATGTTAAATATCTCATATAAATACCAAGTTGGGGAGATGAATTTGAAGAGAAAGGAGGGGCCGACACCATTTGGGAATTAAATAATATGAGATAATGGCGGGCTATGCACTTATTGATTGTTTAATAGACAACGCTCAGTGCACGTACGAGGAAGGTATTATCTGGTCCCTTTCAGCATTGGTAGTTAGCAGGGGCGGTCGGCAGATCCATGTGTATATATAGAGCATTCCCAATTTTAGGGTGAATTACATTTTTGGTCCCTAACCTTTACCACTTGTTTTACTTTAGTTCTTAACTTTTAAAACGTTTTAAAATAGTCATTGACTTTTCTATTTTGTTTTATTTTAGTCCCTAAACTTTCAAAAGTTGTAAAATAGTCATTAACCTTACATTTTTTATTCGTTTTAGTCCTTGATATTAAAACATTATTTGAAATAGTTATAAAAAAAACCACCCTAAAGTTATCATAATTCAAATAAAATCATTAATACAAAGAAAAATTGTATAAAATCATCTAACTCTATAATTTTAATTTTGAAAAATACTCGAGCTATTTTACTATTTATCATAAGAGCATATTATATAAAATTATCCATAAATTTTTTTTCCACAAAAGCTCTCATAAAATTTAGATATCTTGTGTTTAATTATGAGAGATGGCGGGATATGCTTTTTTCTTATTTACCAATACATAGATCCAATATATGTGTATTAATCCATTAAAATAATGAATTTGAATAATAAAAGAGATCTTTTTTAAAAAAAATTCATAAAGTTTGTTTTATAATTATTCTTTATATGGGTAATTTACTCATTTATATACATTATGATAACTTTAGGGTGATTTTTTATAATTATTTCAAATACTCCCTCCGTCCTAAAATACATTGCCTTTTAGCATTTTGCACAAGTTTTAATAAAACACCTTACTTTTAAAAAAACATCATCATTGCACTAACTTTTTCATAAATTTTATTATTTTTTAACACCCACTACACATTTTAACCAATCAAATTATTTTAAAAAGTCAACAACACACAAACCAATACAAATCATTACAACTTTTTACCTAGAAAACCTAAAAGTCCATCTATTGTTGGACAAAAATTTACATCTAAAAACCCATGTATTGTTGGACGGAGGGAGTAATGTTTTAATATTAGGGACTCAAACAAATAAAAAATGTAAGGTTAGGGACTATTTTACAACCTTTGAAAAGTTAGGGACTAAAATGAAATGAAATAAAAGGTTAAGGACTATTTTGAAATATTTCAAAGGTTGAGGACTAAAACGAAACAAGTGATAAAGGTTAGGGACCAAAAATGTAATTCACCCCCAATTTTATATGATTATTTTTTTAAAAAAAAATAATCATATAAACATGACCTGGGAAAAAGGGTAGAAAATCATAACCAGATGTCGTGCACAAATCCCGATACTTGACACACTTACGTTAAGCAGCATCAACAACAACACGACCTGGGAAAAAGCTAGACACCCCCGACTGAGTAAATGGGGAGGATCTCGTTAGATCAACACACATCACGCCCCATGTCCCAGGAATAAAGAAGTAAATTCGTCGGACGAATGGGCTTATTCTGCCCATCAATCAAAACGATATCAACCTCCTATAAGGTAGAAGTCCCAACTCGATCTATAACAGATATCCAATAAGGTGTTTAATGCCAACGGTACCAACACAGAACAGAGCATGATCTCCATAGACATCACCATCAAAGACCCGAGAACAAGCCGAAAAGGGTCTAAACACTGTGAACGTACAACGGAACACCCATTTGATAGCTAAGCACACTATAATATGCCCTTCCATTCATAGACCGCTCCAGCCTAGAAATAGGAACGCAACCAATCGGAGGAGTGAGCACCCTACTGACTTCCACAATGCCACTTATCGCAGAGTCAAAGAGAAAACAGAGTCTGAAGTGGGAGGAACCTTCGTGGAATATGTATTTGCCAATTTTTTCATAAGTTTGGGGGAGCGATTTCACTAGGGTCGCATATAGGATCAAAACTCGTGGTCAATAAAAGCACGGAAAGCATCATCAAAAGTAGGACCAACAACAATAATATACACAGAAGGATGTAGGAGCTTAGCCTGCAACTCAGTAGACTGCAAACGAGACGGCAAGAAAGCATAATATAGGACATCCCCAACAGCATACACTCCGAGCCCACCAAAATGAAAAGGGAAGGTGGCAAGCCGCCACTTCCAATCTCCAAACCCAGGCCAGACACAATGACAATACGCTCCAAGCTAGAACGAAGTGCCACAGTAAAGGAGAGCAGGGTCGGCCCAAAGACACGCTGAGAACAAGTACTCAAAGCAAAGTAAAGTTTAGCAATACCCGTACAAGGTCGAAGCAAAAGCAACTCACACTGTGTGTCGTCAATCCTCGCGACATAATCCACAATCTCTATGGTCCTAGTCACTCTCTTCGCCACATGGTCGATGTCGACAACAAGGCACGCGCTGACAGGCCTACCCAGAACTTTAACACCGCGCGAAGGTCGAGCAAGAGGGGAGAGGGGGGGACACCATCCCAAGAAGCCGACTCCTAGGGTCTTATATAGGCCAAAAAACCTGGGTCTTATCCACAATAAGATGAACGCCAAAGCGGGACCATCCGACATAATCAGATCCAAGACCTTTTCTGCAACCAAAGTGTCCCCAACAACAATGCCATCATCTATTGGCTACATTATCTAAGGCTGGAATGGGAATCCGATTAGCATTGAAGGCAAACTAGCTAGTGGAGGGGCAGAAATCGATTGTGGCTGAAACTCTAGCCCTGAGAAATGGTATTTTAAAGACTCTTGAATTGAAAACTGTAGACCTTATTGTGAAAGGAGATTCTGAAATCATTATTAACTACCTAAAATATAACACGAAATATTTCTTGGGAGATTGAACTTACTATTACTGGGATTATAACTCTTATGTTGATGAGCTCGGAGCAGATGAAAGAGTGATTATTGGTAGGGTGTATTTTAATTACGACGTTACTTGAAAGATTCGTTGTCAACAATGATATGCTATCAGCTACTCCCTCCGATAAAAAAAGGATGTCGTTTGACTTTTTCACACGTATTTTAAGGAGCTAAAAACTATATAATATATTAATTTTTTATTATTATTTTTTTTATGATCTAATACTTATTACCAACAAATATTAAGTTGTAAAAAAATAATTTAAAAAAAGTTGATATTTTATATAGTTTTTAACTCTTTAAAATACGTGTTAAAAAATTAAAAGACATCTTTTTTTGACCGGATGTAGTATTATATACCGTACGACTTACTCCATAATTGATGTTACTTTTTGCAAATTGGAAAGCTATGATATAGTGGTCTACAAGTACAACCGTCCCAAAGTTGAGGCCATTTATTGCCACTCACTTCCCTTGAATTTTTTTCATTGTAAGTATAAAATCAACTCCTTTGCACCACTTATTAAAAATGCCATTTTTCTAAAGGAACAAGTCTAATACAAAGATCATCTACACCGTAGATAATAATGAGGAGTTTTTGTAAATCGATCATCTTTTATGGTTCACAACAAAAAAATCATCTACACCACTCGATATAACACTACATACATTATTTAAGTATCAAATCAACATTTAAAAAGATTAAAAAGATATTTATATTTCAACAACTATATTTATATATTTGCAATTTTTTTTTATTGAAAATCATTTTATAAATTTTTTTTTAAATACATTTTTTTTTATCAAAATGGAAAAACCAAGCTTTTGATTTTGTAGAAAATCAAAATACATATGTTGTATTAATCTTGCCATGTAATAGCTAGCTAACTTTCGGACATTGAGCACTTAGACTTTGGTAATCTTAGGTTTATTATGTTAAGTGTTTAGATTATACATATAATATACTAAGGTTGGATATCACATAAGGTTGAAGTTACCCTTGGACATTTTACATGTCTTTAGTTGGTGGCTAACTTATAGTGAACACCCCTTATGTATATATGTTATGTATAATCTAATAACTTAGCTCCATTTCCGAGCTAAGGTGTTATCTGGGCCTTTTGTTGTGATGGGCTAGATTTGGCTTGCTGGGTTCACTTGTGAACTGGGCCCCCAACAGTCGTCCATCTGGAGATCCCTTGTAACCCTAGCTTTGCGAGGGCTATATAAGGCTCCCCCTGGTTACTGTAGCCCTTGAGCCTCATTTAGGAAACCCTAGCTAAAACAGAAAGAGAGAGCTCTTGTGTGAGCGACGGCTGAAGACGGTGGTCCGACGAGCTTGCACGGTGGCTGTGGAGCTCTTCCTCCGTGGGAAACTTCTCTGAAGTTTCTCGGTTGCCTTTTCAGGGGGCATCTCTTCCTTTTACTCTTGTCTCTGTTCATCTTGCTCGGTTTTGAGGTTCCTTAGGTTGCTAGTCTTTGTGCTCTGTCCGTGGTGCTTAGCTTGTAACCCTCTCTTGCAACATAGTGAACTCTGGGACCGGATCTCCCCTCTTGAGATCCCGCAGAGTAGGGTTTTACCCGAACTGCGTCAACAAATCGTTGTGTTCTCTTTCGATCTTCGTTTTACTTGTGTGTTTATGGCGAATATCGAAACTTCAATTTGGTATCAGAGCATGGTTCTCTGGATCTGGGGTCCTAGGTCTTCGATCTAGGGTTTTAGATCTAGAAATCGCTTTGCATCCTCGTTGTCGCTTCGCTTCCGCTTCTGTTTGTCTTCGTTTTCTTATCATAAAAAAAAAAAAAAAAAAAAAAACTGTGGCTGTGCTTGTGTGTTCCCAGAGTTCTAGATCTCCCTTCAATCCTTGGTTACTGTGTGTTATCTCCTAGTTACTTGTGTGTTCTAGGGTTTTTAGTTTGTGTGTCTTCATCTGAAGCTTTTCTTATTCCGATTCCTAACTGTGCACTGTTGTTACAGGTACAAAATGGCGGATAATGGCATGAGAATCAAACCATTCGATGGTACTTCTGATTTCTCCATATGGCAGCTTAAGCTTAAGGCCATACTCATCAAAGAAAAGTGCTGGAAGACTGTGTTGGGTCAATACCCAGAAGGAGCCACTGATGCAGTCAAGAAGGACCTGGATGACACTGCTCATTCAGAAATCTTCATAAGGCTGTCTGACGACGTGGCTCGTCAGGTTGTAAGTATTTCTAACCCTAAAGAGCTGTGGGGTACTATGGAAAATCTTTACCTGACTAAATCCCTACCTAGTCGAATTGCCATCTTGTGTCGTCTATTTAACTTCAAAATGGACACAAATCAGTCTTTGCAGTCAAATTTGGATAAATTTTTGAGGATGACTCAGGATTTAGAAAGATGTGATAAAAAGGACACAATTAAAGATGAATATTTGGCTATCTTGTTGTTGAACTCTTTGCCTCCTCAGTTTGATGTGCTGAAAGATGTTATACAGTACAGTCAGGATTCTATAACTAAAGATAAAATTCTTGAGTCTATTGTGCAGAAGAATGAGAGTCTTAAAGTGTTTAAGAACAGATCTGACAATGGTAACTCCACCAACACTAAAACTGAGACTAAAACTGAGGTTTTAATGGTTAAGAGCAAAAAGAAGAAAAACAAGAATAAGGGAAAAGATAAGAAATCTGAGGATAATGATAAACCTGCTACTTCATCAAATTCTGATAAAAAGAACAGAAAGTGTCATTACTGTGGTATATATGGTCATTATATAAAGGAATGTCATAAGAAACAAAGAGATGAAGCAGATAAAAGTCAAAATCAATCTGCTGCTGTGCTTGAGTCTCAATATCCATGTGAATTACTTGTTGCTGATCACTATCAATTCTCTGATGACTCCTGGATCCTAGATTCAGGGTGTACTGTGCATTCAACTCCTAACAAGTCTGATTTCAGTAATCTGCAGGTGTTCAATGGAGGTGAGGTCAAATTAGGTGACCACACTTCCCTTGAAATCAAAGGTATTGGTAGTGTACCTATGTGCATGTTTGATGGTAAGGTAAGACTCCTCCAAAAGGTTATGTGGGTTCCACAACTTAGGAGGAGACTTCTCTCTGAGTCTGTCTTTGATGATCTTGGCTGTGTTTTTCAAGTTAAAAATGGTGTTAGAGATGTCATTAAAGATGGAACCACCATTATTAGAAGCATTAAAAAGGGGGGTCTCTACTTTGTAGTGACCTCACCTGAAGCAAATGTGACTAGTAATGGTGGCTCTATGGACTTAGATCAAACTAAGTTGTTGCATAATAGGCTTGGTCATATTGGTAACAATGGCATGCAATACTTATTTAAACATGGCTTGATAGATCATAAACCTCTTAACCTTGACTTCTGTGAGACTTGTGTGTTTGGTAAAAAGGTTAAGCATGTTTTTAGCAATTCTACTTATGTTGCTGAGAGGCCCCTAGAGTACATTCACTCTGACCTTTGGGGGCCTGCACAGGTAGAAACCATTGGAGGTAAGAGATACTTTATTACTTTTGTTGATCACTTTTCTAGAAAGGTTTGGCTTTATCTTTTGAGATCAAAAAATGAAGCATGTCAAACTTTTATCACCTGGAAAAACTTAGTGGAGAATCAAAATGGTAAAAAAATAAAGTGTCTTAGAACTGATAATGGGCTTGAGTATTGCAATGCTGTGTTTGATAACTTGTGTAAAGAACATGAAATTAAAAGACATCTCACTGTTCCTGGTACTCCACAACAAAATGGTACTGCAGAAAGAATGAATAGAACATTGCTTGAGAAAACTAGGTGCATGTTAGTTAGTTCTGGTTTAAAACACTCTCTGTGGGGGGAGGCTGTAACCACTGCAGCCTACCTTGTGAACAGATCCCCATCTTCTGTGGTGAATTTCAAAACACCACAAGAGATGTGGACTGGAAAGAAACCCAATATGACTTACCTTAGGCCATTTGGGTGTGCAGCTTATCCACATGTAACTCAAGGTAAGCTGCACCCCAGAGCTCAAAAGGGAGTCATGTTGGGTTATCCTGATGGTGTTAAAGGATACAAAATCCTACTTATTCAACCTCATGGTTATAAGGTCATCATCTCTAGGAGTGTTACTTTCAATGAGCTTGAATTCCCTTTTAAATCAGTACTAACACCTTCTTTTGCAGGTACCAATGAGAGTACAGGAGAAGATGCTACATCTCTTAGGCACTTCTGTACTCCGAATGACTTGCCTGCTGGCAATGATGAAGAAGAGTTTGATGTTGGTCAATACTCCCTTGGTGTGGTAAGTGCAGGATCTTCATCTCAACCCTTCCAAGAAGGGACTGAACCAAATGAAAACTTGGAGCCAGTTGCCTCCAAAAGTGCTTCTGAGCACTCCAGTGATGCAGGAAGTTTAAATGCTCAACAATTAAGGGAGGGAGTTCAGCAAAGGGAGTTACATTCTAACCCTTCCTCCTCTTCTAATTCTTTTCATGAGTCTAGTGCTGATGATGTTGGTGATTCTGGTGTGCTTATTTCTGTTCCTCAACATGACAACTCTGATTACCAATTAACAAGAGATAGATCCCCTAGAGTTAGAATCCCAAACAAAAAATTCCTGAACAATATTGTTGAGTATTGCTTCCTTGCTTCTGATATTGTGATAAATCCATTTGTGCCTGAAACCTATGAGCTTGCTGTGAAATGTGCTGATGCTAAGAACTGGATTAAGGCTATGTGTGAAGAGTTAGGTTCTATGACAGCTAATGACACCTGGGATCTTGTTAAGAAACCTGCTAAAGCTAGGGTTATTCAGTGTAGATGGATTTATAAGTTTAAAGAAGGTGCAAATTCTAATGAACCTCCTAGGTTTAAAGCTAGATTGGTAGCTAAAGGGTTTACACAAAAAGAGGGCATAGACTATAATGACATATTTGCTCCTGTGGTAAATATAAAACTTTGAGATTGATGGTTGCTATGGCTGCTGTGTATGATTGGGAGCTTGAGCAAATGGATGTGAAAACTGCCTTTCTACATGGTGATCTTGATGAAACTATTTACATGTCACAACCAAAAGGTTTCATTGATAAGTTTAAACCTGAGCATGTGTGTTTACTTAAGAAGTCTATCTATGGTTTAAAACAATCACCTAGGCAGTGGAATCTGAAATTTGACTCTTGCATGTCTAAACTTGGTTTCCATAGAAGTGAGTTTGATACCTGTCTCTATTTCAAAGGTGTTGGTTCTAAGTCTCCTCTGTATGTGTTGCTGTATGTTGATGACATTCTTATAATTTCTAATTCTAAGATTCTCATCTCTGGTGTTAAAAGAGACTTAAAAATGCACTTTGATATGAAAGACTTAGGTCAGGCTCAGAAGATTCTAGGAATTAAAATCAAGAGAGACAGAAAAAGAAAACTGATGTGGCTTTCCCAATCTGAATATGTTCATAAAGTCCTTGAAAGGTTTCAAATGACAAACTCTAAATCTGCTGTAGTTCCTTTGGGTGGTCATCTTGAGTTGTCTAAGAAACAATGCCCCTCTACCCAGTCTGAGATAGATAAAATGAGCAAAGTGCCTTATGATGTTGCTGTTGGATCTGTGATGTATGCTATGCTTTGCACTATACCTGATATTGCCTTTGCTATTAGTGTGTTGAGTAGATATATGTCTAATCCTGGTGAACCTCACTGGAATGCTATGAAATACTTGTTGAGATACTTGTGTGGCACTGAACAAAAATGCTTGGTTTATACTGAACACAGCTCTAGAAACAACTTAATAGGCTATGTAGATTCTGATTATGCTGGGAACAAAGATAATAGGAAATCTACTACTGCTTATTATTTCACTTGGGCTGGTAACTGTGTGTCCTGGAAATCTCAACAACAATCCACTGTAGCCCTCTCCTTAACTGAAGCTGAGTACATGGCTGCTACTGAAGCAACTAAAGAAGCTATTTGGCTCAGGGGTCTCCTTGGGGAGATTGAGAGGAAGACTTATATTCCTACTGTGTATCTTGATAACCAAAGTGCAATATATTTGTGTAAGGATCCTCTATACCATGAGAGGACAAAGCATATAGATGTCAGATTCCATTACATTAGGAAGAAGGTTAAACATAAAGTGCTTAATGTGTGCAAGATTAAGTCTGAGCTTAACCCTTCTGACTTTGGCACTAAGGTTGTCACAGCTAACAAGTTTGCTTATTGCAGGGATACCCTGCATATCTGGGATGCCCCTTAGCACCTAAATGCACCAGGAATCGAGGACGGACGGGAGCTCTAACCAGGATCCTATGAAGGCAAGAGAGTGTTGGATGACAAGCTTAAGAGGGCAATTTGTTGTATTAATCTTGTCATGTAATAGCTAGCTAACTTTCGGACATTGAGCACTTAGACTTTGGTAATCTTAGGTTTATTATGTTAAGTGTTTAGATTATACATATAATATACTAAGGTTGGATATCACATAAGGTTGAAGTTACCCTTGGACATTTTACATGTCTTTAGTTGGTGGCTAACTTATAGTGAACACCCCTTATGTATATATGTTATGTATAATCTAATAACTTAGCTCCATTTCCCAGCTAAGGTGTTATCTGGGCCTTTTGTTGTGATGGGCCAGATTTGGCTTGCTGGGTTCACTTGTGAACTGGGCCCCCAACAGTCGTCCATCTGGAGATCCCTTGTAACCCTAGCTTTGCGAGGGCTATATAAGGATCCCCCTGGTTACTGTAGCCCTTGAGCCTCATTTAGGAAACCCTAGCTAAAACAGAAAGAGAGAGCTCTTGTGTGAGCGACGGCTGAAGACGGTGGTCCGACGAGCTTGCACGGTGGCTGTGGAGCTCTTCCTCCGTGGGAAACTTCTCTGAAGTTTCTCGGTTGCCTTTTCAGGGGGCATCTCTTCCTTTTACTCTTGTCTCTGTTCATCTTGCTCGGTTTTGAGGTTCCTTAGGTTGCTAGTCTTTGTGCTCTGTCCGTGGTGCTTAGCTTGTAACCCTCTCTTGCAACATAGTGAACTCTGGGACCGGATCTCCCCTCTTGAGATCCCGCAGAGTAGGGTTTTACCCGAACTGTGTCAACAAATCGTTGTGTTCTCTTTCGATCTTCGTTTTACTTGTGTGTTTATGGCGAATATCGAAACTTCAACATATTTTCGAGATAAACATGTGCACACATATACATATAATTATTTGGAATGTAAACATATACTTTTTTTTTTCAATATTAATTTGATGCTTATATAACTAAGTGATACATGTATTGATACATCGAGTGGTGACCTTCATATTGTGGTTCACCGTTATCATTTCAAAAAATATCTAAGGTAGTTAAAGAAAACAAAATATAAAGTCTAAAAATTAATAAAGATGAGGGATAAGTGTTTTTTTTTTTACCACATTAGCAAATTAAGGATCCGATTTAGTATGAAATAGGGAAAGGGTGTAATATTCAAAAGAAGAAGGAGATCCACTTGTTAAGAGTACCTATCACTAGACCATTTCCAACAGTTTTCCTAAAATTTCTCCAAATTGAAGAAACAAAATACATAGAATCATTTAGTTAGGAGAATGCTGCAGATTTAGAGCATCTCCAACAATTTCCCCATTTTGGAGATTTTGAAGTTTTTAGAGAATTTTTAGGTAGTTTTTAGTCCAACAGATTCCTTATCACATTATTCAAAATGGAGAAGCAGAAGAAAAAATAGAGAGTATTTCCTAAATCTGTAGCATTCTCCAAACTAAATGATTCTCCAAATTTTCGAAATGGGGAAGTTGTTGGAGTTACAGCAAAAATAATTTGAAGAATGTGTATTTTGTTTTTCCCTTTTGGAGAAATTTTAGGGAAGCTGTTGAAGATGGTTAGAGAATCCTCTCTATTGTTTCTCCATTTTGGAAAATTTGTGATGGAGAATCAGTTGGACCAAAAAATATCTTAAAATTCTCCAAAAATTCTCAAATCCTCAAAACGAGAAAACTTTTGGAGATGCTCTTACGTAGTATTTTTTAGATAACTGTGGTTATTACAGAACATGTTTGAATGTGTGTGTGTGTGTGTGAGAGAGAGAGAGAGAAATTGTTGTTGCTATAGTACGTGCAGAGACATGATAAGCAGCAATTTAGATCCCTTGTAACACTTTATGTGTTACACTTACACGTATTTATTTCGAATATAAATTCACATTAAATTTTTTTAAAAATTATATTTATACTCTAGAATATAAATATAATTTTTTTATAAACATGTTAATAAAAGTGTATAGAATATAAATATAATTTTTTTAATTTTTTAAAATGTGAATTTATACCCAAGACAATTAAGCGTAACACTTGGTGTTATAGGGAATCCGAACTTGATAAGCAGATATGGTGTTCTTGTAACTGTAAGTGAAAGGTTGATTAGAACAATGGAGTTAGGATCGAGTGAATATTAACTTGTTTGCTTTGATTTTGTTGAGTTGTTATATTATAATTAATGTTTAGGGTATGTAGAAAGAGATGCTAGATAGTTCTAACGCCAAAAGCAATTAATAAAAGGAGTATACAAGTTGCAAATTTTCTCTATATATGTATGAAAACTAGAAACATAACAGTTTTTTCTTGCAATGCAAACTAGTCAATTACTTTACATATTTTTCCCACTTATAATTTAATTGTTTTGCAAATTGTGCATTTTTCCACTTAAAAGTAAACTTTATTTATCTTAATTGCACTGACACATGCACTTTGAAAATTGAAGGTACAACAACACTAGCTTTGAGTTCAATTCAAGTAATTGTAAATATATCGAATTAAGAATAATTAATTATTGAATGAATAAAAACCTAATTTGATAGGTTAAAGATTAGCTTGATCCTTAATTAATGATACATAAATCAAGTTTTAGAATTAGAATAAAAAAATATTAATTGTGATTGGATATACCAATGCCACGTGAGATAAATCTATGAGATTTGAGATAATTATATTGCTCAAAATAGCTTAATAATATCATAAGATGATAGGTTAAAATATATAGATTTAATAACATCTTATCTATATATGTATAAATGTATAATATCTTTATATCTATTGTATCTGGCTGAATATGATCTTATCACAATATTTTTCCAAAATAAAAATAAAAATAAAAATTGGGGAAAGGAAGTCAAGAACCGTGCCACTTGATCAATTCGGTTAGCCATTGTAGATAGACTTGTAGTTAGTTGCCTTTTCTTACTTTGAATAGTCGTAATTATCTTTCAGCATTGAAAAATATTTCCATATATTATTTGTTTTTAATATTTATTGAATAAAACCATTAATTACGACATACAGAATCTATATACTATATCACCGGTTAGGAAGCTGCTATGGAATGTCATTATCATATCAAAAATTTAATTTGACATTTTTAATATACTTAATATTTGAATGCTCAATCATGTTGTCATTATAGATCGAGGAGAAGATATCACTGAATGACACTTGTAGAACTATTTAGCAATTAAGTAGGACGTGTTTTTTTTATACTGTATTAAGAAATTAAATTGTTATAATAACATGAATATTCAATATTATCCCTTTTTTGATATGTGGAATCTTATTATAGAGTACTTTGTGAAAGACATTGATCCAAAATCCAATGAGAAAAATAACACGCTCAAAGAAAATATATATCAACCTGAAGGTGAAGTAATAGGTAAATATTTGAAATAACAGTTATAAATTTGGTAAATTAACAGGGCACAAACAACGTCTAAATAAACTATCAAGATACAATGGATAAACATAACAATAACAATCTATATCTATGTAACTACTTACTTGCAAAGAGTTTTTTACACGTGTCATTCACTCCATGATTTTTGTGTTTTTAACCAATCACCTTATTTTGTTTTATTTTTCTCCTTTTACTTTTTTTTTCTTTTCCAATTATCACACATTGGACTAGCCGACTAGGGTTCACCGTACCTCATCAGCTCGTCCGCCTCATTCACCGCTTCCCTCCTTCTACCTCTGGTGATTTCGATTCCACACGAATCCTCCGTCGATTTGAGCTCTTCCTCCTTGCATCTATTGATTCATTGACACAGGACTTCGTTTTCCTCCTCCGTCGATGTTACCAGAGGTTCGTTCATCTTCCTCCTCTGCCGGCTTCGATAATGGCGTCGTTCGTGCCTCATGCCTTCGTCTTCCTCCTCCGTCAAAGTTATCCCGCTCAGGACATTGTCTTCTTCATCCGCCGAGGTTAGATCGCCTGCCCATCTCCATCTTCCTCAGCTGAATTTCAATTTCATTACTTAGGGTTCATGCTTCATGAGGATTTAATTCCCCCCCCCCCCCCTTCTTCACAATTTGGAACGAACGGTTCCTTAGGGTTCATTCCTCCTCCACCGACTTCGATCATGGCGTCCTTCGTGCCGATTGGGGATTTGCCGGTATCGATTGGAGATTCGCAGGTATCGATTCAAAGGCGTCCTGCCAATTCAATGCTCAGGTATTGATTCTTCGTTTTTAGAATTTAATTTCTTTTTTTTTCTCCATGCTTCATGTGTATTTTTCTTGATTCTGCGTTTTTACGAGGATTGAGCACTTGGAAGTTGGAAGTTCGGTGGAAGCCCTGAGCTTTATCATACAATTCATTAAGGTGATACTAAGGGTTCTTTACCCTAACGTATAGGGTACTCCGGTATCCATAGAACTTTGTTTCACTGGTGTGTTTGGGTTGCTAGGTAGGAAGTTAGTTTAGAAGAGGGAAGGTCTTCTAAAGGTTGTATCTAGAACTCATAGGAAGAAGTGAAATAAAGTTGTGTTGAATCCTACGGGTTGGATAACCCTAGGCGGGGACGTAGGCTAGGTTGTGCCGAACCTCGTTAACATATCCCGTATCCTTTTCTTTCTGCCCTTTATCTTTATTTCTTTCCGTTGCCTTGCTTCTTATTCGTTATTCCTGTCTTAACTTGTTTATGTGTTTCAGATAGGGTCTTATCTCGGTTGGTAAGATCTTACAATTTCTTATATCGCGAAACGTTATCATACTCTATTCACACCCCCCCCCCCCTTCTAGAGTATTTGCTTGCTATTTATCTGCCTATTCCGCACTTCAATTGACATCGAGGCACGTGCACTTTGTGCATGAGTTGTTGCTAGAGCATTGAGGGCTCTTCAAGTCGTGGTGGAGGGAGATAACTTGACTATCATCAACATTCTAAGGGGAAGCTAGAAGTGCCCACAGAGAGATCGAGATGATACTCTACAATTCATTAGGGTTATACTAAGGGTTCTTTACCCAAACGTATAGGGTACTCCGGTATCCATAGAACTTTGTTTCACTGGTGTGTTTGGGTTGCTAGGTAGGAAGTTAGTTTAGAAGAGGGAAGGTCTTCTAAAATTTGTATCTAGAACTCATAGGAAGAAGTGAAATAAAGTTGTGTTGAATCCTACGGGTTGGATAACCCTAGGCGGGGACGTAGGCTAGGTTGTGCCGAACCTCGTTAACATATCGTGTATCCTTTTCTTTCTGCCCTTTATCTTTATTTCTTTCCGTTGCCTTGCTTCTTATTCGTTATTCCTGTCTTAACTTGTTTATGTGTTTCAGATAAGGTCTTATCTCGGTTGGTAAGGTCTTACAATTTCTTATATTGCGAAACGTTATCATACTCTATTCACACCCCCCCCCCTTCTAGAGTATTTGCTTGCTATTTATCTGCCTATTCCGCACTTCAATTGATATCGAGGCACGTGCACTTTGTGCATGAGTTGTTGCTAAAGCATTGAGGGCTCTTCGAGTCATGGTGGAGGGAGATAACTTGACTATCATCAACATTCTAAGGGGAAGCTAGAAGTGCCCACAGAGAGATCGAGATGATACTCTCCAATATCCTTCTTCAGTCAGCTCCAGACATTTGGGACGATAGGCTTTTGCCACGTGTTCTGAGAGATCGATTTACACCACAACAAACTGCTTAGCTTGACTTCGTCATACGATGGACTTTAGAATGTTGTAACTTATTCAGAATACATAATAGCATTCGTGATTCCACTCCAATTTTCCTGTGTCAAAACAAAATAAAAAGAGAAAATTGGGCATCTCGGCCCAATTTCCTTTCCCAATTAACCCATTGTCCACCGAGCAATTCAAATTAGGTGATTGTCCTCACGGGCAGTTTTACAGTACGTCTTCTCTCTTCCTCTCGTCTCCCTCGTTTTGTCGTTTCTCTTTCGCTTTGTTCTCTAGCTAGTTCGAACATATCATCATCTCCCCTCTTACTACCGATCGTTATTTTATACTTAAAATGGTTGAATTGATGAATGCATGTCAAGGTTAGTGTACTTTCAATGTGGTTTCATTGTTAGGGTCGGGTTTTCTTCGTTTTCATGAACTTTTTCATAAACCTAGTTTAATCCGTTGTATTGTCTTCTATATCATGTGTAGGATCTTATGTTTCTGATTTAGACTTCTATAAAAGGCAGTTCAATGTAAATATTTTGCTTTTGATTTTTCCGGTTTATTTTTGCCTGCTTATTCAAATGAGTGATTCAAATAAGAATGAACAAAACCAATTTTGTATGAAAAGTCGGGATGAGAGGGTACTGATTATATTTTTTTAACAATATATCTTAAACTATAAATGGACTATATTCATTTCCTTTCCCTTTCCCTTTCCAAAATTTAAATCAAAGGAGCCTAGTATAATACGGAGTAGTTTACTTTTTTTTTTTTTTGCATCAAATAGGTTTTCTTAAGGAAACATTAGCTAGTTTTAATAAAAAACGGGTTTTCTAACATATATCCCAACCTCATGACGGTTTTTTTAATCAACTTAAAGTTTAATACCCCATCCGTTCAAAAATATAAGTCCTTTTAGGCTTAGATTTTTGTTTGAAAATATAAGTCCTTTTAGGCTTTCTAGGTATGAGGATATGAGAAATGTTACTTTTTGACTTTTTGCTCAAATGTCATTGGTTGATAAGGGTTGTGGATAATTAATGAGGGGTATAAATGGAATAAGTTTATGATTTCCTTAACTTTTGTGCAAATGTCTAAAAAGACTTATATTTTATCACGGAGGGAGTAATTAATTAGAAAATTAATATCATAAAATTTAATAAAATATTTAAAAGCTTTAATATAAAATATATAAAAGGTAGAATTGATAAATAAAGTAAAAAATTATAAAAATCTTTATCATATAAGTATTTTAGAAATATTTATTAAAATTATTAAAAATAATTCTTCTCATTTAAATTAGTATATATAGATATAGACAATTTAGATTAATCTCATTGTTCAGAGAATGGAAGATGTGAAGAGACCAAAAGAGTCTCACATCGATAATATGAACAAAGAAGCCTTAGTATATAAGCTAGTGTGTTACTCCTATTGCCAATTGATTTTAGGATGGAACCCTGCTCGGCTTATGCGCTCGGCTATTAGCGGAAGGACGCACGTGTGCACACGACCCCCGATCCCGAGTCCTAACGGACTTCAGTACTCATTCATTGCTAAAATTACCGATAAACGACATTGTCATAATTTATATGAAGTTATCATAAGTAATAACTATCAATATATATTTTAGTTAATTGATAAAAATATAAATCAAAATGTGTGCGTGTGCGTGTGCCTGTGCGTGTGTGTGTATAGTTTTAGTTATTTTATTTATATCTATATCATTTTTAGTTGAATGAATTATTTATAACTAGATTAATTTTTATTTTATATTTCTCGCACATTCTCATCGTTATTAGTTTAATTCTCACATTGTAATTCAATTTTTTTTCCATGTTTCTAATAGTTTTTTTTATAATAAATACTGTATAATTTTAGAATATCATGTTAATATATTTCCATGTACGAGACGGGATACACATTTAGGTTATACGGTGAAGTATTATTGACACTAATCTTAAATAAACGCATAACATGATTATGTTTGAAATTCTTATAATTTAAATTTTATTTAGGATTAGGACCCTTGATTTAAATAATTTGTTGGTCCGCTAATTTGAGCTTATGCTTAATAACGTTGTTTATCGTTAATTGTATAGTTACCGACTTGTGAGCTGTGACGTGAGGGATTGATGATCTTCTAACACGTGTTTACCAGCTAGTAAACCACCTTTATGTCGATAATTAAAAAAGGGTGCTAATGTGCTATTATTCACATGGTTATTCTCTTTCGAGCGGTTTGCGGTTTGCTTTGCTCGGTGGCGTTCGTCTCTACTTTGGTGCGACTTGGGGTTCTTCTTCTATGTTGGGGTTCTGGCAGTCAGAGTCGGGTCTGGCTGGGATCGAGGTGGTGTGTACAGGGCGACTCCGTGATCGGAAAGGAGCTTCCTGGAGGTTCGTCTTCACCACCCACAGGGATTCCTGATGTATCGCCGGCCAGCGGTGCTGTTTTAGGACGGTGCTTGACTTTCGTCCGTAGTCTACATCCCCTTCGTGTTAGATTTAGTTTTCCTTGTCTCGTTTTCTTGTAGGGTGCGTTTTCACTTGTTGTATTGCTCCGCCTTTTGTTTTTGTTTTCGGTTGTATGTATTGACGGGCTTCCGTCTGCCGACTTGTCGGCCATCGAGATTCAGGTATATCTGATCTCGAATTATTTCCTAATCAAAAAAAAAACATGGTTATTATATCGGCATATCGCATAATACAGTGTTAGCAACCGTGGATTGCGACTTTACAGATTTCCGCAAACTCGCAATCCACGATTGCGATTGTTTTTTTAAATAAAATTCAGATTACCATATACGGAGTAACATGTTAATCACTATCATAAATAAGATTACGGATAAATATTACTCGTAGGGTATATATAGAGGTCTAAACACGTAGGGTATATATAGAGGTCTAAACACGTAGGGTAACGATATTTGACGATATCCTGTTGATATCAATTTGTGCTCTAAACACGTAGGGTATATATAGAGGTCGTCGACGAATATTTTAGGAAATAAAATATATTTATATCCAAATATATCTATCTTCAAATATCTTTAAAACGCGATATCTTCAAATATCATTATCGCATATCCAAAATTGATATCAACGGGATACCGTCAAATATTGTTAATATTTATCCGTAATCTGATTTAAAGGATAGGGATTAACGTAGTATATGGTAATCTGAATTTTATTTAAAAAATAAACAATCGCAACCTGCAAACTCGCAATCCGCGGTTGCAGAAATTTTTTTTAAAAATTGCAACCGCGGATTGCGAGTTTGCGGATTTGCAGAAATTTTTGTAAAAAAAATTGCAACCGCACATTCGGCTTACGTAATTGTGAAGCCCATCCGTGTTTCCGGCGAGATTTTCACCATGCATATAGCAAAACCGTTAAAAATTGACGATTTGTCTAACTTATATTTTAAAAATGACAAAATTAATTAAAATGATTAACTCAACCTTTAAGGAGATGATAACAAAGTATTTCGACTATTTTTTTTCCGACCACAATCAGGCAAAATGTTGATATAAAAGTTGTCAAATGATATTATTCTCATTAGAACAATTTAATATCATTTGAAATACAACATGATCTTAATTTCAAAGATTATGTATTAGCGTTTTTTTGTCAGATTCATGGTTAGAAAAAAATAGTTATGATATTTTGTTACCATCTCTTTTAAAGATTGTGCTATATATTTTTCTTACCATTCAATGAAGAAATTGTATTAACACGTGTCTTGAGATTGAGTTAGGTTAAACCCATTTATTAGAATGAAAATTTTATAAGAAAACGGGTGAATTTTAAAAAAATATTTAAAAATTAATTAATTACACTAATAAATTAAGTAAAACTAGTACAATTCCCGCGCCATGACGCGTTTTTTAAACTAAAATCTTGATAATATAAAAAAATAATATTATAAAATATTAATAAAAGTTAAGATAAAATTCATTAAAATATTTACCATAAATGTATCTTATAAATATCTCAAAAAATTATTTTTAAAAAAACATCATGTAAAAATATAATACATAAATATAGATATTTAAATAACTTAGTAAAAATAATAATATCATTGTAACTTTTTTAAAATGTGATGTGGTATAACAGTTATCTAAAATGATATTGGTTATGCCATATCATCAGAAAAGCGATTTTTTCTCGAAATATTCACGATTTAAAAAATAATTACAAAAATGGGCATCGGTTGAAACAATTTGTCAAAATGTTCAAAATTGTTAGGGAGAACAGAAAACCGTGTTTTTCTTTGAAAAATTTAAAGAAATAAAAAAAAATAAGGTAAACTGCAATTTGAACCGCGGTTCTACCTTCTTTTTTTTATAAAAAAAAAAAACTAAACCCCATATAAGGGGAGAGAGGAGCGGGTCAATCGAAGGGATAGGGGCGGTGGTGGTGCAAAGGAAGTTAGAGAAGAGGAGGGCAATGACGATGGTAGCAAAGAGGAGAGAGGAGATCCAGGCGAAGGGAGAGCGGTGGATGAGTGGTGGACCAGAGCGGTTATCGGTGGAGATCCAAGTGGCGGATTGACGGAGGAGGAGATCCAAGCGGCGGATTGACAGAGGAGGAGATCCAGGTGGCGGTTCTTGGTGGAGAAAGTGGTTTGAGCGGTGACATCTTCGACGCCTATTCGTTGCAAGGCCACTGCCTTCCTCCTCTCTATCTTCCTTTGATGCCATCGCCACCGCCCACCGGCCCGGACCTTCCTTCGCTACCACTTCCATCGCCACCGCCCTCCTCCTCTCTATCTTCCTTTGCTGTCATTGCCACCGCCCACCCGAACCGCACATTCCTTCGTTGCCATCGCACCTCTCTCACTCCCTCTTCTTTGATGCCAATCCTGCCATCGCCACCACCCACCGGCCCGCTCCTCTCTCCCTGCAAATTTGTAATGGGCATTGGGGATTCATTTTTAAAAATAAAAAATAAAAAGGTAAAACCGCGATTTACCTTATTGTATTTTATTTTTTAAATTTCCCTGTATTTTTCAAATAGAACCGCAATTTCAACCAGCGGGTTTCTGTTCCTTTTGAACATTTTGACAAATAGTTTCAATCGATGCTTACTTTTATAATTATTTTGTAAATCGTGAATATTTTGGAAAAAAAATTCCAGAAAGGCTTTTATATATTATGTAGTATACATAGATTAGATATTTATAATATATAAATATTTACATGTAGATTAATAGTAAGCATTATATTATATTAGATTTAATGTTTTGAATTAAGTCTAATAGTTAGTAAATATATTAAAAATAAAAAAAAGAAATGTGATTGGTTTAAAGGGAAGAAGAAAAATTAAAGGAAAAAATATATAATTGGTTTGAAAAGATAAAAAGAAGGAGAAAAAAATAATTAAAGGAAATAAATTTGAGTTAAGCTCAGTAGCTATATTAAATTAAATTCAATGTTTTAAATTAAGCCCAATTGTTAATGGAAAAAAGAGAAATAAAAAAATGAAGGAAAAAAAATAATTGGTCAATATTCCTAAAACTACTCTAAGGTTGACACGTAAGTAAAGTCTTCTGAATTAAAGTTATATATAGATAGTTAATAAATATATTAAAAATAAAAAAAGAAATGTGATTGGTTTAAAGGGAAGAAGAAGAAAAAATATATAATTGGTTTGAAAAGATAAAAAGAAGGAGAAAAAAATAATTAAGGAAATAAATTTGAGTTAAGCCCAGTGGCTATATTAAATTGAATTCAATGTTTTAAATTAAGCCAAATTGTTAATGGAAAAAAGAGACAAAAGAGAAATAAAAAAAAATGAAGGAAAAAAAATAATTGGTCAATATTCCTAAAACTACTCTAAGGTTGACACGTAAGTAAAGTCTTCTGAATTAAAGTTATATATAGATTGTTAATGGAAAAAAGAGACAAAAGAGAAATAAAAAAATGAAGGAAAAAAATAATTGGTCAATATTTCTAAAACTACTCTAAGGTTGACACGTAAGTAAAGTCTTCTGAATTAAAGTTATATATAGATGTTTCTCCAATCAACAAGTAATCAATGTACTGCAGCAGGGATAATTTTAATTTGTCTAGGTATAGATTTTCAACATGTGGATGTAATTGGGATGTGGTAATTAAAGTCACCCAAGTAACCAAGTTGGCAAATTGAATTGATCGGCCAAGAAAAATGTGGTTTAAGATACTCCCTAAAAATCTGACTTTTTTTAAACTTATTGATATGATAACGTAATTCGTTTGAAATAGCTAGCGAAGACCCGCCATCAATAATTTGTGTGCACTGGATTGCTTGGAATTCTGAAATTTTCAGAATATTATTGTATAATCATTGATTGAAAATATAGTTATAAGAGAGATGAATTATACCTCCAAACATGTGGATGTGGAGTATTTATTGTTTGAATTTTCTCAGATTCCTTTTATAATAGTGACACTGACACGGTATAAAACTTGTTCATATGTGATCAAGATCTAATCGCTTCTGAGTTCTGAATCAATCAAGAAAATATGAGATCAAGATCCAAAAATATAAGATTTGTTTGCAAACGAGATGGGCTGGAGTGAAGATTGAAAAGAATGGGATGAGAGAGATCGACAAGTTGTAGTGTTTAGATTTTTGTTATCTTTATTTTTTTCTTTCTAAAACTATAGGTAAGTATTCAATATATAATATAATAAATTGTATTTATTAATCATTATATATTTATTTTTATATAAAAAATAGTTGGTACCCGTCACATATCGTACACGTTGCAGGTTGGCTCAGACTTAACGGCTTGTGTTATAATCCTAATAGAATCTTGTGTGAGATTGAAGAGAAAAATGAGATTAGACAGAAATTAGAGAAAGAAGATGAAGTGTAGATGGAGATAGATGAAGATAGGAGAGATATAACGAGAGGAAAAGATAGGGATTAGGGGAGAGAGTAAAGAGTAAGTACATTTCATTATTCATTGGATGATCAATTATAAGGTATAAGGGTATATTTATACCCTAAACTACCTTAATCTAATACAATACCTAATGTATAAGATCATAACAGCTTGCTTGGACTTTACCTCTTACCTTATCCGTCCGTAAGTTGGCAAACGAGATGGGCTGGACGGGTTGACCCTCGTTTGCTTGGTCTAGTTTCTGGATCTTCCTTTCAACCGAAGAAGTAAAGCTTAAATAGGACAACTTTAGATAAAACATTACTCCAAGGAAACTTAGGATTAACATATATATATATATATATATATATATATATATATATATATATATATATATATATATATATATATATATATATATATATGTGTGTGTGTGTGTGTGTGTGTGTATATATATATATGATGTGTGATTATACATAAATTTTTTTATATTTTGTTTTTCTAGACGGTTATTTCGTCTGTCGACTTGATCGGTTTTCGAGTTTCAAATATGTTTAAACTCAAATTATTATCTAATAAAATAAAGAAAAATTCCAAGTAGAAGTCAAGCTCAACCTAGTGTTGGGAGCATTCTTCTTTAATTTGGACCTTCCAAAGATGGGCCTTTGGGGTTCCCAAATTGGGCCGGGCCTTCGACCTCCTCGTAGCTTGTATGAGTGATTTGATTGTACATAAATTTAAATCCCAAATAAACTTAGGATTAACATACATGATGTGTGATCTCTGCACATTGATTATTTATTCCATAACCTAAGAATCATTAGTGTGCTTGTCAGCCGAAGCAAGATATTATCATTATGTAAGATCAATCACAAGTTGATCCATTCGTTGTGTTGCGAAATCTTATAGCTAAAAATTAAAGTTTGAATAACGGAGTCGCGTATGAGTTGAAAGCTTTACCACTTAACAATTGTTTGGACGAGCTTTTCAAAGCCGTGTGGAAAAGTTTTCCGCCACTTCTAAACAAATTGCTTTGAAAATGCTATCTAATTTGTTATACCAAACAAGATTTTACTCAGTTTATTAATCTAGTAACAAAGGTTAAAATTTATTATATTTATAGTTTTTTCATTTAAAATTTTATATAGATTATAATCTTATAAAGATTTTAATCTTTATTTAGATTAATGCAACTTTTGTCCCATTTCAAAAGTCACGATCCAACTTTTATCACCAAAAATTGCTAACAAAGTTAACTCAATTTATGCCACCTCAACTACTATATCAGATACATTATTTAACCTTATAACTGAATTAGGGTATCATGATTTCTCCACTCTTTCCTTTGCATGGAGCATCTGATTCTTCCGAAACAAGATGTTATTGGACAACATTGATCATAACCCTAGGGCCATCGTGACCTTCACCACAGATCAAATCTGTAATTGGAATAAGACCAGAGATCTAGACTTGCAAGGACCCAGACCCCGAGGTTCTAAAATCGAGCCCAACTACCTGCACAATAAAAGCAAGGCGTCCCTGCAAATTAATGGTCTATCCCCAGACTTGAGTGGTGCAAACTAAATTTTGATGGTGCATTATCCCCCGCTAATTGAGAAACTTATGGGTTTCCTCATTCGCAATGACAGGGGCCAAGTCCTTTTCTCAAAACCTGGTATCTTGCCTCTCTCGCCCATCACTGGCACAGAAGGTACAACATGGGTTAAAGACCATTGAACTTAAAATCAAATTTATTTGCATAGAAGGTGACAACCTCAGCATAATAGATAGTCTTAAGACTGGTATTTAATGCCCAGACGAGATTGAGATGCTCTTATCTGACTCTCTATATATTATCTCTCCTCTATTTATAGGGATTTGAGTTCTCCCACATCTCTAGGGAAGGAAATCGTGCATCGTACCGACTTTCACATCTGTTGTACGTGATCCCGTACTGAGTATATATTAAGAGAAATTCTGATCGAATTCACGTGAACACGAGCTATTTGTCTGCCTGATCATGTCAATTATCAATAATTAAAGCTGCTTCTATTTTGCATTAGATGGAATATTTACATCAAAACGGGGATTCAGCACAAAATCTATTTCCTCATAGTGATACAAATTAATTAAGCGGATACCTCACAAGTCACAACACATGCATAAGTAGCTAGCTAGCTCGGTCTCGGTTAATTCTTGATTTCACCGAAAATGGAGATTCTTCCCTTGAGTGATTTGAAGATGTATTGTGGAGGCATGTTGGCTGGCGACGTCGACGAACAAGTCTGAAGAGTGGAATGTTTGGACGACAAGGCCAAATTAGAAAAGGAGGCGGTCGCGAGTGGATCGGCCTCCTCATGGATGGTATCGAGCATCTTGGACGCTCTTTGCCTCATGGCTGTCACAAACTGCGGGGGAGCTACCTCCGTCGCGAGCCTCATCATTCTCGCACTCGCCATACTGATTCAAGAAAGCTGCTTGGAGGTGTGTTTTTGGAAGATGGAGTTTTGTTTATGAGAGGTTTATGTAATTGTGATAATTAATGGGGGGTTTGTGTGTACATAGAGAGAGGCTATATAAGGGCGCAGGGGCGGAGGTAGGGGCATGCAGTGGCTCGAGCCCCCGGAAAAATACAAAAAAAAAAAATTATATATATGTATATACGGTATATATATAATAAAAGAGGCTTTAATGACACAAGAGTTCAGTTAGTACAATTGGTAGTGGGTGGGGGTGTAATACAGTTAGCTTTAGGTTTGATTCCCCCTTCCCTTATAATTTTCAATTTTTTTTTCACCCTTTCCTTCTATTTTCCAATGTTGGCTTTGGTTGTATATGTTGCTAATTGATACATTTGCCTAATATTTTTGGCGGTTGGCGGTAGTAATTGACTTAGTTCGATGCAAATCTCTACTCTCTTCTAATTTTTCAATTTTTTTTCCCACCTTTCCCTTTGCATTTTCCAATCTTGGCTATATAAATACCCAACCAGCTTATTCCCAAACCCAGGAGGCCAGCACCTGCGTTACCCAGTGCTCACTACAGCACTACTCGCTCCTTCAGTTGGGTTCCCGACCTCATAAAATTTTTTTTGAGCCCCCCAGCAAGATTCCTGGCTCCGTCCCTGTAAGGGCGCGTTTGGCAATCTCGATAACAGACTAGTCCTAATCGATCCAGAGGGTGCCCTCAGTGTTCAACAACCACTAGTGCCGGCTTTACCTTTTGGTATTAAAATGCACGGGACCCATTTTCAGTTTCGGGACCATACTATTCAAAGCTTCCGGCCATATGGATACTTCATCCGTATATATATTTTTTTCGTGTTTGATAAGAAGCTTAATGTACGTTGATAAGTTATTCATGTTCGAGCATGTGGGCATGTGGATGATTAGTCGATAACTTTGAAATTTCTATGTCATAAAAAAAAAATGTTGATAAGCTATATTATCGGCAAAAAGATGATGGATTAATATATGCATGCTAATTAATAAAGAGTTGGTATTGAAAGGGCTGGGGAGTCTATCGGGAAGAGATCCGATAACCCGAAATATAAAACTCACTCCAACACTAATAGCCTAAACTTAAATCATATCACACTTAGAAGTCTAGCATATAATATAAGTGAGGTTTCATTTTAACGAGAGGAGTGTACTCATCAACGTGCTTGAGTTTCACTACTACTTTCTGATGTGCAAAACTTGTCCTTTCAGATCTCAATAGAAATCTGTACGTAATAATCGAACTTTGAAATATCCCAAACCCAAAATACCCAAAACTCGACGTACCCGAAACCCGTATCAACCCGACTCAAATTATCAATGTACGTTGTCCGAAAATAACGAAACTTGAAATAACCTAAACCTAGTTGCCACCCCTACATCTTATTGTTGATAAGCTATATGTGCAGCAAAAAGATGAAGAATGAAGATAAAGATAAAGGCGTGTGTATCGAAAAGGTAGGGAATCTACCAAGAGATATATGGTTATTTGTGGGTTGGAAGAGTGCCAACATCTCATTTTCTTCGTACGTGTCGTCTACTGAGGCGATGGATTGGGATGATGATCGAATTGGTCCCCTTGACAATCACTTTCGGATTACCTTTTTTCTTTGCTTCTTAATTAGCTATGGACTATATATCTCCATTTTGCTTCCATCTCCACCATATATATATACACATTATCATCAATTCGATCAGCTAATTATATATACGATTATTATAACAAATTTAAATAATATGTTCTCGAACTCACCTTAGCTACCCCGGAATTAGAACATGGAATCGCCACGTAGTTAGAGCGAATTGAAGGCTGGATTGGGGATATGACATGTTGATGTGAAGCAGGCGCGCATGGCCAGAACCCGGCAGGACTTAGCAGCGTCAGCGTGTGATGGGGAGAGGGTGCGGTGAAGCACCGGGAATGCAGGTGGTGATATGAGTATGACATTCAGGTTCCGATGCCAATATATTTAGAATCTCGTGGAAATTGTGTGCAAACAAAAAGAGGGCCCCTTGTTCTTTGGAGGCTCTTAGGTCACACCCAAAATCAATAAAGAATGGTGAGTCGGATTGACAAAGAGATGCCACTTCAATTATATTCTTGTGAAATATAATGAGAGTAGGACCAACTCATGTTTTTTCTTTGAATGTTGAATTCAAAGTTCAGATAATTGATTAGCGTCCTTTTGGATTCTTATATTATAATGCAATATTATGCATTATTGTTGAGAATATGAGTCGTGTGATAGATCTCACGTTGATTAAAAAGTGAATCCATGCCTTGTACATAAGTTGGTGAGCTACTCTCCTCACACAGTCACATCAATTGATTTTAGGATGAAACTCCACTCGATCGGCTTGTGTGCTCGGCTTGATTTGCACGTGTTGAGCTTGGGCATGCGTGGTCCCCACGTCTTAACAATTATAAGTACAGATAGTTAAACACATACATGAGCCATGTGTACGTGTGGAATTTTACTGTGATTAATTTGCTGATAGATTTTCAAATTATTATGGAAAAACATTTAAAATCACAATAGCACAAATTAAAGTGTGCTACATTTTAATGCCACAGAATTTAGGGCAGTGGCGGAGGCAATAACATGAGGTGGTTGAAGCCTCCCTGGTAAAAAAATTGGGTTCTTTTAATGATATTTAGGAATAAACCAGTAATCAAAGACATATTGATACTATATTTTGTATCCCTTAGTGAGTAGAGTGATCGAATATTCAAATTTGCTCCTAATTGTTCATTTCGGAAGTGATTACCGCGGTTTGGAGACTTGTTTCAGATTTAGGGATTTGGATTCAAGAACACGAATTAGGAAGCCATGGAAACGAAACTGAAGCTCTCGATTTCTTGTTTTCAACTGAATTGAATTTGTTACAGAGAGGGAGGAGGGAATTGGTTTAAATAGCCAAAGAAGGAGATCACGTGATAGCCATGTGATCACTTAACTAATACACATGAGGAACCCGGTTTAACATAAAAAATAAATCTAAAACCGGTTCATATTATAACAGGCCCCCTCAAACTGGCAATGGATCATGAAGGTACATCCCCAGTTTGCTCAAGAGGCTCTTGTGTTGTGCAGCTGGCAAGATCTTGGTCAGAACGTCGGCTAACTGGTTTTGTGTGGGAAGGTAAGTGAGTTGCAGTAATCCTTCCATCACCTTTTGCCTGGTGAAGTGACAATCTATTTCTATGTGCTTCGTACGCTCGTGGAACACTGGATTCCGAGCTATTTGTATTGCCGACTTGTTATCACAATTCAGAGTGACAGGCTTCAAATTGGACTCCCCAAGTTCTTGTAAAATGTTGACCAACCATGTGACTTCAGCTGCAGCCTGACTCATGGCTCTATACTCGGCTTCTGATGAACTTCTAGAGACAGTAGCTTGCTTCTTTGATTTCCAAGTTATGGGATTGTCACCATAAAGGATCACATAGCCAGTCACTGATTTTCTGGAAATTGGGCATGAAGCCCAATCTGAGTCAGAGAATGCTTGCAGCTTGATTGTTGATCCTTTCTGTAGCTTAATTCCATAGTGTGGAGTCCCTTTGACATATCTTAGCAGATGATACAGGGCAGCTTGATGTGTGGCATCAGGTGACTGAAGGAATTGACTTAAAACCTGTACAGAAAATGATATATCTGGTCTTGTATTGGTTAAGTAACTCAGTTTTCCAACCAAGCTTCTATAAGTAGTAGGATCAGCAATTAAGTTATTTGAATATGAAGATAAAAGCTTAAAATTTAAAGGCAAAGGTGTAACACAAGTCTTCTGATCATCAATGTTTGCTTCCTTGATGATCTCCTGGCAAAATTTCTTCTGACTGAGCACCAGGGAACCATGTGATTGAATTACTTCAATACCCAGAAAGTAATTCAGTTTTCCTAAGTCCTTAATGCTGAACAATTCATGAAGATGTTGTTTAAGACCTTGCACTTGAGACAAATCTGAACCTGTTACAATTATATCATCTACATATACTGCAACAATAGTTAGATGATTATCTTTATGGGATATAAACAAGGAAGGATCATGCTTGGACTGAACAAAATGAATTTCAATCAATGTGGAATATAGTTTATTGAACCACTGTCTTGAGGCTTGTTTTAAGCCATATAAAGACTTTTTGAGTAGACAGACTTTGTTGGTAGGGTTAGGGACCCCTTGAGGCATGCTCATATAAACCTCTTCATGTAAATCACCATGCAAAAATGCATTGTTTACATCCAACTGAAAAATATCCCAACCTTTGTTTAAAGCTAAAGAAAGAATAACCCTTACTGTTGACATTCTTACCACTGGTGAGAATGTCTCATCATAATCAATTCCATGTTGTTGATTGTATCCTTTTGCCACCAACCTTGCTTTATATCTCTCAATTGATCCATCAGCTTTAAGTTTAATCTTGTAGACCCACTTGAATCCTATAGGTTTCTTTCCTGCAGGAAGGTCAACTAAGATCCATGTTTTGTTAGTTTGCAAAGCAACAATCTCTTTATCCATAGCTTCAGTCCATTTTGGATCTTTTGAGGCTTTGGTAAAGGTTTTAGGTTCTACTAGATCCAATGAATCATGTACAGAAGCTGAATTGCACATGAATTGAAAACTGTCAGTAGCAAGAAATGAATCTCGAAAACTAGACATAAAAGGAAATAGTTCAGAATTAGAACCAAAATTGCAGATGTAATCTTGCAAATGTTGTGGTTGCCTTGTAACTCTTGAAGACCTTCTCACACCATCTGGAATTAGTGTCTGAGGAATGACTGAGGATGAATGGTCATGTGAAGGTGAATTGCTTGATGAACTGGTGACTGTAGTTTCAGTATCTGTGTGATCACTAACAGTGTTGAGCATCTCAACATTCTCATGTATAATTTCACTATCAGGTAAAAATATAGAATCAGGACTGTTAGGCATAACATTTGGTAATGGAATGCTGCTATCAAAATCTATTTTATGTAAAGGAAACTGCATTTCATGAAATTTGACATCTCTAGAAATAAAAACTTTATGAGAATGCAAATCCATAACCTTATAACCTTTAGTACCATGAGGATATCCCATAAAAATGCAAGGAGTGCTCCTGGAATCAAATTTTGACCTGTTACATTTGTTAGTACTAACAAAACATAAACAACCAAATGATCTCAGCAATGTATAGTCAGGATCTTTATTGAACAAAACTTGATAAGGTGTCCTGAATTGAATAGGGAATAAAGGAAATCGATTTATCAGATAAGTAGCAGTTAAAACACACTCTCCCCAATACTGGAGAGGGAGATTAGATTGAAATAAGAGAGCCCTTGCAGTTTCTAGCAAGTGCTTATGCTTTCTTTCCACTACTCCATTCTGCTGTGGAGTATAAGCACAAGTGGTTTGATGTACCAAACCTGTCTTTGAATAGAAAACCTGTGCTTCATTGCTGCAAAACTCCATGCCATTATCAGATCTAATAATCCTTACTTTGGCATTGAATTGGTTAGACACAAAAGCAATAAATGATTTGAGTAAAGAAAAAGCTTTGCTCTCTTAGCAGCAATCAAATGTGTCCAAGTAGCTCTAGAGAAGTCATCCACAATAGTCAAAAAATATCTAAAACCATTGTGTGTGGGTACCTTATAAGGACCCCATATATCAACATGAATCAATTCAAAACAAGACAAGGATTTGATTGAACTGTCAGGAAAAGAACACCTTTGCTGTCTGGCCTTAGGACAGACCTTGCATACATGGTGCTTGCCAGTTTTTACAAGGTTTTGCAAGAAAGGAAAATGAAACAACTGATCAAAAGGTACATGTCCAAGTCTACAATGCCATAGTTCTAAAGATACAGCTCGAGCATTGTTACAATGAACATCATCCAACTTGAAAACAGAAGACAAAAATTCAGAAGCAGCTTTGTCATTAGCAGAAACTTTGTCCTTTAGAGATGTAAGATACAGTCCCTTTGAGACCTCACCAAGCACCAGTGGCTTGTTCGTTAAAGGGTCCTGTATCAAACATTGAGAAGGAGTAAATAACATATAAGCATTTAAATCGTGCACAAATTTCCTCACAGAAAGCAGATTGTATGCAAACTCAGGTACATGTAGTACATCATGTAACACAATCTTATTTTGCAATGTAATAGAACCTATATGACAGATCTTGGACTGTTGTCCATTTGGCACAGTTATATAGCTGGGCATATCAAATACTTTATAAGAATGAAACATGGATAATGTGGGACAAATGTGATGAGTGGCACCACTATCTTTCACCCAACTATACTCATTGCCAAAAACACTAAAACAAAATCTGTTACCTGCAATCATGTTAGCATCATCACCAGTGGATTGTTTGCTCAAGAAAGCCAGAATTTGATCATACTGTCCTTTGGTCAAGGAGTGAGCAGCATCTGGGTTTTCTCCTTCAACAGTCACATTATTGGCAAATTTCTTTGATCTGTCTCCCTTGAAATTAGGAGGGTAACCATGAATTTTAAAGCACCTATCAATAGAATGACCAGCAATCTTGCAATGGTCACAAAAATAATTGCCTTTCCCTTTCTGACCAGTTTGATTCCCAGATTGCTGCTTGTTGCCCTGATTTCCATTCTGAACTCCATTCTTTTGATTGTTGAATCGACCAAACTGTGAATTGGCTTGTGACCCATTACCAGACTGGTTGTACTGTCTTTGAAACGCATTAAACGCAGCAGTTGCATCAGTAATAGAACTAGGATTGTTGAGGCCCCTTTGACCTTCCTCATCAATGAGCATTCGATACACATCGGCTATATTCGGAGTTGGCTTCATCAGCAAGATGCTCGTCCTAACTCCATTGTAAGTATCCGGCAAACCGACAAGAAATTGGATCACCTGTTGCTTCGCAAAAGACCTAGAAACTGGATTCACAGATCCACAACCAATGCACACAGGCGCATCTACCAAATCCATGTACTCATCCCACAATTTCTTGAATCTCGAAAAATACGAAGTAATGGAAGATCCATTCAGAGAAATGTTAAACATCTCTTTTTGTACCTGATACAGACGAGTACTATTTGGTGAGCCAAACCTCATCTTCAATTCCTCCCAGATCTCCCTCGCAGTTCGAAAATACAATAGCGTCTCGGCAATTTCTTTCTCAACTGAGTGCAGTAGCCACGCAACCACCATTCCATTGCATCTCCTCCAATGAACATAGCGAGGCGACGTTTCCGCCGGAATCTGGAAAGATCCATCAACAAGACCGATCTTGTTCTTAGCAACCAATGACACTTCAACCGCGCGCCTCCAATGGTTGTAATTGGTTTCGTTTAGCAGATGAGTTGATAGATTGTAGCTTGGATGATCCGAATGGTGCAAGAACAACACATCATTCGCATCAATTTGGATCGGGTCCACATGAACCACATCTTCACCATCCATGACTGATCAAGAAACTCAAAAAAACTTTAGAAAACAAATGCGGAATTACAGAACTAGAAGATCAGTGACAAAACCTGATCACAGACTTTAGATGAGCGTCGCAGGCTCTGATACCATTTCAGATTTAGGGATTTGGATTCAAGAACACGAATTAGGAAGCCATGGAAACGAAACTGAAGCTCTCGATTTCTTGTTTTCAACTGAATTGAATTTGTTACAGAGAGGGAGGAGGGAATTGGTTTAAATAGCCAAAGAAGGAGATCACGTGATAGCCATGTGATCACTTAACTAATACACATGAGGAACCCGGTTTAACATAAAAAATAAATCTAAAACCGGTTCATATTATAACAACTTGATCGTCTTCTCTTGAATGATCAATTTTCAAACTGGACGGATTAATTTTTGCTGGAGAGATTACTTTGAGCTTAGATTTCAGTTCCCCTAATCAATTCATGCCAACTAGTATGTGAAAGGGTTAAACACAATTCAATCAAGCATCAATAAAGCTTTTTTTAAAAAAAAAATTAGATGGAGTTAATATACATATACATTTACAGCCAGTGGGGGGAACTCAAACAAAATCTGTTTCCCCAGAGTGATCATAAAACCCGCAGCTGTAACAACTCCTGATACAAAAATTAAGCAGATACCGATCTTCTTTAGTGAGGCAGCTTCGTTTAGATCGGTTACTTGTTTATGTCACCGAAAATGGAGATTCTTCCCTTGAATGCTTTGAAGAGGTATTTTGGAGGCATGTGGGCTGACGAAGACGACGACGAAGGAGGCTGAAGAGTGGAAGGGTTAAAGGAGGCGCCTTTAGGCCCTGCTGAAGAGAAGGAGTCGGAACCGATTTCTCTGGGATCCTCCTCGTGGATGGTATCGAGCATCTTGGATGCTCTTTGCCTCATAACCGTCACAAACTGCGGGGGAGCTGCCTCTGTGGCGAACCTCGCGATTCTTGCACTCGCCATTGATTCAAGGAAAGCTGCTTGGAATGGGTTTTTGGAAGGCAATGGAAAAGGGGCAATCCAATAATTTAGCTTCTCTTGTGTTAATTGTGAGATAATGGAGTTTGTACATGTGTCCTTTATAAGGGCGTGTTTGGCAATGGATAATCGTCCAGTCCCCAATCACAGGTGTGCCCCAGTGCTCAATCACTAGTGCCGGCTTCACCTTTTGGTATTAAATGTCGCAGGCAATTATTAGAAGATGATGAAATCGCCACGTAGGTAAGAGTGGATCCATCGAATCGAGCAAGTCACGTTGATGTGCTTGACTGGAATGGGTTATAGGCTATATAGCCGGTACCCACAAGTAGTGGCGTGTGCCGTGATGCAACGGGCATCCGATCCGCGTGGTGGGTGAACCCTACCAGACGTTCGATCGATCGTTCGTTCGGGTTTGGGATGCAATTGCAAATGCCGAATTTCGCAGGAAATTAAAGTGTGTGAATTTGGTGATAATTGTGTTTTGAACGTAACAGGAGGGCGGGGGGCCATTGTGGTTTGGAAGCTCATTAGGTCACTGCCAAAATCAGTAAAGAGGGGAGGGTCGGATTGAAGGAGATGCGAGTTCTAGACTTTATAGTGAAATAAGCCGTGGCGGCCGCAGGAATTGTCGAAGGGGGGCGGAATTTTTCGTTTGAGAATTATTTTTGTCCGCATATATAATAAAGAAATTATTTAAAAATATATTGAAAGAAAACCATAAATATTAATAAATTATGGTATATGAATATGATATTTTATTACAACAATTTATACAATAATTTAATAATTTATATATACGTCTATACTTGATTAAGATTTTTTTTAATATTGAAAGAAACTTATAATTTTTTTAAAGAATTTGTCATTGGTAAATGAAAAAAAATTGATAGGATTTGAAAAGTATGACAAAAAGCCTCATAAATTGTGGTTTAAATATGACATTAATAGTTAAAAAATTTCATATGAATAAAAATTTGAATTTTTTTAAAATATATGTGTAACATAATTAATGAATTATCTTAGGGGACTATTAAAAGAAAAATATAAAAATTGATTTGAATATGATATTAATAGTAAGAAAAATTGGTAGGAATAAAAAATAATATGACATTAATAGTTAAAAAATTTCATATGAATAAAAATTTAAATTTTTTTAAAATATATGTGTAACATAATTGATGAATTATCTTAGGGGAATATTAAAAGAAAAATATAAAAATTGATTTGAATATGATATTAATAGTAAGAAAAATTGGTAGGAATAAAAAATAATGCAAAGGGGGGAATGAGATTTAAACCCATGACCTCTTGGTAACCCAATTTCCTTGCCTCTTTTTAGTTTTTACCATCTAGGCTAGACAAGTTTTGTGTTCTATTTAACATTTTTTTAATTTTTTTTAATTTTTCTTTAAACAATACTACGAAGTTCCGTCGCCGGAGGGTGGGGCGCAGCAGCCACTGGAAATAAGAGCGTGAGGCCTTCGGTTTGTTAAAAAAAAACCCTCACTAGCGAAAAAATCCTGAGAAAATCAAAGAACGGTTACAAATAGATCAGCTTGACCCGGACCCCTAATAATATCTACCTAATAACATAATCTCAACCATTAAAATAAATCAATGGACAAAATCATCCATCTTTATTCTAATCCTAATTATCTGGTATGTAGTCCCCTAGCTCGTTTGGAAATTAATTCTTATTTTTTTCTCAAGAATCAAATGATTTTGGGCTTGAACCATCTCAAGTTCTCAACTGCTGATTATTGTTTAATACGCTCAAATTGTGATGGTCTGATTTTTAGTGTCTATGTTGTTGGTGTTGAACTACGTGTTGGATGATGACTCTGCTGGAACTTGTGAATACAGCAACTAGCAAACACGTTAGGGATGTAGGCCGAACCTTGTTTCTGTGAAGGGGCTGGGCTGCGGTGAAGCGTGGTATGGGAGCCACTGAATGAGAAACGTATTTGCCCCCGACAGTGGTGCAGATCGTATGCGAGGCAACGTCCCCCAAGGATTTCACCGTCTTCTCTCACAGGTGCACTCGAGGGAGAGAAGTTGGAACTGGAACAGGCGCTCAGAACGGGAAAAGGGTAGGAGAAAACAGGAGAGGGAGAGAGGCGATTGTGTTCGCTGTGTGTTGAAAAGTGAAGCCCTAGTCCTCCTTATATAGGCTCCAAAATTCTCCTTAAGCCGCAAGCAAATGAGGGATTCGAGTCTATCATCAGCGGATTTGAGCTTATCCAAAACGGTTTTCAAAATATCGGAAAAGATAATTTTCAGTGAAAAATAGATATTTGCGGATAAGCACGAACAAGCTAATCCATAATATCTTCGGCCTCAAAGAATAATTTTTCCGCAAAAAATTAACTCCAACTCCAATCTCGGAGCCCGAGCCGAGCCGAGCCGGCCGGACGGCGGCGGACACGCGTGTGGGTGCCCCATCTCCTCCTCAACCTCTCAATGTAGGTAGTGGAAGAGTCTCCTTAAAAACCCTTTAGGGTACCCTTGAACTTTCCATGTGGGACGTGGGAAGTCCAAAGGGCACCTTCCTTAAAACCCACCTTCTATATGCATTAACTCCAACAATCCCCCACAAATGCAGATAGAAGGGTTTAAAAACTGAGGTTTTGAAAACAAGTTATGAGCATGTCGAGGTTAGTGCTTAAATGCTGATGTCTTGCGACTTGAATCAGCACATAGTGAAACTAGCAATCCTTTAGATAGAGCGAATGGCCAGAGGCCTTGAATTCCTCCACTTCGGGGTAAACTAGCAACACACACCTTTCACGGGGTCCTATAACGTTCCGCTAAGTCTTATCACATAAGACATCCAAGTTTTGGCACACCTTGGGTGCTCATGGGTGTTTTAGTGAGGACTGCCCTAAGTCTCACCTTGGAGGGTTGCCAATCCCTCACACTCACGTAGGTAACTTCAACATATCTGTCTCAATACAGAATACACCCACAATGGGTTATGAAGTTATTAAGAGCTTTAAGGCTCAACCTCTCATTCGTTGTTCAGTGATCTATCAAGTCCGTCTCAAAGGACCACCCAATGCCTGGGCTATAGAATCATTAAGAGCGTTAGCTCAACCTCACTATACACTTGCCATAGGAATGGGAGATGTGTATCTCATAGAAGTCTTTCCATGGCTTGCCTTCGACCAAATTAATGGTTTCCGCCACAGATTCCTCCTCTCACAAGCTTTAGCCCCATTCCCCTCGACGTGTCAAGGACTAGCCTTCTGCAAAGTCCTTTGGTCAATGGATCCGCAATGTTCCTCTCTGACCGCACATACTCTAAAGAGAGTACCCCATTTCTTATCAACTGCCTCACAACCTCATGTCGGATGCGTATATGCCTCTTCTTGCCATTATACGCTCCGCGGTTTGCTACACCAATGGCAGCCTGTGAGTCACAGTGTAGAGAAATCGCGGGAGCTGGATGCCCCCACATTGGTATATCTGCTAGTAGGCTTCTCAGCCACTCAGCCTCTTGCCCTGCTAGGTCTAGAGCTATAAACTCTGACTCCATCGTCGATCGGGCTATGCAACTCTGCTTTGCAGATTTCCATGAGACAGCTGCACCACACAATGTAAAAACATATCCACTAGTGGAGCAAATTTCATCAGTCCCACTTACCCAGTTTGCATCACAATATCCTTCTAGAACGCAGGGAAAACCCTCAAAATGTAATCCCCAATCAAGAGTGCCTCTAAGGTATCTCATTAACCTTCTAAGTGCAATCCAGTGTTCTTTGCTAGGATTATGTGTATATCTACTGAGTCTACTTACTGCATAAGCTATGTCAGGCCGAGTATAGTTCATCAAAAACATTAGACTCCCAACAACTTTAGCATATTCCTCTTGGGAAAGACCTATACCTGAGTTCTTCACTAACTCTATGGTAGCATCATATGGGGTCCTAACTGGCGTCACATCATAGTTGTTAAACTTTTTCAATACCTTCTCTACATAATGGGATTGAGACAAAGTAAAGCCATTTTTAGTTCTAGTAATTACTTTAACACCTAGAATCACATCAGCTTCACCTAAGTCTTTCATTTCAAAGCGAGAGGAAAGAAACTTTTTGGTTTCATTTATCACATGCATGTTAGTGCCAAACAACAACATGTCATCAACATATAGGCACACAATAACACAACCAGAATTGTACATCTTGGTATAAACACATGCATCAGATCCACTAACCACAAATCCAAAACTCAGCACAGTGTTATGGAATTTCTCATACCATTGTTTAGGTGCTTGCTTTAGGCCATAGAGAGATTTCTTTAACCTACAAACCATGTTCTCCTTACCTGGAACCACAAAACCCGGAGGTTGTTCCATGTATATTTCCTCATCTAGATCACCATTCAGAAAAGCAGTCTTTACATCCATTTGATGTACTAAGAGCTTGTAATTAGATGCTAAAGCAAATAATGTTCTAATGGTTGCAATCTTAGTTACAGGAGAATAGGTGTCAAAATAATCTACTCCATGTTTTTGTGTGAATCCTTTGATTACTAGTCTTGCCTTAAATCTTTCAATAGAACCATCTGTTCTAAGTTTCCTCTTAAAGATCCATTTACAACCAATGGCCTTATAACCTCTAGGCAAATTAACTAGTTCCCAAGTGTGATTACTTGTGATAGATTCAATTTCACTATTTACAGCATCTTTCCAAAAACTAGCATCGACAGAACTCATAGCTTCTTTATATGTTCTAGGTTCATCCTCTATCATGTGTGACCATAAACTAGAGCTTCATTGATTTCATCTAAATCACGGAGTTCAGTTAAGAAAGCAATCACAAAATCAGGACCATAGCTAGTTTCAGTTCTACGTCTTTTACTTCTTCTAATTTCGCTAGGTTCATCAACATTGATATAAGCAGGTAAAGACAAAGATGCAGGTTCAGAAACAGCAGGAATACTATCATGATCTTTCTTCAAAGGAAAAATATGCTCAAAAAATTCAGCATCACGATATTCACACATAGATCTGTCATGCAAGCACATAAACCTATAGGCAGCACTGTTCTCAGCATAACCAACAAACATGGCATCAACAGTCTTAGATCCAAGGTTATCTCTCTTAAATACAGGAATCCCAACTTTAGCTAAACACCCCCACACTCTCATCAACCCTAGGTTAGGAGGATGTCCTTTCCATAGTTCATAAGGGGTTTTGTCTAACTTCTTATGGGGTACCTTGTTAAGAATGTAGTTTGCAGAAAGAACAACTTCACCCCACAAAGAGTCGGGTGACCCAGAACTCACAAGCATAGAAAGCATCATGTTTTTTAAAGTTCTGTTCTTTCTTTCTGCTACTCCATTCGATTGAGGGCTATAGGGTGCTGTACGTTCATGAATTATGCCATTATTCTCACATAATTGTTTCAAAAACGTTGTCCCATATTCCCCACCTCTATCGGATCTAAGTCTTTTAACTTTTCTGTCAAGTTGGTTTTCTACCTCAGCTTTGTAGATTAAGAACATTTTCTCTGCCTCATCCTTAGATCTCAGCAAATACAACTTGGTGTATCTAGAATAATCATCTACAAATGTGATGTAATACCTTTTACCGCCTCTGCTCTCAGAGTTCCTAAAGTCAGCTAGATCGGTGTGAACTAATTCTAGCAATTCGGTGGACCTCTTTGTTACAGGTTTGAAAGGCTTCTTGGTGAACTTAGCTTCCACACAAATTTCACATTTTTTATGATCATTATTACCCAAGTTTGAGATTATGCCCATTTTATGCAATTTGTTCACAGATTCAACATTCACATGACCTAATCTAGCATGCCAAAGATCAACATCAACAACGATATAAGCGGAAGTAGAAGCTATATTAGCAGAATCAACAACAGTTTGCAAAACAAACAATTCACCAAACTTGTGTTAAGCCTTCCCTAAAAACTTTCCATTCTTGGACAAGACTATGGAGTCACCTTCCATGACTCCCATTAGCCCGGCTCAAGATAAGAGCCCTCCAGAGATCAGGTTCCGTCGTAGGGAAGGAACATAAAAGACATTCTGCAGGCTCAGGATGTTACCTGAGGTGAGCTTCAGCGAGACCTTCCCTTTGCCCAGCACCTCTGACTGGCTTGAGTTCCCCATGTAGACTTGCTCAGCTCCGCTTGCAGGTTCGAACTCATCAAACAGCTCTCTGTTGGCGCAGAAGTGCTTTGTGGCCCCAGTGTCCACAATCCATTCGGTCATGCTCCCAATGATGTTAGCTTCAGTGACCACTGCATCAATGACTTCAGGAGCACCATCTTCAGCGACGTTTGCAATGCCTTTGTCCTGTTGTCCGTTGTTCTTTTGGACAACATACTGAGCATCCTTCCTCTCACGACACTGGAACACCCTGTGGCCTTGTCGACCACACACATAGCAGCCTGTGTTGTTCTGCTTCTCTCCATTGTTGTTCTTCTTGAACTTCGCAGGCTTGTTGTTTTGTCCTCCAGGGCCCTTCTTGTTCTTCTTGTTGAAAGGCGACTTATTGCCTTTCTTGTTGACCTGCGGAGTTTCAACAATGTTAGCTTTTACCGTGTCAGCAGCGGTGTTGGAGGTCTGCTTCTCCTTCAGCCGATTTGCTTCCTCGATCTTCAGATGGCTGACGAGTTCCTCCAAGGTAAGTTCTTTCTTTTTGTGTTTGAGGTGATTGCGGCAGCGTGCCCATGACTCAGGCAATTTCTCAATCAGGACGTTCGCCTGAAGAACTTCGCACATCTTCATCCCTTCAGCCAGTATATCCACTACCAGATTCTCGTACTCATGCACCTGCTCCATGATAGGCTTGTCGTCCACCATCTTGAACTGGATCCACTGTCTAGTCACGTACTTGCGCTTCCCAGCATCGTCAGTGTCGTACTTCTTGTCTAGGGTTTCCCAGATAGTCTTAGAAGACTTCTGGATCAGCAGCAGGTCGAACAGAGCGTTCGTCATGTGGTTCGGCAGGTAGCCTCTTGCGGTTTTGTTGTCGCGTTGGTACTTCACGAGCTCCGCAGAAGGCGCAGGCGGGTTGGCGGTGCATCGCCCTCAGCAACAGCAGCAGCCGCAGGGGCGGTGGGGGGGGGGGTCTTGCAGCAACACATAGTCAATCTCCAGTTGCTCAAAGAAGATCAGCATCTTCTGGGACCAGCGCTTGTAGTTCGAGCCATCCAAAGGCTCCGGCTTTGAGAGATCGAGCAGAGGCTTCTTGTAGGAGATCTCGACGGTGGCAATTGATCCAACTTATAAATACGTTTCTCACTGTTGGATGAGGACCCTGCTGGAACCTGTGAATACAGCAACTAGCAAACACGTTAGGGATGTAGGCCGAACCTTGTTTCTGTGAAGGGGCTGGGCTGCGATGAAGCGTGGTATGAGAGCCACTGAATGAGAAACGTATTTGCCCCCGACAGTGGTACAGATCGTATGCGAGGCAATGTCTCCCAAGGATTTCACCGTCTTTTCTCACAGGTGCACTCGATGGAGAGAAGTTGGAACTGGAACAGGCGCTCAGAACGGGAAAAGGGTAGGAGAAAACAGGAGAGGGAGAGAGGCGATTGTGTTCGCTGTGTGTTGAAAAGCGAAGCCCTACCCTCCTTATATAGGCTCCGAAAATCTCCTTAAGCCGCAAGCAAAGGAGAGATTCGAGTCTATCATCAGCGGATTTGAGCTTATCCAAAACGGTTTTCAAAATATCGGAAAAGATAATTTTCAGTGAAAAATAGATATTCGCGGATAAGCACGAACAAGCTAATCCTTTTTCCGCAAAAAATTAACTCCAACTCCATTCTCGGAGCACAGCCGAGCCGAACTCCAATCTCGGAGCATGAGCACGAGCACGACAGCACAGCACAGCACAGCCGAGCCGAGCCGAGCCAGACGGCGGCGGCGGGCGCGCGTGTGGGTGCCCCATCTCCTCCTCAACCTTTCAATGTAGGTAGTGGAAGAGTCTCCTTAAAACCCCTTTAGGGTACCCTTGAACTTTCCATGTGGGATGTGGGAAGTCCAAAGGGCACATTCCTTAAAACCCACCTTCTATATGCATTAACTCTAACACTACGAACCCTTAAATGATAAAATATATTGAAGTGTGTGGTCTGAATTTAGTAAGAAAAACTACGTTTTTGTGTTCTTAATCCTAAGATGTGGCAAGCCCTACTCACCTAGCTACTTTGATTGTTGTGTTTGAATTTTTAAACATTCACAACTTTTTACTCGTTTATCGGATTATAATTAAAGTTTATAATATATCAAAACAAAATTATCGACGAATAGAACAAGTATAGGTAAATCATCGGATGAAAGGAACGGCATATCCTCCCCTTACCCCTCCCTAGCTCTGCATATACGCACACCGAATGAAAAACGTGACCTAGGGTTTTACTCTATTTGATCTACACGCGCTTCTACAATGCAATTGGACCTTCTTTTCCTATTTTTTTTCAATATCCCTCCATTAGCATCGGGCAATCTTGGCTATTTATTTTATTTAGATTAAATTGAATGACCTAAATTTGTTAACATGATACATAATATATTCAGGTGGATGAGATGAGGATGCTCAGGTGGATGTGTTGGTTTACCTTGCGCGACAGAATAAAAAATGAGGCTATTCGAGAAAGGGCGAGAGTGACTGATATTTAGGCTAAGTTGTAGGAATCGAGACTCCGATGATATGGACATGTGCAGAAGAGAGATCCAAATTCGTCGGTGCGTAGATGTGACAACCTGGCTATCGAAAGCGTTCGTCGGGGCAGAGGGTGTCCAAAGTGTTGGGCTAGAAACCACTTTTCAGCCACACCCGGAAGTGAATTCGGGTAATAAGAGAACCGACAACAATCAGCCAACAAACCACGACCAACCGATAATATCCAATCCGGAAACCAAACAACCAAGCAACCACAAACACAGATAAAATCACAAATATTGACACAAGAGTTACGTGGGAAAAACCATCTCTAACCAGAGGATCAAAAAAACCCACATTTCGCCCGCCAGAGCAACCAATCCACTAATCAACAAACCAGTACAAGGGTTTAACAATCCAGTCTCAGCCAGAGACAAATAAACATGGAATTCTCAAACACCAATCTAAATCCAACCTGGATCTAGAATGGATTCATCTCCAAAAACCTAGCTAAACACTTGTAATCAGATTAGATTTCCAAGAGTAGAAAATACCTATCAAAAGACACCCGTTGTTGACTTGCCGAAGGAAGGAGACGGATCATCAGATCAAGAGATGAAACACCCGTTCGAATCTCCTATCTTTCCTCTCCTTTCTCCCTCCTATCTCTTTTCTTTCTCTCTCCCCTTTCTTCCTTGTTGCTCGGCAGATTTACCTTTTAGGAGCTCTCGTGCTCTCCAAGCCAAAAGGCAACAAATGCCTTTTTAATCCTTTGAAAGAAAATACCAACTGATGCTTTCACTTGGGCTGGACCAGATGGGTCATGGGCCCAACACAAAGAAGAGTTGGAGTGAAGTAATTAGACATGATCCGACTGCTCTAGGACTCACTGAGGAGTTGATACACAATAGGATGTAGTGGAGGAGTGCTATCCGGATTGACGAATACTAGTCGGGTGCAGCGCTTACCGCATCATGCCTTCCTTCCCTTCTATCACAATTTTCTTATGTGCATCTTTTTCATCGTTTTTCTTATTTCTTATTTTTTTTTTAAATCACAGTTTGTAGAATGTATGTTGTCATCTTTCTTTGATGTCTTATCATAGGTCACTAGGTAACACCCTCTCAACTTAATTAGGACAAAGGTGCGTATAATTATATATACCACCAGACCTGCTTTGAGCAGAATACAGTGGGCGGCGTTGTTTTTATACGTAACATATTCTTCTTTTTTTTTTTGATTAGGAAAAATTTCGGGAGAGAAAACTCTACCCGAAGGCATCCTTTCGGATGAGGTCAAGAAGACCAGGATTATTCTGAATATTAGTACCCCAGACAGAGTGGCAAAGGTGTGCAACCTTATCAGCCACTCTATTGCCTAATCGAGGTACATGAAGGAAAGAAACTCTCTCCAGATTTGTTAACATAGTTGTGATATCTGACAGAATAAGTTCGATTTCCCATGGACATTTTGTTTTCCTATTGAGATGATCAATAATGATTTTGGAGTCCCCCTCAATTTGAAGTTTGGAAATTCGTAGATTTAATGCGTTCTGTACCCCGAGTTTTAAAGCAAGAGCTTCAGCTTTTAATGGACTCTGATTACCGAGTTTTTTATATCCTATATTGATTGGTCTACCTTCCCAATCGCGGATAATAGTTCCAGCTGTGCTGACCATGTTTAGAAGGGAAGAGCCATCAAAGTTTAGTTTGAGAGTTCCTCTGGGTGGCTTACGCCATCTAATATTTGTGCGTTGCGTTTTTTGTCGTCTAACAGATGTAGTTTGTGGTAGCACGACGGAGTCAACCCCGAGTTCGCCCTCAAAGTTAGAAGATTTGCTCCAATTTAACTCGTGAGTTCTAATCATATGGAGTGTGGTATCTCTATTAGGAATTGGAATCGACCTGAATAAATGCTGATTTCGAGAATACCAAACAGTCCACCAACAGAAGGCTAGCTTAGCTTTGGATTTGTTGTTAATGTTGTTCCCAATGTAGGCCATAATTGGTTTAATGTCTCTCGATTGTTGAAGCATCGCTGTTATAGTTGTATTAGTGTCGGTTGGGAATCTAAGGAGAGAAGTCGTGTATTGGCATTCTAACAGAAGATGGGCATCATCTTCTGCCGCACAATTGCACAAACAACAAGTGGAGGGCACCGAAACGCTTCGCTGTGCTAATCTAATGGCCGTGGGAAGACCATTCTGACTTATCTTCCATAAGAAATTTTTGACCTTTGGTGGGATGTCCAATTTCCAGATCCAGAAATTAGGATCAGGACATTGAGTTGAGTGACCTGAAATCAATTTATATGCACTCGAGGTGGAGAACCAGCCCTCCCTGTCCGGCCACCAGTATAGTCGGTGCTCAAAGGGAGCAGACGGCAAAGGAATATCCAGGATTTCGTTGACAGTGTTTGAAGGTAGCACCTGACAGAGCTTCTCAGACCACCATTTGCCGACCATAATATAATCACTAACTATCTCTTCAAGGTTAGCAGATGGAGGGCATTCACCCCTGGCACTCAGCGAGAGGCTCGAGACCCAGTTGTCTGACCAAAATTTTACCGATTTTCCGTTTCCTATCGACCAGATTAGCCCGGTTTTAAATGAGTCAATGAGGGTTGTCAATTTGGCCCATTGCCAAGATGAGTCACCTTTTTTCTTATACTCCAGCAAATTAGTAGACCGGAGATACTTATGTCTAATAATGGAGACCCATACATTTTGTGGTTCAGCTAGAATTTTCCATAAAAATTTCATTTGGAGGGCTTCATTCATATCTTTGGATTTCCGGATTCCAAGTCCGCCAGCCTGCTTTGGTTTACAGATCCTATCCCAACTGATTAGTAGGCGGTGTTGAAGATCCTTATTCCAGAAAAACGTTCTATTCACTTGATCTAATTCCTTGTGTATCGATGCCGGTAACAGGAAGTTTTGCATAGTGTAAAGGGGTTTGGATGCTAAATTTGTGTTTATTAGGATAGTACGGCCTTGTTGTGATAGCGCATTAGCACGCCATTTACTTAATTGTTCTTTGGATCTGCATATGATGTCCTCAAATGTGGCTTTGCTTACCCTGCCATTGATGATGAGGCAACCTAGATATTTCTCCAGAGAAGAGACATTTGAAATATTTAGACAGTTACTAATCTCGGCAATTTTAGAGTATGTGATTCCTTTGGTTGCTTGGAAGCTAGATTTATGGTAATTAACCTTTTGACCAGAAACTTTACAGTATGATTCAATTATCTTTCTAACCTTGTGTCCTGCCTCTGTACTACCTTTAGAGAAGATGATTATATCATCCGCAAAGGAGAGGAACGGGATTCGTGGGCCACCTCGTCCAAATGTGAAACCTAATTGACTTTTTTCTGAATTTGATTCTGCCGTTAGACTTCTCGCAAGCACCTCCGCTCCGAGAATAAATAGAAAAGGGGACAGGGGGTCACCCTGACGTATGCCCCTTGTGGGGAAGAACATTTCCGTTGGGCCATTGTTTACCAGTATCGAGAACGAAACACTTGAGACACACTCCATAACCCAGGATATGAAAGTTGAGTGGAACCCAAATTTTTGTAGAACTCTATTGGTGAAATTCCAGTCAACTCTGTCATATGCTTTTTCCATGTCAAGTTTTATCGCAAGCCAGCCCACTCGGCCCTTTCGAGATCTGAAAGAATGAAAAATCTCGTGGGCTATAAGGACGTTATCTTGTATAGCTCGGTCCGATACAAAGGCACCCTGAAGCGGGTGGATTAGTTTTCCATGATAGCTTTGATCCTTTCAGTAAGTATTTTTGATATGATCTTATAGATTGTGGAACATAAGCTGATTAGGCGATAATGATTTGTGGTCGTCGGGTTATCTTTTTTCGGTAATAGAGAGATGAAAGTATGGTTAATTTGCTTTAGGATTTTTCCAGATAAGAAAAAACCCTTAACAGCTCTAATAATGGAAATGCCAACGATATCCCAACATTCTTTGTAGAACTCAGCAGTAAACCCATCAGGGCCTGGGGATTTGTTTTTACCAAGGTTAAATACTGCGGATTTTATTTCTTTGTTGGAAGGGTGTCGGATAAGGAAATCATTTTCCTCCTCCGAGATAGCCGGCTGAATAAGATTAAGCAACTCATCTAATAATCTATCATCAGTTGACTCCTTTTTGAAACGTTTTTCAAAATCCGTCTTAATTTCATTTCTGACATTTTCTTCACCGATAATTAAAGTGCCATTACTGGAAAGAATGTTGCGGATTTGTTTTCGATGTCTCCGCCCCGAAGCCACACAATGAAAATACGAGGTGTTTGAATCTGATAGTTTGATATGCTTTGTTTTAGCCCTCTGGTTCCAGAACGTCTTTTGGAATAGAAGGAGCTTTTCCTTCTTTTTGATAAGGCGTTGTTCTTTGTTAATCGAAGGTACCGAGACCTCCCTTGGGTTTGCAGATTGAATTCTGAGTAATTCCTCATCTACTTCAAGTAGTTGTCGAAAAATATTTCCAAAAGTCGACTTATTCCATATTTTTGCCTTTTGTTTTAGAATTCGTTGTTTGAAGATTAATTGAAACATGGCAGAACCAGGGCAAGTAGCTCACCACGATTGTTTAACAATGTTACGAAAGTCTTTCCTCTGCAGCCAAGCGTTCTCAAATTTAAACGGTGGAGCTTTAAAAGTGACACCATCCTCCAGTGAAATAAAAATAGGGCAATGATCCGATGTGGAAAAAGCCCCGTTCTTTGTGATAAGGTTTGGAAAATCTTGTAGGATTTGATGATGGACTAGCACTCTGTCGAGTTTTTCAAAGATGGTGTACTTTCCATTGGCACCTTTTCTCCAGGTGAAAGGGTTCCCAAACGAGGGAAGGTCCACGAGAGAGCAGTTGTTCTTGAATTGTAGCAAACGTGTGAAGCGAGAAGGACGGGTGATTGTCCCAGCCAACTTGTCCTCACTACATGCAATTTCATTTAAATCGCCCATAATAATACATGGGACAGACGAGGTGTGTACTATGGCAGTAAAAGTTTCCCAGAACTCTTCCTTTTCCCGAGGATCGGGGGGCGCATAAGCAAAAAGAATGAGGAAGACTTTGCGATCATTGCAATTTTCATATCTCAGCCCAATAATACGAGGTAAGTGTATTTCTATGGAAATGAGAACGTGACTCATTTGGTGGGATTTCCACAAAACGCCAATCCCCCCTGACCGTCCAACGCATGGAGACCAGATAGCCTCGTCGAAACCGATATTCTTCCACAATTTGTTTTCCGGGATAGTTTCCGCTTTTGTTTCGGCTAACGACAGAATTTGGATATGTTCGTTTTTACACAACGCATCAATTTCTGTCTAGAAGGTCGTTTTACCTATACCTCTGCAGTTCCAGTAACAAAATTTCATTTATTAACTACTATATGATGGGAATGGGACGGAGATTTACTGACCCCATCCAATTGGTACCAAGCTACAATTATCTTAGTGAGTTGATCATCTACTCGAGACAACATAGTAAAGAAGGACCAAGAATAGGGCCAAGACCACACAAGAAACCATGATTCCACTGTAACCCACCAAACCGAGATGAGACCACGCCAAATGTGGCTTATCAGGGGGTGGCACGGGTCAATAAAATGGAAGTGATACGCAATACTAATAGGCCGATCGACACCAGACAGGCACCCTAAGGCAAGCTGGGGGCAAACGGGGCAAAGAACAGGACATCCCACCTGAGAAAAACAGAACCCAAGTAGAAGTCTGCCACACACCCACGAATGGGATCGGAGGAATATGCACCTGAACAAAAAAGGGTTCAAGTTACCCAAATTGTTAAGCACTGCCAATAAGGAATTGAAAGCAAACAACTTGATTCTCCATTTTTTGTTTGGTATATAATCTCGAACAAGAACTACTCTATAAAGGTGGGGATCGTAAGAATATTTAACGTGCATTTTTTCTAATCCATCATACATTTCAAAAAAGGGGTTAACGACACCATTAGGAGCGAGAACAACCCCAAACAATTTCAATTTATAAAGCATTGATACACAGGCAGGTATAATGATATCATTTACAACACAAATTGAATAAAGGAAGACAACATGAAGCTCTCGACTAAGAAAGCCCCTGATGGTAAGAAACTTGATCGACGTGAGAGGGACAATCCATAATCCACATTCTAATTCTATTGAATGGCATCGAGAGGCCCGACGAGCAATTTTAGAACCCCGCCAACAAGTGGGGATGGGCGAGTAGCATAATCTGTTAGAGACCACGGCAGCAGACCGAGACACATTCCTATTTTGCACACCTTTCCGTTCGGTAGTTGCCAGACAAACATACACTTTATAGAAACTAACCTTGCAATTGACGGGAATGAATGTAGGCAAATCAGCCACCCAAACAGGAGCATCAAAGGGAGTAGCAATGGGAACAACAGGCTTATGAGATGTATCCATACAAATGGTGGCATGAGCATCAAAGGATAGAGCTCGTTTAACAAAACCAATAAGAACCTCATGAAAGAGTTCATTCAGCGGTATATCGATGTTGTGAAAAACCTGCTCAACAATATGACCACAAAAGTTTTCAGCCTCCCCGAAGATGCAAGGCATCAAGTAGCCTGGTAAAACCCCATAGATGAATAGGATTTCGATTGTAGTGGAAAGACTCACGACGTTTTTTGGGCCCTCGAAAGGGGGGTACGTGTGACTAGAAGTCACTGTTTGAGATGATGCAATTAGAAGAGTATTGATCTTAGCATATACCATTCTAATAATATGTTCATAGGAAACATTTGGCCAACAAAATACAGATTTACAAGTAAAACTCACATGAATTGCAATGTACAGAACGTTCTCCATAGTAAAATATTTCAAACAGAGACAATAAATTTCCTGCTCACACCACTTCCTAAAGAGGAATATAACAGCAGAAACAGGACTCGAATTTTCAGTAACATGATATGATAAAGACACTTCTTCAACCATACTGGAGATAGGAGCAATAAAGGCCCCAATATCTACAGTTTGTTCAAGGCTGAAGAGGAAACCTCTAACACCAGGTTTTGTAAACACCAAATGATGGTGAATAAGAACGATATAATCAGCAAGTGAGCCAAATCAAACATAATGACAGTGAATTTCAAAGGCGTTTTCAGGCAGTTGATTAAAACACTAATTTTTGGCATGATGATTGATTCAAGTTGTAACTTTACAAGATACCTTGGGTTGAGAAGGGAGAAGAACTCCCACCAAATGAGAGTCCAGCACACTGATTCAGACAGACAATGAAACACGAAGCCCTGAAACCACCCCTCCCGAGGACGCCTGTTGAGGAGCGGAGATGTGAGACGCCCCAGGAAGAGACGATTGATATATTCCACAACCGCCGCCACCTATCACTGTCAGCCGCACCGAATCGGCCTTGCCAAGCCGCCTTCCACCAGGGGCACAAGGGCCACCACCGACGCCCCCAGAAACAAAGCCCCCACAGGCCTCGACACCTGACCCCACACTTGCCTGACATCAAGAGAAAGGAAACGGAATCGACTACACCAGCGACTACACCAACACCCGACCCAGTAGATGACCAGGGAAAGGCAAAAGACGGCGAAAGACTTGCCGACTTGGCCGAGAACGTCTCCGGAGATGAGGAGCACAGCCACCGCTCCCAATATGAAACCAACTTCTTTCGCTTTTTGAAATTCCTTCTCACAGGATCAGCGGACCACCAACCCAACTTAGTTAACACTGGCTTTTCGTACACAATCCAGCAAATCCATGGGGGACGACAGAAAACGACGATCGGACAGGAGTTTCTAAGAAACCCCTCGGCCGGAACCCCGTCGGAACGAGCAAAATCAGCTAGTTTGAAGAGAGATTGGGGACGAGGGAGGTTCGCGTCGACAGAAAACATGTCGATTTGAGCGATAACAGATTGATTGAAGGGTGATTGGGAATTTAGGATTTTGGGAAATAGGGTTTCAAGCGACATGGATGAAGAGGAGAAAAGGGGGCGCGTGTGAGCGCGTACTCCGGCCCTCGAAAGGGATTTTTTTGACATATTTCCAAAAAGACCGGTTATACGTAACATATTCAGTGTCCATGTATCACGGTATACAACTAATCGTAAGTCGTAAAAATATTATAATTAATGGCAATATATTCCACCACCGACCATGTGCTTCTGTCTAATGGACCATGTACTTCTGTACGTCTAATGGGCCATTATACAACTAACTTGGCTGCCATTAGTAATGGGAAAGAAATTTCCGTGGAAAAGCTTCTTTCAGTTGTATAAATATGGGTGGGCAGTATCCATATGAATGATGAAATGAATTTTTAAGTTTACTGAGAATCGATACATCTTCAATAAATATATAAGACAATGTTCTTATCCCGATCCCACAATCTAATCAAGGTATGGTCGACAAGAGGTAAACACTGCGACAAGATTAAAGGTACAAACTAAATTTATATAATACATGTATAAATTGTGCGCATTTGTTAAACTTATACATTCATATATATTTATCATCAATCTAAATTTATACATGTATTATATAGGGAACTTTTTGACGGGCTACAATGAAATTGTTCGGGGAAAGAGGACAGGTATAAACACGATTCGATTAAACTCAACTCTCGCGGAGTTCGCTGTGAGAAGGAGTGATCCAGAGCTAGTGCGACCATCCTGCCCTACTCTAAACAAACTCATGCTCCTCTCCGATATCGATAAGCAAGATGGGTTGCGTATTCAATTGCCACTCATCATGTTTTTTCCGGCAGTTTCCAAAATGAAAGACAAAGATCCTGCAAAGGTGATCAAGAATGCATTGGCGGAGGCTTTGGTGCATTACTATCCATGGGCGGGTAGATTGCGTGACCGACCATCACCCGCCCAAAAGTTGGCAGTGGATTGCACGGCTGAGGGAGTGATTTTTGTGGAGGCGGATGCCGATGTTAGTCTTGGACAACTTGGAGAGCAACCTTTGGTGCCACCCTTCCCTTACCTTGACAAACTCCTTTATGGTGACCTTGATTGCAATGTGGGAGTCATTGGGTGCCCTATGCTCACTATGCAGGTACTTTCCTAATTTCTATATATCCTGTAGGTTTAATTTATTTAGGGTTTCTTTCATACTCCATCCGTTCGTGAAAGCATGTCATTTTAGAGGTTCAATTTTGTTCATAAAAACATGTCATTTCTACTTTACGAAAATGTCATTGACATGATTTAGTTGTGAGTTGTAGTTTCCGATAAAGTAAAAAAGTAGAGTAATAAATGAGGTTAAATTAGTAAAAAAAAAAGAAATATATTATTGACTTTGTTAAAATTGTGCAAAAATTAAAAATGACATGTTGGAGAGAGTAGTAATTTGGGTGTGTTGGATGATCAGGTTACTCGATTGTTGTGTGGAGGATTCATACTTGCTTTGAAATTCAACCACGTTATGAGCGACGCAGCTGGTATAATCCAATTCTTAACCGCCATCGCAGAGTTTGCGCGCGGATCGTCCACGCTGTCGATCCTCCCAGTCTGGCAACGCGATGTACTCAACGTTAACTCATGCGACCCTTTACATGAAGAGATAACAAATGGATACATCCACCCTGGCGGCACCATTAATATTACAGTCCCCAGCGACTTGGTTTGTCGCACCTTGCTCTTCAACGCCAGAGACATGGCCACCCTTCGTGGCCGCATCCCAGAACACCTCCGAGGCTCAACAACCCGCTTCGAGCTGATGGCTGCGGCCGTCTGGCGCTGCCGAACCATCGCCCTTGAGTTCGGACCCGAAGAAGAAGTACGCTTGGCATTCGCATTCAATGCTCGGCCTGTGTTCAGGCCTCCGCTCCCAGCGGGATACTATGGAAACGCAGTCGCTACAGCAACGGCTGCCTCCCAGGCTGGCAAAATCATCTCCGACGATGCCCTAGGTTGCTGCAGTTACACTTACACAGTGGAGCAAGTCAAAAAGGCCAAAGGTACCATGATGGAGGAGTACAAGAAGTCATCAATTGCTCCCGGGATTTCAAGGACCCTTCGCCTCCCCATTGAGACACATACGTTCTTGATCACCGACGTATCGCGCCTTGGGTTCTTGAATCTGGATTTCGGGTGGGGAAATCCCACGTATGGCTGTACAGGCATCAATACTATTCCTCATATTTTGGGATGTATCACCTTGTTTAGGAATGAAAAGGGGGAGGAAGTGAGGGTGTTGCCGGTGTACTTGCCCAAGGATGCCGTCCATAGGTTCGACGAGGCGCTTCACAACCTACTCAAACACTAATAGCTGCATCTACGGACGTACATATCCAAACGTTAATGTACGTTGTTCGATCATGAATCAATCAATTTCAGTTTATTGTATGCACTCTTTCATCATTTCTGGATCGGATGTATATCGATTCAACTTAATTGTTAAATTTCAGATCAAATAATTAATATGCCTTTTTGAGCCATTTGCTAAACCAAGCAATGATATATTCTTTTGCAAAAAAGTGAAGGTTTTGCCTTAATTAATTAACACTTTTTTTTTATTAATGACAAGGAGCTAATTAAAATGCTCAACTGACTCCCATACTGCGATCGATCAATTCAGAACAATAGGATCATGGATAACTGATTTTACTAGATCTTTCCAATATCATTTGCCATGAATTCGTCCTTCTTCTCCCCGTAGATTCTCTGTTGCACTTTGCTCGCCTTAAGTTGTCTCAGTTCTTCACGGTGTATCGATTAGCAATAGTTGAAATCTTCTACTGCTAATCCCAACATCACTTCATTCAAGAAGTTCTTGAAACTGATCAATAACAGTGTACGTAAGTTATGATATATTTGTGAATGATTAGCGGGATGGAAACGGTCAGGAAATTACTGCACAACTCTCACCAATACGCTATTTTACGAAGCTTTGTATCATCCAAGCTCGACGAATAAGGACTTGGTAGTGCGTCTTGTTTGTGATACAAAAACTGATGTATAGCAATCGGCTAGGCCGGCCAACTACTAAACTAATGCGTCGATCTTGCTTAAGCTCTTTGAATTTCTTCTCGATAACAATTGAATTCAACTAATGAGCCGACTAAATAACAACGTACTAATTAATAGCAATTGAATTCAACTAATGAATTCAACCTAATAACAATTGGCTAGGCTCTTTGAAGTTCTTAACTTAAAGAAAATTCTAACAACTAATACGATGAAATAAAGTAACTAATTCAAGATTAATAAGGTAACAGTGAAAGAATGCAAAGAAGCGAAGAGAGTGATCGAAGGTTGCGAAGGCTCGCGGCACAGGCTCCGGGTGCGCTGGTGCGGTCGCTGCGCAGGAGCAGTGCTCCTCAGGGCGCGGCGTCGAGCGACTGCGAGGACGAGAGCGGGACAGCGAGCACGCTAGAGCGATCGAGGCGCGAGAGAGCGTGTGCGAGAGCGAAACAGCGAGAGGCCAAGAGAGCGAGAACTGGGACAGCGCCCGCGGGCGACGACGCTGCGCTCGCCGGACGCGAACTCAGACACGGCGCCACCAAGGCTGTGTTCCTCTTCTCGTGACTGGGTTAAGGGATTGGAGTCGATGATGGTTGAAGACGATGGTGTTGGTGATGAACGAAGGTGATGATGATTGTAATTGCCGACAGATCTCAAGAATACAAGAGCAAGATAGTGTTTTGGGATTGATAATCGAGAACCCTTTAATCCATAAAGGGGTTTCTCAATTCTAATTCAATCTGATTAATTTCAATAGAACTACAATGTTTAAATAGAAAACCTAAGAACCAATTCTACCGTGCAAGATAGAATTTAGGTTCATAAAGATAGAATTTTAATCCTAAAGATAAATAAACCTAGAAGATAAAACTTAATCTAAAATCCTAACCATCTTATTTAATCTAACTAAGAAATACTAAAAATAAGCAATTCTATAATTAGACTCCAACTAACATAGGAGTTACTAAAAATAGAATATATATATATAAAAATAAGAAATATAAATAATAAAATAATTAGCGTCGTTTCTTCAACGACTCCCAAGGTGGAGCCTTCTTCTTTCGCTTGAGGATGACATCATTCTCCTCCATTTGAAATCGACTCGTCCACGAGTCGTCGCCTGGATCAAGATCGTTGTTTGACCCACAGAAGACCATCTTGACCCGCATCAAAAACAATGAAACATTCCACATTGATTGTGGTGGTAAATTGACTTAAGCTTTTGTGTTAGAAGGGGTAGACCGTTTCTCATAATTTGACATAGTATCAGGAAAGGAGACTAAAAGAAGAGATTGAGAAAAAAAAACTATTCAAGTGTCAACCTGATCCATACGGGTTGCACTTGAGGGGGCTGACACAACTCCCGTTTTCAAACGACTCGACCAGGTTTCTCGGAATTTGACACGTCTTGTACTTGAGCACAACCGAAACTCCTTCCGACATGTGACAAGTGAACCCGCTGGGTCACGGGTTCACTTTCCTCCGACCCTAACCCGTAACCTACTCTGACCCTCCGACTCGGACCCGATGGGTCACGGGTTGACCTGGCCAAGTGTATGGGGTTCAGTTGTAGTATATCGAGTGTCGAATCACAGGGACTATGTGGTATCGATCGTAATTTCAAACTGATTAAACTAAGCCAAGAAACCAACGAAGAAATATTAATACGGATGGAGAAAGTAACCAACTAAAACTAAACAACTATACAAAAGGGTGGTATTCAAACACAATAGATACGAGGCAAATCTAGGATAAATGATCACCACAATAATTATTTAGTAGATTAATATCGATATTCGTGCCACATTGCGTGAGTTTGTTGAAGGTAGCTATCTAAGGTACTTACTAATCTCCTTTCGATCTCATAGTAATTATGTCTAAATTGGTTAACTATCTCCTTTCGGTCTCAAGCAACCAATTCAAACCCTTTACGCTCTTAGAACCTAGATCTCAATTGCATCAATATCTGCTTTCGCGCTCAATCAAATACAATCTCGACCTAGAGTTTCTACGATAGCTATTAATCCATAAGGAATCTTATAAAGCTTTCACAATAATGAAATTCCAGGTTCAATCCTAAGGTTCCGATAGTAAGTTATCGCCTTTCGGCCTCAAACCCTTATCTAATTGCCCTATTAGCCTTATCTCCTTTCGGTCTCAAATTCTAATAGGAACTCCAATCAATTATAAAATCAATCAGATTAAGCACATTATGATTGAATCTAACAAGTTCTTAGCCAAACGAATATCAATACTAACGCTACCAAATAATCATCGGGATCACCCAAACCCTAGAACGGAGAAATCAATCAAACATAATATAATAAACGATGAAATAAATTATAGACAGAAATAGATCAAAGTCTAGAATAGTATGCAAACCGAAATCTTCGTCCTCGATCCAGAGTGAAATACCGAAAAGAAATAAAACAAAACCTAATCTAACCGTAAGAACGACGGCCAAAGTCTTGCGGCGGCCAAAATCTGAACAAAGAGAGCCCCCTTCTCTTTTCATGCGTGCATATATATAAATAAATTTGATAAAATTACAATTCCACCCTGGCAATTTAAAGAATTAAAACCTAGCCCAACACCTAATTACATATTCAGCCCATAAGATGTCAATTTGGAACTTTTCGCACTTAAGCTTCCAAGATCCGATCCAATAATTCTCGCTGCTCCGAATTGAATCTCGAATTTCCATAATATTTGTCCCAAAATGCCTAAAATAAATAAAAAGTAGATGTAGACTCCGAAATTGCAAAATAAAATAAATAAAGTATAAAATATGATAAATATACATGAAAATGACCTAAACTAATATGCAAATACAATCCTAAAATATGACTAAAATAGATGTTATCACCTGCAGTGACCCGTGGCCATGTCTATCAATAGGGGTCAAGGCAGTGACTCAGGATCTCAAAGAAGCAACATCAAGTGCTATTATTGCAAGAAATATGGGCATAAGGAAGCCTTTTGCTGGGAGAAACAAGAAAATGAGCAAAAGGGGGCAAAGTTCTCAAAGAAAGTTAATCATGAAGATAGGATGTTCATGGCATTGTCATCAACTGCAGAGAATGTGAGTGATCTATGGTATTTGGATAGTGGTTGCTTGAATCAAATGTCCAGTTCAAGAAAATTGTTCAAGCACTTGGATGAGTCCAAGAAAGGTAGAGTTAGGCTTGGATATGATAAGGTGTTACTAGTAGAAGGAAGAGGTACAATTGAAATCAATAGCGTGCAAGGAGGATTGAAGATATTGGAAGATGTGCAGCTTGTACCTAATCTTGCTCAGTGTGGGACAGTTACAAAGAACAAGTTTCTCTCTTCTGTTTGACGAAGACAAGTGTGTGATTAGAGAGAAGAAAAGTGGTCATGTTGTGGTTAATGTTCCTATGACCAAGAATAGGGTGTTTTCTCTTGATCTAGCAACAAATGTTAACAAGGCAGTGATAGTAAAATCTGATGGTGATACCATGTTATGGCACTTGAGACATGGACATCTCAATGTGCAAAGTTTGAAGATGTTGAGGAGGTATGGTTCAGGGTATACCAAATATTGGTGAGCTAGAGTTATATAAAGGATGTATGTAACACCCCCTTTTTAGATCCCAAAGGAGTGCTGCAGCGCCAGTGAATCCGCAGACTTTAAGGTCTTTGAATTCACCTGAGGCTTATAGGGACATGCAACCATGCTCCCATAAACAAGATGATAATTTAAATACAATAGAATATGCGGAAGTAAATAAAATTTATTAGTTCAAAATATCTGATCACATTAACAATAAGGATACCAAAATCACAAAGTATGAATAACTGAAATTAAAGTAGCGATGCGGAAATTTTTAAAGGTTCAAAACTTGTAATAAAATGACAGCCTGCTCTTCAACTCTCTCCTACTCCGCTGCTTGCACTAGACCTGTGGAATATGGTCTGGTGTTTCGTGAGAACGAAGGACACCAGCCATCCAATAAATAGGATGGTTAGTACAATAAAGACTAGCAAATGATATGGAAAATGTTCAGATTTTAACCATGCAGTGACCATAAAACGGTATGTCATAGGTTAAGGGAAAGACACGAATATTTAAAGTGGAAACTGGTAAAAAGGTAAAATTCCAAACATGACTCAGATGATCGTGAGGATCGATGATACGATAAGATAAGGAATTATACCTCGAGTAAAAGTGAAGTATAATATAACTAAATTGATCACCTATTAATAATCTCGATAATAATAATGTATATATGTAAATATAACACAATATAAAAACGTAGTGACACGGGTCCAGACTCAACTACGACTGCGACCTGAGACTTTGAAGTCTAGTAGGGACACGGGTCCAGACTCAACTAGGACTGCGACCTGAGACTTTGAAGTCTAATAGGGACACGGGTCCAGACTCAACTAGGACTGCGACTTGAGACTTTTGAAGTCTAGATATTCCATGGAACCTTTTAGACTGGGCTTTACACTAATCCCAACCTGCGAGATAGTCCTCGCATTAACTTTAAGTCAATTCGCACCACGTGAGATGCACATCTTAACATATCATACCTAAGCATCACATGGTGCTTATCTTAACTTATCATACATAACCAGTTTATACTAGGTGATCATAATAACGACATCAAACCAACAAGGGCGTATAAGCACAGATATTTCAAGGATCTTAATATCGCATGCTATTAATTTGCATGAAAGAAACAAGCAAGATATCATGCAATTTAGGAAGAAGAAAATGGGCAACATTTTACTTATCTCGGGTTATAAAACAAATAACACATTTAATACACATATCACTATAATTAATTTAATAAGTTGCCCATTAATTTATACTCATGCCAATTTATGAATAAGGAGATAAATTACATCAAGCAGACGAATATGCAATTTATCGAAACTGGCAAGGAAATTGGTCACAGGGCCGCATTCGACACCGAAGAGTTAAAAAGGCACGTCAAAAGAATCACGAAACACGCAAAGGGCGTTGAACGAAATCACTTGCCTTGACTTTCGATGATCAGCTGATGACGACCAGGCGAGACTTTAGCACCTATCGAATCCAACGGAAAAAGGGATATTAATATTGATATTTTATGAAATTAACTTTACTTAACTCAATTTAAAATTGAATTAATTCTATAAAGTTAAATATTATATACCAATATGAATCCCTCGGGGAGCAGGATCCGGCGTGAGTGTTTCGAGGTTGCTTGGTGTCGCTGAAATGGGCAAGAATCGTATGATTTAAAAATATAGGCCATCTAACTTAATAACTAATTAATTTAGGGCCAAAAACGGAAATTGAATAAAACAAGGGAGGCTTTTGTAATTAAATCAAAAGAGATTGAAAAGTTCACTGTCTTCTTCGAACTAACGTACAGGGGAACCGACGGAGCTTCGCGGCGGCGATTGAAAGCGGCACAGCTCACGGCGGCGCACGAGGACGACGGAAAAGGACTCGTTGTGGATGGTCGCTCCTCCGGGAGGCGGCTGGTGGCTCCGGCAACGGCGGGCGAGGGCTACCGAGTTTCTCCGGCGAGGTTATTCGAAATTGGGGGTTTTGGATTCGGGATGATTTTCTGAGAAACTCGTGAGGGGAAACGTTCCCAGCGGTGTTTAGAATGACATGGGACAGGTTGAGAGATCGGAGGTGGAGAGAACTGGTGATGGTGTGCTTCGAAAGTGATCCCAAAGGAGGTATTTATAGGAGAAGGATTTGTGGACGGATTTTTTGATTAAAATAATTCCACAAATCGATCAGATAATCGTTCTCAACGCTATCCCAATCCTTAATTTGGTGAGATTCGGCCTGACTGGAGCGGATTGGGGTGATTTTCGAATTTGAGGATAAGTTCGTTCGGTTGCGGTTGGACCCCGAATCTCCAAATTGGTTGCGGAAATCTCATCCTCATTGAGTCGAGAACATTCTAGTAACAGAAACGGTAAGATTCGGGCGAGATTTGAGGAGGCCGAAAATCACACAATTCCAACAGGGAACGCAGGCGGGAGGTTGAAGAAGAAGCGGTTCAATGAACCCGGTTCACACAATTTTCTTCTTTTTTTTTATGGTTCGGTTCGGTTCAAGTGAACCCAAAGGAAAAATGATTTAAACCTCTATATATATATCCGAAAATTTTATTTATTAATAAATTATATAAATAAAATAGCAAGAATGTATAGAGAAGAATATTAAAGTAATATAATTACTCTAATTTATATTATATATATCTTATGTGAATTTATTAGTTTCCCAAATTCACCTAGTATAGTATAATATCATTTAAAGAAATATCCCAAAAATAATTTGGAGTATTTCAATGTATGTATGGGAAGCAAATCAGAGGTTCATTTGCAAATGAAGAAGCATGGAGAGCCAGTTAGTGCTTGGTATTGTTGCATGCAAATTTATGTGGACCAATACAAACAAAATCATTAGGAGGAAGCAAGTATTTCTTTCTTATTACAAATGATTGTAGCCAAATGAGTTGGGTCTATTTTATGAGATTCAAGTCATAAGCATTTGAATGTTTTAAGAAGTTCAAATCTCTCACAGAAAACCAGTCAGGGAAGAGAGTGAAAAAACTGAGATTTGATAGAGGAGGTGAATTTATGTCATTTGAGTTCATGACATTTTGTGAGGAGAATGGCATAAGAAGAGAGATAATTGCACCTTACACTCATGAGCAAAATGGGGTGGCAAAAAGGAAGAATAGAACTGTAGTGGAGATGGAAAAGTGTATGTTGAACGTCAGGAAAATGCCAAATCAATTTTGGTATAAAGTAGTTGCTACTGCAGTGTATGTGCTGAATATCTCTCCTACAAAGACAGTCATGAACAAGATTCCTTTCGAAGTTTGGAGAGAAAAATAAGCCCTTTGTGAGTCACTTAAGATTTTTTTTGGTGTGTGGAATATGCATTGGTTAACTTGAGATAAAAGTTTGATGATAAGGTTGAGAAGGGTATCTTCATTGGCTATATATGCTGCTCAATCTAAGACTTACAAGTTGTATAACCCTATGAGTAAGGACATTATTGTGAGTAGAAATGTAGTGTTCAGTGAGGCAGCTGAGTGGGACTAGAAGAGCAACTGTAGTAATCCAGTAACAAAGAGTGGTGCTCCTGTTGACAGCTTAGTTGAAGAGATTGGATATAACATAGATGGCGATAATGATCAGCATGTACATTCTCTTGCAACTTCAGTGCCACAATACAACTCCTCAAGCAGTCAAAGCTCATCTCCTTCGAGCGCATCAAGTGATTCTCCCCCAATGAAGTTCAGATCTCTAGATGAGATCTATGAGAATTGTGAATTTGCTTTGGTGGCATCTGATCCAAAAGGTTTTGATGATGCCAAGAATGAGAGCAAATGGAAAACAACTTTGACAAAAGAGATGAAAGCAATTCAAAAGAATGATACGTACGTGGAGTTTAGTTGAGCTTTCTCAAGATAATTAAGAATGTGATATGGTTGAAGTGGGTGTTTAGAACCAAGTTCAACACAGATGGAAGCATACTGAAGCACAAAGCAAGACTGGTTGCGAAGGGTTATGCTCAGCAAGAGGGTATTGACTTCGAAGAAACCTTCTCACCAGTTGTAAGACTTGAAACAGTGAGAGTTGTCCTAGCTCTAGCAGTACAGTGGGTGATTCAAATATTATATAAAAGTGAATTTCAAAATGTGTTGGTTTGATTTTAGTAAAATTGGGATGGGGTGAGTTGAATTGATTTTAATTTTCGATTGAAGCGAATCGGTGACAGCCCAAGAGGGAAGAAGAGGAAGAGCTTTTATTTTTTTTGATATAAGGAAAGAAATTCGATTCTACAGATATGTCTAGAGAAACCGAGAGTCAGAACAAGTCGGGAGGTGGACTGGCCATCATGTACAACAAGAATCAAATAACAGAAGCAAATGATTGAATAGAAATAACAAGAAGCAAATGATGAAAATGAAAATGCATAAATAAAGTACATGTCATCCTACACAGTAAACTACAAGCTAGCAGAACAACGAACCGATCCAGCAAAAAGAAGACGCGCACAGAGAACTCTGGGGATCACTAGCGGACACCTCAAATTGTACTCCAAATAGAATTAACAGGTGTCAATCGCATTTCCACGGCGTCTCTTAGTTTGGCAAATCAGTCACCATTCACATGAAACCTGTAACACAGCAAGAAAAGCAAAGTACACCAACCCACAGACCAAAACTCTAAACATACCATTACCGAAACAAATCCCCAAAACCCAACTCACACCCTCAAGGATGATAACAAGATCGTAGAAGGCTACCACAAGGGTAATCCAAATAGAGAAAACATATAAGCTGGGTAAGAATAAGAAAACAACAACAATAAACAAGCTTAGAGGTCGGAAAACGGTTAGAAAACGAACCCAATTAGGTTCACATACACATTTTTTTTAGCACTGTTAACCGGTGGAAACCGAAGCCGTGGAAGCCTGGGCAGCTGAAGCCTAGAGCAGTGGAATCGGATGCACATGGCTTGCAGACACAACAAGCTAGGAGGCAAATCAAAGCAAAGATGGATATGGAGGTGCGGTAAGCTTACAATAGGAGGGGCTCGCGGTGAGAGAGTGGCGACCAAGGCACAACGAGTCTACCTTGACAACAAAACAGCCGCATCGGAGGTACAAGCGGAGGAGCTGGAGGCGGAGAAACAGGAGTTTTTCCGGAGCTTCGATGGGTGTGAACATCCAAAGAAGAAAGTCGTTGGGGGCTTACGAAGAAGGATGGCAACAGGCCAAGGAGGGTATAGAAGCTGGCGACTGGGAGATGGTCGGAACCAAGCCGAGGCGATGCCGTTCAGTGGCGGAAACCATGGTGGCCGGTGGGTGGCGACTGCAAGACACGATAGGCGGCGAGCCAAAGAGGGGCGAAATCAGGGGAACGGATAAGGAGATGGTGGTCATTGAAGGTGCAGGGGTGAAGTTTGTGCGGCGGCGGCGGCAAACCTCTCAAAAGAGAGCGTTTGACCTCGCCAACCTGAGGGTTTAATTACTAAGTTTGAGGAAGAGCTTCTATAGCCTAAAGGGATTTGCAGTACTGTTATATTTTTATTTTTTTTTAATGGAAGAAGGATCTATTGCCACATGTCCTATTTTCTTTTTTGGTAGTGTAAGATTATAATTTTACACATAATATAAATGTATCATCAACCTTCGAAAAATATTAAAATTATTCCCATAGAGGTGGAACAAACACTACCATTATATAAAAAAAAAAAAAAAACCTCCCAAGTCCCTAAAAAATAATGTGGGACTCATTTCAAGCATTATCCTCCAACATTGTCTTGCAGCATTTATAAATCTAATTTTGTTCCTGCCTTCTAGTTGACTGATTTTATAATGCTAAAAAAAAAAAAAAGTTGACTGATTTTAGATTTTTTTTTATTAGGAAATAATTCGAGAGTCAGGCATACCTGATAACTCGAGAGGCCGACGAAGTCGGCAGACGGTGAAACCGTCTTTACATAGAGCTCCCCAAGCGGACGAGCAAGCGAGCCAAACCCGTACACGCTGGAGACAACGTAGACTAAGATCCGGTGCCAAGCATCCCCAAGCGGCGACACCGTTGGCCAGCGGTAAATCAGGAGCCAGTCCTGTGGGCAGTGAAGACGATCCTCCAAGGAATAGCCTAACGCGGATTCGCCTCGATACACACCACCACGACCCCAGCCAATCCCGACACCGGTTGCCAGAGCTCCAGCACGGAAGAGGAACGCCAAGCAACATGGATGACAACCAAGAACCACCCTTGAAGACGCGCACCTTTAATCCCTTTCATACGAAAGAGAATTTCTTCAACCGTAATGGGATTTTCAAGCCCTTACGGGATTTAGGCCCTTTCAGGAAGGTTTCAACCCTTTCGGTTTTTTTTTTCTTTCTCCTAAGCCTTGGGCCCGAAGGACCCAAAGCTTGGGCCCAAAGGACCCGAAGCTTGGGCCCCAAGGACCAAGGAGGATCGGGGGGATCTCGTCATGGCCGGAGGAGGGGCGGCCGCGTCGACAGCGGAGAGGACAGCCGGATCAACGCCGACATCCTAGCACCGGTCGACACACACCACGGCCCAACCACCGGAGGTCGAAGAGGAGGCAACGCCGGGCGAAAAAAGGAAACGGCGGTATCGAGTTGCCGGGGGGAAAAACACCCCAGCTGACCGAAACGGAGGAAGGGTGGCCCGAAACGCCCGAGGATCAAGCCGATTGGGTTAAGAAAGGGGGGATGGCGCGGTTGACGGTGGTGGCCTGAGAAGTGGCGGCGTTGGGTAGGCGGGGTGGAGGGATTAAGGGATTTTTGTGTAAGGGTTTTTTAGGGAGGGGGTGGTGGGGTGGTGCGGTGGTGCTGTGGTGGGGAGGCAGTGGTGGTGCGGTGGTGGGGTGTCGATGGTGCGGTGGGGGTGGCGGTGGGGGTTTGGGTCCGGATTCTAGAGAGAGGAGTCTGCCCTCTCTCTCTAGAACTTTCCAAGTTATTTTCACGACTGATTTTAGATTTATGTTGTAAGACAATGTTTTATCTTTCGGATTGTTCAAAATTAAAAAAAAAATAAGTAGATTATCAAATCGGTGAAAAATCACCCATATTTTATCAATTTAACTCACTAGCTCACCCAAATAACCCAATAGGACGGTTTGATTTATCGAATTAATCGAATATCTAGTCAAAATGAAAATAACCCAATAGGATGGTTTGATTTATCGAATTATTCGAATATCTGGTCAAAATGAGTCGGATCGAATCTATTTGCAGGTGATGTATTGTACAAAATTTTGATAAATCTGAGTTGGCTTCGAACTAGTTGGGTCAGATTTTTGGGCTGGAGTTGGGTCTAAAACTTAGAAAGAGCAAAGTGGCTCTATATCATCCACAGAAGGCACACATTATATTAGACCCACACGCTTAATTTTATTTTATTATTAACATTTTTTTAATCAAATCATGAATGGGAATGGGATGCACGTTTTAAACCCAAATCACATGAACCTTCGAAGAGATTTCCCAACTCCAGCTAGCTAGGCAAACTTAATTAGAAGCAGCAAAGACAAGAGAAAAATCACAAGAAAATAAACAAAAATTAGAAGAGAAATGGGAAAGTGGGTGATGACTGCAGGGATGGGAGAAATGGAGAGGTTAGTTCCCTTCAAACTGCCTCCCAACAAGCATTCAATGATCAGACCAACGTTGGAGACCATTTTGGAGGAGGAAACTCAGTTTCTGCAGTTTCCAGTCAGTATTAATGGCTGCAGTAAGAGAGGAGTCGTCATGGTTATGGTTGTTGCCTTTTTGCCTTGTGTTTATTTGCTGTCTTATTTTATGACGCTGGGAAACACCTTTTAATTTGTTGATATAGAGTACAGTATTGCTTGATTCTTGGTTTTATGCTTTAGGTATGGTCAAAGGGTTTTTGTGTGATCTTTGGACTCAGGAGGGTGATTTGATCTTTTTTCAATTTTTGCTCATTTTTATTTTATGAGTATGTTGGAAACAAAAGATGTAATTAAAGTTAGATTAGCAACAGAGTTTTGGTAAGATTGCTGTTTTCATTGGGCAAAAATATGAAATGTTGTACATATTATACTCTACGGAGTATGAATTATGTATATCTAGTATACAATTTACGAATAACTAGTGAAAGTCTTAAATAATAAATATACATATTTTATTCATTATGAATATTAAATGTATGATTTATATCAAATATATCATTTATGAATAGCGAGCATATTTAAAAATTTGAACATTTTATTAGATCAAGTTCACAGAGGTTCATGTGCCCAACTACGTCTGAAAAAAAAAAGCATGAGTTTGGTTCTTAAGTTAAAACGACTATTGTATGAAGATTGATCATAGAGAAAATGAAATAGTTGCTAGCGCAGTCAATCGATTTATAAGAATCTCCCTCTTAAGCAAGCCAGTTCAGTAGAAAAAAAGTCTTTGGGGTTTGCACTGAGGGCTTTTAAATTGCCGTGACATTTGTGAGTACAGGGTTTATCTAAATTCACTATTGTTCACACTCTAAGTTAAGAATATAAAATATATAATTTATGAATATCAAGTAATAAATTACAAAAAATATAGCAAGCATATGATTTACAAACGCGGAAACTAAATACACCGTAAATCCAATGTTTTTTACGTTGTTGCATGTCAATAAAAACGCGGTTGCATGCCCTTTAAAACGTGGTACCATTTTCTTAAGAACGTGGTTATGATCGAACACCACAAACCCAGGCTCTAATTTGGAGAAACGTGGTATCACGTCAATATGGACGTTGTACATGCACATCTGAAACGACGTGGCACGTAAGTAAGGCCCAAGTCGAGACTACTTTGGGTCTGAACTACCACGCTTAAATAGACGTGGTACCATGTTGTTAATGACGTGGCAAACAGATATGTGTGGAATTCGAAAGGACACTAGCATGTCGTTACGGACGGGGTGTCACGTTGTTAAGAATGTGGTAGCATGTCTCATTAAAATACAGAAAAACGTTGCCCTCCCCCGTGACCGTTCTACAACCTGCGCCAGAGAGAGAGAGCACCGCCGAGAGAGCAAGAAACCACCGAAGTGAGAGAGAATGTGTGTGTGTGTGTGTGTGAGAGAGAGAGAGAGAGAGAGAGAGAGAGAGAGAGAGAGAGTTGGAGGCGACTGCGGTGACTTTGGAGCCGAATTTGCAAGCGGCGGCGACCGTGGATTTGCAAGTTGACGAAATCCAATCAGCGGCGACTGCGGAGCCGATTCTGCAACCGGGGGAGAGATCCAGCCGGCGGGGGAGGAGAGCTTGTATCGGAAATCAAGACTATTTCGCCGCGGTAAGAATGACTAGTCTTCAACTCCGTCTAATTATTTTCCATCAATCTTTCCAACTATGAATCTAATTTGCCGTTCTCACATGTCTGCAGCTGGTTGCGTCCAAACACACCTATCCCACCGCCAGCTCATGAGTGAGTTGCGTTTCATCAACCGAGTGTCAATGGATGGAATGTTGTTTTTCAAGCTCAGTTTGATAGGTTTTGAGCCTACCGCGTAGAAGCGGGTCGACCATTATACTTTGTATAGATTTTTTCAACGATTTTTATTCTATTATTCTATTATATGTTTTCAATCCAAGTGTTAGAACATTGTACTCGGATGTATATGACGATGAGGATATACATGACAATTAGACGATGGGGGATTCACAGTGTATCGATGGTCGTATATGAGATGAGAATCGAATACAGTGGCACATTACTTAGCAAGTTAGCAGGTGTTAGGCCTAGCATTAGTATGATTAGTGAAGACTTGTTGTAGAGAGATAGAATTGATGTAAAGTCCTCCTTAAGGGTTCCATTCATTAACATAATCATATATATAGGTTACAAGAGATTGAGCCTGGGCCAATAGGCCCACTATACAATATGTAATCTATCAAACCCCCGCAGTCGAAAGTGGAGGGTCCCGTACAGTCCAAGAGCAACCTTGTCCCGAACGAAATGGAGATCGAGCTCAATGTGTTTCGTGCGCTGATGCTGGATTGGGTTGCTGGCCAGATAGACGGCGGAGATGTTGACGGTGTAGACCAGGGTGGCCTTCTGAAGAGGGCAGCGGAGCTGAAGCAGGAGATTGCGCAGCCAGGAGCACTCGAATACAACATTGGCGACACCCCGATACCCAGCCTCGGCGCTAGAGCGAGAAACCACCGACTGGCGCTTCGCCGACCACGACACAAGAGTATCGTTGAGGAAAACACAGTAGCCAAACGTGGAGCGAGGTCATGCCGAGGAGAAGGGGAGATCGTGGTGCCCAAATCGAGGGTACCACTGATGTACCGAATGATCCACTTCAAGGCCTGAAAGTGCGGCTCCCTGAGCGCATGCATAAAAAGATAGATCTGCTGGACGGATGACTGGGGGTCGTGTGTACGGGCGCAAATGCGCTAGTAGCCTAGCACACAAGTCGAGTAAGGTTTCATTCTAAAACCAATTGGCAATAGAAGGAGTAGCCCACCGACTCATATACTAGGGCTTGTTATGTTCAACTTTCCGATGTGGAACACTTTTGGTCTCATTCACATCTCTAACACGCCCCCGCAAGTCCAATTAGGAATGACCATCTAGTTGAGAATTCGACAACTGGGTAACCCAGACCAGGATCGACACAGACCGTTAGGCTAACCGCTCTGATACCATTTAGAGAGATATAATTGATGTAAAGTCCTCCTTGGGGGTTTCATTCATTAACATAATCATATATATAGGTTATAGGAGATTGGACTTGGGTCAATATGCTCACTATACAATATGTAATCTATCACTTGTCTCTTTTTTCGTATGACATTGCTGACTTATTGTGAGCAAGGATATGATTTAGGGGTCGTTTGGTATCGATATCTAGATATCAAGATATCGATATCGATAACGATAACGATATCAATATCAAGTATATCGATATCAGCTGATATCTTGGTATCCTTGTTTGAATGGAATTGATATCGATATCGATATCAAGTATATCGATGTCAAATTACAACGCTCATATTTCCAAGCACCCCCCAACATTCAACAAACATCAGCAGAAGCAGAGAATCAATCTAATCGAATCAAAATACCCAGCAAATAACAAATGAAAAGTAGAATCAATCAACAAAAACCAATATTCACTCAAACGAAACACCAAAATCAACAACATCAGTGAAATCCAAAGAGCAAGGGACGAGCAAAGCAATCCAGATTTAGGGTTTCGGAAATCGAAGGAAGGAAAGAGCAGCAGACAATCGACTGAAACCTAGGTGAGGGTTTCTGAAAAAATCGAATGAAACCTAGGTGAGAGGAGAGGAGAGAAGAGGAGCGAAGAACACGGTGAAGCGGAGAGTGAGCAGCATCAGCAGCGAACGGCCTTTGGAGAAGAGGGTGGAGAGCGGTGGAAGAGGAGTCTGATATCAACTGATATCCCCAAAAAAATCAGTATATCATATTACCCCAAAATCAGTATATCAAGTGATATCAAGATATCAGGTGATATCGATATCTTCCCGAACCAAACACTAGATATCAGATATCCGATATTTGATATCTAGATATCAATACCAAACGGGCCCTTAATAATATTGTCATTTGGTTCTAAAAAAAAACACATGGTCCCAAAAATTATTCAATCATAATTCTAAATTTTAGCAAGTATTTACCTCAAAATACTAACTAAAAAGTCATTAAGCACTGTAAAGTGCTCAAATGAGCGGAGGCAATCTTGTTTTTAATTTTTCCTCATAGCCAAGATCAAAATCATCATGTGTTTTTTTTTTATAATAATGATGGTCAAATGACTCAAATGACCAATGTTTTAAAACAAACACCAAAATTTCACACCAGAACTGATGTTACACATTAATTCTAAACACTCTAAATCACTCACTCATTATACAAAAATATTTTTGTAAAATAAAAAAAAAATCAAGTTTTTGTACATGATGATGATTCATCTCTCTTTCTTCCTTGACTATGTTTGGTTTAGGACATGTGCAAGTCTTCGAAGCTCCTCAAACGCTTGCATTGTGTCTGCATCAAATCCTCCTGCAAACTGCAAGTATAAAGGGATTACATTACTACCTTCATACCGGTAACTTAGATTTACAGAAGGTAGTCAAATTACCCAAAGTGATGGGGTATCAAAGTGATGGGCTGGTTAGTTATAACACAAACCTGATGAATTCTAAAAGCAAATCTGACTCCTTGGAGTAGCATGTAGTCCATTGCAGGATCTTTCTCTAAGGATGCCTTGGATTGAAGCTCTGAAGCCACTCTGTTCATGTATTTCTTCGCCAATTTGACTGAACCAAGCTTTACCTGATGATAGCTACAAATCATAAGCTTCTAATACTAACATGAAACTCATAATTTTAGCAAGTGTATCCCTAGCTATAGTATTAGAATGAATGGATGATGAATTTTTCAAAACCTTGAAAGTACCTTGCTAATGATGCCATTGTCATGCATCCAATTGGTAGGAATTCGGAACTCCTTGCAATTGTGCATCAACGACTCCCTTGTCCTCAAAAGATTATAGATTGTGCGCTCCATCCTGCCCAAATGCAATCAAGTTCAAGCTCAGCTCAATTTAGCTTTAAAGCCTTTTCACCAGAAGGAAAGAAAGAATCAGGAGTCGAATATCAATGAACATTGTTTTTATACTTTTCAGACAAAGCCACCATCTTCTTCAATGCCATGTCACATGGTGCCCGAGGATCATCAATGTAACAAGTGACTTCAGATTCTAGCTTCTTCAGGTCTTGATATCCAAATGCTGCTTCCCTTAGAGTATCTGCTTTCTTCTCTGGCCATTCGAAGTGCTTTAAGACAGCTCTTTCGTCCACCTTGAAAGATGATCAAAAAGGTGAAACTTACAAAGGAAACAAACATCTCCCCTCTTATAAACAAAAATGAATGATTGCAAATTGAATACTAGTATAAGAGAAACAACTCTAGCGATAGCATTGTATGACTTACGGGTAATCAATAAGTCAATGTTGATAACTTCATCATGGAGGGTAAAGAACCTAGTATAAGAAGAAAAGGGACTCACAAGAAAGCAGAGTTCATCATCAAGCCACTTCACGAAGGCTACGACGTCTTCTACGTCTGTATAAACAGCATCATTGACTTCTCTAATCAAAGACCTCACAAAATCTCCTTGAGTCTCAACATCTGCCTTTATCTGGAGAGGACACTCAAGTAAACAATCAATTGGAAACCCAACACCCTTCATAAATGTCATCAGTGGGGAGGGAATTAGACAGGAGCAGGTTGAAAACTTACAGCAAGCAGATGAGTAGACCGGTTCTCGATTTCATCAATCATGGTGCTTCTCACATTTGAAGAGCTAGCAGAAGCATCACAAACAGCACTGCTAGCAGATTCCTTTCTCAAATCCCTCTTCATTAGTGAATGGTAGAGCTCAACCACTTGTGGCGCTCGCTTCACTGTCGTCGTGTTGCTACCAATTCCAGCAGCTAACCTCAACGAAGGAGGCGGTGGAGGAGGGGGAGGAGGCGGAGGAGGTGGGACCAAACCTTGACCCGGACCAACTTCTTTAGACCCATTACTGCTAGCACAACAGGTAGGCCTAGGAGGGGGATTGGGGGTTCTCAATGCCCTCTTCTCAACCTCTCTAGAAGCTGAAAACCTACTATAACCACTATCATTAGAGGGGCAGAACTGTGACTTTGAAGCAACTCCCATCTCAGTGTTAAACGAATTCGAACGGGCTGTTTCTTTGTCGATTTCCTTGAACCCCATAAACCCATCAGATTGCCTCCTATCATTTAGACCAACCTGCTGCTCATCATCACTATATGCTAATCCACAAGTAGAGTGTCTTCTACCACTACTACCTTTCTCTTCCAAGCTTGTTACATCCTCATCTGTCACAGGCCATTTCTTAAGCATCTTTATTGCACTTAATCTCTTGGCACCGATGAAATCTTCATTCTTATCGGGTGTAAAGGGCACTGAACTGTTCTCAACAAATTCACTGCCTGATTGATTCTCTGAAGCTCTAGATAGCTCATTTCTTAAACATGAATTGACCCATCTAAGGTAGGCTAGCTCCTCAACCTCATTCAATCTATTTAACTGTAAACCCTCCACTTGCTTACACAAATCCTCATTTGTGTGCCTTAACATGGAGGCTTCAGCTTTAATCTTTGCAATCACATCGCTCTATTTGATGAAACAATTGCCAAAAGTCAGGTGATTATTTAATAGGCGATTTTTATTTTTAAAGCAAAAGATAAATAAAACAATACCTCAGAGGCTTTTGCTTGGCTTCCTGAGTGAGACTCCATGGAAGCAACTCTGTAAGCGAGATCCCTCTTCTGGAGCTGAAGCTCCTTATTGAGACGCCTTAGTTCGACAACTTCCATCTCAAGCCCCTGTGGCTCTTTGATCGAATTTCCGTCTTCTGAACCGGACCTCAAAGATGAAGCTTGATCATTCTGGTTCCTCCTCTCCAGCTCAATCACTTCAAGCTTCCTAGCTATCTCATCCAGCTCACATTTCTTCTCCTCGAGCTCCCTCTGAACCTCCGATTGCGAGCGTTTACACTCCGACAGCTCCGCTTGTAGCTTGAGCTCCCTCTGCTTGGACGCCTTGACTAAATCCCTCAAATTCTCAATCTCCTGGTACAAATCTTGCGATCCGGAACTCCCGTGGCCCTGCGGATGCACCTGGTAAACAAAATAGACCCTAATTTGAGCATCTCAACATAGCTTTTTTCGCAGAAATTTGATTTCTAGGGTTTGTATTGTTGTGTTGTGTCATACCTTTTTGCTTGGCGGTGGAGCTTGAAGCTTGCTGGATTTTCTCTCTCCACCAGAGAGGCCTTTAACAATGTTGGATCCCCAAGTAGAAGCTGATCGAAGCTTGGACGAGGAATTGCCAGTAACGCTGGCGTTGCTCTTGACATTCCTCGCCTTTGGTGGCTGGTTCTGATCGGCGAACTTGGAGGATTTCGGCCGCTTATCGGCCGGATTTTCCTCTTTCATTCTCTCTCTATATCCTCTCACCTTGGTAGAAATTTGAGGAAGATGAAACGGTGAGAAGCTATGGAGGTGAAAGGGGAAGGAATGATAGTAAAACTGAGAAGTTCTGACATGGGAGCTCCTTACCTTTTACGGAGTACTAGTTGAAGGTATGATTTCAAAATTTGAAAATTTGAATGAGGGAGGAAGACAACGGGCACTTGAATCGAAGTTCATTAATCAAGGTTTAGTGGGATGAGGATTCCAACGGTAATGTATCTTGTTAATGGGTCTCTCCGGCCCACATTTAACTGTACTGGTAATGTTTAAGGAAACTTGTAGTACCAGATTTATCAATAAAAGGAGAGAGATGTACGTAAATGATTTCCAAACGTGTGGATTTTTCATTTTTCCAGGAAAGAAATACAGCAATATGTGTAAAAAGTGTAGCATTTTTTAGGAAATGTACCTTTAACGGTATGTTTGTTTAAATGGTAGATATTGTATCCTACAAAAAAAAAAAAAAAAAAAAAGGAAATGCTAGCAAATAGACTAAAAAATGGGCTTATTTGCAGAACTAGACTACAAGGTTAAAAAATGGGTCAAAATGACCCCTCTACCCCAAGCCAAAAAATGAACCGGTGATTTGCAACTATTCACAACCAGGTGTAGAAGGTCACTTGTGCGGGAGTCCAATCGATCTTCTCTTCCTCGTTCTCATCTTCAATAACCTCCGGGACGGGAGACGCATCTCCCAGAAACCCTAGATCCTTCGATTCAAGCTCGTGTCTGACCTCCCCCTCGTTGACGGGAGGCGCCTGTGGAGGAAGCGCTTGCGGTGGGTCCTTTGCTGATGCCGGCGGGCGAGGGGTTGAGAAGGGAGAGGCGTTCGCGGAGGCATGAGGCGCAGAGGGAGGAGTGGGGTTGGTCAGGGAGGCGGTGGCAGGGGCGGTGGCGGCGGGGCTTCATGGATGGGCGGTGGAGAGGGCGAGGGGGAGGGTAGGGATACAATGCAGCGCCAGTGCAGTGGAGTTGCAGATTGATGAGGGGGAGTGGGAGTTGGAGGAGAAAGGCTGGATTAAACCCCACACAGTCACCGGCAAGGGAAGAGCATTATTTCGCCTCCACCGCCGCTACTTCACCCGCCTCTCCTTTTGTAAATCTCTCTTTCTAGGTCTCAATTTCTGACCTAACCAAGTTTTGGCCCCAAAATATTGAAGGCGCAGGCGCAGCACAGAGGTATACCGTACTGGAAACATTGCAAGCGCAAATTAGCCTTGTTTTTATCGTTTTTGTTGATCTCTTCTCCCCTTTAGTTTCTCCATTAGGTTTATCGTTTGTGGTTTCTCCATTAAGTTCTGAACTAGCAGCCATGAAATATTTCTTCTCTTCTTCAAAAGCTTCATTTTGGGTAATGAGAAAAATTGGTCCTTTAGTTATTTATTTATCTACTTCTGATGGAAGATTGCAACTTGACAATATGTGCATCTTCCTAGTACATTGAGATGAGCCACATATGTTCTATGCTTTCTTTGATATATAATTATGCCAGGAAATCAGGAATTGTTGTTTGTGAAGGATTTAATGTACATAGTAAAGGTTGGAGAGGGTGAAATTCAGCTGGAGATTGAATAAGTTAACCATGTTTGTTGTAATAGTGTGAGTCATGACCCGTCTCTATTTTCATGTGCCAAACTAAGTGGTTTACTAATTTTAGCATTGATTTTTGTTTGCGATTTGTTGAATAACTCAGTTTCTCATCTCTGCCTTCAGCCTTGATGCTCTTTGATTGTTCTTGCTCCACTCTGATTCAATTTCAAGGATTGAAACACTACAACAGAAATGGCTATTAGCGGGGAAACTTTTCGTCGCTGGAAATCCATTTTTTATCGCTAAAGAGATTTGACGAGGAAATGCATTTCGTCGCTTGTTCCTCGCAAAAAGCTCGTCAAGGAAAGGTTAGTCGAGGGGAAAATATTTCATCGCTAAAACTTTTAGCGATGAAATCGTTTTGTCTCGCTGTAACTATTAATGACTAATATTTTCCTCGTAAAAGGATAAATGTCTTGTCGCCAAAAAGTTGAAGGATTCGTAAATATTTGTTGAATGTATTTGACGACAAATACAATTTCGTCGCTAATATATTTTTTTCTCGTTAATGATTATTTCTAATTGTGTTAATATTATTGGCGACTAAAATTTTCATTGCAAAAAGAATAAATTTCGTCGCACAAGTAGTGAAAGATTCGATAATATATAAAGCAATAAAAATGATTTCCTCGTTAAAATATTTATTTCCTCGCCAGTAATCATAACTTTTTAAATAGATTTTTTTTTAAATAATAAAATACTAGAGAAAAACATATACAATTAATAATCAATCGAACTAGTAATGCAAATTGAATTCCAAAATTAAAATCCAAATATTTCTAGCTAACTACAATGTTCATAAAATCCAGGTCTTTCTAAGCAATTACATGCTCTATTATTTTGACATGTAGTCTTCGATCTTCTTTTTTTTGACTTCCTTCAAATCAATGATCACCTTGGCCTTTCTAAGCAATTACATGCTCTTATTTTGACATGTAGTCTTCGATCTTCTTTTTTTTTGACTTCCTTCAAATCAATGATCACCTTGGCCTGGGCTTGGACAACAAGTTGAGTTTCAACAAGCTTTTCTTATTGTGCCTTGTTCTTCTCGTTCATTTCTTGCGTTGACACTGGTAGAGAGAAGAGAGAAGAAAGAGAAAAGAGTAAGGGTAAGTGCCATTAGAACATGAAAGCTAGCAACAACTAGCTAACAACGGCAAGCTCAATATTGCCCAAGAGGCAGGCAACAAAATCAGCAAGAATCAATAGATAATCCAAAAGCCAAATTCGGCACAAAAGCTAATAACTACATTCATTTAATTCGAGCACAAGAAGGGCGCAGGTCATCCCATAAAAATACCGAACTGAAGCAAAATCAATGGATGAGGATGACTCATCAGTTTAGCAAATTAAGCACAAAATCAGGCCAACAATTCCCAAATTCCAAATCCACTAACACCTAGATGTGAACAACAAGTTTTTTAAAAATGAATTACCAAAATCACAACTAGTTAAGGGTAGTATGAGAACATAACAGCACTTACCGGACATAAATTAGAGTCGCTCGGGAAAAGGGGAAGTCAAAGCCAAGTCGGGATGAGTACATGTGACCAATTTGGATGAATTCGACGCAAGTAAGGAGCAGCAGTGGTTTCCTCACAGATAGACCTCCTGAATCACGAGGCAAGCAAAGCAGGCCCTGGGGAAAACATAGCAAGCCACAAGCAAACACGCCCAACAAAACTAGCAAGTTACGTACATAACCAATCCAGTAGCAAAGGTCAATAAATCAACCCCACCTAGTAAATACATCAAGCAAATTCCACAAATGACTTCATATATAGTTCAAATTTAGTTCAGTTAGAAATCAATCCAAGTAGAAAATAATCAAGTAGCCCACGCTTCAAATAAATAAATGTAACCATTAACTAAATTTAAGAGCTAAATTCAGCCAGAATTCACTTCTAAATTCAGTCCCAAAGCATGACGCTAGCAAGATATGTATGGCTAAAAAGCATCATAGAACAAACCAGAAAATATCCATAATCTTGAGACTTAGAAAGGACTCAACTAATTTCAGATAAAAACAGGAAATTTCAATCAACCACATGCAATTCAATTATCAGAGTCTCACGATCCTAGCTAGGTTTAGCACAAATCAAGCAAGGCAAAGTCAGGAAGATGCAATGCCACAATCATCACCAAAGCTAAGCCACAACAACAACACCAACAACACCAACAACAAGTGAAAGCAAGTAATAGAACATGTGTTATCAAAAAATTGCCCTTACCATAGAGCAATTCTGAATCCATTTCTGAATCTTCATAAAACATAATTCATCCGATAATGAAAGACAATCACAAGCAATTTCAAGTTACAACCTTTACAATCCATTCCAATCGAGCCAAACCAGCATTCATGAAGCAACATCGATCGCACGACCATCACATTACAAAAGGAAAAAACAACAACACAAACTGCAGTAATCAGGCAAGCAAAACAATCGATGATTCAATTAGTTCGGCATCAATTAAGCACAAATTAAGCCCAACACTCAATAATGCGAGACACAACAAAGTCACAAAGTCAGCATTATTAGACGTTTAGTTCAATGCTAAAGATCAAAAGCATTGGAGAGATTAACCTGCACTTACCTGAGGCGAAATCGAGGTTGAAGTTGAAACTCTCTAAGGGCGAATAAAAGCCATATCAAGAAGCAAGAATCTCGCAGACGAAAAGGACGCTGGTGATGGCGACACGGAGAAGGTCGGTGGTGAGGAGCAGAGAAAGAGGTCGAGAGACGGAGGAATCGCTGCCAATCAGGAGCAGCAACGGTGACGGTGGAGAAAGAGACTGCGGTGGTCGAAAGAGATCGATAACCATGGTCAATGGTTCGAGTTCCGGCAGGTGCAAAGAGAACGGAGAGGCGGCCGGAGGGAGAAGGTGGATCTCGTGGAGCGAGTCAGAGCGGTGGCCTAGGATGGACGGTAGTGAAGCGGCGGAGAAGAAATGAAGAGGGCTGCGACCTGGTGAGGTGGTGGATTAGGGTTCAGGGGATGGCGCGGCGAGCGAGAGAGATAGTATGCGCGGGATGAAGGAGACGAGGATGGGAGGCGCTCGGGTTGGTTGTTAGGGCAGAAGGAGAGAACAGAAATACATGTATTCAGCGTCTAGCGTCTGCCTTAGGTTTTTTTTTCTTTGTTGATTAATATATTTATTAAACTTTTTCCTTGACAAACATTTTAAAGCAAGAAATTAAAATCTTAATAAATTCGGCAAGGAATTTAATGCTTTCTTGTTAATAAATTTGAGTAAATTTATCTACTTTCACCCAACCTATTAAGACTAAAATGAAATTTCCCCGTTGATTAATATGATTAGCGACAAATTTTTTCATCGATAAATATACACTTTTAGTGAAAAATTATAATATTTGTCGCCAAAAAATTTGGCGGGTTTTACATAATTCACATCAAACATATAACGAGAAAATTTAAAATTCCTCGATGATTATACTTTTAGCGATGAAAATATTCCTCAAAAAAAGCTCTAAATTTTTCGCTATATTTTTTATCCTTTAGGCGACCACATTATTGATAACAATTAGCGATGAACCAAAAAATTTGTCGTTGAATGTCAATTTTAGCGAGGAATATAGGTTCCTCATTAAAGTTCATGCGCCCATTTATGAGGATGGGACATGTTTGTCGCTAAAGGTCACATTTATCGAGGAAATATAATTCGTCGCTAAAATTTTGGTCGCTAATAGACATTTCTGTTGTAGTGAAATTTGAAATTTATAATCTGTATAATTTTCGATACTGTGGCAGTTTGCTTCTCATGATGTTGTTGAAATATGGTTTCTCATTTGAATTTGAGTTTGTGATTTGGAGAAATTGGTGAGCTTGTTTTGTGTGGTGAATTGTAGTTATGGGTTGTTAACTGTTTCACACCAGTCAAGGCCATTATTGAATGATGCACAACTCTAGTTCTGCCTCATGTCAGATTGGAGGTGCTATTGTGTTAGATAGAAAGGAGTTAGTATTATTATTATCAAGCTACAGATGAATAGGTTTCTGTAGTGACACATTTTCTTGCTTCTTTCATTTATCTTTTGTTATTATTATCTGGGAGTTTGAAACTTGAAAATGGTTTGCAGTTAGATTTAGAGCAAGCGCAAATTCATTCATGGATTCTTCATTTTACTATATCTCATCTATTGTTTGTTGTTCATCTCTTATTGCATTCCCTTTTGCTTCTTGCCCATTCAGTTTATCACTTCTTGATGCCTAGATGATCATAAAGAGTATCCATTGAAAATAGTCTATTAGCTCAATTGGTAGAGCACTGTGTTTGCACACAAAGATGTGAGTTCGACTCTCACATAGGCTAATACAGAGTGTGTTCATAAGTCTCCGATATATTGTGTTTTGGTAAAGCCAATTATGCATGTACATATTTCCAATAGTATAAATATATCTTACCATTAGTGTGCATCTATCCTACCATTAATGTAAAGTTATAAAGGAATTGCTGGTTTTCCATTCTGATTCTACCAATATCGTTGTTTTCTTCTACCATTAGTGTCCATCTATCCTACCATTCTGATCCTACCAATATCGTTGTGCATCTATCCTACCATGATTTTTCAAGTTTCCACTTTCTGACTTAGTTCTACACTTTGAAATTTCGGTGATTACATTATTATTTGAAATTTCGGTGATTACATTATTATCCTACCAATATCGTATATTTCATATACTCATCACAGCTGAATAACAAATTTTGCTTCCTCGCGAAGCTCCATAACAAGCTGGATAAAAGAGAGTATCTTTAACTTGCTTGAAACATAAGGACGAAATAGGATCAGAGCCAAGCTCCATAACAAGCTGGGTATCTTTGTAGCGAAAATCAAACAAGCAAACCCTTGGATATAATGTTAGAACGACTGAATTAGAGCCTCTACCCTTGGATATAATTTTACTTAGGTTTCCTTCATCTTCTATTGTAGACTGGAAACCCTCTACCCTTGGTTGTTTTTTCTGAAAAATGTGGAACATAATTTGCTACGGTTTCTAGCTTTATTTTCCTTGAAAGCTATTTAAATTGGTAGGATAGATGCACAAAAATGGTAGGATAGATGAAAACTAATGGTAGGATAAAACAACGATATTGGTAGGATCGAAATGGTAGGATTGATGGAAACTAATGATAGGAGAAAGTAACGATATTGGTAGAATCATAATGGAAACTCAGTAATTCATGTATAACTTGACACTAACGGTAGGATTAATGCACACTAATGGTAAGATATATTTATACTATTTGAAATATGTAAATGTATAATTGGCTTTACCGAAACACAATATATCAAAGACTTATGAAGAGACACTCCGTATTAGCCTACGTGAGAGTCGAACTCACATCTCTGTGTGCAAACACATCGCTCTACCAATTGAGCTAATAGGTTATTTATCATCGTAATAGTAAAGACCAAGTATTTGACGAGTTACGAGGTAGTCGGCAGTTAGCATAGACTTGTAGCATCAATTTCATTTCCATATAACATTTTTTGAAAATTTTGGAATCAACATAGGTTGATGATTGGTTGTGCCAAGCTCCCACTCTGGGGAGCTCACCTGGGGTACAACACGGGAACAAAGGATCAGCCTGGGGGTAGTTATGTTATAAGAAAGAGGAACAACTACAAAGTATAGGTACAAGATCACTTACCCATCGTTGCCACTGCCACTGGACAAACTTCTTGCACTCTTTCAAATATGAAAGGAAAGTTGTACACTATTGGTAGGAAGAAAATATTCTATTGGTAGGATGGGGACTGTATCGTTTCCTGGGATGAACGGGCAAAATTTTCCCCGTCCTTTCCGCTTCTCTCCTACTCTGCCTCACTTTTTGCAGAGCATGTTATGGTGTTTCAGATCCTCCTCTCAAGCTTATATATGTTCTTGGGGGACAACCATCAATGTAATCATTGCATTTCCCCCTCATAAATGCTCCCCCCTTTCCCCAAAAGAGGAACCTTGTTTTGGCGCCAAAACTGCACTGACAGCCCGCCAAATTAGCTACAGTGAATCCCCTCCAGATTCTCTCTAAAATATCTCCAGGTATGGAAAGACAGGTTTAGCCTATTGGTAGGACCAATTCATTCTATTGGTAAGATGGGCAGTGTACATTTTTCTGAAATGAAAGGAGGATGCCTTTTGGTGCCACATGTCACTAACAGCTACAGTGTAGCTACAATATCCCTCCACTTCAGCTGCAACTCCCCCATCCGATTGCCCTTTTTATTTGTAAAATTAGACTACTTTCTACCCCTAGCCAAAAAACAAAGTACATGTCTAGTTATGCAAACATTTTTTTTGGTCTAGTTATGCAAATCGACCCAAAAAAATGGTAGATGTTGAAATTGATGGAACTCTAGCTCGTGAATTATTTGTGATAAGTATATATTAATAAATTAGTATCGTGTTGATTGGTAGACCTAGCTTTTAAGCTAATAAAGTTTGTCCCTCTTTGTAGAATTACATGTTGGATAAGGAAACGATGTGTTAATTTTTTTTTCACACGTGTTATTCTGGTGAGCAATTGTGTTATTTAGCTAGAAAATAAGTTGGTTCATTATTTTTTGTATATATCAACATAGTTTGGCATAATTTTTAAAGTCCATGTTATTTTTGGTTCACGATTGAAAGTTCATATGGAGTATAACATAAGCCATAGGGGCTATTAGACCATCCACAATGGTGGTGTGCAAATGTACAAATGTGTATTTTTTAGACTTTTTTTTAGCTCAATTGGTTGTTTTGAGTATGTGAAAATGTGCACATTTGAGCATGTGATGTGCAAATTTGAGCACACCATCTCCCCCATTTGCAAAAACTTTTACAAAAAGCAAGACAATTTCATTAGTTTATTTTTTATGATTTTATTTTCTTTTTTATTTTAAATGAATTGTATTTCAATGGTGTGTAAAAAATGCACATTTCACCAATGGAGCAAATTGCTAAAAAGTGATGTGTATTTTTACACATCTTGTGCAAATGTATACATTTTGCACAAAACCATTGCGCATGGTCTTAGCAATATGGAAATTTACTGGAATTGGTAAGTTTTGATCTAAAATGGATGGAAAAAGAAAACATCCGTATGACATTATTCGGTAGCATGTGAAATATTATTAAATGAAATTGATAAATTTGCAAAAACAACGAAATCAAGTCCAAAAAAACCATGGTGTGAGGCTTTTTAGGTGGGTCATACCAATTTTTTTTCAAAAAAAAACACTCATTTAATCATGACCGTACATCTTTTGATTCTCTTCCCCATCAATAGCCCAAATTTGCATACATTTTAAACCGTAAGGGCTTAGTACACCTGAGCCACCCTCTCTCTATATAAGTTTTTGTCAAAAAAAAAAAAGATAAACAGTAAGGTTAGAAATCATAAACTCTTATATTAATTACACTTTTTTTAACTAATTAAACTAGACACCACTTTTCTAAAAAAAACTTCAGCCAAGAGCTGTCTAGATCCTGACTAATCCTTTAACCTCACCCCAACGTTAAAGTCGTCAAGATCGCCAAGACCCGACTAGACTACCAAGATCCGTCAAGGAACCTGTCAAGAAACCTGCCTAAACCTTGCCTAAACCCTTGACCCCACCGAGCATCCGCCAAACATTTTTTAGAATATTGCTAGACAGTAGGCACTGCAATCGTGATGTTGGAATGTGGTTGTCTCAGATCGAAAGTATTGAGATATTTTGAATAACATATAAGTTTGACAGGCTAATTCTCTTATTGCCAATTGATTTTAATAGGTAACCTCATTAGACTTACGTGTTGTTCGTGTCTCCTGTTTTTAGGTCCACAACCAACCTTCCTCCGACGTCTTGAACTTAAACTCAGTTGCGAGTTTAAAACTTGATACTATTGTTGGGGAAATGTTCATTTGGGGATTTTTCCAAAGTGTCTTTTGGACTTCTTAAAGTTCCACATTGATTACAAAAGGGATTGAGGAGTTGCTTTTAAGGAGGAGTTTTTGAAAGGGTTATTGAGAGTTGGGATAGGAGTCCCACACGCGCGCACCACCACCACCACCGCGCACGTGTCCGTGTTCGTGATACGTGCGCGGTGTGGGGTGGTGCTGGGGGCGACGCCTGTAGCCGACTTGCACCGCGGTGTCGGGGCGATTTCGCTTCTAAGGCAGTGGTTCCCTTTATAACACGCCACATCCTTCAAACACTTTTAAACACGGGTTTTCACTGATCCTTTCAAGCGGTTTTTCCACAAAATTTGAGGCCTACATTCGCAATCACACCAACAATTTAGAAACGAAATCCTTTGTTTCTGCGATGGCGTTTCAGTTCTTCAAACCGCTCTTGGATCTCTCAAAATTGGAGCCGCTGGATGGGACCAACTTTAAGCGATGGTCGCAGAAGATGCTCATCTTCTTTGAGCTATTGGAGGTCGATGACGTCCTTCTTCAGGACGCCCCTACTGCTGCGGCAACCTCTTCATCCACCTCCGTCGTCGTCGCTGTAGACACTAAGGGTAAGGCTGTCAACGTCGATGACGATGCTGATGTTGTCGACAAGGGTAAGAATGTTGCTGATGATGACCTTGCACGAGCTAAACAGTATGAGTCCGACAATAAGTCTGTGCGAGGCCATCTTCTCATCCACGTCTCTAACCCCATATTTGATTTGATCTCTGTTCATAAAAGTGCTAAATTTATTTGGGATCTGCGGGAGAAGAAACATAGGGCTGACGATGCAGGAAAAATGAAAGATGCTGTTGGAAAGTTTATGCAGTTCAAGATGGTCGATGATAAGCCAATCATGGACCAAGTGCACGAGTATGAGAACCTGGTGGCCGACATCCTCTCCGAGGGCAAGAAGACGTGCGAGATCCTGCGGGCGAATTTTCTTATCGAAAAGTTGCCTGACTCGTGGGCTGGCTATTGCAACCATCTGAAGCACAAAAAGAAGGATCTCACCCTGGAAGAGCTCGTCGGTCACATGAAGATCGAAGAGGCTAATCGCCTCAAAGACAAACCTAAGCCTAAATCTGCTGATACTGTGAAGGCTAATTTGGTTGAATCCTCTGTGAAATCTGATAGGTTCAAGCAGGGAAACAAGTCTGGCAATCAGCCGGACAAGCAGCAGAAATAGAGAGGGACTAGGATCGACTGCTATGTTTGTGGCAAGCCAGGCCACAAGGCTTGGCAGTGTCGCAATCGGGCTGATCTCCAGAACCAAGGGCAGCAGCAGAACAAGCCCGCATCTCCAGCCCAGCAGCAAGTCAACGTTGTCCAAGACAACAACCAGCTGATAACAATGATCACTGAGGTCAACCATGTGGGCGACCAGGTCGATTGGCTCATGGACAGCGGAGCTACTCGACACTTCTACGCCAACAATGACCTGTTTGCTGAGTTTGAGGATGCTACATACATCGACCAGGTCTACATGGGCAACTCGAGCATCTCTCGAGTGTTAGGCAAAGGGAAGGTTGCACTCAAGCTCACCTCAGGGAAGTCTCTTACCCTAATGAATGTGCTTTATGTTCCTTCTTTGCGCCGAAATCTGATTTCATGTGGTTTGCTTGAGATAGTTGGAATCAAGCAAGTGACTGATGCTGGCAAAATGGTTTTAACCAAAAATGAAGAATTTGTAGGAAAGGCTTATAGGGCCGATTTTCTGTATGTGCTTGAGACCATGATTGAGAATAATGAGAATGCTTCTACTTCTGCTTATATTGCTGAGTCTATTGATTTATGGCATGTTAGACTAGGACATGTGAATGCAAAATCTGTATGTCGATTACATGATATGGGTTTGATTCCTAGCCTATCCAAACATGACCATAACAAATGTGAAATATGTGTTGAGGCCAAATTTCATAAACAACCTTTTAAGACGGTGTTAGAAAGGACAACCGAATTGTTGGAGTTAGTCCATTCTAATTTGGCTGATTTTAAGAACACTGAGAGTAGAGGTGGCAAGCGCTACTATATCACATTTGTGGATGACCATTCTAGATATACTAAGGTATACTTGCTTAGGTCTAAAGATGAAGCAGAAAGCATGTTTTACGTGTATAAAGCTGAAGTAGAAAACCAATTGAATCGAAAAATGAAAAGGCTTAGATCTGATAGAGGCGGTGAATATGTCACTCATTCTTTGAGAATTCTATGAACAAAATGGCATTATTCATGAATTTACAGCTCCCTATAGCCCACAACAAAATGGTATTGCTGAAAGGAAAAATAGAACTTTTAAGGAAATGATGAATGCTATGCTTTCTAGTTCTAGTTTGCCTGATAATATGTGGGGGAAAGCTGTATTGTCCGCAAATCATATTTTGAATAAGGTACCTCACAAGAAGCTTGACAAAACACCTTATGAACTTTGGAAAAGGCATCCGCCTAATCTGAAATTCTTGAAGGTGTGGAGGTGTCTAGCTAAGGTGGGGTTACCTTCGTTCAAAGTTGATACTATTGGATCTAAAACTTTTGATGCAATTATGATTGGTTATGCTGAAAACAGTGCTGCATATCGTTTTATGCGTTTGAGTGATCGTACCTTGTGTGGATATCGTGATGTTGTTTTCTTTGAACATGTGTTTCCTTTAAAGAAATCTGCATTGCCTGTTAATGATTTTTCATCTCATGATGCATCTCCATCCATGCCTAATACTGTTGTGCCTAATGCTCATGCTGATCATGATGAACTTAGGAAAAGTAAAAGGCGTAGGAAAGAAGCTAGTTTTGGTCATTATTTTGTGACTGCATTTCTAGTTGAACTGAATGATTTAAATGAACTAGATGAGATGTTCATTAGTATTCATATGATAGAAGATGATCCTAAGACCTATGATGAGGCAATAAGTTCACTAGATGCTAGTTTCTGGAAAGATGCTATTAATAGCGAGATAGAATCCATTATGTCTAATCACACATGGGAACTAGTTGATATGCCTAAAGGAAATAGAGTCATTAGTTGTAAGTGGATCTTTAAGAAGAAGCTTAAAGTGGATGACTCAGTGGATAGATATAAGGCAAGACTAGTTATAAGAGAATTCACTCAAAGATATGGCATTGACTTCTTTGACACTTACTCTCCTGTTACAAAAATTGCTACCATTCGTGCATTGTTTGCTTTGGCTTCTAGCCATAAAATGCTTGTTCATCAAATAGATGTTAAAACTGCATTTTTTAATGGTGATCTAAATGAGGAAATTTATATGGAACAGCCTCTAGGGTGCATTGTTCCAGGACACGAAAAAAAAGTGTGCAAGCTAAAGAAGTCACTGTATGGACTCAAGCAAGCACCAAAGCAATGGTATGAGAAGTTTCACACAACTATCCTAAGCTTTGGATTTGAGGTAAACGGATCTGATGCCTGTGTCCATTCTAAGAGGTTTGGTGCTGATTGTGTGATTATATGTTTGTATGTGCATGACATGTTGTTATTTGGATAACACATAAATGCTATAAACACAAACAAACAGTTTTTGTCATCTAAGTTTGAGATGAAAGACATGGGTGAAGCTAATTTTATTCTAGGAGTTAAAGTGACTAGAAAAGAAAATGGCTTCATTTTATCACAACCTCATTATGTAGAGAAAATGTTGAAAAGGTTTGATAAATTTGATGTTGTGCCAGTTAGAACTTCTTATGGTACTAGCATGCAATTGAAGAAAAATTTTGGTATTGGTGTGTCCCAAAATGAGTATGCTAAAATAATTGGAAGTTGAATGTTTCTGATGAATTATACTCGGCCTGATATTGCATATGTTGTTAGTAGACTCAATAGATACACCCATATCCCCAGTAGTGAGCATTGGATTGCACTTAATAGATTATTGAAATATCTTAAAGGCACCTTTGATTGGGGTTTACATTATGTGGGCTATCCCCATGCTTTGGAGGGATATTGTGATGCAAAATGGGTCACTAACAATGATGAGGTTAGCTCCACTAGTGGTTATGTGTTCACTTTATGTGGTGGTGCTATATCATGGAAGTCATCAAAACAAACTTGCATTGCTAGATCAACTATGGAATCTGAGTTCATAGCATTAGATTTAGCTGGTCAAGAGGCTGAGTGGTTGAGAAGCTTACTGGCTTACTTACCTTTGTGGAGGCATAAGACCCCAACTATTTCTCTACATTGTGACTCATAATCTGCTATTTGTGTAGCTAACAGCAATACTTACAATGGTAAGAAGAGACACATACGGATTAGACATGAAGCTGTGAGACAGCTGATTGCTACCGGTGCCATTTGCTTGGAGTATGTGAAGTCCGAGAGGAATCTGGCAGATCCGTTAATGAAAGGGCTTAACAGAAGGATGGTCCTTGAATCGTCTAAGGGAATGGGACTCAAACCCACGTGAGCTGATATACACCATACCCATTCCCAGGACAGGTGTATGAGAAATGATGAGTCTCGAACTCTTAATGAGTCCAAAGCCCAGAGTTGGGTGGTCCTATTGAGAAGGACTTGATGGATTCACCGAAATTGTAGAGGTTGAGCATTATGCTCTTAATGATACCATAGCCCTATAAGGGTGGTCCTATTGAGAAGGACTTGATGGAATCACCTACGAGAGTGTGAAGGGTCGGTTGCCTTCTATGGAAGACTAGGGTTGTCTTTCTAGAGTACTCTTTAGCACCCAAGGTATGAGATGACTATTACAGTTGATAGTTAGATCGCGGAACCACCAGGGCAGTGGTGAAGGTATGTGTTGTTGATGTTAACCCGCGAGTCTGGAAGTTCAAGATTCGTTCACTTCTATGACATGCGAGATACTCAACTTCACTATGTGTTGGTTCAAGATTTGTTCACCAGCATTTAAGTACTTTCTCGACGAAACCAGCTTAGAACGATGTTTTTTGTTTTAAGAACCACAGTTCCTCACATTTGTGGAGGACTGTTGGGGAAATGTTCATTTGGGGATTTTTCCAAAGTGTCTCTTGGACTTCTTAAAGTCTCACATTGATTATAAAAGGGGTTGAGGGGTTGCTTTTAAGGAGGAATTTTAAAGGGTTATTGAAAGTTGGGATAGGAGTCCCACACGCACGCACCACCACCGTCGCCGCCGGTCCGGTCCGGGATTTAATTTTATCAACGTACGGTTCAGATTTTTTCCGAGATATCAGCGGTGGTTCCATTGCTTCGACGGCGAGTGCACGCCTGAGAAGTCCGCTGTGTATCCTTGGGGGCAACGCCTGTAGCCGACTTACACCGCGATGTCGGGACGATTTTGCTTCTAAGGCAGTGGTTCCCTTTATACCACACCACAACCTTCAAACTCTTTTAAACACGGGTTTTCACTGATCCTTTCAAGTGGTTTTTCCACAAAATTTGAGGCCTACATTCACAATCGCACCAACAACTATAAATCTATCGCTTACTGTACCATGGTATGAAAGGAATATCTCGATAGGCATGTCGAATTTGTACTCGATTAGGTAACGTCTCAAGTTAATGAATCAAGTGGATTGGCATATTATTACGTACCACCAAATTGTGTCGATAATTAATGTAAGTGCGATGTTTTACCAAACATAGTACGGATTGTGAACTATGGATAATCATGTATAGTTTGCTAAAAACATTCACTCGATTAAGATTAATACACTATGACTATGTTTGGTAAAAAAAGATAACTAGTGGAGGCAGGCCCGGCGCTGGACAGGTGGAGGGCCGTCCAATGAATTTTAGGGACCCTGTTCAATATTAACCTAATCTTAAAATATTTGATGTTTTGTTCGACTTGCTAATTATTAAAAAAATATTTTATGTGTAATTTTTAACTTATTAAAAAATGTGTCAACTTTTTAAACATAAACTATTTTGATACGAATAGAGTACTTATTGCATTTACTAATATTTCAAAAACATGTACCACGTAAATTAGTATAAAATGTAATAAATTTAATATAGGACTAGCTATTAGATTTTAAGTCATATATTTTAACTCTTTAATTGTGTATCAATACATATATGTTTGTGTGTGTTATAGTATTTTCACATTAAAAACTCATTTATTGTGTGAAGTTATAATTTACAAATAAAATTTTGAATATATATGTGAAAAATCTTAAAACATCATAAATTATACTCCAATACAAGGGGTTGTAACAAATAAAAATAGTTAATAAAAAGATCTCATAACTAAAATAGTTTTTCCTTTTCCGGTAATTAGAAAATGTTTAAATGGCTTAAAAAAATAGATGGAAATAAAAATCGCTATAGCTGGCTATAGAGAGTCAAACCAACAACCTAATGACATTTAGTTAGGTCAAATACCATTGGGCTAAAGTAACTTTATGATACAAAAGAGACCAAAAAAATAAGTACTAGTAATAAATTATAAAATGGGACCCTAACAAATTTGGGGGCCCTGTTTCATTGGACTCTTTGAACATGCCAATGGACGGGCCTGCAAGTGGGGCGCTCGCCCAGGCAGTGGTGGATCCAAGGGTGGGCGACACCAGGCCGTCGCCCACCCCGATCCGGAAAAAAATACGAGAATATATGTGTTATGTAAAAAAAAATTAAAAGAAAAAATACAAATATCTTTAGTGGCTTAGTGGTTATGCTCACCCCATTTTAAATTGAATTCAATCAACCCTTGTTCAAATCCCACTACGCACATATTTTAATTTATTTTTTCCTCAATCCATTTTCCATTATTTTAAAATTCTTATAATTTATTTGGTATTTTACAATTAAATAATGATATTTTTTCTTATAAATTTAAGATATTCTCTTCATATATATTTTTTAAAAACATATTTCTAATAAAAATAATATAAAATTTATCCATACGAAATTGTGCCCACCCCGAAAAAATTTCTAGATCCGCCCCTGCGCCCAGGGCCTCCAATTTTATGGGGCCTCATTTTACTAAATTTTGTATATATAAATTTTGTTTTAAAAATACTATTATGTACATGTTAGTCTGGTGGTTGTTGATAGGAGGAAATAGAGAATGCAAACAATACGTAAATAAAGTAAAGCAAACCGATCGAATCCCAGCAAATGATGTTTAAGACTCCCTCCAATGTAGTAAGAGAAAGTCAGGTTCGAATCCACGAGGAAACGTGTCAGCGGATCCTAGACAGCGGTGGAATCTCACAGAAGTCGACAACAGTGGTCCTAGATCTCGAGTACAGCAACTCGACAGAAGATCAGACAGTCGAACACAGCGCAGCAGCAAGCACATGCACTGGCTCTCGGCAAAAGCTACTCGATCTCGACAAAGGGCTACTCGAGATCGAGTAAAGTCCTCGTCGACGTCGGTTTGTCTTGGTCAAGCACCTGCACACAGAAGCTACAGCGACTTGGGTCGAAGATCAGTAGTCGAGATCGAGGAGTGCTATTCGATCTCGAGGAAGACAGAGAATAAAAACGAAATAAAGTAAAGTAAAGGCAATTGCTTTGCGACTTCGAACTAAACTGTATAAAAAGGACTTCCAAGATTGGGGTTTGCAACAACGATAACCAAGCATGCATAAGGCAGAATAAAACAGATAATCATGTGAATCGCATCAAAGGACAAGCTTTCGCCTTTTCCAGCAATTAGACAACTCTTTCAAGAAACCCTAATTGTCTCTACCGATTTTATGTTTAAAATCCAAGTTGTTAGCATGGACCTCCATTAGATGGGTAATAAACACATAACAAGTAGTAGATGCTCAAAACATGATAAAAGTCGGATCTTTACCTCAAACACGCATGGCTATCGTCGGGCTCGCCCCAACCCTAGAAGTGGGTGGACTACTCGCGCTTCATCATAATTAAAGACATCAATAATAAAAGGAAATAAACTTGCATTAATAAAATAAAATAGAGATTACAACCAAAGGAAGCCAATTCCGCTCTCGCTTCACCAACTCCTCTTGGCCTCTCACTCTCTCTTTCTCTCTACTACTTCTCCTACTGAAATTGAATGATTAAAACTCAGCCCCATGGGCATTATTTATAGGCTTCTAAACCTTACTACTTAAGGATAGAAACATCTATCTATATCTAAAACTATATCTAAAAGGTTTAATGATAAATAAAAGCTATAAAGAAATTAAATCTAAAAAGGGAAATTAAATCTAAATAGGTAAGTCTCTTCATGTTGATAGATCTTGTCTTCCATAGATAGAATTTGATGGATCCCGGATAGACTCGGCTTCCTTCGTCTCCAAGTAATCACAATCCGAGTAGGATAGAGCAAAACGCGTTACGCGGCTTCTGGAGGCTTCCTCGATCTCGAGTAAGGCTACTCGATCTCGAGTAGAGGTGTCATCGACTGGTGTGGCTCGGCGTCTCGGGTTGCTGGTGCTCGACTGGCTCGGATAGGGCTCCTGGGTGTCGTCGATCTCGAGTACCCTTACTCGATATCGAGTTGGGTGACTCATCGACTTGGCCGGCTTGGTGTATCGGGTAGCTTCTTGTCGACATGCTCGGACACAGGCTCACAGGCTTTGTCGACATCGGGTAATAGTCCTCGATCTCGAGGAAGATGTCCGGGCATGGTCGGGTAGTCTCTCCTCGACTCCGGGTAATTTCTCCTTAGATCCGGATAATCCGTTCTTGGCTCCGGATTGGCTCGTCTTTCGCTCCTCGACATGTGCTCTTCATCTAGGGTGTGTCTAGGCGTGATTTATTGAGATTGACTAAGGCTTGTCGATGTCGAGTGACTTTGAGCTCCGGTTCTTGCTTCTTGATTTTCTCCCGAAATGGTCCCATATTCTGCAATATTAAACAGAAACTTATGTAGATCTCCATTTCTGACAAATAAACATATACTACATAAATTCGACATATTCCCAACCCGAAATATGCAAAACGTAAAGAATATGGAACTAAAATATGCATAAAGACATGGCTACTTTGGAGACATCAGTGGTTCATGGAGCCCTTTTGCCTATCAACGTGAGTTCGAAACTCAACTCCTATAATATTATCAATTGCATTTTTTTTTCCCTTTTAAAAAAAAATAAATGTCTTTGAAGTTAATGATGGTTGAAAAATATAACTTTTTTCTATTAAATGGTTCAGTGATTCAATATTTGAATCATACGGAGACAGGGAGTACATGATTGTTGGAAATTGTATTCAAGTTATTAAAACAAGATTAATAGTATAATTTTATGATTAAATTTTAAAAACTTATATAAAAGATTTAGGGTTATTAGGAAAAAATCACCTTTATTTTTTTTAACAAATAACCTTTTATAAAACCACCTTATATAATGCTTTGAACTAAATTAAAGCACCTAGATCAATATTTGATTATTTTAAAAAAAAAATGTAATTTGGACCAAAACATCTTTCACCAATATATTTAATTTCAGAAAAAAAATACACAAAATTACCTTTAATTTATATCATTTTGAAAACTAGAACTTGTTTTTGTTTTTAAAAAATAATTCGAACAAATATAATTTATTTAAATAAGCATCCGCAACTAGACCTGTCAAAACATAACCCGACCAGGTGACCCGACCCGAACGCCCGGAAAATTTCTGACCCGAACCAGGAATTTTGACCCGGAAATTTTTTTTGACCCAAACCCGAAAAACCGGAAATTTTCTGGGTAATCTGGGTTTCGACCCGATGACCCGATTGACCCGGTAATTTTCACCCGATTTACCTGATTGACCCGGTAACCCTATTGATCCGGTTGATTAATAATTATATATAATTAATTTTTTATATATATAATTAAAATTTATTGCAAAATTATCAAATCATGATTTTTCTAATTTAAAAAAGAAAAAATTGACAAACCCGAAATCGACCCGAAATGACTAGAATCCTGGTCAAACCCGGGTTCGAGTCAACCCGAAAATACCCAGAACCCGTTTTACCCGAGACCCAAAGTGACCCGAACCGAACCCGACCCGAATGACCCGTTTGACAGGTCTATCCACAACCTAAAGGCCCAAAACTTAAATTTAATAAAAAAAATTTTACTTAAAATATGGAAAGACAACGTAAATAACCAAATTTCTATAAAATATGGAAATACACCAAAATACTCAAAAGGTTTGCATCTTTATACTCCGAACCTCTAAAATTATAATTTTATCATTAATCAACTTTTGACCCAGGTGTCGAAGATTGATTGGACGACCCTGGATGGAGGTAACTAAAGTTGATTGGATAGCTGGAATCGATGAATTATTTGTGTTGAATATATGTTAATAAGCTAGTTAGACACATGTCCAATGCGGACGGATCATGAATCCTTTTCACCCGTAGTTTAACACATGTCCAATAACCATTGAAAGTTATAAAAAACAAATATATGTTCCATCCATGTTTTGGGGTCTTCTTGGATGGGTCATAATCCTTGTATTTTTTTTGTCTTTTTTTTTTCAATACCATCTGCCTTATTTTTTTTGTCTTACATATTCAGTCCATGTTTTGATTTTTTTTTTTAACATTTTCGTAGGAAGCAATGTGATCAAACCTGGGACCTCCTAAACCCCTTTCTTTACTCCACATCACTGAGCCACCCCTGTAAGGGCCCGGATTTTTAAATCCTAATTCTCGGAAAAAGAAATTAAATATGAATTTAAATCAGGTTAACTAAAATCTCTTAAAATGAATTCCGGCATATAATTATTTTTTATTTTGCCTGGTCCATGATTCCCACCTATTGTACAGCTATATGCATTGTCCTTATATGCCCAGCTCTAGGCTTCTCTTGTTGGTTCCCCATTCAGACAATCACCCCCACGCCAGAACCCACACAAAACACCCCTTTTCTTTTTCTTCCTTTGCTTCCTGTCTCACTGTGGCTGGCCACCAACACAGCCCCATCTCCCCTCGTTGCAGGCCTCCAGCGCCACCAGCAGCTCCGCCACCAACCTAGCCCTGCCCTTGTCTCGATGAGGCCAAGCCGACGCCTCCAGCAGCAGCAGCCCTGTTTCCGAGCAACCCAGTCGAGCACCACCATCTTCCAATCCCACCTTTCTGCCTCCGTTTTCCAGTCACAACCTCCATCGTCTTCGTCATTCCCGTCGAACTCCGCGCCACCACTGTCTCGTCGTCACTGTTGGAGCGCAATCGCCCTATTCGTGCCGCAAGCAGGGAGAGAAGAGGATGGAGCCTCCGTCGAGCTCGAAGCCGCCAGCACCCACTTCAGCCTCTCCCTCAGTTCCGTTCCCAGGAGGTAGGAGGAGCAATCAACGCCCGAACAAGCCTTCGTCGGAGCCGTTCCAGCCGCTCCCACCCTTGTTTTTCGATCTCAAGGTCGGTCACGATTCTTCTGTTTTCGATTCCAAATCTTCGTCAAATTGCGATCTATTCATCTCTCCCTCTTCCTAGGCTCGATTCAGGCTTCCTCTTCGCCGGGTACAGTCGGAAACCGCCATTGGAGCCGGAGCTTCTCCTCGGAATCGCGCTGTGAGTCCCTCCCCTTTTCTCCCCTCCCTCGCGTGCTTGCTTCCTTCTGTTTGCTTGAGTTTTGGTCGGAATGGAGAGTCTATCAGAGGGCGGTGAGATGGGGTCGGAGAGGAGCCGCCGGAAAAGGCCTGGATCTCCTCCTCCTCCTCTTCGTTTTCCGATCGGCAGTGCGGGGAGCTGTGAGGGAGACGGGGTTAATTTCTTCTTTGGTTGGGCTCGGGTTTGGACTTCCGGATCCGGGTTTTATTTTCGGGTTATAACCCTTGGGAGAGAGATGTTCACTTTTCTTAATATGTGGATCCGGGTTCTTTTCTTCATCCGGGCCTGTTGGGAGAGATTGGGTTTGGGCCTTCCTTTTGGTTGGTTTGGGCTTCTTTTGTTTCAGATCTTGGGTTTGTTATGTTGGGTTTATATTACATGTTTATATAGATGTATTAGTATTATTATTATTGTTACATTATTCTGTTTCGGGAAATAAATTCTGGAAATTTATAAATTTTAAACTTATTTTGAAAAGGATATTATTGAGATATGTAGCTTGTGATGATTTAAATATGTAAGTTGGGAATTTTGGAAATGACTTGTGACTTTTGGATTTAAATAGGGATTTTGGAAATAGATTTAATTTAAGGCGTTATGTTAATTATATATTGTTGATAAAGTACTATTTAAGAGGGTTTTCAAGTTTCCGGAAATATCTCTTAAATGATTTATTGTTTGAAAACCAAAATGCCGGAATTATTTTTATAATATGATTTGAGAAATTGTTTTAAAAATGAATTGACTTAACTTGGGATTTAAGAGTTGAGAAATATTTCGTGAGATTTATCGATGGTTTTGATTAAATGGTTTTGGTTGATGTCAATCATGTCGGAAAGGTTTTGGAAAATGGTTTTACCGTCGAGTGGTTTAAAAGATGTTGAGAACTTGGGTTTCGTGTGTGTGAATGTTGGTCTTGTAGCTTACGGAAGTGACCTGATGATAGGTGTGTATCGCTTTTGGATTGCTTTGGACTTGCATTTGGGCCCTTGCTTGTGTTATATTGCTGTTCTGCATCTTCAGGTAAGTTCCTTAGGGGGCTTACTCAGGTTGGACATTCATGCCTGTTGTTGCATTTTATGTTAGTTGTTGCATATGCATAAAAGCATGCCATGTAGTATCCTGTTAGGTTGCACTAATTGAATGAGCATCTGCTTACTTTATGCGTTTGAAACAGAACGGCCGTTATCTGTGATAGTCCTAGTGTATTTGCTAGGGTCATAGGGTAGCCCAGCCTCATCGGGTACCCTGAGTCAATCGAGTCATGAACTTCCTTATATTATGCCTGCGGGCTTTATTGTGGAGCGGGTTAGGCATGCGTGCCGCCCGATTATGATGGAATGCATTCACGAGCTGGCCAGTCTCCGCCCTATCGGAAGGGGGTGGAGGTAGGAGAGGGATATGCCACTTGGCATTGTCTTGGGCCCTTTACAGTATTTTTACACATTATTGTAACTAGGAGCATGCTAGTGTGTTTGAATTTCGTACTGCATTAGAGCATCTTTATTAGGTATAGCACATACTATGTGGCCTCAGCGAGGACTGCCGGTCCCGCATGAGTGGCTCGATCTGACTCCTTTCCCCGTTCTTTTTTTAAGGCATTTCTGCAGATTTTGAGTGCTCGATGTCTATATGACGGGTTCCCTTTTGGCGAATTGAAGAATCTGGCTAATACCCTAACTTAGTAAAATGGTAATTACCCACTCTTAATTTGGTTTTGATCGACTCTGCCGTGGCACTTGTATCTGTACTTTACTTCCGCTTTACTTTCGTTTGAAATGGATTCCGCGACATAGTCTTAGGATAGGTTAAGGGTACCCAACGGCCCTTCGAGGTTTTTAGGGTTTGAAATCCCTCTTTCTACTAATCTAAAAATGAGTTTGAAACCTCGACCCGTACCTGGATTGCAAGATCCGAACAAGGGGTTTTATCCCTTGAAACGTAACCCGGAAATCATAATTCTGGGCCGTTACAAAGATGGCATCAGAGCTGAGGTTGTGCAATTCGGGTACGCAAGGGTCGAGTGTATGTTTTAGAAAAACCGCCCATGAATTTCAAAGGATTTGAAAGGATTTTAAAAAGGGGCAAAATGAACTTAAGATGCCTAACTTAAATCGGACTAAGTAATGAACTCGACTTGTAAAAAAAGGAGGAAAATCGACCAAACGGGGACACGAGTGGGTAGTAAAGGCGCTAGACCACCCCTATTGGGTGTAGTTGGGATTGGTAGGCAAAATATCAGCTTTTTCTTTACAGATGGGTTGGGAGACTCAAATGAGATCATTATGAGTGTTATTAACTGATTCTGTGCTGAGTGCTTGCTATGCTAGAGATCTGATTTGGTATGCCTAACAATGAGATGTGTATTGATTGATGCGGATGGGATAGTGGGAGTACCCTTGTTTCTGTGTGGTCATACTCAGCTTGTGTGGAACATGCCCTTCCACTATGTTAACCCCTTGACGGTTCTATTGAGCCTTTCTCCCAGATGTCAGAGTCTTCCACGTGGATTGGGTTGTAAACACATGGTCTTCGGGAGATATGTGTGGATATGAGGGTTGTCTGAGTGATTATTGGAAGGTGGTTTCTTGATGGCATTTTGAGTCAAAAGTAAGGTGTCATTGGGTTGTCTTTCTTGATTCATATGATGATCAACATTTATTTTCTTACCACAAAGAGTCGTACCAAAGTCCAACGGGAAAGAGGGGCGATGAATCGGTTGGGAAAAGTCAATGGTTGCCCTTAAGGATCCCTGTTCGGTTGTAATTGTGACTCTCTCTGAATTGCATGACATAATTTTGTAATCTTTGGCATGTACCCTGTGAATAACCATTGGTAAAAAGCTACTCATGTTGTTGCATCTATGATTGGTTACATCGCTTAAGTCTTGTGTTATGTCTTGGCTTCTACCATGATTATATGTTGTCATAGCATGTTTACTTGGTCTATTGATCGTAGGATTGAATGAAAGTGTGAGCTGCATGAAATGAATCTGCATGATTTTACTCTACTAGGTTCATGATAGTGTGATCGTTAAATTTTGATACCCTGATGAAGCAAGTTCCTTATTTGATACGTGCTACAACTTGATGTCAACATGCCGTATATGATACTTAATTTCTAGTACATGCTATCGTCATGATCTTTAATGTAAATTTGTGATTGTATAAAATTTTGTATCCATGCTAGTCACATTGTTTAGGTCTCGTGTTGCATCTCGCTTTCTGTCATGACTATGTTTGGGTTCGCGTGTCTGATTGACCTGTTGTAATGATCGTACTACTGATTGGTTAGAATCATGAATGGCATGATATGAGTCTATATGAATGTTGCTTTCCCTAAATTAGGTCCATGATAGTGTGGTAAGCCCCTCTTTGTACGAATGCCCCGTAAGATGATCCCCTCGTCATTTTAGTTAGTGTTGCCCTTGTCCTTGCTTGATTAAATTAGTAGTTCCATCTGTGACCATGATATCGAAGTAATATCTTGATATATGCGTGTCTCATTTAGTATTATTAAATTGGAACACATGCCCCCGTATTCTGCTTATATTGTCATGTTACGTAGGCTTATATTATGCAATGCTACATCCCTCCCATGCTTTTGTATCGCTGGACTATGTCAATGTGGTCTCTTGTGTATCATTGTGTTAGTCAATCAAGCGCATGTATGTATCAAATGTTGTATTGCGTCATTAGTATCATGTAGGATCCTTGGTTGTGACTTGTGCGAATTTATACCTTGCTTGCATTATTGCTGATTCTCTCTTGAGCTAGGTCCCTGATAGTGTGATCCTTCACTCTTTCTATCATCTTTAAATGTCTTACTCGTGCAAATTAGATTGATGTTGAATTCGATGATCGATTGCTTTCGATGATGGTTTATCATAGCATGCTTACATGTTATCACTCGGTAGTGTTTCCCTATTACGTTATGAATTCCTCTTGTGCTGGCATAGATGTATGACTTGACACCTCGCATGATCACACACCACGTTATATCATTTCGTATATGCATGACGCATGAATGTTAGAATGAATTTAGTCGAGTACCTTGATTGTGGTCATGATTCGATATGTGCTAGTAGTATCCTGTAGGGCTTATGATTTCCAATACGACTCGCTAAATGATTACATGATGTGCTTGTTCTATGATTTGATAACTATCGTATCATTACATGTGTCCTATGATGGTTCATTCCTAGCATGATTATGATTTGTCGCTCGTGATGTCATTCTTGTTACTCTGTGATTTTCCTCTTGCTATCCTAAATATTATGTTGAACTCTTTAATTGACTCATGACTATGCTTGTATCACATCATGTATCACTAGCATCATGTAGGACCTATACTTTCTAAATGTATCTCGTCATATGATTACATGTCATTCTTAACCTGGTATATGATTATTATTGTCCGATGTGATAGTTACCATACTGCTCCTATGTGCTCTCGCATGACGCTTAATCTAATTGTTATGATATACCTCGCCATGCTGCATTTGACCTCATTAGTAGATGTGTGTACCATACTCGTACATTGTTCATACATGTGATAATTCCTATGTTTATTCTGCACATCTCGTTTAAGATTGCTAAGCATGTCTGCTTTCATGAAAGAATTTGCGATTAGCTCATCTCACCTGCATTAGTGCCAGACTCGATTGTGTTTTCTGAAATGAATGCGTATGTAATTCATCATGAGTTAGGTACATGTTAGTATGAACTAGAGTGATTGATATGCTCCATGATGAATTCATGTTTGCTTGTCGCGATTGCAACCTAATGGACCCCTATAAGGGCGTTGTTGCTATTCTCGGGTCAGAGTCTTGCCTCTAGTATTGTCGTCTTTAGTTGTGGTACGTGTTTGTCCCCGAAAGGAACATTGGGTTGTCCGCTCTTGTCACTCCCCTATCTTTGCTAACTTGGAGTCATGCGCGATACATTGAACGAGCGACCGCATAGGAAAGAGAAAGGAAGTTGGATAGCGATAGAGCCATGTGGCGGAAACGTGGGCCCATAACCCACAAGCCTCTGGATCGACGGTGTTGATGGGGCAGGTACGTTTCGAGGACTGCGGCTACCGAGTACGATATGACTTGAAGGCAGGAGTGTCCTCCGTTCGAATTACTAACCCTTCTGAATCTGTTGATGATATTGCACTGACCTGGCGATGAGAATTACGTGTTGATGTGCTGACTTGGTGATGATTGTTGTCTGATTGTCTGTTGACTATGATGATATGATTTGATGCTTTATAGTTCTAATGTGCCTTATGCCTTGATATGTTGATACTCTGAGTTGCTAAGCATGATCTAAATTCCTTGCCTATAAAATGTGAACTGCAATTGCTGAGAACCTGCATTGTATCTGATAAGGTTATGATGAAACTTGCTAGATTGAATTGACTATGCTCGTATATGATGTTTTGCGATAACTATTAAGCATGCCGGTACATTGGGACTTGTTGACATAGTTGCAATAATTGCTGATGAATCCATGATGCTATAAATGCTAGTTGATATGATGTGGTCCTTATGTGTAATAATGTCCATGATTGCTTATTCTTTGAACTTGTGGGGGAGATTATCTTGAAAAATGGTAGGAGAGTGGTGGAAGAATCTTGGGTAGTTGGAATGATCGATGGTATTAGGAGGTGAGTCGCGAGAAAGGGATGTTGGCTTAGGTAAGACTGAGAGAGCTTTGGGATTTATGAGAGGCAATGTTGGTGGTTCTGATGAGCTTCTAGATGATGCTGGTAATGCTTCGGGTAGTACGAGAAGTGTAAGGAAGGGCTCGTGAATATTGAGGACATGGTGTTAGAGGGTACTTGGGTGTGAAGTTAGAGATAGGAGTTAGGTTCTTAGAGGTGGATGGTGTGGTAGTGATTGGCGGAAGGAGGGGTAAGATTTTAGCATCGAGATGAATTGGGATTTCTTTGGAGAATTTTTGTCTGAGTTGACGTTGTTGAGTCTAGAAGAGGATTAATCTTGGCTTGCGAGTGGGGATTGTATTTTATGTTGACTGGTATGACGTGAGAATTTTCTTGATTATTTGATTTATTTATGTCTGCTGGCACGACGTTAGATAGTGACCATGATAAAACCTGATATGGGATAACATTACCTATTAAAACGCAATATTAAAATCTAGTTGGTAGTGACAAATGTTACCATGATATATTACTGCTTTACTATCCTGTTATGTTGTTTTAGAAGCATGTTAGGACGTGTCGTGATATGATATATGGAGTAATGATGAGTATGAACTATGAGATAATGATGTGCTATTATGTGGAAGCATGATATTATTATGTTGTAGTAAGCATGATGATGTATTATATGGTTGACTAGCATGATTATTGATTTTGTAAATGATGAATATGACTTGAAGTATGGACATGACTCGTATATATATGAGATAATGGTACATGACTTCTAAATGGTCGTTATATGGTTTTGTGACAAGTTAAGGTGATGTCTTTTAGGCCATATTGATATTTTGATGATTTATATACTGCTTGATCTTCCTTTTTCGGAACCTTAATAGCATGACCTGGTTGTGTTGATATATTAGCGTGATGACTATGTTCTACTTGTGTTGCGATATCGATATGCGATTGTGAGATTTGATGCGTACTGACGTACTAACCCCATAACATCTAACCGGTTGATTTCTGGACATGTGTGCTTGCGTGATATGTTATGAGACTTCGACTATGCACTCGTGATGCCTTCAATATGATATAGATATACTCTACTACTTGTGATGTGATGTTGATGTTTTGTTGTTGGTTTTGGCGTGTCTTGAAAGGATGGTATGATTTATGTTATGAGAAAACATGTTATGTTATTAAGATGTCAATTGGTTGAGATTATCATGGTTGATGTTGAGTTTTTCCATGTGAAAGATGGCTAATGATGTTATGAGTTGATGAGTTGATTGGCTTATGTTTCATATTGAGTTGAGAATGATGATTGAATGATTTTGGAAACTAGGAAGAGAATATGGGATTAGCCCTTAGAGGTGGATGATTCCACCTCCTGATTTTTTAATTTGATTGATTGATATGCAAGAAACTGATTTGGTTTTTGGAGGATTTTGACGAAATTTTGATCGAAAGGATTTTACTTGTTTTGGTGTAAAGTTGCTTGGTTAAATGCCTTATTTGAAGATTTTGAGCGGTTTGAAAAGGAATTACTTGGAATTTTATAGAATAAACGTTACTGAGAATTTCAATGATTTTGAGACCAATCTTTTCCAATTGCGGAATCCCTTTTTGAGAATTTTCACTCCCGGGCTTATATTATAACGCCTCACAAAGTGGATACAAGCATTTTATAGGGGCGCATATAGAATGCTTGCTAAGACCTAGTAAGGACGCTATGATCGCTTTTTGAGTTATAATGTGACCGAAGGGTCGGGGTAAGAGTGTGATAAGGGCCCATATCACATACTTGCTACGACCAATTGAGAATGTTATGATCACGTCAAGGGTGCTGTGAGGGTCTCATACGGGCCCCTATGAGATGCTTACAGGACCAATGGCATGATCCTTGGACTCACCAATTTGAAACTTCATCCCCATGTTTTAGAGTGATTTTAGTCTCGAGGACGAGACTTATTTTTAGAGGTGGATGATGTAAGGGCCCGGATTTTTAAATCCTAATTCTCAGAAAAAGAAATTAAATATGAATTTAAATCGGGTTAACTAAAATCTCTTAAAATGAATTCCGGCATATAATTATTTTAAATGGACTTTCATTCAGATTTATTTTCGCTTTCGCTTGCTAAAATTTGAAAGTATAATATAATTTTATTATTTGATTCAGTTCGAGAATTCGATTTCAATTTGAAGTTTTAAACTTTATATCTTTTGAGTCGGGTTAAAGTCGAGCGAGCGGGTTTTGAGTCTATTCCGCTATTTTAAATTCTATTGTGAGGACCATTCCTATTTTATTTTCCTTTTTCCTTTTCTTCTTTTCTTCCCCCCCCCCCCCCCCCCCTCTCTCTCCCCCTCTCTCTCTAGTTTATTTTGCCTGGTCCATGATTCCCACCTATTGTACAGTTATGCATTGTCCTTATATGCCCAGCTCTAGGCTTCTATTGTTGGTTCCCCATTCAGACAATCACCCCCACGCCAGAACCCACACAAAACACCCCTTTTCTTTTTCTTCCTTTGCTTCCTGTCTCACCGTGGCTGGCCACCAACACAGCCCCATCTCCCCTCGTTGCAGGCCTCCAGCAGCTCCGCCACCAACCTAGCCCTGCCCTTGTCTCGATGAGGCCGAGCCGACGCCTCCAGCAGCAGCAGCCCTGTTTCCGAGCAACCCAGTCGAGCACCACCATCTTCCAATCCCACCTTTCTGCCTCCGTTTTCCAGTCACAACCTCCATTGTCTTCGTCATTCCCGTCGAACTCCGCGCCACCACTGTCTCGTCGTCACTGTTGGAGCGTAACCGCCCTATTCGTGCCGCAAGTAGGGAGAGAAGAGGATGGAGCCTCCGTCGAGCTCGAAGCCGCCAGCACCCACTTCAGCCTCTCCCTAAGTTCCGTTCCCAGGAGGTAGGAGGAGCAATCAACGCCCGAACAAGCCTTCGTCGGAGCCGTTCCAGCCGCTCCCACCCCTGTTTTTCGATCTCAAGGTCGGTCACGATTCTTCTGTTTTCGATTCCAAATCTTCGTCAAATTGCGATCTATTCATCTCTCCCTCTTCCTAGGCTCGATTCAGGCTTCCTCTTCGCCGGGTACAGTCGGAAACCGCCATTGGAGCCGGAGCTTCTCCTCGGAATCGCGCTGTGAGTCCCTCCCCTTTTCTCCCCTCCCTCGCGTGCTTGCTTCCTTCTGTTTGCTTGAGTTTTGGTCGGAATGGAGAGTCTATCAGAGGGCGGTGAGATGGGGTCGGAGAGGAGCCGCCGGAAAAGGCCTGGATCTCCTCCTCCTCCTCTTCGTTTTCCGATCGGCAGTGCGGGGAGCTGTGAGGGAGACGGGGTTAATTTCTTCTTTGGTTGGGCTCGGGTTTGGGCGGGTTTGGACTTCCGGATCCGGGTTTTATTTTCGGGTTATAACCCTTGGGAGAGAGATGTTCACTTTTCTTAATATGTGGATCCGGGTTCTTTTCTTCATCCGGGCCTGTTGGGAGAGATTGGGTTTGGGCCTTCCTTTTGGTTGGTTTGGGCTTCTTTTGTTTCAGATCTTGGGTTTGTTATGTTGGGTTTATATTACATGTTTATATAGATGTATTAGTATTATTATTATTGTTACATTATTCTGTTTCGGGAAATAAATTCTGGAAATTTATAAATTTTAAACTTATTTTGAAAAGGATATTATTGAGATATGTAGCTTGTGATGATTTAAATATGTAAGTTGGGAATTTTGGAAATGACTTGTGACTTTTGGATTTAAATAGGGATTTTGGAAATAGATTTAATTTAAGGCGTTATGTTAATTATATATTGTTGATAAAGTACTATTTAAGAGGGTTTTCAAGTTTCCGGAAATATCTCTTAAATGATTTATTGTTTGAAAACCAAAATGCCGGAATTATTTTTATAATATGATTTGAGAAATTGTTTTAAAAATGAATTGACTTAACTTGGGATTTAAGAGTTGAGAAATATTTCGTGAGATTTATCGATGGTTTTGATTAAATGGTTTTGGTTGATGTCAATCATGTCGGAAAGGTTTTGGAAAATGGTTTTACCGTCGAGTGGTTTAAAAGATGTTGAGAACTTGGGTTTCGTGTGTGTGAATGTTGGTCTTGTAGCTTACGGAAGTGACCTGATGATAGGTGTGTATCGCTTTTGGATTGCTTTGGACTTGCATTTGGGCCCTTGCTTGTGTTATATTGCTGTTCTGCATCTTCAGGTAAGTTCCTTAGGGGGCTTACTCAGGTTGGACATTCATGCCTGTTGTTGCATTTTATGTTAGGTGTTGCATATGCATAAAAGCATGCCATGTAGTATCCTGTTAGGTTGCACTAATTGAATGAGCATCTGCTTACTTTATGCGTTTGAAACAAAACGGCCGTTATCTGTGATAGTCCTAGTGTATTTGCTAGGGTCATAGGGTAGCCCAGCCTCATCGGGTACCCTGAGTCAATCGAGTCATGAACTTCCTTATATTATGCCTGCGGGCTTTATTGTGGAGCGGGTTAGGCATGCGTGCCGCCCGATTATGATGGAATGCATTCACGAGCTGGCCAGTCTCCGCCCTATCGGAAGGGGGTGGAGGTAGGAGAGGGATATGCCACTTGGCATTGTCTTGGGCCCTTTACAGTATTTTTACACACTATTGTAACTAGGAGCATGCTAGTGTGTTTGACTTTCGTACTGCATTAGAGCATCTTTATTAGGTATAGCACATACTATGTGGCCTCAGCGAGGACTGCCGGTCCCGCATGAGTGGCTCGATCTGACTCCTTTCCCCGTTCTTTTTTTTAAGGCATTTCTGCAGATTTTGAGTGCTCGATGTCTATATGACGGGTTCCCTTTTGGCGAATTGAAGAATCTGGCTAATACCCTAACTTAGTAAAATGGTAATTACCCACTCTTAATTTGGTTTTGATCGACTCTGCCGTGGCACTTGTATCTGTACTTTACTTCCGCTTTACTTTCGTTTGAAATGGATTCCGCGACATAGTCTTAGGATAGGTTAAGGGTACCCAACGGCCCTTCGAGGTTTTTAGGGTTTGAAATCCCTCTTTCTACTAATCTAAAAATGAGTTTGAAACCTCGACCCGTACCTGGATTGCAAGATCCGAACAAGGGGTTTTATCCCTTGAAACGTAACCCGGAAATCATAATTCTGGGCCGTTACAACCCCGTCAGAGGCTCAATTCTGTATATTTTTATGATTACTCAACGGGTATTGTACGGTAGTTTAAACAGATCTTAGAGTGCATATAACACTACCCCAGTGCATATAACACAATCTTTTTTTATTATTATTCTAATGGAGTGACCGAATTAGAGCTGGTGTCAGAGATAAGAAATACACAAATAAACTCCATTAAAAATTAAAATAGAATGCTTGATAACAAATATTTTAGCCAAAAACTCCCTCTTGGAGCCAACACCTCTCTCCTCTCTAACGGAGCCAGCACTAACGAGTAGCCACCCCGACAATCTCCGCTCGGCTTCTCCTGGCCTGTGTTTATTGTCCAAGAACCCCTCTTCGGAGGATACGAACCACCTCTTCTAAGGCTACTAACCCCTCTTCGGAGGCCTTGAAACCAACCTCATCGGACCTAGGTCTGTGGGCTCTTCCTCCCTCGTCGCCCTCCTCTTCCCTTCTTCTGGTCCGGCGATGCAACCCCCCTCGGGTCGGCCTTTAGGGCTGCCTGGGTTAGTCAATTTTTCCCTCGCGGTCATCCTTCACCTCGCTCGATTTTGGGGGCGAATCTCCCCTCGAAATCTCTAATAGATTTGGGGCTTTTTGCCCCGGTTGATTTTCACCTAGGTTGGCTCATTTTCAACGACCTTCTCGGTGTGCTCAGTGGTCTCCGGTGGTTGGGTTGCCTCGCCGTTTCCGGTTTGTACTCTGCATCATCCCTGTCGCTAGGGCTTGGGCTTGGGCTTGGGCTTGGCCTCTACACGACACCCCGCCTCTCCCCGGTGTTTCGCTCCTCCATCATTTCTCAGGTGGTGCTTGGTGGTCGCCGGGGGCAGATACCATACGTCGCCTGGGTTGTTGGCTCCGTTTTAGCCTTCGCTTTTTCTGGTGCCTTTTAGCCTGAGCGGCCCTTGTTTCGGGCCCTTGGTGGATTATTTGGGCCCAAGGCTTTTGCCTTGTGCCCAAATCTGGCCCGAAACGAGAGAGGAAAAAAATAATAAAAAAATAAATATTGAAATCAACTTATATTCTTTCAAAAAAAAAAAAATTCCCGGTCGAGTTAGCTATTTCCCGTTTAGGTTTCTGGTGCGTTTTGATTCAGGCGTGGTATGGCTCTATGTTTTGGCGTGACTGGACTTTCTTTCCGCATGATGGGGTTCTGGCAGTCGGAGTCGGGACAGGCAGGGGTCGTGGCAGTGTGTATCTAGGCATCTCCTTTTTTCGGAAAACTGTTTCCTTGGAGGTTCGTCTTCACTGTCCACAGGTATCTCCTGATGTGACGCTGGCCTGCGATGCTGCCAATGGGGAGTGCTTGGCTTTCGTCTTTCGTCTATGTCCTTATCCCTTTCGGTCTGGTTGTTTTTAGTTTCGCTTTTGTATAGTGTATTTGCTTGTTTTTTTGGCACCATCTTTGTATTTTGTGTTTTTTTGACGATTTTCGTGTGCCGACTTGTCGACCATCGAGGTTCAGGTTTGTCTGACCTCGAATTTTTTCCTAATAAATAAAAATAAAATAAAATAAAATAGGCCCTTTTGCATAACTAGACCAAAAAATGGGCCTAATTGCACAAATAGACCACTAGCCCGAAAATTGGCCCAAAATAACCTCTATACCCCCATGCAAATTTAACTGCCGGTTTTTTGTAACTGTACACAACTGGTTGTAGAGGGTGAGGATTTCTGAAAATAAAATGAGGAGGGAGGGAGAGAGACGGTTACATTTTCTTTGTGGAAAGCGACAGATAGTGAGAGACGGAAAACCTGAAAGGAGGAGCGACAGGAGGAAGAACCGGTTGAAGAAGAAGGGCCACCAGTCACCGCCAGGGAGGAAGGAGAAGGTTGAAGACGAAGACAAAGGTAAGCAATTGTGGAGTTTTTGTTTGAGTTGTGAAATTGGGGAAATGGGAGTGCGGTTACTTGCGGTTTTGTGAAGGATTTGAGACGAATTTGGGGTAGATGCCTAGCAGTAGAGGAGGAATGAAGTAGGAGGGGTTAGGGGTGCCATTGTGAGTCGATTTTGGGGAGGTGGGTATCGGGAAAAGGATGGGTAAGGGTTAGGTGATGTTGGGTAAGAAATTGGGGACAAAAGGGCAAGGAGGGGGTCGGATGGGTAGGGAATCCACAAGATTGGGGGTAATCGGTAGGGTATATGTGCACATGTGGTAGGACAGATTATCGAAGGTTGTGTCTGAAATTGTGGTAGAAGATTTCGTAGGACCGGGTAACGAAATTGGCAGGATAAAATTGAACATCTGGTATGCCGAGTGTGGTGAAGGAATTTTTGGTTGATTGGTTTTTTATTGTTTGTGGATTGGTTTTTTAGTGTTGAAACCGTAAGTGCCCACCAAGTGTTTGATGAAATGCCTAAAAATATGATGAATAAATAGTGATTTGGTTTTGGTTAATCTCCTTGCCTATATGATGTGTTGTGAAAGAGGTAAAATGAACCAAACATGTGAAATGTGAAACTGGTAGGACAGAAGAGGATATCAGCAATGGTAGGATAGGAAAATGAAGTTGGTAGAATAAATTGACACTGTTGGTATGTATGACAGATTATGTGACCTGAATTTCTGAATTTATGTTTGGTGATTGTGTAGCAGGTACCCCCGCTTTAAACATCATATAAAATGACGAAGTCAGGGAACAAGAAAGCCCGTGCAGGACCAAGAAGCCAGGGGGTAAGGAAACTGAGATAGTTACATGGTTGTGGTTGTAAAGGTTGGGAAAAAATGTCAAAACCTAATATTCTTACATGCGTTGTAGGCTGTCCTTGATGTTCCAGAGAAACAACACTTCTCAGGGAGGGCGCTGTCCCATGCAAATTTCGAGTTGTTGGAAGGCATCGACCACACCATTGACCGGGAGGATTACAAAGCCATGAGCAAGAGCCAGTTTGGGGGCGTTGTGAAGATGGGGTCGAGAAACAAATTCTCTGCACAGTTGGTGCACTACTGAAGACTCGAAAGACACATGAGACGTGGTACTCCCTCCAAGGGCATCACGTTCGATTCTCTCTTCATGAGTTCGCGATCATGACGGGCCTCAACTGCTCACCACCCCCCAGTGATGTCATGGAGGGGGACCACAAGGAGTGCATTTACCAGTTTTTTAAGAAGGAGAGGGTGACGTTGAAGGATTTGGAAAGAGCTTGGGCCCACGAAAAAAAGTCGGACTCGGGGTCCCTGATGAAAAAGTACAAGCTTGCCCTCCTAGTCATAGTGGAGGGCGTTCTGTTTGGGTTGGAGAAGAAGACACAAATAAGGGGATGGGTTGTGAAGCTGCTGCTGGAGGACACAAACCGTTTTCTGGAGTTCCCTTGGGGAAGGCTGATGTACGAGAGGCTACATGAAAGCCTCAATGGCACGTTGAAGGACATGGTGGCTGCAAAGAGTCACTTGAAAGACATGCCGACCTACGCGCTGTACGGGTTCCCCATGGCCTTCCAAGTTAGTGAAGTTTTACAAAATGTTATAATCCTTTGCCAATTGTGAAAATGTGTTGGTGTGACATGCCAAATGGATATTTGTATCCTACCAATGGGGTATCAATATCCTACCAAATGGATATTTATATCTTACCAATGGGGAATGAATATCCTACCAAATGGAAAAATTGATCTTACCAAATATCTTAATTTGTCATGCAAACTTTGTTCTAATATCTTACCATATTGTATTTGCAGTTGTGGGTGTACGAGACCTTCCCTGAGATTGGGAATCATTTCGAGCGCAACATCGACGAAACCATCATCCCGAGGTGTCTGAGATGGGAAACGCCAAACTCCCACATCCGATATGAGAACGTGAAGTCCTTCCTGAGCCTGGACGCCCTCGCCAACAACCCAATAGATGAACACGTTCTGCTAGCGAAGCCAGAGCCGATCTTGCACCCTACCCACAAGGAGAAAGATGCGTACCCCCACTCATCGTACAAGAAAGACGCTCCAGACGTCTTCTTTGATCAGATTGTGAGCGATCACATGAGGGCCCGCAGAGAGAAGCAACGACAGGAGGATGCCGCTGCTAGACCCAGTTGTTGTGAGCTGAATCTGCCATGTTTTACAATAACTTTTATATCGTTTTCTGCATACATTTCATGCATTTGGGCTAAGATAGTACAGAATCTATGTAGTTTATGTTTATTTGCCAAATTATGGAATCTACACCAGTTTTTGTTTAATTTCGCAGAATTCGAGGTAAATTACAGCAGTTCTGAGAAAGGTCGGAAAAGCTCGGAAATCAACTACAGAAGTCCAAGGCCAAGAAGCAGCGGAACCAGTCGAATCGAGCTAGGAGCCCAGAGTTACTCGATCTAGAGTAAACCTACTCGATCTCGATGAAAGTGTCCGAGCACAAGCCTTGTCGACTAAACACTCATCGACAACTCCAGAAGCACCATGTCCGGAGTCGACGAAGCTTTGCCAAGTCGAGAAGCCGAAGACGGAGAAGCCGAGCACCAACCATTACTCGATCTCGGGGAGCCTTGTCGAGATCGAGGACCACCATGGCACCAGTCCGAGCCATGACGAGCACCAACTCCTCGACAACATCAGGCCAGCCATCCTCGACTACACCCAACTCGATCTCGAGTTGTTTACTCGATCTGGAGTTGTTTACTCGATCTCGAGGAGCTAGGAGCCAAGATCCGAGACGTCCAGCCAGCCATGGTCGACGACGAATCCTACTCTATCTCGAGTAACTCTGGTCGAGATCGAGGAGCCGCGTCCGAAGCCGCGTTACGCGGTTTGAGCAGTCCTACGCGCTGTGGGAGTCCTTGGAGCCGAAGGAGTCCGAGCTGGCCGACATCTATCAAATTCTATCTATGGAGAAGATTTACCACACATGGAGAGAAGACTTACCTATTTAGATTTAATTTCCACTTTATAGATTTAATTCTTAAATACATTTATTTATCTTTTACGCTTTTTAGATATAGATAGATATCTTCTATCCTTGATTAGCAAGGAATAGAAGGCTATAAATAAAGCCTTAGGGGCTGAGCATTAGGCATCTTATTCCAATTGAATTTCAGAGACAATTAGTTAGTCACATAGAGAGAGAAGGAGAAGAGGCTGTAAGTTTGGAGTTTATTTTTAATGCAAGTTAGTTCTTTTTCATCAAAGATGTCTGCTATTGCGATGAAGAGCGAGTAGTCCACCCACTTCTGGGGCTGGGGTGAGCCCGACGGTGGCCATGTGAGGTGATGCGGTAAAGGTACAATCTTGTTATGCAATTCTTCTTCTATCCCTATGAGCATGATTCTTTTGCGAGAGTTGAAGGTGATCCTTGTTTGTATTATTGAAGCGAAAGTGATCTTAATGCAACTTGGATTAATTATGTGAAAAGGGTTAGTAACAATTAGGGTTTATGCGAAAGCCTCTATATGCCTATTTGTTAATAACGAAAGTTATTTTGATGGAAAGCATGATCTTTTATTCCTTTATGCGTTGATACCCTGGCTTTGGAAGTTCTTTCATAATTTGAGTTTATTTCTGTCGAAATCAAAATTCTGTGTTCGAATCTGCAATTTAAAGTTTCTGAGTTTTAGTCGAGATAGAGCAGTGGCTTGTCGAGATCGAGTAGGCTTTAGTCGATCTCGAGTAGGGTTTGGTCTAGGTAGAGTTGAGTTTCTGCTTCTGTCGTCGATTCTAAAGTTTCTGTGTCTGCTGTTGTTAGTCGATCTCGAGTACTGTGCTTGTCGAGATCGAGTTAGTTTCTGTTTTGCTTTTATTTCTTGCTTTGGTTTGTCTTTCTTTCGTTGTTTCTTTGTTTCTGTCTTTTCTGCTTGCTTTTTCTGTGAGATTTACAGCTGCCTAGGATCCGCTGACACGCTTCCTCGTGGATCGATCCTGACTTTCTCTTACTGCATTGGAGGGAGTCTTGTAATTATTTGCGTGGGCCTAAATCTGGTTTGATCTATTTTATTATATTTCATACTCGATTTCCTCCTCACAACAAATTGGCGCCGTTGCCGGGGAAGCTATCATTCGCGCCTTAGGTAGTCAGATCTCACTTTTTTCTTTGAGTTACTTTACAGGTGTATGCGCCGTTCTGGTCAACCACCTGAGTTTGACGGCTTAGACGAACCGGAACGCCTCCTACATATCCGAGCTAAACTACAAAGAGCCATGGCAGCCGCTGAAACACAGGAGCAGCTGATTGCGAGGCTTACAAGGGAATTGGCCGCTAAAGATGCTGCTATCGCCACTGAGAAAGCAGCAAGGGAACAAGCGGAGGCTGAGCTCGCCCAGTACCCAACCACGACAGAGGATTATATGCACTCAACTCTCGTCGTGCCTGAATCGGCGATTCTTATCCCTGAAAACTCTTTTGAAATTCGCACTCAATTTCTTATAGAGCTTAAAAATAATGCCTTTTTTGGTAGGTTTAATGAGTGTCCTCTTGAACATATTACAAATTTTTCTAACATGTGCCATACTCTTGTTGAAGGTACAACTTTGGAATATGTCAAGATGAAGGCTTTTCACTGGTCTCTCGCTGGACCTGCACTGAAGTGGCTTGAAGGGCTGAAACCAAGATCACTCACAACATGGGCCCAAGTAGAGCAAGAGTTTCTGAACAAATTCTTACCTCCTGCAAAGACAACACTCCTCCGCCAGAAGATCACAGCTTTCAAACAGAAGCCTGGGGAGCCGCTAGCAAGAGCATGGGAAAGATACAAGGAACTGCTACGATCTTGCCCTACTCATGGAAAGCCACCCTACGTCATTCAGGAGATCTTCTTCAACTCTCTTGACCAAGTCACTAAGGACAGGATCAACCAGTATACTAGCTATGAGTATCTGACGATGCCACCAATAGACGCATGGGGTGTGCTCGACAACTCACTAACTATGACAACAAGTATGGGTCTACTGCAAACTATGAAGAGAACCCCTACGCCAGGCCAGCACCATCCATGCCCCTCTATGAGCCCCCTAGAGAGATTGATCCTGATGTAAGGGAGCAGTACTACAGAGATCAGAACAAGAAGCTCCTTAAGCAAATAAAGTATCTTTCTGTCAACCAGCCTTGTATTAAATGCGAATCGCAGCGGCACACCACTACTGAGTGCCCACACACAGAGCAAGTCAGGCTAGCAGAGCACCACGAAGAGGCAGCTTATGCAGGGGGTCCCAATCGCTACATGGGGGACCAAAGGTTTCAGCAACCACAATAGAACCAAGGTGCCCCTAGGAACCCCCCGCCCTACAGAGCTCCAGGACATCCGGAAAGAGACCAGAAAAGGGATGATATATAGACAGTCCTGGAGGAAATACGGAGGAATCACTCAGAAACCAAACAGTCCTTCAACTCCGTCTACACTCAGATGCAAGGTGTCAACTCTAGGCTTGGGGAAATTGATATATGGCGGAAATCAGTTGATACACAGATAGGCCAGCTAGCAGCAGGAATCCCCAGACAGTCAGGTTCGCTCCCTGGATCTTCAGAACCAAATCCAAAGGGGAAGACTGGACACATCGCTGCTGTTAAACTCAGAAGCGGCCATCAACTGCAAGAGCCAGAGGTCGGAAAGCAGCAGAACGAAGGAGACCAGCAAGTCGACCAGCAGCTAGTCGACGTCGACAAGAACTTGGTCGATCTCGAGAAGGGCCATCTCGATCTCGAGGAGAAAATACAGAAACCCTCGTCTGCACTACACAGCAACTCGAAGTCGACTACGGTGGTCGAGATCGAGGAAGGGCAGGATGAGATCGAGAAAGCTGCAGCAAGTCCGACATTTGTTCTGGTTCTGAATCAGAAAGAGAAGCTGCCTTTCCCCACAAAATCTCCAAAGGACCCAGCAGAAAAGAAATTTCAGCGCTTCATCAAGATGCTTCAGAAGCTCAACGTCACCATCCCCTTCACATAAGCTCTAAATGAAATGCCATCCTATGTCAAGTTCCTGAAGGAGATCCTTAGCAAAAAGCGGTCAATGGCTGAAATTACAGAGGAGTGTAGCCATTTGGACATACTGGAGAAGAGGCCAGATCTAGGTAAGTTTGCTATAACTATTGGATTTGGTCCATACAAAATTAATGCTTTATGTGATCTTGGAGCCAGTGTGAGTATAATGCCTTTAACAATTTGGTCCAAGATTAAGATAGGTGCCCTAGAGCCTGTGGATGCTAGACTTTACATTGCCAACAACACAGTGGTCATTCCAACAGGCATGGTGGACAATGTGCCGGTACAAGTAGGTAAATTCTTTGTCCCTGCTGATTTCCTAGTTGTTGATATGCAAGAAGACCCTGCTTGTCCAATTATTCTAGGAAGACCTTTCTTGGCGATGGTGGATGCCAACATAAGCGTGAGGAAAGGAGTGCTCACTTTCAACATCAGCGATGAGGTAATTGAGTATTCCTTTGATAAGACTGAAAGGCATACAGGTCCAATGGAAGAGGTAAAATCTATCTCATCTGGCTACATCACCTGCGGGGAACCCAAGGTAAGAAATATGATCCCTGAGGAACTGGAAAAGAGGGACATGGAGGCCCAGGTGGAGGAGATCATGGCAATCCTAAAGGAAGACACAGAAAATCCACTCGACACAGACTAAGGTACGTCGTTATGGACTAACTATTTTTCGGATGCCTTGACAGGAACCAAGTATGGGGTCAAAGTCGACCAAGATTCCTCGATATCGAGGACTGTGGTCGATCTCGACCAAAACCAGAAACCTCCACCAGCACCAGCATCGTCGAGCAGCCAGAATGAAGCACCAGACTCTTCGAGATTGAGTATACTGCTCGAGATCGACCAGAACCTCGCTACCTCGACTTCGCCTTCCTCGACGCTGACTCCACCAGACGGCCAAGACTACTCGAGATCGACCAGGCTTGTCGATGTCGACCACCACCTTGTTGGCCCAGCTCCTGCATCCTCGAGCAGCTCACCACCAGAACCTGACAAGTCGTCGAGATCGAGTACCCCTACTCGAGATCGACCAAACACCGTGGTCCCCGATTCCGTCTCTGCGAAGGTAAGCCAAGGTATGGAACTTTCTTCTCTTATTTCCATTAAAGATCTATCTATACATGGGAGAGGTTTGTCTTGGTATGTGCGCTTATGTAGGATATCCAATGATGAGCCCAAAGAGTATGAAGTTGGAGACAAGCTCTATGTCTCTAAATCAAAAGATCATTGGTTCCCTAACAAATTCAACAAGAAGAGGATGGGACCTTTCGTGGTGAACAGGATCCATTCTGGAGGATTGCAGCCGATGGACAAGAATGGAGTCATATTTGAAGCCTAGGCTACATGGGCCCTGCAAATGCCACCTTGAGCTTAATGGAGAAGTCGGCCTAGCGACTATAAAATCTAGAGCTTGTACATAGACAGTTATTTTTTGGAACTTTTTGGACATTGTTTTGTTTGTTTTTGGTTTTGAACACTTTTAGTTTTTCTATTATAGGTATATGTCTTCTGCACTTTTCAGGTCCATGGATAAGCTTTATTCAGACTCGGCCCAGACGGTTCCTTTTATTCAAAATTGAGGGCCCTGCACACCTGTCTAGTGAGTTTCTTTCTTTACCTTTGTTTTTGTACAGTGAGGACACTGTAATGTTTAAGTATGAGGTGGGGGAAGGGCTTACTTTGTGCATATTTGCCATATTTGAGATTATATGTGCATGTTTGAGGTCAATTTCTTGAATTGCTTATACATGGCTATTTTGGAATTCATTATTGATTTATATACTTACATGCATATTTTCCAAAGATTTGAAAAATGACCTCCATTGAAATTTTTTGATAAATGTCATGGAAGCTTTATATTGAACTCGACGATGCAAAATTTGATTCATTAGAGATATAGCATGAAATTGCCTAGTAAAGGGAAGTCACAATGAAGTGCATTATTTTCTTGAAAACAATGAAAGGAGGTAAAATTTGAAGTTGCTTTTGACATGTTGCATGATAAGAGGATGGAGGATTTTATATTTCCATATATGCTCATATTGTTTATATCCCAGCCTTACCTATGCTTATGCATCACAAAAGCCATATTATGCCTTATTTCAATTATGCTCCACATAATCTAAATATTGTCATTCTTTACCTTATTTCCTATCCGGGGATTATGTTGAGAATAATGTTACATTATGGAGATGTTATATGGTGTTTGTGTTGTTGTTATCATTATTTGGAGTTTGGCGGAATTGTTTGAAATATATGGAAAATTTAATGAGTGAAAGAAAATCCGATCAAAGATCGACCCTTCTCGCTGAGATAATAGTTTGGCGAGATGGGACACACCGGGTGAGGAGTCCAAAGCACTAAGTATCCGGGTCCATTCATGACACCCATGTTTGCAACTCGCGAGAAGGTAGTGCTGAGGTTAGAGAGGTAAAAGCATTGTTATTGATAAAAGCATTATGAAAGGTGATGATTCTTATAAAGAAGGAGTGTGGTATAAAAAGTTTGGAAATACTCCATTTCCCCGGATCATTAAGCACCACATTGCCAGAAATTGCCCACCTTTAGCCTTTTACCAATCTACTCCTTATTTGAGCTTAAAGTCCTCTTGATTATTAATGCTTTGTCACAAATGAATTGTTTTGCATAACCCTCCTTTTGTGAGTAGTTGTTGCTTTTTAAATTTTACACATGCATGGATCTGTGACACAAGTACCTTTTCGATGATGGTAATTGATTGCAGGGACATATAAGAATGAATCTAATATGTTGAGAGTTTTGATTTCTTCCCCTGAATGACAAGTAAAAGTATTGCTTGAGGACAAGCAAGCTTAAGTATGGGGTGTTTGATGTGAGCTGAATCTGCCATGTTTTACAATAACTTTTATATCATTTTCTGCATACATTTCATGCATTTGGGCTAAGATAGTACAGAATCTATGTAGTTTATGTTTATTTGCCAAATTATGGAATCTACACCAGTTTCTGTTTAATTTCGCAGAATTCGAGGCAAATTACAGCAGTTCTGAGAAAGGTCGGAAAAGCTCGGAAATCAACTACAGAAGTCCAAGGCCAAGAAGCAGCGGAACCAGTCGAATCGAGCTAGGAGCCCAGAGTTACTCGATCTAGAGTAAACCTACTCGATCTCGATGAAAGTGTCCGAGCACAAGCCTTGTCGACTAAATCTGGTTTGATCTATTTTATTATATTTCATACTCGATTTCCTCCTCACAACACCAGTCAGGGAACCAGCCAGTCCGGGTCAGATGCGTCGAGCGTCGGTTTGGAGGCCCGGATTGTGGAAAAGGTTGAGGCTCTCTTCAAGGGCATGATGGTGGAGATGGGGATCAGGTTCAGGGAGCTCGAGAAGAAGGTGACTGAAGTTTCTAGAGAATGCAAGAAGGGGTTATTAGAGAGGGCCGGCAAGGGAAAGATATGTGCTTCATTGTCCATCATATGTGCAATTGGTAGGATAATGTTTTTGTGTTGGTATACAATATTAAGCGAAATGGTATGACATATATGTGCAAATGGTAGGATACTGTTGATGTCTTGCATTTCCCATACATTACGACTCAATGACTGCATCTCCTTGCAGGAGTACGTGTCTTTGGATGACGATGTTGTTGAGAAGGTTGTTGAGAAAGATTTGGACAAGGTTGTGGAGGATGTGGTTGACAAGGACGAGACGGAAGAGAAGGAAGAGCTGAATGCTGATGACAAGGGGCCGGGCAAGCAGGGAGAGAACGTTGAGGATAACACGACGGAGAAAGAAGAGCTGAACTCTGATCTTAAGGGGCAGGGCATGTGCACTGTTGACGAGGTTAAGGACAAGGTTGAGAAGGAGGCAAAGGAGGGTGACCAGGACAAGGACGAGGGAGAGAAGGTGGTGAAGGCTGAGGATCAGATTAAGAAGGGAGACATGGGTGGGGACGTGAAGGGCAAGGACGCTGTAAAACAAACTGCAGGGGAGGGTTCAAAGGGTGAGTCTGATGCAGAGGATGCGGAGGAAAAGGTAACCCTTACTTGTTGGTAGGATAGTCTGACCCTTTTGGTAAGATAAATGTAGCCTTTTGGTAAGATATAAAATGCAGTTGTTTTTTGTCCGATAGAATAACCTAGTTGGTAGGATATATTTACCCTTTTGGTCTTCTTTTGAATCTGTTTTGGTAGGATAATGACAGTTGTTTGAAAATAACTCGGGTGTGTTTGATTGTTAGGAGACGAAGCTGGAGCCGAGGAGAGGCAAGCGTGATAGGAAGGTCACAACGAAATTAGGGGACTGCGTGGTGACTCAACCCGCTATGCGGGCCAAGAAGGGTGCAAAGGCAACGTGTCCAGTCACCGACGCGGCTGCGGAGGGGATGGTAACGGATGCACAGAGAGACGACTTCTTGGCGTGGCTCCAGAAGTTCCCGGCGCAGGTGAATGGCCCAGATGGGACCCAATTGAACAAGGACTTCTTCAACAACCTCATCTCCCCCGGTGTATGGTTATCCACCGAGGTACGCAAACTTTTGTCCTCTTCCACATGTTTCTTTCCTTATTCACTGACGTCATGGGATCAGCGCTGATGGGAATTTGGAACGTACTGATTAATGCAGCACATCCAGCAGTCCCTGGTCCTGGTCCGGAAGGCATTGGATGGCCGGGAGGGTGACAAGAAGTCGGGTGTCGTCGTGCTCGACCCTTACTGGCAGGAGCAAGTGGTGGTGCAGTTGGACGCAGTTAGCGGCGAGGTGAGCCGCATTACCCCTCGCAATGTGTCCAAGGCGCTGCTGAAGTACTTTTTGGGGACACTTCCGGACACCCACGGCAGGACATGGTCGATGGCGAACGCAAAGATCTTAGCGCCTTGGAATTACAAGGCCAAGCACTGGATCGGCCTCGTCATCGACCTGATGAAGTGGAACATTGAAGTCCTCGACAATGACTGGTACCAGATCAAGGACAAGGAGCTGCAAACCCACCTCGAGCCCGTTGCAAAGCTGATCCCGGTGGTCATGCAATTTTCTGTGGAGCTCCGTGCCAGGCACACCGTCGATGTCCCCAACCGCTTCACCATTTCCCGAACAGTCAAGATCCCCAGGAACGAAACCTCGTAAGTTTCTCTTAACTCTTGGATTATGTACTTCTAATAATATTGGTAAGATATAAGCCGCCTAACGGTAGGATATATTCAAACCATTGGTATGATAAAACGATAGAATTGGTAAGATGTAAATAATTTATGTTGTTTGCTAATTCCTTCTTGTGTAGGGGTGACTGTGGAGCATACGTGATCAGGACTTTGCAGCTGGTGGCAGAGGGCGTACAGACATTCGAGACCGTCACCGACAGTTATATTGCCCCCTACCGCCAATACTTGGGCCTCTCCATTCAGCACCACTCTTTGTAGGTCTCTCCCCAACCTATCGTCGTCCGTCATATTTGGCTTTCGTTTGTGAAGACATTATCTCATGGTTTTCTATGTGATTGGATTGTGATGTTATTTGTTTGGATGTTGTTGGAAAACTTATGTTGTGTCAAAACTTATGTTGTTTCAAAACTTATGTTGTTGGTTGTAATGTCTTTTGTTAACGGTTTGTAGGATGTGTTGTGATTGTAATGGTTTAAACTGGTATTTATGGTTAGCGTAAATTAGTTTCTGCTTACACCCACGGTTGATTCCTTTTTTTTTTGTGTGCTAAGTTTATGTTTGCATGAATGTTATAATTGGTAAGATGATACGAAACTATTGGGCAGATACCGAGACACTATTTGCCAGATAGAACCGGAATATTAGCAGGATGTCACTTCCAGGTATGTTCAGAAGGCACTGGTAAGATAACATAACACTAATGGTAGGTTGAGTAGAAACTATTTGGTAGACACAAAGAAGATAGTGGTAGAACGACATGATAAATGCTTAATAGATCCGATAATTCATGTGACTGTGGCCAAAACATACCAACCATGCCAAGTATCCATCACAATTAGCTCCCTAATAACCCGAAAATACGAGACACGTAGCCCACCGATAATATCAGACACATGGCAAAATCCACACTCAAGTCGACGGCGATCACTGCCCAAAATAAACCCGTCAGCGGACTTGAGCGTCTACCAAACAACACTACTGTCGACGGCGCTTTGGCCCCCTGTATTCCCCATTCGACGGATAGCGCTTCGTCTTCAGCCTTCCCGGCACACGCTTCACCACCGGCGGCAAGCAAATCCTCGCATCTATTTCAGGAGGCACCACCCATGTCTCACGAGGTGGCACTGGGTACACGACATTGACGTAGCTTGCGCGCCAAGCCTCAGCCCTGTATAGAGGATGGACGAGGGAGTATGGGTCGATCCGATGTACCTTGGCCGCGGCGAGGGCATGTGCACATGGAATCTGGTCAATTTCAAAGTGCTTACATGTGCAACTCCGAGTGGAAAGGTTGACCAGCTAGGCGGACAGCTCCTTACGGACGTCATACTCGTGTTCGCTCAAAGTCTTCACCTGAAGACATATAGCCTGCATGGCGTTTTGCCTCAAAACGGCGTCCACATGGTCAGTGACAACCTTGTCGGGATTTGAACTTAGCTCCCGGCGCTTCACGAACCACTCACCCACTTTGTCGAGTATGCTATCCATCAGGGAGGTGACGAGCAGGTCACGAGGTTCAAGGAATACCGAGTTCAAGCACTTGGCATGGTTTGTGGTGGTGACGTTGAACCGATTGGCGGAATAGTAAGCCCGGGCCCAATTGGAGAACCCGGCCATCTTAATGTAATCAACACCAGTGGGCGACTTCTCTCTGAAAGTTGTGAAGTGTCCACTGAACTCCGCAACGGTGTACGCGTTTTCCATTAGGAAGAACAGTTTTTGTAGCCCACCCGCCTTGTGATATGCCTTCACATTCTGAAATAGATGGTAAGTGCAGCGGTCATGCTTTGCAAAGTCGTAACTCGCTCGAATCCCCTTGGTGATGCTCATGTGCCTGTCGCTTACCCACACCACATGGGTCTCATCCGGGACCACACATTTCATTTGACGGAAAAAAAAAACCCCAGGATGCGTCATTCTCCCCGTCGACAATGGCAAATGCAACGGGGTGTATGTTGTGGTTTGGGTCTTGGGCAGTCGCAAACATCAAACAACCCCGATACTTCCCCTTCAAGAAACTTCCATCCATCGAGAATACCTGCCAATGTCACAGTTTTAAAAAACAGTCAGATGTAATTTTGCTATTGGAATGATAGAGGGGGACATTTGGTAGGATAAATGGACACAGTTGGTAGGATCATAAATGGTAGGATGTACTGTGACTATTGGTAATACGTTAATTGGAATGACAAATGTATACAATTGGTAAGATGAAATCTTCCATTTGGTAGGATAATAAAGTTGCGAGGGCGTACCTGCCTGAGGTGTGGGATGGTTGTCCGCCAAACACCCAAGCTAACGAATGCATACTTGAATTGCTGGTTATCATCACGGACTAATGTGGTTATGGTCCCGGGGTTTGCTCGCTCAAGCATGTAAAGGTATGAGGCCATCCGATCGTAGCTCGCTTCGTAGGTCCCGTACAAGTCGTCCCGTGCAGCTCCCTTCACCCTGCGTGCCTTCTAGTAGCTGCAGTCCACGCCCAACCGAGACTTCATCATCGTCCTGATCTGACGGGGAAGCAGCTCCTTCCCTGACCCAGCAAAACTACAAAGATGCCAAGATACGAGTTACACCAAAAAAATTCCACCAACACATAGTACATAGACGGGGAACAAGACGCCGGTTTAGAAACTTACTTAGACACCAAACTCTGCCCCATCAGCTTGTAATTGGCGTCCGCAAAGGGTTCTTGTGTCCTTGGTATGCTCGCTCTATCTCTCTCACCGCTGCCTCAGCCTACTCATCCCACGATTCAGATGTCTCGTTCGGCCTCCCACCCTCCACTTTCACGGGGAAACCACCCCCGATCATTTCATCGTCGGAGCTTCCTACGTCTATTATGTCCTCCATTCCGTGGGAGGGAGGGGGGGGGGTAGGACGTCCACATCGTCGTCGGTATCAACGATCACCACTTGCTTTCCGCGTCGGATGGCATCAGACCTGCTCACGTCGCCACCCTTCTCTGGGTCATCAACTTTGTGAAGCTGTCCTACTTCATCGTCGTGTCTTACCATTATGTTGTCATCTATCCGAGCAACTCCCTCCGACTGTCCTACCATTATGTTGTCATCCATCCTACCAATACCAGAATGTATACCGCTCCCAGCAAGCTCCCCCTGCATCCCACTGACGTTGTCCTTTGCAGTGGGACAACACTCTCCCTCCCCCGCTACACACTCAGCACAAGGTAGATCCCTCCAGTTTCGCTGCTAAGGTCGTCCAACTTCCCTTTTTCTTCGATGGAGCCTCGAACCTTCTCATCCGCCCCTCCGCCTCCATCAAGACCATCATCGAAGTCTTCCTGCGTGGTGGGAGGCCCGGTTAGGAGTATTTCCCCTAGGGTGGGAGACGACAGGTCCTCAGCCCATGAGTCGGAATTCTCCGACTCATGTTCTTTGGAGGTTGTGGAAGGGGTTGTCGTTTTCATCCGTAAGGTGGTGTGCAGTGCGATTGGCCAGGCTCGTGCACCGGATTTAGTGTTGTAGAACTTGTAGGCTTTTAGGTCATCGTCGTCCCGGACCCGAATCGGAGTGGCTCGCCCCATCGAAGGAGGGAGGTAGGTGAGCTCAATGTCGTACAATACCATGTCCACGTCGAATTTGAAAACAATCTTCTTCTTCAATTGGTCGTAGCCAATATTCTGTGCCACCACCATAACTGTAGTACGTGCCTCTTCCTTGAACACCAAGCTCCCACTCCCGGGAGCCCACCAACCGCCGCACACGACATTTATACATACCCTATCACCTGGGGTACGCCACGGGAATAGAGAATCAGCCTAGGGGTAGTTCTGATATAGGAAAGAGGAACAACTGCAAAGGAAAGGTACAAGATGACTTACCCATCGCTGCCACTGCCACCAACAAGCTTGTTGCACTTTTCCTGGAATGGAAAGACAGTTGAACACTGTTGGCAGGCCAGAACTGTACTATTGGTAGGATGACAACTGTATCGTTTTCTCGGATGCTCGTGTGGCTTTTCCCCCGTCCTTTCCACCTCTCTCCTGCTCTGCCTCACTTTTTGCAGGGCATGTTGGGAAGATAATTATATGCTATTGGTCAGACAGATGTTCTCCCTCTTCCCCCAATGAAGAACCCTGTTTTGGCGCCAAAATTACACGGACATCCCGCCAAAATCGTTACGGACAATCCCCTCCATATTATCTCCAAAATTTCCATGTATGGTAGGACATGTTTGGCCTATTGGTAAGACAGATGTCTTCTATTGGTAAGCCAAACGTGTCCAGTTCCCAGAAATAAAGGTGATGCTTTGCCCTCACCTTTCCACTCGTCTCCTATGTTGACTCCCTTTTTTGCAGATCATGTAATAAGGAATGACACCCATCAATCAAGATTTTATAAGGTTTGATTGACACCCTTAATTCAATCATTGAAATTTCCCCTCATAAATGCCCCCCCTACTTTCCTACTTTATTGGAGCCACACCCCATGTCCAGCACCTTCCCCTCCTGATTTCTCTTGGACAAAAGATGGAGCTACAGTGCTCAACTCCCCTTCACCTGCTACCTCCACTGCCGGTGGTATTTTTGCATTTACTTTCTACCCCAAGCCAATAAAAAGGGTACATGTCTAGTTTAGCAAAAAGACTCATTTTTTGGTCTAATCACTACCCTTTCCTCAATAAAATATTTTAGCCAGTTGGCCAGAACATTTGCCACCGCGTTTGCACTCCGTCCAAACTTGTATCAGCCAACAGATGTCGACATTGCAACACCAAATTGAAATTATCATGTACCTCAACTCAACTTACAAACCACGGAAGCATCAGACTCAAGCACAAGTTGAATCACCGTTGTCATGCAATTAAGAGTATTAGACCATTCAAAAGACATTCCAACCATGCATCATCCGTCCTGAAAACAACCATGGCTCATTTTTCCTCAATCAAAGGAATGGGTCATTTTTCCTTTTTGCACAAAAGAACTGAATCAGCTCTCATTGCAAATAGAATAATTCATCATCATATCTCTAGTAAAAAAAAAAAAATCACCCACTTTAATAAAGGATGAAAATAAGAGTAGCATCTTCATAAATCATTATCATGTCTATGAATATTCACAATATGTAGATGATTATTCAACATACATTACGATATGTCTCTAGAAATTACTCCAAGTACAATCAGGATCTAAAAAGTTCATTTCTCTCCTCCTCTTGCGTTAACCAACTCTTACACAGACACAGCTTGAAGGCATTCATGAACTCGATTATCACAGCCAGAAAGCAAAAACTAACAAGTTCTACTATATATATAAACAGCACCACCACGGCAAATAGTAATGTTTTACAAGTCTTTGTTGGATTGGTGAGCTAATGTGAAGTGAATCCATCCAACACTTGTCATGACTCATGGCCAACCAAAATTGTATTCTCTATTCAACAGCATGCCAATCCCTCCTCGGTCATCTGAAAAATCAAAATGCAATCAACAAGAACTATCAGTGACTCCACATTCAGGTTAACTAGTCATAAACAAGTACGGATTTTAAACCACCTCTGATTCAGGTCAAACAAGGACGATCTGGGATGAAGAAATAATAATCACACTGTATCATCTTTATACCACAGATATAGCAATAGTAAAGGGCACCGTGGAATTAAGCTACAACATTTTTTGTTGACTATGCAAATTGGTAGCTCCATATCTCAATTTGCTGGTATAAAAAAAAATAGGCATGATTATCAAACATTTGGTTCTCTCGGAACATATGGCCATGGATCAGGCGGTTGATGTTTACTTCTGCTATACATGGCTTTTGTTTCGATTTTTCTCTTCTGTTCTTTTCTTTTCGCTCTTAACTGCTTCATACCGGGATGTCAGGGGTAGCGTTAGTGCTATTGTGATCATCAAACATTATTAAGTTCAATAATCACCCAAGAAAGGAGAGACTCTCCCCAAGATCAACTTCACTTGGTTGATAATAACTCCTTTGGACTATTCCATCAAAGATTGTCCCAACAAGAAACAATCAGTTCCAAGAAAATTGGTATACAAAACGAAAATAAGAATCAAAGATTACCAAACAAGTACTAAACAAACATTCCCTGCTCACATGTCACAACTCATAACCAATGGTTAACACTCTAAGCCCATGTCAGATCCAAGTTCGCCTAAAAAACCAAGACACATCTATAAAAGGCAACCCAGCACACAGACATCTCTACAATCACACCAAACATTGGAAGCAACATGCTAAAACATAAGTTAGCTGATGAATTCACTAAAGGAGTTAGTAGTTAGATCAGCAGACAATCAAACAAAAGGATTATCTTACACAAAAATCATATCTACATAGTCCAGACAAAGCATCAACCAAAAAGCAGTATCATAGACACATTACCTCATTCCCCAAACCAGCTCCCTCCTAAAAAGAGTTCATCTCAAGACAATAGGTCCTCCTCTTGACCAGCATCTTTGCTGCCATCCCATAAGGCTCTTCAAATGCATTAGCAGCCCATGACAAATCCGACATCTCCTTCTTAGAAGGAGCGATACCCGCCTGCTCACTAGGCCGAATTGCAACCAAGGTCGCTCCTTTCAACACAATCCCACCCGGCAACTCCAGGTGGGGAGCATACCACAGTCTCATATTCAAAGCAGGCACCATAGTCCTCTTGGATGCTGAAGAAGCTGACAATGGCTTCACTCTCAGCTCCTCCAACTGATCCCTGTTCATACACAATACCCCCTGCCCATCTGCATCAGTCAGAACGAGGCTGTCCAAGGTCTGATGCTCCGCAATTATAGGTTGTAACAAGTAGTGCCTTGCGGAGGCTGCAATCAAGGAGCTAATAGTCCAGACAACCCTCAGCTTCAAGCCCCCATTGGTGTAAAATGACTCCGGGATGCTACCATTGTCGTCAACGCCACTGTTCAGATGATTTGAGTCGCTGATGACCCCAGTTTCGTCAATTTGTGGGGGTTTGGACAAGTGAGTAACTGAAGAGGCGCCAAGGATCACACAATTATCAAGTGTGGAGCTGAAACTGGCCTTCCACTTTAGCAAAACACCATCATCGATCCCCAATTCGCCGCTGGGAAGCTCAATTTTTAGGAATCTGATCTCGCTGAAATTCTTAAGAACCTGAGTGGGAGAATGGTGAGTGACTCCACCTTGCTCTGTTTCCCGCTCTCCTCCACCGCTTGCCACAGACAAGGCGGAGGAGGTGGCCGGAGACGAAGAAAAGGAGGAGGTAGATGTTCGCTTGGGACCGAAGAATTGACCGAGGGCCTGAAGGGGCTTGACAACGCTGGAGATGACGACGCGGAAGAGGTTGGCGATGGGTGAACAGGACTTGTCGGAGGCAGAAGACGTAGAAGAGGAGTCATCGTCGGAGATGACGCAGTCAACACGAACGACGACGTTTTCAACCTGGGCGACGAGAGAGTGGAACCTCCTGGATACGACGCAGCAGCGCCCGAGCGACTTCACGTCGCCGATCCTGTTGAAGACGAGGAGGAGGAGAGAGTCCGGCAAGCGGTCGAAGAAATCAAACCCGGCGACATCGGCGGTGGTTCCGGAAGCCGCGTGGGGTTCGGGGTGGCTTCTGGCGGTCAGATCTCCACAAATTGACATCGGATTTGGGCTTGTGAGAGTAGCAGAGTGGATTGGTGGAGTCGAATTTGGAGATACAAGATCGGAGATGCAGAATCCCTAAATCGGGTGTTAGGGCAACGGTTGTAAACCCTCGGTGGAAGTGGAGAAGAAATTGAGAAAGCGGAAAATCAAGAGGAGGGGGGAAACGGAAGGAAGGTCAAAATTGAGGAACGAACATGGCGGAATTGGAGATATAGGGGGGAGATCGGAGGGAGGAGCGCCGTTGGTAGCGGAAGAAGATAGATCCGCGGGACGTCTTTTGGGGGGAGAGAGAGAGAGAGAGTGGAGTTTTGACAGAAGAGGCTTTCAGATGGAACGAAACGAGTGATGTATATTCCATCCCATCAGCCAGCCTGCATATCTTTAGGAGTCGTTTGGATTACCCGCAAAAAAAAAACAATTGAGAATATTTTCTAGCGGGTTACTCCGTATTTGCTTCTTCTTTTTTTCTCATTAGATAAAAATTCGAGATCAGACCTACCTGAACGTCGAATGCCGACAGAGACGGATCCTTTTTAGAGCCAGGAGTGACAGTCGCCCCCCTAATCGAAAATAAAATTGAAAATACATATTCGTCTCGTCGATAGTTTCAATTTAATATCTTATAAGCTCAATTCCAATATCCGAGCAAATAAGTTATAAGCGTTTCAATTTTCAGGACTGAACATATATAAAATAATTTTTTCCTACATCATTTACCAAACTGATATAGTTTTGTCGTAATTATCCTTTGATAAACCACATATTTTAATAATATAATTATATTGAGAACTTTAAATTATGAGGTTATATTGAAATATTTAAAAACCATGAAATAAAGCATGTAAGATTTATGTTTTTATTCTAGTAACACATCCATAATATTGATGATTTTTCGGAAAAGAAATATTAGGGAAGTGGCGGATCTTGTGAGAAGCAAACACCTATCACTATACCTTGAAACCTCTTAGTGCGAGAGGTTCCCACAGATGGCGCCAGTGATGAAACCACAAATGAAAAAATCCCCTTCCATGTTACCGGGGGGGTTATGAGCCACGGGCGTGATTTTGGTCGTCGGTCTTACCTGGAGTACCCCTAGATTCTTCTTTCAGAGGGGAACACTTTGACCTGTACCGCGTTGACCTTTTGATGCTCGACGGTCTTACCTGGGTTCACCATCCGCGGATGACGGAAGGTTTTCACTAGTGCCGCGCGGTTTGGCGCTAGGCTCAGTCCGCTTCTCGGGTTGTGGCCTCATCAAGTCCTTTTAGAAAAGATAAGGATTATCCCAGAAACATGAATCACTAAGATAAAATCTCAGCGTATCCAAGCTTCCAATACATGTGTCCCTCGACCTGGTTTGCTAGGAGTGGGGATGGCTGAGCAGTGGAATTACAAGGTGGAATGGGGAGGTTTGCAACCGGTGATGGTGAAGTGGGTTTCTCTGGTTTTCTGTAGAGGCTGAAAGGAGGGTTGGGGACTGTTCTTCTGTGTGTTTTTGTGGGTTGTCTAGGTGGAATGCAGTGTGACAGTGAGGCAGAGAGGAGGGTAATGCGGATATAGGGGAAGAATGGGTGTGGAATTTGCAAAGAGACAAAAAAAGTGAGCTGTAGAAATTAAGGCAACGGTGGGAATCTGCTGTACAAGGCAAGGCAATGGGGATGCTTTCCCTAAGCTTCTGAAGAAACGAGAGAGAGAGAGAGAGAGAGAGAGAGAGAGAGAGAGAGAGAGAGAGAGAGAGAGAGAGAGAATAAAATAATAGAAGGAATGGTCCCCACAAGGTACCAATTTGAAATCCCGACGCTCTATCCCGATTCTGACACTAACGAAATTTCAAATCGAATTATTCAAATAGTTTGGAATGATCGTAATTAAATTAAGTTAAATTTATTAACACTCGGAGCTCGAAAGCGTAATTAAATTCCGTCAAAATCCAAATTCTTAAAATGATGTCGGAATGACTTTTAAATCGAAACTTGGCGCTCGAGGACGAGTTTTCTCCAATTTTTATAAATAATATATATTTAATTAAATTATAATAAAATAATATATAAAATATATCCGGTCTTTACATTCATCTACCTCTAAAAACAAGTCTCGTCCCCGAGACTAAAATCATTCTAAAGAAAGGGGAAGGAGTTCAAAATCGGTGAGTCTGAGGATCATGTCATAGGTCACATGAGCACCTCATAAGGGCCCGTATGAGATTCTCACAGTACCCCCGACGTGATCATAATATTCCCAATTGGTCGTAGCAAGTGTGCGATATGGGCCCCTACCACACCCTTACCTTGACCTTTCGGTTATATCATAACTCGAAAGCAACTATAGCGCCCCTACTAGGTCTTAGCAAGCATTCTATATGCACCCCTATAAAATTCTTGTATCCACTTCGTGAGGCGTTATAATATAAGCCCGGATTTAAAAAGTTTCAAAAGGGATCCCGCAATTGGAAAGATTAGCCTCAAAATCGTTGAAATTCTCGATAATGTTTATTCTTTTAAAATCCAAGTTGTTCCTTTTCAAAACCGCTCAAAATCTTCAAATTCAATGTTAGTCAAACAACTTCACACCAAAAACAATCCAAATCCTTTCAAATCAAGATTTCGTCAAAATCTTCCGAAAACCAAATCAGTTTCCCGCATATCAATCAATCAAACCCAAAAGCCAGGAGGTGGAATCATCCACCTCTAAGGGTTAATCCCATATTCTCTTCCTAGTTTCCAAAATCAAATCAATCTATCATGCTCAATTCAAACAAGATGCATAAGCCGAGAAATGTATAATTGCTTAACCAACCAACCTCCAACCAGTACGTCATACGAAATTCTCAAAATACATACCAATATAGTGCCACAAGGTCACATCAAGTACCTCCACATCAAATTAAAGGCCATAATATGCATGTCAATCAACATATCAATAATCATAACAACGTTTCGACGACACTCCAAAACTCATGAAAGGTATCTTCACATCATACTAAAACATTAACGAGTGCATCAACAACATCGTAGTTAATCACGCAAGCACACATAAATCAAGTAGAAGGCAACAAGTCAACACAACAAAATCTATTACGACTAGGTTCAACAAGCCAAGCCATTTGCCATACCTATAACCAAGAATTCTGTTGATTATCAATGCACAGAGGTATCAATACAACCACGCGCAGCAATTCAAGTCCAAATTTTCAACAAAGAATCAGACATGCTCTCATGGGTTAACAGTAGCAAGGTTTGACAACATAGTAAGCACAAAATATAATCATTTCAACTTGTTACCTAATCGGACATCGCATGCTAAAATATCAGGATAAAATACATCAATGTATCATCATAACACAGGTTATGCTAAACAGATTTCAATATTGCATATCAACATGTAATATCATCCCATATCGGTTCATCATGGTTGCTATTTAACATCACGCCAGTACGTATTAATAAATCACATAATCAAGGGAATCATCACCAGTTAAAATAAAACACAATCCCCGCTCGCTCGATTCCAATTCCCAAGTCAAGACCAATCTTCTTCTAGACTCACCAACATCAACTCAGACAAAATCCCCTAAGGAAGTCCTAATTCATTCCGATACTCCAAGCTCGTCCCTCATTCTACCAAACACTCGCACACACCATCCACCTCCAAGAATCCAACTCTTTTCTTTAATTTCACACCCGAGTGCTCTCTCATACTATATCCTCAATACTCTTAAAAGCCATTTCTTACACTTTCCACACTTCTCAAGATCCACCTAGAAGCTCATCCGAAATCACCAAACATTGCCTCTTATAAATCCCAAAACTCACTCGGTCTTACCTAAGCCAACATCCCTCTCTCGCGAGCCACCTCCTACTACCATCAATCATCCCAATCGCCCAAAATTCTTTCACCACTCTCCAACCACGCTACCAAATGACCTCACCAACAGGTTTAAGGAAGAAGCAATCATAAAAATCATCAAACATAGGGTCTACATCATATCGACTAGCATTTAAAACATAACATCATGGGTTCAACGAGTCTCAGTTTACCATCATGCTCAATAATCATTGCAAACATCATATATGAACATAACCAAGTCAAGCTAGCATGTTGCATTATAACCTTATCAGATACAATTCAGGATTCTCAGCATTTGTAGTTCATACTTTTATAGGCACAAGAATTTAGATCGTACTTAGCAACTCAGAGTATCAACACATCAAGGCATCATGACAAATTAGAACTACAAGACATCAAATCAAATCATCATAGACAACAAACAATCAGGCAACAATCATTACCAAGTCAACACATCAACACGTAAATCTCATTGCCAGGTCAGTGCAATATCATCGTTAACAAATTCAAAAGGTTTAGCAATTCAAACTGAGAACACTCTCGCTTGCAAGTCATATCGTACTCAGTAACCGTAATTCTCGATGCGTGCCCGTTCCGCCGACATCATTGATCCTGAGGCCCGTGGGTTATGGGCCCAAGCTTCCGCTGCACTACTCTATCGCTATCTAACTTTTTGTTCCCTCTTTTATGCGGTCGCTCACCCAATGTATGTATCGCGCAAGAGTCCAAGTTAGGGGAAATAGGGGAGTGACAAGAGAAGACAACCCAAATTCCTTTCGGGGACAAAGACGGACCACAACTAAAGACGACAACTAGAGACGAACTCCGACCCGAGAATAGCAACGATGCCCTTATGGAAGTCTATTAGGTTACAATTGCGACAAGCAAGCACAAATTTATCATGGAGCATACCACACACCTTAAACCACACTAACATGTACCTATCTCAAGGAACAATGACATACACATTCATTCTAAAAGACACAATCAAGTTCTATACTGATACATGTGAGGCAAGCTAGTAGTCTATCATTCCATGAAAGCAGATATGCCTAGCAATTTCAAGCAAGTTATGCGGAGCCAGTAATGATCATGCATGATTCGAGTTCATGCGAGATTTAATGAGGATAACAAATATCATGTATATGAACGATGTACGAGTATGGTATACACATCAACGAATGAGGTCAAATACAGCATGACGAAGCATATCATAACAATCAGACTAAGCATCATGCGAGAGCATATAAGAGCAGCATGGTAACTATCACATCGGACAATAATAATCATATACCAGGTTAAGAATGACATTTAATCATACGAAGAGATACATTTTGAAAACATAGTCCTACATGATACTAACGGCACATGATGTGATACAAGCAGGGTCATTAGTCATTATAAGTGGTTCACATAATATTCACGAAACATGAGACATTATAAAAGTAACAAGAAGGGCATCATGGACGACATATTATAATCATGCTAGGAACGAACCATCATAGAGAACATATATGGTACAATAGTCATCACATCATAGAACAAGTACAACACGTGATCATTTAGCGAGTCATATTGGAAATCATAAGCCCTACAAGACACTACTAGCACATATCGAACATGAACACAACCAAGGTAACTCGACTAAATTCATTCTAACATTCATGTGTCATGTGAGGTGTCAATTTATACGTTCATGCAAGCACGAGAAGATATCATAGAGTATTAGGGGAATACCATCGAGCGATACAACGTAAGCATACCAGGATTAACCATCACAAAAGCAAGTCGATCATCAAATTCAACATCAATCTAATCAGGACGAGTAAGCATTTTAAGAGGATAGGAAGAGGGAAGAATCACATTATCAGGGACCTAACTTAAGAGAGAATTAGCAATTATATAGGCAAGGTATAAATTTGCACAAGTCATAACCAAGGGTTCTACAGGGTGCTATGGTTCAACATAACATAAGATACATGCATGCACCTAATCATGACGATACGCAAGAAATCAATTTCATCATATTATAATGATATAGAAGCATGAAGAAAATGTAACGATGTATAATACGAGTCTAAGTAACGGAGCAATATAGCTAGAACACGGGAACATGAGTTCAAATCAGCACATACTGGGATAAAACATGCATTTATCAAGACCCAATTATACCAACCTATTCTCCACTCAACGCAAGTAATCACACAACAATACAAATTGCAAAACAACCAACGTTAATTAATCTGACGAATACAGAACAGATAGGCATACTATAGATTCTTGTCACAAAAGGATAATAAGCATTGACACGTCATCATACAACATGCCAAGACGATCATCTATCAGCATTCATACAAAGAGGAGTTGATCACACTACCATGAACCTAATTTAGGAGGAGATAACGATCAGCTAGGTTCATATCATGTGGTTCATGCTTCCAATCGATCATACGATAAATAGGCCATGTGAACATGCTATAACGACATACAGTCATGATAGAAGGCAAGACGCAGCACGAGACTTGAGCAATGTAACTAACCATGACATGAGCTTAAAAAATAAAATCACGACAGAAAGCAAGACATAACATGAGCAGCTTCTTACTAATGATCATTTGCAAGGTACATGCGGGAAATTACAAAATCATGTCGTACAATTCAGAGAGAGTCACCATTACAATCGGACAGAGATCCCTAAGGGTAACCATTGACTTTTCCCAACCGACTTATCACCCCTCTTTCCTGTGGGACTCCGGTACGACTCTTCATGGCAAGAAGACACTGGTTGGTCATCATAAAAATAAGGAAAGACAGCCCCAGAAACATCTTACTTTTGACTCAAAGTGACGTCAAGAACTTCCAATACTCACTCAGACAACCTTAATATCCAACCATGATTCCCGACACAATGGGTTTACCAACTCAATTCCCCGTGGAAGACACTAACATCCGGGAGAAAGACTCAATAGAACCGTCAAGGGGTTAACATAGTGGAAGGGGATGTCCCACAAAAGTTGGCTTGACCATATAGAAATAAGGGTTCTCCCGCCATTCCGTTTGCACAGATCAGTCAATACACATTTCATTGTTAGGACATACCAATCAGATCTTTAGCATATCAAGCACTCAGCATAAAATCAGTCAATGACAATTATAATGACCTCCTTTGAAAGAGATCGTACTCAGGCTCAATATATAAAGCACATCAAGCTATCTAATGTCGATCTTTGAGGAGCGACTGACCGGAGGGGCAAAACCTCGCGATCCTACCTAACTCGCCACTCCAACCACCTTGGTGCAATCTCCTTGGAGTCTTCCAGACCCTCTATAAAGAGCAAGCTAGTATTTTGCCTACCGTTCCCAACTACACCCAATAGGGGTGGTCTAGCGCCTTTACTACCCACTCGTGTCCCCGTTTGGTCGATTTTCCTCATTTATTACAAGTCGAGTTCATTACTTAGTCCAATTTGGGTTAGGCATCTTAAGTTCATTTTGTCCCTTTAAATCCTTTTCAAAAAGTCATTGAAACTCGTGGGCGGTTTTCAAAACATACACTCGACCCTTGTGTACCTGAATTTCACAACCTGGCTCTGATACCAACTTTGTAACTGCCCGAATATAAATATCCGGGTTACATTTCGAAGGTTGGATACCTTCGTTCGGATCTTGCAATCCACATACGGGTCGAGGTTTCAAACCTCAAAAGACTATCCTTTTAAAACGGGGATTCCGAAACCCAAAGCAATCGGAGGGTCGTTGGGTACCCTCAGTCTGCCCTATAGACTAAGTCGCGGAAATTCATTTAATAGTAACTGCGAAAACGAAAAGAAGGTACAGCTTGCCACGGTGAAGTCGGGTCAAAACCAAAAACATGGTAAATACGAGTATCCAAATTATCCAAGTTTATAAGTATGGAAGTCGGTCTTTCAGTCCAATAATCACCAAAAGGGAACCCGTCATATAGACATCGAGCACTCAAAATCTGTAGAAAATACCTTTAAAAGAAGAACAGGGAAAGGAGTCAGATCGAGCCACGCATGCGGGACCGAAAGTCCTTGACGGAGGTAAAACCTGTCGTTGATCCGCCAAAGTAAACTCAAACCTATAACTAGTATAGCAATAAGCAAGAGGTCGATCCCACAGGGAAATTCGTTATTCAAGTGTGATTTAGATGCCAATCAAGTAACCAAAAGGGGGTTTTGAGAGTGTAAAAGTTCCGCCATTTTATCAAAGCGGATTGAAGCAAACAAAAGTAAAGAAAGAAAAACAAAGGAATTTGGTTTTTTAGACAATTTGGAGAAGCAATTCTACCTACAATTTTCCACTTTATTGGATTGAAGCGATCCTTGTAACTTCTTCTCGTCCTATTAAGTTTCCTATGAATGCCCTTGTCCCGACCTAATATAGTTACTAGTCCAACCAGTCCTAGCAACCCTTATCAATCGAACAGTCCCTAAAGAAGGATTTAACCCAATTGATAGCTTTAAGTTCAGAGATTAGCCAAGGTATTTGCAGTCCCTAAAAAAGGATTTAACAACACATTCAACTTCCTACTCATTCAATTCGTTCAACCAGCCCTAAAGGAACAAGTTTGCCACTTAGGTTAAGGTTCACAACCAGGAATCTACAAAACCTTAGCGATTGAATTGATCTAACAAGTTGGCCAGACAAGATAGAACAAAACAATAAACAATCAAGCACAAAGAAGTTGAAACATTCACATATAGGAAACAAGGAACGAGAATTAGAAACTCACAATCAATCCGAATAAAGCTTCAAATTGCAGGCAGAATAGATAAGTTTAGTTCCTCATGGAACACATCGCTCAAAATCTCTAAAGTGTCTAATGAATAGAATAGAATAGAAGTTCTGAAAAAAATATAAAACTTGGCCTTTTAAAACATCCAAAGTCGGCCACAAAATGAACAAATAGATCTAGGGTTTTTTAATTCTTCAAAACGACGCGCATCCGCGCTGACGAGCAATGCTGCGGGCGCAGCATAGGTGCTGTGCCCGCCGCACACTGTTTCTTCGTACGCCACTGCAAATTGATTGGCGGCGCCCGCGGCATACATGCTGCGGCCGCAGCCAGGGGCTTTTCACGAAAATATATCCCGAATTTGCTCTTCTTGTCAACAGGAAAGTTGTAGTTCTCTGAAAGAGCTTTCCAACGCATGGTCATAATAGTCAATCGGACAACCGAGGCCTCCAGAAAGTGCAAAACAAGTTCAGCATATCGGGCGACAACTTCTGCAGACTTGTTCTTCGTTTAGATTCGCTTCTTCTTAGGACCTCTTGAGATCTTCATGTAAGCTTCTCCGATCAACTAGACATTCTCATATAATGCGTTAACAACTCATGTCTCATCATCGGATCCACCATTACCTGAAATAATCAATAAAAGCGTGTAGATTCCGACTCCGACAACATAGAGAACTAATATGCAAATCGTGCTTAATCCATCAACGAAATGCATCTTAACTAAGCTAAATGCAACCTATTATGCCTACATAAATGCATGCTATCAGTCCTCGCTGAAATAATCAATAAAGATGCTCTAATGCAGTACGAAAGTCAAACACACTAGCATGCTCCTAGTTATAATAATGTGCAGAAATACTGTAAAGGGCCCAAGACAATGCCAAACGGCATATCCCTCTCCTATTCCACCCCCTTTTTCATGAGTGGACCTGGCCAGTACGGTACCCATTTCATCGTGGTGGTGCACGGACCACGGAATAATAGCATGCTCAACAACACGCAAAACACATCATCATAACACCGCTTACCCGATGGTGCTGGACTATAGTAACATACTCATATAGACTCGATTGACTCAGGGCACCCGATGAGGCTGGGCTACCCTATGACCCTAGCAAAGACTCTAGGACTTCACAGATAATGGTCGTTCTCTTTTCAAACGCATAAAGTAAGCAGATGCTCCTTCAATTAGTGCAACTTAAACAGGATACTACATGTTCATGTTTTTATGCATATGCAACACCTAACATAAAATGCAACAACATGCATGAGAGTCCAACCTGAGTAAGCCCCCTAGAGAACTTACCTGAAGATGCAGAACAGCAGGATAATACAAGCAAGGGCCCAAATGCAAGTCCAAAGCAATCCAAAAGCAATACACACCTATCATCAAGCCATTTCCATAAGCGACCGGACCAACATTCATACGCACGAAACCCAAGTTCTCAACATACTCAAAACCAACCGATAGTGAAACAATTTTCCAAAACCTTTCCGATATGATCAACATCAACCAAAATCATTTCATTTCCAATCAAACTGATTGATAAAATCGTACCAGCCATATTTCCAAAATTCCTTCTCAAAACCAACATCATCAAACTAAGACAAATTAAGAATCCCGACATTAAACATTTAAACCTTAAAACCAATCTCTCAAAATGATATTATAAAAATAATTTCGGCATTTTATTTCAAAATCATTATCTAAATAGATTCTAGCCATTAGGACTTTTGTAAATCACCCAACAACATATACTAAATATGACATCAAATAAATCCATTCTCAAAAACCCCTATTTAAATCCAAAATCAACAAGTCATCTCAAAATACCCAACTTACATATTTAAATCATTACAAAAATACATATCCCATGTAATAACACTCTTAAACATAATTTATAATATATGATGAAATCTCAGAAAATATATTTTCATTATAAAACTCAGAATCACATAATAATAATAACTATTAATAATAGTATATAAGCTTATCATATAAATAACATAACATAAGCAACATAATATATAAACAATAACAAGAAAACAATCCCACAAGCCCAGAAGCCCAAAACCTGGAAGATAGAAGCCCAACCCGGAAAACCGACACGGACTCGATATAAAAGGAGAAATCGGATCTGAATCCTTCCCCAACAGAAGACCCATAATAAAAGTGATATAACCCGGAAGGAGATATTCGGGTCAGGCCCAAATCCGAGCCCAACTGGGAAAGAAAAGAAGCATCGTCTTTCTCCCAGCGAACAAAGCTCTGAGACTCGGACGACGTAGGAGGCGGAAGAAAGAAAGGAGAACAACTCAGGCCACCGGCGATTATTCTCCGACTAGAACCTCACCCAACAGATCAACAACCAATTCTGAACCCAACCCAACAAAAACGACTCAATGAAAACTAAGAAAGGAGAGGAAACGGAGCTCACCGAGACGGAGGTCTTCACCGGAAAATGTATGTCAGAGGTTCCTCGAGCTTCGAAGGAGGAGGATCGGCACCAGGATATCCTCGAGTTCGAAGAACAGGGAAGAGATAGGGAGTGCGGCTTGGACGACTTCGTTTTTTTCTCTTTATGCTACAACCTTCGGAGGGAGGAGGACTTGAAGATGTTGCTGCTGGTGCCTGGACTCGAAGGAGAAAGGAAGTAGTCAAAGAATAGAGGCTGCAGGGCTCGACCTTGCTGCCTTGCTCGCGGAAATGGAGCTGTGGTGGTGTCGTTGGCGGCCAAGAATCCGGGTAGGTTTGCTAGGCGTGGGGATGGCTTGTCAAGGACTAATCGAAGAAGAATTACAAGGTGGAAGAGGGAGGTTTGCAGCCGGTGATGGTGAAGTGGGTTTCTCTGGTTTTCTGTACAGGCTGAAAGTAGGGTTGGAGACTGTTCTTCTATGTGTTTTTGTGGGTTGTCTGGGTGGAATACAGTGTGACAGTGAGGCAGAAAGGAGGGTAATGCGGATATAGGGGAAGAATGGGTGTGGAATTTGCAAAAAGACAAAACAAGTGAGTTGTAGAAATTAAGGCAACGGTGGGAATCTAATGTACAAGGCAAGGCAATGGGGATGCTTTCCCCAAGCTTTTGAAGGGGAGAGAGAGAGAGAGAGAGAGAGAGAGAGAGAGAGAGAGAGAGAGAGAGAGAGAGAGAGAGAGAGGAGAAAAAGAGAAAATAAAATAAAAGAAAGAATGGTCCCCACAAGGTACCAATTTGAAATCCCGACGCTCTATCCCGATCCCGACACTGAAGAAATTTCAAATCGAATTATTCAAATAGTGTGGAACGATCGTAATTAAATTAAGTGAAATTTATTAACACTCGGAGCTCGAAAGCGGAATTAAATTCCGTCAAAATCCAAATTCTTAAAACGATGCTGGAATGGCTTTTAAATCGAAACTTGGCGCTCGAGGACGAGTTTTCTCAAATTTTTATAAATAATATATATTTAATTAAATCATAATGAAATAATATATAAAATATATCCGGCCTTTATATATGTGAGTGTGAGGGATTGGCAACCCTCCAAGGTGAGACTTAGGACAGTCCTCACTAGAACACTCATGAGCACCCAAGGTGTGCCTAAACTTGGATGTCTTATGTGATAAGACTTAACGGATCGTTACAAAACTCCGTGGAAGGGATCGCCAGTTTCACTATGTGTTGATTCAAGTTGAAAGACATCGGCATTTAAGCACTAACCGTGACATGTTTAGAACTTGTTTCTAAAACCTCAGTTTTTAAACCCTTCTCTGGTCATTGTGGGGGATTGTTGGATATAATGCCTAGAGTTGTGTTGGGCTCCCTCCTTAATTGGGCTGAGATTTAGCCCATACTCCACAAATTTTGAAGACAAAATTAGTCCGGCCTACACTCTAGAAATTTGGAGAATTTGTCTAGAATATTCATGTATAAACTAGGGTGCTACATCACTAGAATACTCCTAGGATATTAAGTAAGAAAAGGCTAGAAAATTCTAGCATTCTTGTAATAAGAGAATGTCGGTGTAGTGAGGCTATAAATAGCCAATGGGTGCCATGCTTTGGATCATCCAATCCAAGCAAAGCAATTCAAGTGAGAGCAAGTGTAGAGTGATCAAATATCCTAGTAAGAGTGAGTGTAAAGTGAGCCACAAAATTATATAGTGAGAGTTGTAATTTGTAAGAGTTCCACTATATAATAAAAGTCCACTTTTATACAAAGTGAGTCTTGCCCATCTTAATCACACGAAGCGGGAAAACCCGATTTTTCCCAACAGTGGTATCAGAGCCCGGTTCATTTTCGGAAGGTGTTAGCTCGTGCGGATCAAGATGGAGGCTAGCGTCACTTACGAGGGTGACATGTTCAAGCTCACGGCAGACAACTACTCTTATTGGAAGCCGATGATGGAGGATCATCTCTACTGCAAGGACCTGTACGAACCCGTCTTCAACAAGGACAAGCCTCAAGGAAAGAGCAATAAGGAGTGGGAGCTCCTTAATCGGAAGGCGGTCTCCATGATCCGTAAGTACATCGATAAAACTCTCTTTGAGCATGTTTCTAATTACACAAATGCTTTTGAATTGTGGACAAAGCTAGGGGTATCAGAGCCCGGTTCATTTTCGGAAGGTGTTAGCTCGTGCGGATCAAGATGGAGGCTAGCGTCACTTACGAGGGTGACATGTTCAAGCTCACGGCAGACAACTACTCTTATTGGAAGCCGATGATGGAGGATCATCTCTACTGCAAGGACCTGTACGAACCCGTCTTCAACAAGGACAAGCCTCAAGGAAAGAGCAATAAGGAGTGGGAGCTCCTTAATCGGAAGGCGGTCGCCATGATCCGTAAGTACATCGATAAAACTCTCTTTGAGCATGTTTCTAATTACACAAATGCTTTTGAATTGTGGACAAAGCTTGAGTCCATGATTCAAAAGAAATCGCCTCGTAACATGGCCCTCCTAGCTAGACGGTTGGTGAAGATGGAGTATAAGGATGACCAAAGCATGATTGAGCACTTGAATAATTTCAAGGGGCTTGTCAATCAGTTAAGTAAGGTGGATATGGTGCTTGATGATAAGTTACAAGCCATCCTACTCCTCACCTCTCTGCCAGAGAGTTGGGATACTCTGGTAGTTACTCTAAGTAACTCATCACCGGACGGGAAGCTCACCATGGATACCGTCTGCGATAGTCTTCTCAATGAAGAAGCTAGGAGGAAGGAGAGAGGAATAACCAATCATTCCGAGGCCAATGTCCTTGACAACCGTGGGAATAATGATGCCCGTGGACGGAAGCAAAGCCGAGACCGAGATCAGTCTCGAGGGCGGTCCAAGTCACGCACCAGAGTCACGTGCTACTACTGTGGCAAACCAGGTCACAAGAGGCAAGAATGCCGCATCCTCAGGAGAGATCAGAAGGCCGGAAATGTGAAGCCAGACCAGATCAATCCTATGAGGAGGCGAGAAGAAAGGAGTACTACCGTCATGGCTGATGAAGGCGAGGATTCATATCTCGTTGAAGGAGGTAATATTCTAAACATTGAATGTAATGATATCTCCTGGATTGTCGATTCTGGTGCCTCTTTTCATGTTACCCCACACAAAAGCTTTTTCTCATCCTACCGAAGTGGAGACTTCGGTACCGTCCTGATGGGAAATCATGGATGGAGCAAGATTGTGGGAAGAGGAGATATTATCCTCACATCCAACACAAGATGCAAGCTCATCCTAAAAGATGTGAGACATGTCCCTGATATGAGACGTAACCTCATATCAACTGGAAGGCTAGACGATGATGGTTACTTTAGTCAAATTGGCGGAGGCAAATGGAAGCTAACTAAAGGTAACCTAACCGTGGCTCGAGGAAGAAAAGAAGGAACATTGTATTGGACAGAAGCAAAGGTCTGCAAGGGAGAGGTGAACGTTGCCAGCACTGACATGGAGATCTGGCACCGGAGACTTGGACACATGAGCGAGAAGGGAATTCAAATCCTTGCTCGAAGGCAGCTCCTCCCTAACCTGAAAGGTACTTCCCTCGACCCATGCTCTGATTGTTTAGTCGATAAACAACATAGAGTAGCCTTCCAGAGATCATCTCCACCCATGAGGAGAAAGCATATCCTAGATCTTGTACACACGGATGTGTGTTCAATGACAGAAAAATCCAATGGAGGTGCACTGTATTTTGTGACCTTCATTGATGATCACTCAAGGAAGGTCTGGGTGCGCTTGCTGAAATCAAAGGATCAAGTCCTCGAAGCATTCAAGGAGTTCCATCCCAAGGTGGAAAGGGAGACTGGTCGGAAGCTCAAGTGTGTCCGATCAGACAACGGTGGCGAGTACCGAGGACCCTTTGAGGCATATTGTAGCTCCTATGGGATCAGGCTTGAGAAGACGCCACCAAAGACGCCACAACTGAACGGGGTTGCTGAGAGGATGAACCGTACTCTCACAGAGAGAGTCCGATGCATGCTCTCTCATGCCAAACTACCCAAGTCGTTCTGGGGAGAAGCCTTGATGACTGTTGTCGACATCATCAACCTCACACCTTCTATCCCTCTAAACGGAGATATCCCAGAAGAAGTCTGGTCAGGGAAGAAGGCCTCCTACAAGCACTTGAAGGTGTTTGGGTGCAGGGCGTTCGTCCACATTCCTAGGGACGAGCGGGCCAAGCTTGATGCGAAGACAAAGGAGTGCATCTATCTTGGTTCACCCAGAGATGAGTTCGGCTATCGGCTATGGGATCCAGCCACCAGCAAGGTTATTAGAAGTCGAGATGTTGTGTTCTTCGAAGATCAGACGCTTGAAGATATCCGAAGATCAACAAAGCCGACGCTAAGACGCATGAGGGAAGAGCTAAGTCCCTCAAATGCATAGCAGGATGATTCAGAAGAAGCTCCGATCGAGAGCGATGACGAAGCTGATGATGAAGATCATTCTCAAGAGCAGAATGATCAAGAAGATGCCCCAGATGAGCCAGAAGCAGAATCAAGCACTCCAGTAGAGCCTGAGCTAAGGCGGTCCTCTAGAGACAAGCGACCTTCCAACCGATACAGCTCAGATGAGTATGTGACCCTCACAGATGAGGGGGAGCCTCAAAGCTATAAGGAGGCTATGGATGATAGCCACAAGGATGAGTGGCTAAGAGCCATGCAGGAGGAGATGCAATCCCTGCATGAGAACCACACCTACGAGCTGGTGAAGCTACCAAAAGGGAGACGAGCCTTGAAGAACAAATGGGTGTATCGGCTGAAAACTGAGGACAGCAACTCGAAGCCCCGCTACAAGGCTCGATTAGTCGTGAAAGGGTTCAGTCAGAAGAAGGGCATCGACTTTGAAGAAATATTTTCTCCGGTCGTGAAGATGTCCTCTATCCGAGTTGTTCTGGGCTTAGCAGCAAGCCTAGACTTGGAGATCGAACAACTCGACGTCAAGACAGCATTCCTCCACGGCGACCTTGAAGAGGAGATATACATGGAGCAGCCTGAAGGATTCAAAGTTCCAGGCAAGGAGAATCTAGTGTGCAGACTCACGAAGAGTCTCTATGGCCTAAAGCAAGCACCAAGACAATGGTACAAGAAGTTCGACTCTTTCATGGCGGATCACAACTTCAAGAAAACCATGAGTGACCACTGTGTCTTCATGAAGAGGTACGCAAGCGGTGACTTTCTCATACTCTTGCTCTATGTTGATGATATGTTAATAGTAGGGCAAGACCGCAACAAAATAGCTGCACTAAAGAAAGACTTGAGCAAATGCTTTGCCATGAAAGACTTGGGACCGGCAAGGCAAATCCTTGGGATGACAATCACTCGTGATAGAACGAGGAAGCTACTATGGATATCCCAAGAGAGATACATCGAGAAGGTGCTCGAGAGATTCAACATGCACAAAGCCAAGCCGGTTAGCACGCCACTTGCTGGACACTTCAAGCTAAGCTCGAAGCAAAGTCCAACAAGTGAGAAGGAGAAACAAGAGATGAAGAGTACCCCATATTCATCCGCGGTAGGCAGTCTCATGTACGCAATGGTCTATACGAGACCTGATATCGCCTACGCAGTCGGGGTTGTAAGCCGCTTCTTGGCAAATCCGGGGAAGGAACACTGGGTTGCAGTGAAATGGATCCTCCGGTATCTACGGGGTACTTCTAAACGGTGCTTATGCTTCAGCAATGGGAAGCCTGTGCTAGAAGGATACACAGATGCAGATTGGGCCGGAGACAACGATTCCAGGAAATTAACATCCGGTTATCTGACTACCTTTGCAGGGGGAGCTGTTTCCTGGCAATCAAAGTTACAAAAGACCGTTGCCTTGTCCACCACAGAAGCAGAATACATCGCAGCTACGGAAGCCTGCAAGGAGATGCTATGGATGAAGAGCTTCTTACTCGAGCTGGGAGTAGAGCAAGACAAATATGTCTTGCAGTGTGACAATCAAAGCGCTATTCACCTAGCGAAGAATCCGACCTATCACTCCCGCTCCAAGCACATTGACATCCGATATCATTGGATCCGAGACATACTCGAAGAGAAGCTTCTTCAACTTGACAAGGTGCATACGGAGAAGAACTGGTCCGACATGATGACCAAGGTAATCCCAACAAAGAAGTTTGAAGACTGCTGTCAAGGATCCGGCATCATGACACGCCCATGATTAAGTCGGGAAGGGGGAGATTGTTGGGCTCCCTCCTTAATTGGGCTGAGATTTAGCCCATACTCCACAAATTTTGAAGACAAAATTAGTCCGGCCTACACTCTAGAAATTTGGAGAATTTGTCTAGAATATTCATGTATAAACTAGGGTGCTACATCACTAGAATACTCCTAGGATATTAAGTAAGAAAAGGCTAGAAAATTCTAGCATTCTTGTAACAAGAGAATGTCGGTGTAGTGAGGCTATAAATAGCCAATGGGTGCCATGCTTTGGATCATCCAATCCAAGCAAAGCAATTCACGTGAGAGCAAGTGTAGAGTGATCAAATATCCTAGTAAGAGTGAGTGTAAAGTGAGCCACAAAATTATATAGTGAGAGTTGTAATTTGTAAGAGTTCCACTATATAATAAAAGTCCACTTTTATACAAAGTGAGTCTTGCCCATCTTAATCACACGAAGCGGGAAAACCCGATTTTTCCCAACAAGTTGGTGGTTTTAAGGTGTCTCTTAGACTTTCCCCATCCCACATGAGAAGTTCAAGGGTATTCTAAAAGGGTTTTAAAGAGACTCTTTCACTACCTACATTGAGAGGTAAAGGATGAGATGGAGCTTTGAGGAAAATATCTTTTCTTGAGGCCGAAGATATTACAGATAGACTTGTTCGTATTTATCCACGAATATCTATTTTTCACTGGATTTATTTTTTCAGAAAATTATCATTTTAAACGGTTTTAGATAAGTCAAGATCGTCTGAAGATAGACTCAAATCTTCCTTTTGCTTGCGGCTTAAGGATTGATTTTGCAGCTATATAAAGGGATCAAGGGCTTGGTTTTTAACACAACGAAACACAATCACCTCTTCTCCCTCTCTTGCTTTCTCCTACCCTTTTTCCGTTCTGAGCGTCTGTTCCAGTTTCAACTTCTCTCCCTCGAGTGAACTTGCGAGAGAAGCCGGTGAAATCCTTGGGGGGCGTTGTCTCGCATACGATCTGCACCTTTGTCGAGGGAAAATATGTTTTTCATTCAGTGGCTTCCATACCACGCTTCACCGCAGTCCTAACCCCTTCACAGAAACGAGTTCGACCTACATCCACTAACGCTCTTTAGCAAGTTTATTGCTTGTCGCATGTTCCAGCAAGGTCATTGTCCAACAACATACACTCATAATTAACCCCCAATTTGGTCTTTGCCCCTTCTTGTTCCTGTCTAAGGCTATAATCAACCGTCAAACCAACTATTTGGGTTTTATTAGCAAAACCCCAAATTAAAATTATGTTTTGTGTGTTTATTAGCAAAATCCCCAATTTAAATTAGGTTTTGGGTGTTTATTAGGAAACCCCCCCCCCCCCCCAAATTAAAATTAGGTTTTGGGGTTGAGGAAGGTGTCGAGATGGTACAAAAGGGGTTTTGTTGAAGTTGGTGTGGGACCTATTGGGACGGGAATTGATTGGAAAGGAGGAGGATGGAGAGATCAGAAGGGGAGGGAGAGAGGAAGCGAGTAGAGGTTGGGGAAAATACACCAGATGGAGTGGCATCGAGTTTTGTCGATCAAGATGATGCTCCACCATAAACACAACTGTCATGTCGTTGTCGTCCTTTATCGCTGATGAGGGAGATAATCGAGCAATAGTGAGGGTCTCGAGAGAGAGTCTAGAGTAGCAAGAGACTTGGGCTGAACATGTGCATAACCCTTTCACTTTTCAATAAGTATAAAATACAGATGAAAATAAATGAGAAAGAGGGAAAATTAAATATATTTTCAGAAAAGAAAAAGAGACTGCAAATTTTGCCACTTGTTTGTTTTACATTTATGGTGTAAAAATTTAATTTACAGTGGGTGTAAACGTATGACCATCCTTAAGGTAATTTTGTTCATTTTACTCAAATTTCGAAAACATCTCAAAATTTCACAACATATCCCTAAATGGTAATGATATTGCATAGTAATCTTGAATTTTGCATATTTTCTGATTCAATTGAGTTGTACATACTATGCATGGTAAATACAATTTAGTATGTTGTATACTCCGTATATAGTAACCTTGAATTTTTTTTAAATAAATTGCACCATTTCATTTTACTTTTTGACAAAACGTTACTATGTTTTTACTTTCAGTGCCAAAATGTAAATTTTTTACTTCTAGGAGCAGATAAACCTAATTATACCCCGAGCATCTCGTCACCACCATAGCTTCCCTTGTTGCTCCATCTAGCTCGGTCGAAACAAAAATTGTGATTTTTTAAATGATTTTTTGTATTTAAATAGTTGAGAGTAACAAAAAAAAAATAGAAGACAAACAAAAAATGTAGAAAAAAATCACGAAGAATTACTTTTTAAATAATATTGAAATAAAAGGTTAAATGTATAATTTAAACATAAATATGATATTTTTTAATGAAATAGTTGAGAGAAACCAAAAATATATATAGAAATCAAGAAGAATTAATGATATAGGGTGTTAAAAAAATTTCGTGAAATATTTTTTTGGTGTATACTTATTAAGAAGATTTTTTTTAAAAAAATATTGAAAAAAACACTAAAATTGTGATTTTTTAAATGATTTTTTATATTTAAATAGTTGAGAGTAATCAAAACAATAAAAGAGAAACAGAAAATATAGAAAAAAATCACGAAGAATTACGTTTTAAATAATATTGAAATAAAAGGTTAAATGTATAATTTATACATAAATATGATATTTTTTAATGAAATAGTTGATAGAAACCAAAAATATATATAGAAATCAAGAAGAATTAATGATATAGGTTGCTAAAAAAATTTTGTGAAATATTTTTTTGGTGTATACTTATTAAGAAGATTTTTTTTAAAAAAATATTAAAAAAACACTAAAATTGTGATTTTTTAAATTATTTTTTTATATATTTAAATAGTTGAGAGTAACCAATAAAATAGAAGAGAAACAAAAAATATAGAAAAAAAGTCATGAAGAATTACTTTTTAAATAATATTGAAATAAAAGGTTAAATATATAATTTAAACATAAATATGATTTTTTTTAATGAAATAGTTGATAGAAACCAAAAATATATATAGAAATTAAGAAGAATTAATGATATAGTAAAACCAATAAAAACATGAAGGATTTGAGATTTAAACCCAATACCTTTTGATCCTCTCTACTTCCTTCCTTTACCACTTGAACTAGATAAAACTCTTGTTTTGAATATCATTTAAATATATTATATTACCTTAAAAATACCAAATATATGCAAAAAAATTATTATTTTTTTGTATTTTTTTTCCAGGTAGGGGGTGCTCAAGCACCCCAAGCACCTCCTAGCTCTGTCCCTAGTGAGCCCTCGACCTTGTGTAAGAATATAAGGTTACTTTGGTCCACAACTTTTTAGCATCGCGAAGGTTGAGTTTTACGGATGTCAAAAAGCAAAGTGCATTTTTAACCCTTCCCCTATCGTTCAAGCCTTGTTTGGTACATCATTCTTATACGGAGTATGTTATTTTTCAAAATTATATGATAGTATAGATTTAACTTATGAACATGATGACACGTTACATACATGATCATATAAGGTACGAAATGTCTTTTTTCCCCTTTAAAAAAAAAGTCTAAAGACAACCGAAAAATCGAGGTGGTGATAAATTCATGGACCAAAGTAATCTGGGCCTGAATTTTGATAATGGGCCAGTTTATTAGATGGACCATTGGCTATTACAAATCTCAAGCGCTGCTGAGGTCCATTACTGGATCATGGGCTAATTACAAATCTTAGAGGATTAATCCTGAACTGGATCTCAGAGGATTAATCAAAATATATCATTTTATGGTGTAATTTTTGTTAAGTAAAATGTTCTATATAGATATTTTGATACTTACTCTACAAAATTACTCCTATAGTTATTAATAGATGGTTGGTTATAATTTTTTGAAAAAAGTAGCATAATTTAAACTATATATCTATCTATATATAGAAAGGTTGGTTCCGGTACATTTGATCTTATCTGTTTATCTTCTTAATTCAATGGTTCAGATTTGTTAACATAATACACCATAAGGGTTTTGTACATATGATCTATTGTCTCTATATATATAAATTCCTGTATTTTCTACAAATTCTTGAAACTGATCCAAACTCCATGGTATGTGTTGAGATAAAAAGACCTATCCATATATCCGATGCCATTGGTAGTGTTTCTGCGTTGGATAACCAAAAAAATAGTTGTATAACCAGCATAGAATTAGAAAATAAAATTTGTGTAGGCTAAATAAATTAAAATTTTCATATGTTCATAATTTTCATTAATAAAACTTCTAGTCTAATAAAAAATTCATAATTTTTAATTTTAATTTTTTAATTTTAAAAAATGGTACGGTTTGAAGCGAACCTCAGTCCACCCCTAGTTACGTGACTCGTTATAATCCTCTTGCAACCCCTATATATAGGTCATTCTATAATCAAATACAAGAAGTGTATAATATTCACCACCATTTTCCATCATGGAAGGATGGGGATGGATTAGGACCACCACCCACCCATCATCCAACCAATATGCCATAGAAGACGCCCCAGTCGGGGTGGCCCAATGGTAAGGAGCAAGGGGAGGAGTAAGGAGGTCCCGGGTTCGATCCTTGTCTCCGCCTCTTTCCTTAGGTGAAAATCCAAGGTTTATCTTGCTCCCTACCATTGGATTGAGCCAATCGGTGCAAGTCGGTTTACCTCGTACGTGGCTCTTGCCGGCTGGGTCACGTGCTCGGGGTTTACCACCGAAGGTGGGTTCCTCGTCATAAAAAAAAAAATGCCATAGAAGACTATGTAAGATATCTTGCACCTCTATATCTAACTATTACATAAAAGAGAAGCATTTTTTATGAGGAGTCATCACCATCATAATTATAGGGTTTTCAACCAATCAAATTATTTTTTATTATTATTTTCTAATCAATTGGTTCAATTTAAAACATTAAATTAATATATAATTTATTGCTTAGTACATTTTCTAATAAATTGGTTTAAATCAAAACATTGAATTAAACATATTTTATTTTATTTTATAGTAATTTGTTATATTATTATGATTTTATTGAAGTAAGATAAGAATTCAATTATCTAGAAAAACCTAAAAAAACCGATAGACCGGACAAGCCGGTAGATAGACTAACCATTATGTACAACCAAATCAAAAATAGAAGCAAATGAAAAAAAAAATAACAGAAGCAAATAACATAAATGAAAATGCGAAAATAAAATAAATGTGCCATCAATCCTACATCATAAAACAAAGCCAACATGTCAAACGAACAATCAGCCAACGGATGACGCACACAGAGAACTCTAGGGACCCTAACAGACATCTCAGATTATGGACTATGTAGATCCATCAAATATCGATCGCAAATCCACAATGTCTTCGGATACAGCAAATCAAACACCGTTCACACAAGGTCTACATCACAACAAGAACAAACACAGCACAACAGACCGCAAATCCATCCCCAAGCCAAATTATTTCCCAATAAAACCTCCAACCCGTCTCAAACCCTCAAGGACGATAATGAGATCGTAAAAGACTACCAATTAATCAAAATAGAGGCGATAGAGACAAAACAGAGCAAAGAAATTGAACAACAACACAAAGGCAAAGGGAAGGAAGAACGGAATGGAAAGAAACCCCGGCGACAACGTGATCCTAGTGGTCCATGAGCTCTACTCATTTATCTTACAAAGCTTTGTTGTTGGGGCCAGATATCAATTTTCATTTGAGAAAACAGCATGACGACACCGTGATATTTTGGCTCTTTTGGGTTGTATAAAATTCCGATTGAAGCCAATGAACACTTGTTGGAAAGCTATTTTAAGTGGATACAACTTCCATGAAGAACACTTCTCCTAAATCAGCCTCAAATTTGCTCGAATTTGATATTATTTTCAGCAGCTCTAATCTATACGTTTTTTTCATGCTTTTATTTCTATCAAAATGAATCCCACATCGATTATAGATGCTTGGGGGGGCTATATTTTCATCATATATTGCTTATAAAACCTTAATTTTAAATAAAGTCAAGTTGAGTTGAGTTAAAGATTAAGCCACTAATAGCTTCTTGTGATTCCGGGTTAAGGATCGAGTTCTTGGAGAGAGGCTAAGAGCGAACCCTTTGGTGAGAGGCCGAGGATGACACCCTAGTGAGAGGCGAAGGTATCAAAGGGTCGAGATTCTCGAAGTGCAATTCCGAGAGGATTGAGATCGAGTGTAGGGGATTCAAGGGTGAAAGGCCTGCGAATCTTGCTCCACATATCCCTTCTTTTCAGTTTTCATAAACCACAAAAATCAGTTCCACAAAAAGAGTGTTCGAAAGCTTGAGCCTTGGGCGATCCCGGTCCTTGGGTCTCATCGGGCGATGAAAATGATGATAGACCGGTAGTGAGAAGGCCACCCACACAAAGTAGCAGCGCAGACACAAGACCAGTGTTCTAAAAATCGCGCCTAGGCACCGCCTAGGTGCCGCCTGGGCGCTAGGCGGGAGGGCGCCTAGGAATTTTTAAGCCTAGGCAGCCCTCTAGGCGGAAATCCGCCTAAGCACCGCCTAGTCCCACCTAGGCGCAGCCTAGACTCAGCCTAGGCCCGCCTAGCCCAACGATTATTCCATTTTAGCTTCTAGGCATGTGATTAGTCGACTTAGGATTTATTTATCCCCCAAGTCGGGATGTATTTGCCATTGAGTTGAACCTATTGTTTTAGATTTTAGAATGTTTAGAGTCACAAGTCGGATGTGTACTTTTTGCATTTATTTGCTTAAGTGTTAGTTATGCACCACAAATTTGGGTTTATGAGTGATATTATGAATTATTATTACATTATATGAGTTATTGACATATGGTATGCGTTAAAATATAAGGAAATAATCAAGTTTGTTCTAAGTTCACCTAGGCACCCGCCTCGCCGCCTAGGCACTAGGCGGTCACCCACCGCCTAGCGCCTTTTAGAACATTGCGCAAGACATGACAAAAGAGCGAAGGAAAGAGGCCAGTAGTGAGAAGCCGAAACCAGGCGGAGGCAGAGACTAAAAGACATCGGAAAATCGGGGCTGGAAACTAAGGGCGGTGCCGAACTGGACAGCGGGAGAGCCAACAGCAAGGGGAGGAGGCCGTGGTTGTGACGGAGATCAAAGATAATGGCTTCGAAGGCAGGGCCCGACCCGAAGGCGGAAGAGGATGGGTGATGGAGGGCCAGGTAGGTTGCGTTGTTGTTGTGGGAAGCTAGTGGGTGGGCAAGGGTGCTGTGACACAAAGGAGGACGACGACAAAAACGCTCTCAAACGAGCAGGGCCGGCCCGAGGCCCGTGCGAAAGGTGCAATCACACAGGGCCTCAAAATTTTGGGGGCCTCGTATAGGTGTTATATTGTTATACTATATATATGTATATAAAAATTTCAATGGGTAACAAGAAAATGCGGTAGATCAACTAGTAGCAGGGTGCGCTAGTTATGGAGTGGTTTTCGGTTCGAATCTCCTGGAAGCAGGCGGGATATTTTTTAAAAAAAACAAAACATCATCCTTTCAATTCTTTTCCAAGTAAAGGTCCAGCCCAATAACCCCTTTTTTTCCAATTCAAATTACCACAACCTAATAGGTCAATTCCGATTCTTTTTGCCTGAAAAAATTACAATTTCCATTTTTTTTTTGGCACAAAAATTCAACACAATCCCACCCTCCTTCCTAAAAGAAAAAATCGATAAAATCAATTCAACTTATTCAACCATGGCAATCGTACATTCAACCTCAACGATTTTGATAAGTGATCTCAAATTCTAACTATATATATATTTTGTTAGTTTTCACTTTTTATACTCGCCCGGGATCATTTTTTAATTTGTTAGTGGACTTGGTGGATTATTTTTTCCCTTTAAATTAGTTGAAAAAAAGCTCTCAACACACAAGTTGCACAGGGCCTCACAATGTAACGGAACGGCCCTGCAAACGAGAGTGTTTAGGGCAAGGAGACAATTAACTTATAACACATCGTCTTCATTATCAAATCTATGTGCACATAGATTTTGTTGATTTTGATTTAATTTTTGTTTTTAGTGTATACATTTCGTTTTTGAAATCAAGAAAGGTTAAGATAAACCGAATTTAAATATCTCATTTATTTCCAAATTTTAATCAACCACATTTTCTAAATTTGATCTGAAGTGAAAATGCACTTCCTATCACTTAAATTCATTGAAATTGTATTTGTTTTTTTTTATTAGGTAAGAATTCGGGTAAGAAAAATTAAAAGTGTACTTGTTGTACTTGTAACATTCAGCCAAATGAGCACCAAAATCTCATCAATTACTTTGCACTATAAATAATGTTCTAAAAAACGTTTGGCGGGTGCTTGGCAGTGAGGGCGGGTCAAGGGTCTAGGCGAGATGTAGGCGGATTTCATGGCGGGTCTTTGCAGTCTAGGCGGGTTTTGACAATCTTGATGGCCTTGGCGGCGGGGTGAGTTCAAGGGTTTAGCTATGGTTGATTTTTGCTCCGAAGATTTATTATAAAAGATCTCAGTAATGATATTCTTATAGGTTTTATTGTCTTTGTCGGTATTTCGAATTACTTGTTCAATTTGTCTATCCATCCTTCTAACCAAGGACAGGGTCATTCGACATTTGGTGAAAATGTGGACGTCGTCTTCCATGAGAAATAGAATCCTATTTGATAACAATGAGGTCGGCAAGATTGAAGATTGGGAAAGGTTTATTAAGGAATACAGAAGAACATGGAGGAAAGCGCAAACAGAGGATCTAGAAAATGATAAAGAAAATAGTGGGAATAACACCTATCAAAAGAAAACAAAAGGGAAGAAAAAGGTAAAGTGGAAAAAACCGACCGTAGGTGTCGTTAAACTAAATTTCGACGGTGCGAAGATCGGTTCGGGTCGTGCGGCTTCCGGTTTCGTTCTCAGGGATTGTCATGGGGAGGTTCTGCTGTGCAGTGCCCGGGATCATGGGATGGTGTCAGTGGATCGTGCTGAGTGTTTTAGCCTTTTGGCGGGCTTACAGGAAGCTGCGACGCAGGGCTATACTCCCGCCTTGTGGTTGAGGGGGATAGTCTGAAGGTGATCAATGCTTTGAAGAGGGTTTGGCGGTGTCCATGGGAGATTGAACCGGCGATCTCTGATGCTATGGGCCTCTGCCGTGCATTTGAGGAGGTCTTCTTCGCTCATACCTTCCGTGAGGGGAACCGTGTGACTGATTTGCTTGCTCATTTTGGTCTTTCCTCGTGCTTCGTCGACGTTTGTATTCCTGCTCAGTATGCTGATGCAGTTCGGCAGGACGCCCTTGGGCGATGATTTAACCGTGGTTAACCACCCCCAAATCTTCGCCTTGTATAAAAAAACTGGATTTTAAAGGATTTTTTAGAACTGTATATATATCCATCAAATTGTTAATATTTCACTAAATAGTGAACAGATAATTATGTCATCGGTCTTGTTAACTACTCTAAGAATTAAGCTCAGTCGAAAAAAATTCTCTATCAAATGAAGAAGCAATTCTAGAAATACAAAATTAAGAAAGACTAAATAATTTAATCAGATACCTAGTTTAGAGAAAAACCGTTAAAAGTTAATACTAAATCTAGCTATATATATAGTTTATTGGTGGTGTAGATATTCAATCAAACGTGTACGTGTGATTGTCCGGTAAGCAATTCCACTCGATGACCCATCTTACAAACCATAAACTGCCACCTTCTACCTGATTCACATCATACAAAGCAGGATTAATACATAACCCCACTTTAATTACAAACTAATTAAGTAATTAAGTAATCAACAACACATATATATATCCTTAATTGCAACCCCCCATTCATCTCTCGATCGATCATTCTCAACGGCCGTTTCCGCCATAGGGCGAATTTGCGAGCTGCCTGTGCTTCCTCTTCTGCAGAAACCGCTCCAGCGACTTCTTCATTGACATCCCGGAACTCGGCGACGGAGACTCCAGCGTCGACGTCGGCGAGATCGGGTCCCACGACGACGCCGTACCATACGCCTTTTCCTCCTGCCCGCCATTCCCCCGCTTGTACCTCTCCTGATCCATTCGCTTACTCGCTTCTGATATTATCGCCCTCGCCTACAAATTCATCAAAATTCACGAAATTAGCCAAATTGGTAAATCAAATCGACGAATTGAACGGATCGGAGTTTATATATATTGAAATTTGAATCCGTACCTGAAGCTCGGTGACGTCGCAGACGGCGATTTGGCCGTGGTAGAAGATGGTGAGCTGCTGCGGCGGAGGCGGTTGGTAGAGTCGGAGCTCCAGATTGCAGTTCCTCTTCATTCTGATCCGATCTGATACGATCCGATCCGACCCGAATTGAATTGAATTGAGTGAGATGGGATGCCAAATAGGGTGGGGGTTTATCGGGAGATGTGATTTTATAGTGTGTAGTAGCAATTGAATTGAATTGAGCATGTTTTTGTGTGGGGAGTAAATTGACAGGAGCTGCAGAGAATGAGGGGATGAATTAAAGCACGTGGAAAATGATATTTTAATTGGTGGGGGGTTTGGAAACGTGATGTGATGGGAGTTGTGAAATGCTGCCCGATTTCACGTTTCTGCTTTTTGGGCACGTGCTTTCATTTAAAGTCGGCCGTGGCCCACGTGTTTGTCTCTTTTCTCTGACTCGTCTCTTTCTTCGTGCCCCTCTTGTATTGTTTTCTTTTCCTTTTTAATACGTAGTACTCCTATTTGTTTGGTTTGTGAAAGGGATATTACTCTCCTTTTAATACGGCGGAGTAATAGTCAGTTAGTCACACTAGAGAACTGTAGCTACACATATGTTTGGGTTTGCTTGATTTTGATTTTCGGATATGCTTGGGTTTCAGTGTGATTTCGTACTATTTCTAATAGATTTAAGATAAGGTTGGGCTTTCGATCTGAATCGGATCGGACCGGAATCTCCAAAGAATTTTGATTGCGGATCGGATCAGGAAGTATGGTCTCTGATTTTTCGGTCCGTGGACCGTTAGGATCAATTGGACCGGAATATGCTACAATACCCCATGTTCGCATTTTTACGCTAAGTCGAGAGCGCCTGTAAAATCACCATTGAAGTATTACTAAAGTACAAATCGAATCTAGGTCTGAAAATATTAGAAACTTAAATTTTTTTAACCCTAAATTTAAAATCGAGACAAGATTCTTAAATCTTAGTCTTGAATGTTTATGATTTCTCCATATCTAGACTAACATCGACATTAATTTGTGAAAATATACATAAAAAACCTAGATCTAAATATGAAAAGAGAGTGAAGAACGCTTAATGTGGGAGTGTGGGTGGTGCGACTGACGGCAAGCACGACAGCGCTTGTGAGTGGCGACTGGTGAGGCGCAACCGAGGGCCGACTGGCGAGCACGAGGGTGGAGGGCCAACTGGAGACTCTAGTGGGTATTGAGAGACGAAAGCGGGTACTGAATTAGAGTGAAGATTGAAGAAGCGTGTTGCGTGAAACTTTTCGGGAGTAGCCTAGTAGGTCAGATCTCACAAGTCAAAGAATACAGTGCAATTCTAGTCCAACCTGAAAATTCTGGTCTGGTCCTGGGTTTGGACCGGAACCCGGAATCTATATTTTCTTGGCCCGTGGACCAGACTGTAATACTCTCGGTCCGATCCAAAATCGTAATTTCCGGTCTAGTACCGGTCCGATTCAAATTTCGTCCAACCCTATTTTAAGATCCTGCGAATATAATTATGTAGAGATTAGATTGTTTTTAGGGTTTAAGTTAAAAAAAATCCCTAGATTGAGTCGGTGTTAGATTTTTAATTGCTTTACATTTTTCTTAAGTTTCGGTTGGATTTGTCAGTTCGAGTTAGATCTTTCCACGGCTTTGCATCATATTAATTATATTTGCATTCAAGTCATTATCAGATAAGTTTTGTTGAGATGAGAACTAATTGTAGGATGATGACCCTGTTGGAACCTGTAAAACAGCAACTGATTAGCGCGTAAGGGATGTAGGCCGAACCGTGATTCTGTGAAGGGGCGAAGGCTACGGTGAAACTTTAAGTGTTTTGTTTCTATCAGAACCCGAAATTGTCAGTGATTGTCAGTGATTCATCACAAGTCTAGACGGGCCTATATATGACCCAAATAAGATTATGCACATTTGCATGTGCCTCGCATATGTTGTTCCTTCATCGCTCAAATGTGCTACACAATTGCGCAAGAATATGAGGGTATCAAAGTAGCTATTACGGTATGAGCTGTTGTTCATTTCCACATCTAGCTCGCAGAATCTGCCCAATAACCTTCTCCTCCAACCCATTGTAACCTGGCATATTTCGAAGCGCCACTAGAAAGATCGAATTCGTTTTGGCCAACTAATACATCTTCGGTATGAAGTAATCTACTATCATCTTACTAGATAAGAAATAGAGAGTCATCAACAACCGCTTTCGGCGCTCTCGAATTGTAGTCAAATCTATAAAATCAATCAATATTTTGGCTTAGGAGGAGAAAGTATGGTTGAGGTCAAACAAATTACTAATAATCGCTTGCAAATGGTTGAAGTCATACGCCCGAAGGTTTTGTTGCCACACTCCATCTTGCAACTCCAAGCACACTAGGTTGCCTCTGCATCTATCAAGTAAAACCAACGTGTGCTCATTGTTTATCGAAGGCAGGCTACCCTTTTCCTCTATATAAACAAGTCCACCTATAATCTCTTTCATCACCTTTTGGAATTTGTGTAAAACGGAGGATTTTTAACCGGAAATAAGCCTATGCCCAATTGCGTACTAGACGACTATAGTGCTCCCGAGCATCGATATTCGTCTCATCACGAACATAGCTAACTTTGGTCGAAGAGAAAACCAAAGCATTTCTATCGTTAGTCGCCTAAAAAGGAAAAACTCATGTCGCATGAGTAAAACTTGAATCACTTATAAATCACTCCGAACATCCTTATTATATCCGATCTGGAACAAGAGTTTTACAACGGTATCCTTAGAGATCAAGAGTGTAAAGACCGACCTCCCATTAGCATCCAAATCAAAGATCTCATATCCTTCTAAATTTGAGGTTCTCGGCACTCGCTGTCTCCATCTACGCGTTAGAACCAAGTGGTAAGGAAATTCCTATTCCTCTGTTGTTGACTCCTAATCAAATAAGGATAAAAGGAAGAGGAAGTCAAAATGTGAAAAAAAAAAACACACAATAGAAAGACTTTAAATTGGAATGGGTGCATATAATGAAGTTACCATTGTAAGATTGTCCATTCAGATTGAGCAAATACTTGTTTTTAGTTGTTAGTGGAGTAATCCACTATCATCTTACTAGATAAGAAATAGGGAGTCATCAACAACCGCTTTCGGAGCTCCTAACTCCTAGCCAAATCCATGCAATTAGTCAATATTTTGACCTAGGGGGAGGAAGTATGGTTGAGGTCGAAAAATTTATTGATGATCACCCGCAACGTTCTGAAGTCATCCCCCCACGGGTTTTGATGGCGAACTCCATCTTACAACTCCAAGCACACTAGGCTGCCCTACCTCCATCACGTAAAACCAACGTGTACTAATTGATTATCCAAGGCAATCTACTCTCTTTCTCCATATAAACAAGTCCACCTATAATCCCTTCCATCACTTGTTGGAATTCGTGAAAAAGGGGGAATTTTTGACCGGGAACAAGTCTATGCCTAATTGCGTACTCGGCGATTATAGTGAAGGGCGAATACACCCGAGCACCGAGATTCATCTCATTATGAATATAGCTAACCTTGGTCGAAGGGAAAACAATAGCGTTTCTCAGGTTCGTTATTCTAAATTGGAGCATGAAAAGGAAAGACTCTTGTGATATGGGTATGGCCTAAATCGCTTATAAATCACTCCGAACATCCTCTATATCCAATGTAAGACGGGGTGTTACAATCTCACTCGCTTAAAGGATTGACATGTCTAGGGTTTGAATAACTTATAAATCACCTCGAACATCCTTATTATATTGCTCTCCGTGAGAAGTGTACCCGAACATACTTTCGGAGCACCTCAAAGATCAAGAGCGTAAAGATTGGTCTCCCATTAGCATCCAAATCATAAATCTCGTATCCTTTCAAATTCGAGGCTCTCGGCCCTCGTTGTCTCCGTCTACGCGCTAAACACGCTTACTCAGCAATTTCAACTTTAGTATTCAGTAGTTATATTTGGCTAATCAAGACAAATAAAACCCAACGCTTCATGTGAATCAACAAGCAAATCAGATAGCCCAGCTCGAGGCAGCACATGCAGCATAGATTGAGGCTAACCCTAGGATCGGGGTGCTAATTTTGGGAGTGCTTCAACCGATGTGAGAGACACTTTTGCAGGCTATCCATGGACTCAATCCGCCAGAGGAAACTCTAGTTCATGCTCCCATCCTCATGTTGACTAAGCTGATCCGGAGGAGGGGAGGAGCACGAGGAGGAGAGTGCGACTAACCAAATCGATCTCAATTCATAGATTTCCCATTGGATTAATATTTTTGTGTGTTGACCGTGTCAGGGTGGTTGAGTTGGAAAGGATCTCAGAGTAGTACCCGATGTTCCTCGGTTCGATTCCCAGATATGCTCGCTCTATATTTACCAAAATCAATAAAATAATCAATAAAAAGACTTTAAATTAGAAGGGGTGCATGCATATAATGGAGTTACCATTGTAGGATTGTCCACTGAGATTGAACATAAACTTGCTTTTAGTTGTTAGTTGAGGGTTTCTTATATGAAAGAACATGTTTGAATAAGATATATCAACAAAATAAATATATCTGAGCTTCGCAACCTACCGAAACTATGAAACATTTTTCATGGAATACAATTTCATATGAGGTTGACATTCAAGCAAAATTTTGAATTAACTTCAAAACCTCGTATGAATTGCAATGCCGGATTGAGTCCAAACTCAACAAGGGTTTTTATAGGTCGAGCTTGAAATGTGAACGGAATCGTGAAATGAATATGTCAATGAATTCTTATTGATGAGGTGCTTCAATTCCTATAATCAATTTGATCTTTCAACCTTATCTCGCACGTCAATACGGTGAATTTTTATAACCAGGGTTTGTGAATTTGGATGGAATTGGGGATTGATTCATCAATTAATTCAAGATTTGTCCATGTTTTTATAAGGTGAAATTGATTTAAAAAAGTTGTAAAGTGTGACACTTGGGGTTTGTTGAATGTTTCACACATATTATTAAGTTGCATATTTGACTTAGATGTGCGGTTGTATCCATATTGTGACAAAGTGCTTGGGTTTGCATCAATTAAATACTCGTGAGCAATTTGACATCCGTCCAAAAATACATGGGCTTTTACTATTTATGCACGTTGTTTTAGGAGTTAAAAACTATATAATTTTTTTTTGTTTACAATTATAAACTTATTGATAATAAGTTTGTAACTGTTAAAAAAACTTAATAAAAAACTTAATATTTTATATAGTTTTTAACTCCTAAAACAACGTGCGTGAATAGTAAAAGTCCATGTATTTTTGGACGGAGAGAGTATAACTTATGAATGACATCCATTGCAGCATCAAAGTCTAACTCGGTACTAGCTCTTGCAGCAGCCCATAATGTATCTTTAAATGTTTTTCCTGGCTGCCTAGCTTTGAAGTTATTGTACAAGTGCCTCACACAAACTCTTGTCTCTGCCATTGGAACGATGAGGCTTAATGTTTATTGTAACCCCTACAAACAAGGAGATAAACAAGATAACGAGTTCAAGTAAAAGGGATTTCAGTAATGATAACACATGATAAGGAGTTGCGATGAACGAAAGAAAAGAGTTTATGATATTGTTTATGATAGTTAAGGATATTTTCCCTTTTGTGGATTATTCTATTTTGTTTTTGTATTTTGTTTCATGATTAATTGGTTTGATTGCCTTTCATTTGCATTGTTATTAATTGTTCATCTATCTCTTTTAGTTGTCTGGAGATATTTCCAAAAGTTTTTTTGTTCAATTCTTTCGTTTTTATTTTTAGGTTTTGCATCTTCTTGACTAGATTAAACATATGAGAACTCGGATGTGTTCTCCATGCTTGTTTCACCAGGTTATGTAGTCCACTCTTTCCATCGATATTTTTTCAAATTTAAATAGTTGGGTTTTGTATTGTTCTAGGTTGTCCAAATATGTTAAAGTAGGCAGTATCTAGTCTTGTATAAGGGTTCTGTCAAGTTTTTCAAGGATATTATTAGTTTCAAATCCATTCAATAGAGGGTACTTTCTGTAGATGAAAATTGTCTTATTACCGATATTTGTCTCATTTTTTGATAGTTCGAAGCGGTAAAACTCAATCATGTCTAAAAGAAAGTTAACATGTGCGTTGATCGTGTTATCGGTCTCTTCTAAACTGCAACACCAGAGCCCCTTCATGACATATAACTTGATATTTACATCCGTAAGGATGTTAATGGTTTGTAATCTAACAGGAACAATACACTTCCAATTTTTTACCCGTGGAAAAGAAAGAGAGAAATTTACAGAAAACCACCCCTTAAAATGTTGGTCTTTTCACTTAACCACCCCTTAAATTTGAAGTTACAGTAAACCACCCTTTAAATGGTTTCCGTTAACAAATCACCACCTATCGCCAATTTACATTATGTTTTTGTTAAATAAATTATATTTTAACATTTTTCAACTTAAAATATGCGTTTAATTATTTTAATTGTTAGTAATAACCTATTTTAAAGGTTAATTATAATTTTTCTTCAAAGGTTAATTATTGAAATACAATTTTTAAAATATAAATAAATAATTTTAATATTATTTTTAACTTTATAAATGGAAATTATTATTTATAATCATATTATACTTAAAAAATAATTTAAATAATATTTATAAAATTATTTTAAGACATAAACCGAAAGTTATTTCTAAGTTATATTTATAAGTACTTTTTTTCTAAATGATATCTATAATACAATACAACCCCTTCAATTCAAATTTTAAATATATTTATACATAAATTTTGAGTTTAAAAATATTAAAATATAGGAAAAATGGACAAAAATAATACCAAGTATCAACTTTTGGCCAAAAATAATACGAACTTTGAAATTGACCGTTTCATATACAAACTATCGCCCTATTAACCAAAAATAATACATATGTTTATTCCGGTGAACTTTCCGACCAAATACGTCACGTGGACGCCGGAAAACACACATGACATAAATTAAACGAAAAATTAAACAAATAGGCAAATAGCTACAGTACCTTTCGAAACAATGGAATCGAGGGTGGGCGTCTTCACTTTCTTCTCAATGTTATCTGCTCGTTCTCTCCTCCATTGTTTCGAAAGGTATTGTAGCTATTTGCCTATTTGTTTAATTTTTCTTTTTTTTAAAAAAATAATAAATTTATGACATGGCATAACTTACAAGTTTGGTGACGTGACAAAAATTTACGCCATGTGTGTTTTCCGGCGTCCACGTGGCGTATTTGGTCGAAAAGTTCATCGGAATACACATATGTATTATTTTCGGTTAATAGGGCGATAGTTCGTATATGAAACGGTCAATTTCAATGTTCGTATTATTTTTGACCAAAAGTTGATACTTGATATTATTTTTGTTCATGTTTCCTAAAATATAATATATTTAAGGATGGCTTAACCAAAATAGACCAAGGGTGGTGATTTGTTAATGAGTATCATTTAAGGGATGGTTTTCTGTAATTTTTAATTTAAGGGGTGGTTAAATGAATACCAATATATTTAAGGGGTAGTTTTCTGTTAATTTCCCAAAAAAAAAAGGTGCTGTGTAACATTTAATATGAGTAGTAGTAACATTTCTTGGCCCCCATCCCCACCCTCTTTAATTCTATAAAAGCGTACGGCGGTACTGTATCTTAAAATATCTTATTTGTGGGTCCAATTGGTTGATATTTTAAGCTTTGGTGGAAATTAAAAATGATTTTATTTTAACCTTTTGAAAAATAAGAGGAAAGTGTTTTAAAGTACTTTTTTCGTATGCAAATGTTTTACTCTGTATTATTATTACTCTATGTTAGCATATTTGCGTCTTATTAGGGCCATGACAGTTTGTATCGAGGCATTTTTTTTCTTCGAAAGACAGTTTTCTTGAAGATTCGTCTTCATTGCCCACATTTATCTCATGATGTGCCGCTGGCCTATAGTTCTGCTTCCGGGTAGTGCTTGATTTCGTCCGTCGTCTACGTCCTCATCTCGTTTGGTTTGATTGTGTATAGTTTCGCTATTGTAGAGTGTCGTTGCTTGTATCTGACACCTTCTTTGTATTATGTGTTTGTTTAGACGGTTTTTCGTCTGCCGACTTGTCGACCTTCGATAACCTCGAATTTTTACCTAATAAAAAAATATTTGCGCCTTATATCAGTAATTTAAAGTCGATCTTGTTTTAGCAAGGTATGTAAAAAAAATAGTTTATAATTATGGGTTGCTATCTGTCTTTCTATCGTACATATGTCCTAAGAGGATAAGTGAAGAGTTTCAAAATAATTAAAAACTAGTATGATTCCCTCGCCATGGCGCAATTTTTTATAAATAAAATTTACTAATATGTTAAACTAATATTATAACATAATTGTAAAAGTTCAGATAATTAAATATTCTGAATTAAACTCATGGGTTGAGAAAACAATTAACGTAGTATATATAGATATAGATTACTAATATTAATTTTATGTTTTCTTATTATTAATTTTATGTTTTGAATTAATCACATTGTTATTTTAGAGGAAAAAAAAACTACTAAAATTATAATTTAGGCTAAGATCAATGTTTTAAATTAAGCCCAATAGTTAGTAAAATTAAAGAAAAAAGAGAATTAAGTGAAAAGGAAGAAAAAAAAATAGAATTAAAGAAAATCAAAGAAAAATGGCAAAAAAAAATGATTCGTCAAGACTCCTAAAATTTTTCTAAGCTTGACACATCATCCTAAACTCTTCTAAATTAAGAGTTTATATAGATTATATAGATAGATTGTTTTTTTAGAGAAAAAAAACTACTAAAATTATAATTTAGGCTAAGATCAATGTTTTGAATTAAGCCCAATAGTTAGTAAAATTAAAGAAAAAAGAGAATTAAAGGAAAAAGAAGAAAAAAAAAATAGAATTAAAGAAAATCAAAGAAAAATGGCAAAAAAAAAAATGATTGGTCAAGACTCCTAAAATTTCTCTAAGCTTGACACATCATCCTAAACTCTTCTAAATTAAGAGTTTATATAGATAGTTAGTAAAATTAAAGGAAAAAGAAGAAAAAAAAATAGAATTAAAGAAAATCAAAGAAAAATGGCAAAAAAAAATGATTGGTCAAGACTCCTAAAATTTCTCTAAGCTTGACACATCATCCTAAACTCTTCTAAATTAAGAGTTTATATAGATATATAGATATAGATTTAGATTTTTTTTTAGAGAAAAAAAAACTACTAAAATTATAATTTAGGCTAAGATCAATGTTTTGAATTAAGCCCAATAGTTAGTAAAATTAAAGAAAAAAGAGAATTAAAGGAAAAAGAAGAAGAAAAAAAAATTAGAATTAAAGAAAATCAAAGAAAAATGGCAAAAAAAAATGATTGGTCGAGACTCCTAAAATTTCTCTAAGCTTGACACATCATCCTAAACTCTTCTAAATTAAGAGTTTATATAGATAGATTCTACTAAAATTATAATTTAGGCTATGATCAATGTTTTGAATTAAGCCCAATAGTTAGTAAAATTAAAGAAAAAAGAGAATTAAAGGAAAAAGAAAAAAAAAATTAGAATTAAAGAAAATCAAAGAAAAATGGAAAAAAAATGATTAGTCGAGACTCCTAAAATTTCTCTAAGCTTGACACATCATCCTAAACTCTTCTAAATTAAGAGTTTATATCGATATAGATTGTTTTTTTAGAGAAAAAAAATTACTAAAATTATAATTTAGGCTAAGATCAATGTTTTGAATTAAGCCCAATAGTTAGTAAAATTAAAGAAAAACGAGAATTAAAGGAAAAAGAAGAAGAAAAAAAATTAGAATTAAAGAAAATCAAAGAAAAATGGCAAAAAAAAAAAATGATTGGTCGAGACTCCTAAAATTTCTCTAAGCTTGACACATCATCCTAAACTCTTCTAAATTAAGAGTTTATATAGATAGTTAGTAAAATTAAAGAAAAATGAGAATTCAAGGAAAAAGAAGAAGAAAAAAAAAATTAGAATTAAAGAAAATCAAAGAAAAATGGCAAAAAAAAAATGATTGGTCGAGACTCCTAAAATTTCTCTAAGCTTGACACATCATCCTAAACTCTTCTAAATTAAGAGTTTATATAGATATAGATATAGATAGTTACTAAAATTAAAGAAAAAAGAGAAATAAAGGAAAAAGAAGAAGAAAAAAAATTAGAATTAAAGAAAATCAAAGAAAAATGACAAAAAAAAAAGATTGGTCGAGACTCCTAAAATTTCTCTAAACTTGACACATCATCCTAAACTCTTCTAAATTAAGAGTTTATATAGAAGCGATCACATGGAAGCAATATTAAGAAATGTTAAAATAATTTAAATTTGTGAAAGATTTTTCAATCGAGCTTCTTAACATATATCATTGGGCATAAATTAGAAAATCATATTATAATAGGTGATCAAATCAAATTTACTCTTAGTTTGTTTGCAGATAATGAAAGGCATATTTAAGTTAAGATTCCACCATTTTGTCATAGATGTGAAGAAGATTAAAAGAGACCATAATCGTGCTAATTTTGGTACCAAAATAGTCACAGCTGACAAATTCTCATTTTGCAGGAACTTCCTACATATATGGGAAGGTACCTGATCTTCCATGCTTTTCTTGAACCGACAACGAACTAAAGGAACCCTAATTTCACTACTGGTGACCAAAAGAGGACATGATCACAAGGATTAGGAGGGCATTTCTTATGTTTTGATAATCCTTGTAATATGTTGTAACAAGAAACATTGGTTTATTTGATTTGTATGATGCACTAGTACGTAGGACAGGTTCACTTGTGGCTCCATACAACCTAGCCATTGTCATGGTCAAGGAAAAGCTCAATGGACCCATGACTTGACCATGTTAGGAACCAATGGCTAGCCTTGACTCATGAGATGAGGTTATGGTTAAGTATTTGTGCCTAAGTGTTGTATGTTATGTCTCTCAGTTTTTAATATTTGGTGATGAGAGTTTATGAAGATTTGGGCCCAATCCTCACGGCCTAAATCTCAGCCCAATTCTCTTTGCCCCATTCCGACCATTGTAACCCTAGCTCTATTTAAGCCTTCTTGTGGATGTCTTGGAGAACTGTAGCATCGCTCCCATTCTCCCAGTTAAGCCAAGGGGCCTTGGGGCTAGGGTTTGAGAGAGAAATTAGGGTTTGGCTTGAGAGCCTTTTCGACGACGGCGATTCTCTGAATGTGGGCTCATCAAGGTTGATGCTACCAGAGTCGTCCCTGCTTGATTGATGAAGAAGAAGTTGAGCGGAGGGTTCTGTGTTGAGAAATCTCTCATGAGATTTCTAGGTGTCCTTCACGGACGATTCCTAACCCTATTCCTTGTTTATTTTCTAAGTCCTTGTTTGTTTAGAATCGCGTCTTAGTGCTTGTGCATCTGAATCTCTGTAACCTGTTTTTGGACCTTTGGATGCTTACTGGATTGGGTCAACCTCCCCTCCTGAGGTTCCGCGGATGTAGAAAAACCGAATTGCGTAAACAAAGCCTTGTGTGTTCTTTCTTGTTCATTTACATTTTATTTGGTTTGCATTTGCTGTGAGTTATTCAAAGATCGAAACCCTAGATCGAACATATCAAATCTCGAATTCTTACTTAATAAAAAAAGTCTCAGATTACACTACTTTAAGTTCAAAATAAAAACGTCGAGGACCATTTTGAAGCTAACTAGTGACGTTTAGTTACAACCTGAAAATTAGCATCGAAATCCTTGAAGCAAAATAGTAACGAACTTGCCCTCCGATCCATAACTATTTGATGCTCTATATCAACGAAGTCGCCATAAAAAAAAACGCGCTTCAAATATTTTGAGGCAATTTGCCCACCAATATGCCCGACCTTGAAATAGCACTGAAATTCACCAACTCAAAGTATTTACATGAATATTCATTTTGGTCGGGGTTTACAGAGAAAGGCATGAATATTCATTTTGGTCGGGGTTTACAGAGAAAGGCGGTCTCAGACCGCGTTTCAGTCACAAACACTGAAATTCTGAAACGAAAGAGGGGTAGAAAAAAATAAATGAAAGAAATGCGGTATGAAATCGCATTTTATAATAAATTTGGGGTAAAACGTGATTTCAAAACGCGTTTATATATATAAATTTGTATTTTAAATTAAAAAAGAAAAGAAAAGAAAGTAGAAGCATGGGTTGAAACCGCGCTTCACTTGTCATCCCCTACCTTGGCACATGCTACCGCATCCCACCATGCATGGCACCTAACCTCCCGGCTCCCGGCTCCTCAGCTCCCACCTTGGCCCCTCACCTCCCGACTACTCGCAGCCCACCGCAGGTCAGAGTCCTCTCATCGCCGCCGAAGATGGAGAAGCGATAGTGGACGAGGAGGAGGAGGTACGAGAGTGACACTGACGGGTGAGGAGGAGGCCATGGTGGGAGGTGGGATCAGGTGCAACGAGGAGGAGGTCGGCCATGGTGCGAGGAGGTGAGAGTTGAGGTGCAATGGTGGGAGGTGGGAGCACGTGCCAAGGTAGGGGATGACAAGTGAAGCCCGGTTTCAACCCGCGCTTCTACTTTTTCTTTTTCTTTTTTTAATTTAAAATATAAACTTTTATAATCGTGGTTTGAAATCGCATTTTACCCCAAATTTATTACTATAAAACGCGATTTCATACCATGTTTTTTTCGTTTATTTTTTTTCCATCCCTCTTTCATTTCAGAATTTTAGTGTTTGTGACGCGTTTCTCTGGAAACCTTGACAAAAATAAATATTTATGTGTGAATATTATTATAAATAATTATTTTTGAGGGAATATTTTGAAAAAAAAGGTTTCTGGAATATGGTCTTGCAAAATTTCTTCAATCACGTAGCAATGACCTCTTTCGTGATCAATTAGCCACAAATTTAGCTCCGAAATTTCCCTTACAAGCTGTTTGAAGTCCAGTTAACCTAGAATGGGTTCAAAGTTATTTAGCTGTAATTGATAATGAGGGTAATATAGACTAGCTTGGATCTTTTCAAGGGGAATCACTACTATGAATTTACCCTCAAATAAAATCTCAAGCACCTAACTGAGATTTGTTGATAAATATCACATTGTTAGGTAGTTAGAAAGCTAGCTAACTGCAAGTGCTTTAGGTACGTGTTAGTTGAATGGTATCCATGGTAGTGATAAATAATACTCCCTTTCTTTTATTTAAAACATGTCGTTTATTATTTATATACATTTTTTTTATAATGATAAAAACTATATAAAATATTAACTTTTTGTACATTTGTTTTTATAAATTCATAATTAATAGTAATAAGTATGAAGTCGTTATAAAAAATTGTTAAAAAAATAAATATTTTATATAGTTTTTAAAACCTAAAAAAATGTGCGTAAATAGTAAAATATTAAGTTTTAATTAACGGAGGGAGTATCAACTATAGATAAACAATCTCGCCACCATATCCGATCCATGGTAGTGCTCACAAGCTGATTACGGTTTTTAAAACCATAATAATATAACCTATTATTGTTTTGAAAATTATAGAATTCTAGGCGGTTACGGTTTTGCAAACCGTGAGAAGCTTGGCCTATTCCAATATATATACTAGACCTACGTCCCTGGACATGCGAATATCCTATGCAATCGGCCAAACTTGAGCCGATCACGATTTTAAACAGTTGGAGACCTGTCCCTTAATTTCCAATGTCGTAAACTTGTTCCTCTATATCTTTCACAATTTTCGAAGCCGTAGCTGAACTATTTCCCACGATTTTAAAAATCGTGACAATAGATTTTCTCACGGTTTTAAAAAACATTCAAGATTTTCACAATTCGAATAAAAAAATCAGATAATTAAGGCCGAAACAATCGATGGAGGTGCGATATTGTATAACGTAGCTAGGGTGACCAGTCTCAATCAACGAAAAAATAAAAACGTTTGGAGTAGGACGAACACCAATTAACACGTGGTAAATGCTTAAAAGATTGTGGATTCACGTGTCCTATAAAAATGAAGGAGATAAGTCGACATTCAACATGATCACGTGCAGATGGAGAGAGTTAGGAGGAGAAATTATTCAGTGGAGAGGACCATTCATCATCAAATTGCACAACGTGAAACAGATTTCTACTTCACTCATCAGTATTCAGTGTAGCTTGTTTATTGCTCCTCCTTTTTCCCGCTTTCTTTTGCCCTTTATACCAAACATACCCTTCAATATAATGTTTTTATACTACATGGAAATTTCAAAGCTGAGGTGGCTTCAAGATCTTTATTCTAATCTATCACTTATATTAATTATACTACTACATCTAAAATAATTTTGTATATTTCTACACATTTATCATAAAATAATTACTCTTTTTAAAATTAGTTTTTTTTTTCCTTCTACACCTTATATAATAACATTTTTTTAGCAAATCACTTTTTATTTTATTTTTTAAATAAAAACACCTTTTATAATATAACTCATTCAATTAAAACACTAATCTCTATTTCCCAACCACATATTTTAATTTTTCGGTGATGTTTTATGTCTATGACTGAAATGCCCTTGTTTGAATGATTTTTTTAAAGAAATTTATATAATATATATTTTTTAACAAAAAACCTTTAAATTATATTTTTAGAAAATCGGAATATAAGATTACAATATTTGTTAAAAATAATAATTAAAGGGTACATTTTATGTGTTTTTATTTATTTAAAAAAATTCATAGGTTAAATTTCATATGTTTTAATTCCTTTTAAATCCCAAATGATAAATCAAAAGATAAAAAAAAATGAGGATTGGTATAAAAATAATATTATAATATTTATTATAGAATTATTTTATTTTTTATTAAATAAGAGAATTTTTGTCACATACTAAAATAAAATGTCATTAAAAAATTTATAATATCTAGTTGAAAAATAGAATTGCTGGTTCAATATATTGAATGAATCATATTACATAAAGGGTTTTTGTAATTTTTTTTAAATTAAGGTGATTTATTAAAAAAATGATCTTATAGAAGGTTCCTTTTTAAGTAAAAACTATCAGTAAAATAAGGGCATTTTGGTCATAAACATAAAAAGTAACTGAAAAATTAAAATATTTTGCTGGAAAATAAAGGTTGACATTCCAATTGAATTAATTATATTATATAAGGTGTTTTGTTAAAAAAACTATTATATATATAAGGTTTGTTTCAGAAAAAAAAAAAGGATATAAAGATGGTTGTTTTAAAACAATATACCCCTTTGTATCAAAATACTTGAACTTTTGTAATTTTTACATGCTTTTATGCATGATAAAAAAAATTATAAATCATCAACTATATTGTTAAGTTTTTGTCTATATAATTTCATATTTATTTTGTTCATTTTTATGTGTTTTAATTTATTTTAAATCCTAAATAATAAATCAAAATGTAAGAAAATACATGGATTGGTATAAGAAAGATAGTATTATAATATTTTTTATATATTTATTTTAATTTTTAAATTAACTAATTAATTAAATAAGAGAATTTTAGTTGCTAAAATAAAATTTCATAAAAAAATTTGATTAAAAAATAGAAGTTTGTGGTTCAATTGAATGGATTATATTATATAAATGTTTTTTGTTAAAAAAATAAAATTTAAAATTAAGGGGTTTTGTTAAAAAAAATGTTATATTAGGTTCCTTTTTAACTAAAAACCATTAGTAAAACAAGGACATTTCGATAATAAATATAAAACTTCATCAGAAAATTGAAATATTTGACCGATAAAGGTTGATATTTCAATTGAACGAATTATATTATATAAGGTTTTTTCATTAAAAAATAAAAGGTATTTTTGTTAAATCAACACTATTTATGTTTTAGGAAAAAAACCTAAAAATTAGAATAAAAAAGTGGTTGTTTTGTTTTGTTAAATTAACACTATTTATGTTTTAGAAAAAACCTAAAAATTAGAATAAAAAGTGGTTGTTTTAAAACAATAAACCTTTTCATATCAAAATGACATGCTTTTTAAGGATGAAAAAAACATTATAAAATATCAATTGTTTTTTTTTTATGTAATTTCTTACTTATGGCCCATACCCGCACACACTGACGCGCGACAAAAGATTAAAAAAATTTCATGGCCAACCATCAATCAATCAATATTTATACTTATATAAGATTGGTATACCTCTTCCTATAGGCTACAACATGATTTTTGATGGAAAAAATGTTCAAATATGTAAGATGGGTTGTTTACAAGTCATGGTCAATATTATGGCCAATCATTGATCAATGTTGATACTTTCAAGGCTTCTAATTCTACACATCGATCTCTCCTTTTTCTTTTATTTCTCTAATTATTAAATAATATTCAAATAATTCATCATTCAAAAAATATCTTTTTGTTTTAATAATGATAAAGTATACATGTTAAAGTTTTCTTCTAAAAATGTCTTGATATCATTCTATATAAAATTCTATCTTTCTAAAAGAAAAATTATATAAATAAATGTTTTGTACACTACATAACTGAGTAAATTTCATTCTACAACAAATTCTAATTTTAATTCTAATTTGACAAGGATAGTACGAATCAACTTTTTATAAATTCCACCTTTTTAAATTTTCTCTACCAATAGGTCTTCTCTTAAGTTTTGTATACTACATAACGGAGTATATTTTTTTTTGTTGCACGTCATCTTCTATCTGCTTTTCTACATTTTTTTAAAAAAAATTCTACCTTTTAAATGTGAGTTTTCCAAGAATTTCCATCAACATTCAAGTATTGAATTTCATCATCATTTTTTCGGAATTATAATTTAGAAATTGATATTAATATATTTGTGTGCATGGATGAGCCAGCCAGCCAGGGCATGGGTTGGCTTGAGCCCCCTTTGCTCGATAAATCAAATCAGTAGAAAGGGTCAAGTCAGGGGCGGAGCCAGACATGAGCACGGGTCGAACCCGTCGGATCAAGGGTCCGACCCGCCGGGTCAAGGGTCATGATATCTCTGACCCTAACCCTGACCCTTCCAAGCCACGGGTCAACGGGTTGTGGTGACCCGCCGGGTCAAGGGTCGACCCTTTGACCCGTCGGGTCATGACATGTCATTTTTTTTATAAAGTTTTTTAAGTTTAAAAAAATAAAAAATAAAAAGGAAGAAGGGTATGGACCGGTTTTCTAGTTGTGTACGTATCTCTCGGGGAAGAGGAATGAAAACTCACGTAGTTCTTTACATTCGTTCTGATCCCTACTTACCTTATCTCATGCTAAGACTCTTCTCCTTGCTTTGCATCTGAACTCCTGACCATTGTGTCATCGTCGAGTTCTTCATCCGAGTCTGACTCGATTAAGTGGTCATTATTTTGAATTCGCGTCTCCACCATCTTCCAATCGTTTAGGCAAACTTGACCTTCCCCAGTCTCGGGCAAGAGTCTTGATCTCTTCTCGGTTAATATTTGACCACATTGGCTAAAACGTTGCTCCACCGCTAGAGTTGAGCAAGGAGCGGCAAATATTTAACGAGTGATTGCCTACATAGTAGGAAATTGGGATCTCTCTAGATGGCTCCGTCATTCTATAATGTTGAATTCCTCTTCCTCTTCCCCTCGCTTTTTGGAAAAAAATAGATGATCCGACGGGTTGACCCGCCGGGTCTGCGGGTCAAAATCAGCATGACCCTAACCCTAACCCTTGACCCGCATCGACCCTGACCCTTGTTGACCCTAACCCGTCGGGTCGTCGACCCTTCGGGTTCCCGCCGGGTCAAAACCCGTCGGGTCCGGGTCGACCCTTGACCCTTGCTCATGTCTAGGCGGAGCCAGGAAAAAATTTAGGGGGGGGGGGAGAAGCTCGCCTATTTTATCGGGGTTTTTTTTAATATATATGAGATACAAATTTTTTTCTAAAAAATATAGTAGAAAACACATTAAATATATGATTTAAAATACTAAAAGAGAAAAAAATCCATAAAATGAAGCCATATGGATTTGAACTCAAGACCTCTTCATTCAAATTCACACCTCATACCAACTAAGCTAGCTAGACAAACTTATTGATTTATTACTCTTTTTAACTTGTTTTAACCCTTAAATTGTCAAAAATTACATATTTATTATTATATTTTTTACATTTTCCCCCAATCCAGGGGGGCTCGAGCCACCTCATGCCCCCCTCCCTCCGCCCCTGGGTCAAGTTAAACTAAAACTAAGAGAGAATATTTATTTAAGACGATACACTGACAATAACTACAAAGGAAACACTAAAACAATATTCCACACTAGCTTTTATGAACACCAATTACAAGTTGATGTAGTGGTTTTAAGGCTACATCCCATGCCAAGAGGTTTGAAGTTCAAATCTCTTGAAAATATGGAGTCGCTTGTGGGTGGGAGGGTCAACCCCTTAAATGGGCAACACTGTACCTGATCTAGATGTAGAGTGATTGTGTCGATCGAAACTATGCTAAGAAGGGGAAAAAAAGCTTTAAAGCTATGAAAATATGCGTCGATCTAGGGCTACATATATCCCATGCCAAGAGGTTTGAAGTTCAAATCTCTTGAAAATATGGAGTCGTTTGTGGGTGGGAGGGTCAACCCCTTAAATGGGTCACACAGTACCTGATCTAGACGTAGAGTGATTGTATCGATCGAAACTATGCTAAGAAGGGGAAAAAAGCTTTAAAACTATGAACTAAGACCATCCACAATGGTGGTGTGCAAATTTATACTTTTTAGACATTTTTTAGCTCTATTGGTTGTTTTAGCTAGGTGTGTGTAAATGTACACATTTGAGCATGTGATGTGAAAATTTGAGCACGCCACCTCCCCATGTGCATAAACTTTTAGAAAAAGTAAGACAATTTCATTGGTTTTTTTTTTTTTTTTATGTTTTTTTTTGGTTTTAAATGAATTGTATTTGAGTGATGTGTAAAAAATACACATTTTACCAATGGAGCAAATTATTAAAAAGTGAGGTATATTTTTACATATATTGGGCAAATGTGCATATTCTAAACAAAATCATTGTGAATAGTATAAGAGATATTCTTTTATTTAACTTTTATAGCTTTAAAGCTATAAAAGTTAAAAAGATATTTGTAACCCATTTGGTGTTCTATCACTTTTTTTAATTTGATGGAGCAATAAATATGGGCAATTTTCGGTCTAAAGGTAAAGCCGTAAAGGCATGAAAAATCAAAGTGTTAGGCAGGTTGCATTAGTTGAGGAATAGAGTTGGTTGAATTCTCAGCTCATTTTCTAGTGGTCCCAAATTCCTAGTACCAACTTGCATGTGTGTAGAGTTCTTGATATTTTTTTATATATATAAAAAAAAAACGTGTGTATAAATAAGGAAGTTTACTCTTGCTAATGTGTGCACAAGTTAAAGTAGACTCTATAATAGTTAGTACAACGACCCGAGAACCCTATCTCACCCATCCGAATTCATATCTAATCGAAATCCGAAAATCTAATGTCATGTACAACTCAAATCCGAATTCGAGTCCGATTCATTTTGACCCTATACTCAAATGGATATGACCAGACCTATCCTTGACTCCACCTGGGTAAGACCCGACTCATCTTTATAATTACTTTGATTTTCTTAATGTAAAACACTCAAATAAACGCGTATTACAAACAATGAGACATAATATAACTAAATAAATGAATTTTAATTGTCATTAATTAAGATAAACAAAAAATAATCATTATATAGTAAAACTAAATGTGATCCGACTTGATCAATTCGAACTCGACCCAATCCGAAATCTATTTGACCCGAACTTATCCAACCCGAAAACTTATCCGACCCGATCCGAACCCGACTGAACTTACAATATACTCGATATATGACCTGACTCAATATATGACCGAACCCGAATGAGAATACCCGAATCCGGCTCGAACAGTCCGATTGCCAAACATCTATCGATATTAAAGAACGAATTGGAATATAAACGACGGTCTTATATTCAGAGCGTAGTAGTTAATGGAATGATTCAAAGTCAACCATTTTTCTATTACAATTTATGATATGAAATAGATCGAGATTGAACAGTCAATTACTACGTACAGTCTTGTTAATAGCTAGCACCAAAAAAAAAAAAAAAACAGTCTTGTTAATAGCCTCGTCCAAAACAAAACTCATAGAGTCATAGTTAATTAGTTATATTTACCCAAAATAAAAATAAAAATGAGAATGGTATAATCACTAAATTTGGCCAAACCAAAATGGTCCGAATATGATTAACCCGCAGGATTATAAGTTGCATTGGGTTGGGCTTGGGTTGATGAGTTGGATTGATCCACAACTTATGTTGAACCGTTTAGTTGACTCCACCCACACTCAACTTGCTTGACTCAGATTGACAACTAGATTGTTATTAAGTTAAACAAAGGATTACTTATCTTTAGCTTATTTAGTTAGTTTCATGTGTATAAATATTAAAGTACTTGAGTTTAAAATATGTTCATACTTGGTTTATTTAATAAATGAATGAATTTGATTTGAATTTTTTTTTTCGATCACGACTGGAGTTATTAAATGAACGAATTTGAGTCAAATTTTCGCTCTAATTTGAGGAGTGTCTTAGTTTTTGTAAAAATTGGTGGAATGTCCATTTTTATTAAACTAATAAAAATAAAAAATAAAATTAAAACTGAACTTCCAAATCAAATCCCTAATAGCGTCGATGTTCATCATCCTCCATCGACATCCTTCATCTTCATCCTCCTCTCTCCGACCTCCTCCTCTCCCCGATCTGAAATCGAAGAAGCGCCTGGAATCTGACATCTCCGAAGCCACCAGTCTGGGATCTAATCGCCATCTCCGATGGCAATTAGAGACGACAGGATTAATGGCGGTACTGGCGGCATCTCCCCTTTCCTCCTCCTCGCTTTGAACCCGTGCACCGTCAACAACAACGCCCTGCTCTCTCTCGCGTCTGGTCGCGCCCTGCAGAAGGAGCCTTGCTGTTCATCGTCTTCATTGTCCGACCTCCGCCCTCTCTTCATCTCCACTCGCATCCTTCCGAGATGATAAAGTAAGTCTTGTTGTTCATCCTTCCACCCTTTCTTCATCTCCACTCGCAGCCCAGGTCTTGCAGCAGGAGCCTTGGTTTCTTTTTCATCAATCTTTGAATGCTTGCAGCTGTGGAGCTTGTGTGATTATTTAGGTTCGGTGTTGGGTTTGGATTTTGATGTTTTTTTATCCTAATTGAGAATTCTATGGTTAATCCTTGGTTTGAATTTTGAGCTTTGTGAATTGGAAATTGAGATTCAGATGGGAAATACATGCCTTCTAGGTGTTCGATAAAATGTCTAGGAGATAAAATTCTCTTCATTGTTTATGGTTTCGAATTCGATTTCACTTGTGTTCGGTGTATGTTTGAAGACAATGATGGACCAATGAGAAATGATTCAAAGCATATAAGTGTTTGTTTCAGAATATATTAAAACGCAAGGTCTAGAGGTATACTAGTTTCTCTCTCTGTGTTTGAAAAAGGTTGTGAATGTGATTAGTACGAGGTGCAGTTTGAGTGCTGTCATTAAAAAAGAAATAACGACTGATTTTTTAGGTATTCCCTTTCTACAAGGTATTCAGTACTTTTGAATGGAAAGGATTTGCCATTTTGAGTTGAAATTGTCGGTAGCAACATGTTATATATTCAATTTAGCAAATGCTTCCAACTCCTCCTTTCTGGCTAATGTATCTTTTGAATGAAATTAAGGAAATGAGATTTTAAGGGTGCCAAACTTTGTCCTCCTCCATGCAAATTGCAAATTGAAAGCTATTATTCACTTGCATAAGAAAAATATTATTATTTATGGAGTACAATGTTGCTTGATTTATTGCTTGATTTATGTGAATGGGGATATGAGATTACACAAGCTGTGTTTGATTCAATCCGTTTGATTGAATATTAAAATATGTATCACTCTCCTTATAAAATATACACTTCTAAGGTGCTTTCCTTTGGGTTTTAGGCATTATTTTGCACATATACACTAGAATGGCTGTTTTGTTTCTTATTCATTGTTGCAAACATCTAGTAGTAGTTGTTGTAGTTGTGAAGCCTGCTGACATCTTCAATGCTGCCATCTTCCATGATGACATCTTCAATGCTGACATCTTTTGAAATGGATGTTTCTAGTAACTTGGGAATATTTAAAATGAAGCCTTTCCATTTCCATTTTTTTTCCTTTTTATAAGGTTGTTGTGTTAGTCTGCTGACGCTGCAAAAAGATGACATTGACCTATATCAGATTCTTTTCCCTGATAATTGTGAGTGCTGACATGTGAACAATATATGATTAGATGTGCTTGAATGTGCTTGCGAAAATTCAGCAAGCTTAGATGTGCTTGAATGTAATTCCTGGATGTGTGTGAGTTGAGATTTAAAATCTTGATTTCTTTGATGTAGTGGCAGATGAGTTGAGATGTATAAGGATTTTTATCCTTTGTTTTGCGAAATAAAAGTTACATTATCTACAAGTCCCTAACTTACTTGAATAAAACTGATTTGATGCAGTGGCAGATGATTTAAAATCTTGATTTCATTTAATTGATGCAGTGGCAGATGATTTAATGAATCAGGATTTACTTTGCTTTGTCATCACTTCTAGATGAATTAGGATTTGATTGTAAATGTCAATGGTTTTTTGCTTCTAGATTTTTTTTAGAAATATGAACTTACTGGTAGCCTATATTCATCCAAAATGGCATGGTTTTGCTGAGTTTTGTGGTGTTGTTCCTCTATGCACATGTGATTTTTTCTGGCTACGTTCCTAATAAACATGTTCCGAATGTTTATGCTTTTCAGGTTAAGGGTGGTTTTATTTGTTAGTTGAACTGCCCCCCTCTTCTTGCTTAAAAAGAGAAGCTGGAACATGCTCGATATCAACATTTAAAGGTATATAATTCCCAACAAATGGCTGACAAAACATGTGTTTTGAAAACTATTTTTTTAAATCACAATTCAAGTTTGTAGAATAAATGACAGTTCAAGGGGTGGATTAGGGGCTGTTTTGGAGCTTTATTGGGACTCAGGAGTGATTTTTGTGTTGTTGTCGGGATTATGGGTGGGTTAAAAGATGCTGAATTTAGAGAGCTCACTAAAACTTAAGGTACAACCAGAGCAAAGAAGGGGCTACTGACGCTGATGAGTCTGCTTATTTGATGTTGACATCTAATAATTAGAATATTTGATAATGACATCTTCATGTGTTGAACTGTATTGGCTGCTATGCTGACATCTAATAATTTGTATAGCTGATATGCTTCCATTCTTTTGCTTTTGAATATATAGAAAATATACCTCTTGTTCATATGAATTTTCGTGTGTTGATCTGTCTATTTAAATACTTTATATTATGTACCTCTGTAATGCTGAATCTTTTATCTTCAAGTATTTGTTTTGGATTTTCAGACTGTTTTGGTTGAATTGATTAGAACAGTTGTAATTACATGCTTGCAATTCTTTTGGTTATGACAAATTTATGAATTTACAGATTTATAAGTTCATAAGACTGTAATTTATGAAATCTGTAAAACAAGTTCAGGAAAATGAATTTACAGATTTATGAGAAGCTGTAATTTCAGAAATCTGTAATTCATGAAATCTGTAATTTCAGGAATCTGTAATACCTGAAATCTGTAATTTCTGTAATTCCTAAAATCTGTAAATCAATTTTATGAAATCTGCACTTCCTGAATTCTGTAATTTCAGTTTTAAAATATTTAAATTCACATTTTAATATGTAATTCCAGCAATATGTAATTTCACAAAACTAAAATTTCAGAAATCTGTAATTTCCTAAATATGCAATTTCAGCAATATGTAATTTAAGAAATCTGTATTTATGAAATCCGTAAAACAAGTGAGGCAAATGAATTTATAGACTTATGAGAATTATTCAAGAATGGTGAAGACGCTGCATTAAAATCTAAGTATTAGATATGATTTTTCACATTATTTGCGTAAAATTAAGAGGGAATAACAATCTTGCTAACATCCGTTGTCAGCAGTAATAATTTGTATAACAGATTGTTATATTTGCATAACAGATTGTTATATGTGCATATCATAAAGTTATATTTGCATAACAGTAACTTATATTTGCACAACATAAACTTCTTATTTTTCAACTTTTTTTTAAAATTCAGATTGCTTGTTTTTTAATTGGATTTGCGACTCTAGGTTGATTTGCGACTCTCACCCATGTTCTCTCATCCATTGTCTCTCCTTTGTTTATCTATTTATATTTACATAACAGATTGTTATATTTGCATAACAAATTGTTATATGTGCATATCATAAATTTATATTTGAATAACAAATTGTTATATTTGCACAACATAAACTTCTTATTTTTTACTTTTTTTTTCATTACCTTCCTCTTTTTTCTTTTTTCTTTTTTTTTGGTTATGTGAAAACATAACAAGGTTTTGTGATCTGTTTTGCTAGTTATGCTATATTTATCCCATTCTCCCTATGAAGTATGAATTCTCTTGCTAGTTATGCTATGTTTTATATTGATTTGGCATTTATTGTTCACATATTATTGCTCTTGCTAAAAGCTACTGATATACTGTAGAATTTGTTAACTATGCTGATTTGAAAATAGATAAACAGAAAGAAAAGATACGCGTGTTGACATGATCTCTTTTTGTGCAATTCAAGTTGATGTATAAGTTCTTTTTTATTTTTAATTGTGTGCTAACATGACCTCTTTTTGTGCAATTCAAGTTGATGTGTAGGTTTTTTTTGTTAGAATGTATAGATTCTTTTTTATTTCTAATTGTGCTGACATAGTCTCTTGTGCGAATATAACATGCTGAATTCGAATGTGTAATTAAATTGATTTGACATTTGTATCAAATTCATTTAGTACTTTAATCTTTGTTGGAGAATTATGCAAGAATGGTGGGGACGCTGTATTAAAGTGCGCTTTCTTCAATTTTCCTTGTTATTTTTCGTAATATTCCTAATTGATGAGTCATCTTTTTGAGATTTAGACTTCCATAACTCTTTACTAGACTTATTGCTGGAGGAATATAATTTTTCACATTATTTGCTTAAAATTAAGAGGGAATAACAATCTTGCTTACATCCGGTGTCAGCAGTTTCAATTTGCATAACAGATTGTTATATTTGCATAACAGATTGTTATATTTGCATAACAGATTGTTATATGTGCATATCATAAAGTTATATTTGCACAACATAAATTTCTTGTTTTTCACTTTTTTTTACTTAACTTCCTCTTTTTTTTTTGGTTCTGTGAGAACATAGCAAGGATTTGTGATCTGTTTTGCTAGTTATGCTATATTTATCTCATTCTCCATATTAAGTATGAATTCCCTTGCTAGTTAAAATCTAAGTATTAGATATCAATAATCTTATATTTGCACAACGTGAATTAATTTATGCGTACAAACTAACCCAAAAAACCTAAAGTATTGCAAGGTTAACCCAACCCGGTTTATAATTGGGTGAAACCGGTTATCCGGGAAACCTGGGCAGGAGGTAACAGGTAGGGAAGGTGGGGGGCAGCTGTGCATTTGTGTGGGGGGCAGCTGTGACACCTCAGAGAGGGAGAGAAAAGGAAGGGGAGAGAGAGAGAGAGGGTGAAAAAGAAAAGTGAAGTATGAGAGGAGAGAGAGATCAGTAGAGTGTTAATGAGGGGGCATAAAAAGATACTGTTACTCTTTCACTTCGAAGAAACAATTGGGCGGGGGTTTATTTTTAGGTTGACGTGTCAGCAGTTAGTTTTAACTGGACACCCAAAGCAAAATGACATGACACATATTGGAATCGACTGGACAAGATTTGTCAGAGAAACAGATTCTCCATCGACTTCGGATAGAAAAGGGGCAAGTTTGCTTTCGATAAAGGTTATGTGAGAGGTGTCTCCCTCAAATCTGAAGCAAATTTACCCATTTTCTATCTGAAGTCAATGGTGAATTTGTTTCTCAAATAACTCATGTCCAGTCGATTCCAATATGTGTCATGTCATTTTGCTTTGGGTGTCCAGTTAAAACTAAGTGCTTACATGTCAACCTGCAAATAAACCCACATCCAATTGCTTCTTCTTCGAAGTGAAACAACAACAGTAAAGTTGCAGAGGAAAGAGGACCCTTCCATCTCTCTCTGTCCTATCCCCACTGATCTCTCTCCTCTGCAACTTTACTTTTCTTTTTTCACATACTCTCTCTCTCTCTCATGTCCTCTATCTCCTCTGCATACTTTCTCTCTCTCTCTCTCTCTCTCTCTGATTTTTTTATCGAAAGCAAACTTACCCATTTTCTATCCGAAGTCGATGGTGAATCTGTTTCTCCGATAACTCTTGTCCAGTCGGTTTCAATAGGTGGCATGTCGTTCTGCTTTTGGTGTCCAGTTAAAATTAACCGCTTACACGTCAAACTGCAAATAAACCCCACCTCGATCACTTGCTTCTCCTTCGATGGTTTTTCTCTGAAACTTAAGATTTAATTCAAATTATATTAATGGTTCGATGGTTTTTCTCTGAAACTTAAGATTTAATTCAAATTATATTAATTCCCCCTTACCGTCACTCTTCCCCCCCTCTATCTTTGTCTCTCACTTATCCCCTCTATCCTCTCTCTTTTTACCGCCTGGGTTTAGGGGGGAGGGCCACACTAGAACCAGGAAAACATTAAGGTGAAGGACGAAGACACCAAAGCGGTGCTCCGGCGACGATTCACACCAGCGGCGCAAGCCGAATTCGATCTCCCATGGAGATTTTGTCACCCTTGAAGGTAGAGAGATAGAAGACAGAAATCAAAAAATAAAAAAGCTCTTCAATGGAGAGAGGTGGAGAGAGGCACAGAGAGAAAGGGTTTTAGATGGGTGATAGTGATGGGCAATAAATGTCATGTTGCTTTTCTTTCTCTCTCCAATTCTGCAGCATAAATGGCCTGCACAATGGGGTGAAAATCTCAGTCGCGCATCGACAATACGAAATTCTGTTGATCAACACTATGCAAACCATACCTCACCTGACTACTACAAACATGACAGGTTGAGTTATAAACATGACATCTGACTACTACAAACATGACAGAAATCAAAGTGTCGGCAAATCCATTAAATGTTCAAAGGTATCGCATGATTAAACATATCCAAGTCGCCATACTCCTGGTATTTCGTATTCCACATAGCCGTTCCCCAATTTCCCCAATTTCCCCAAAATCCCCAATTCCTCCAATTTCGCCAATCCCCCCATTCCCCCAATTTCCCCATCTAACTACAACCAATATATCCATTTTCGGGGTGTGTGGCCTGTTTGATGTCCGCCTCTTCTTGTCCTCTGTAGACTTGCTCTTGTTCTTCTTCGAACTCCTTCATCTTCTTCATTCCGTTTTTGATTTTCTGTGAGAGAGAGATGGAGCAACTGTCGAAAGTTGAGTTGACAGGCTTTTGTCAATTAACTCCCCCCACACGTCTCCCTCTCTCTCCTCCATCAATGCAACCGGTCTCTCCCCCTATTGTAACCGGCTGGGCTGAAAATTTTAAAGGATTTGGGCTAACTTTTTGCAAATAATATGGATAGGGGATAGGGAGTGCAACCCAACCGGGTTTTTAGGTTAGTTTTGCAAATACCCCTATTTTAATCTTATATTTGCATATCATCAATTTATATTTGCATATCATACTTTTACAATTTGCACAACATCAATTTATAAGATACAAGAAATACTGATGTAAGATGAAAGAAAATACTAATGAGACAACAAAATATAAAAATTGTTCAAATTAAAATATAAAAGTCTTCTCGTAGGCTTATATTGTTTATCTGAATGTTATGTTATAATATAATTAAAAGCCTTTTAGCTCAATGGTAGAGCGATGTGCTTATGCGCAAATACTTGGGTTCGAATCCCGCATAGGCTAAAGTTTATAATAATTCTAGTAATTTACATAATTTTCTAATAAATGTTGACATTTAGCTTAAATGTTGACATTTAGTTTAAATGCTGACATTTAGATTAAATGTTGACATTTAGTCATTGATGTGCAAAAGCTTTATCTTTTACCATTTCTTTTATTAGAGGATTGTAGAAGTTTGAGCCCATCATCTCATGTAATATGATATCAATTTTCAGAATTATCTTATTTGTAAACTTTATCTTTTGTTAAATGTTGACATTTAGCTTAAATGTTGATATTTAGCTTAAATGTTAACATTTAGCCGTTGATGTGCAAAAGCTTTATCTTTTACCATTTCTTTTATTAGAGGATTGTAGAAGTTTCAGCATCTCATCTCATGTAATATGATATCAATTTTGAGAATGATCTTATTTGTAAACTTTATCTTTTATTAAATGTTGACATTTAGCTTAAATGTTGACATTTAGCTTAAATGTTGACATTTAGCTTAAATGTTGACATTTAGTCGTTGATGTGCAAAAGCTTTATCTTTTACCATTTCTTTTATTAGAGGATTGTAGAAGTTTCAGCATCTCATCTCATGTAATATGATATCAATTTTGAGAATGATCTTATTTGTAAAATTTATCTTTTATTAAATGTTGACATTTAGCTTAAATGTTGACATTTAGCTTAAATGTTGACATTTAACCGTCGATGTGCAAAAGCTTTATCTTTTAACATTTCTTTTCTTAGAGGATTGTAGAAGTTTGAGCATCTCATCTCATGTAATATGATATCAATTTTGAGAATGATCTTATTTGTAAACTTTCTTAGCTTAAATGTTGACATTTAGCCGTTGATGTGCAAAAGCTTTATCTTTTACCATTTCTTTTATTAGAGGATTGTAGAAGTTTGAGCTTCTCATATCATGTAATATGATACTCCCTCCGTCCAAAAATACATTGCCTTTTAGGCCTCGAAATTTTGTCGGAAATACATGGACTTTTAGATGTGTAGGTAGTAATTATTACCTCTAAACTACATTTAACTCTAAAATTTACCCCATAATTTACCTTAATATGGATAATCAAAGGTTTTAACTTTTAACCTTTAATACTAATGATGAGAAAAATTAAGAGGTAAAATAGGTTCCTGAATTCGCGTGCACAAGCCTAAAAGGCAATGTATTTTTGGACGGAGGGAGTATCAATTTTGAGAATGATCTTATTTGTAAACTTTATCTTTTATTAAATGTTGACATTTAGCTTGAATGTTGACATTTAGCTTAAATGTTGACATTTATCCGTTGATGTGCAAAAGCTTTATCTTTTACCATTTCTTTTATTAGAGGATTGTAGAAGTTTGAGCATCTCATCTCATGTAATATGATATCAATTTTGAGAATGATCTTATTTGTAAACTTTCTCTTTTATCAAATGTTGACATTTAGCTTAAATGTTGACATTTAGTCATTGATGTGCAAAAGCTTTATCTTTTAACAAAAGATAAACTTGATCTTTTATTAAATGTTGAGATTTAGCTTAAATGTTAACATTTAGCTTAAATGTTGACATTTAGCCGTTGATGTGCAAAAGCTTTATCTTTTACCATTTCTTTTATTTGAGGATTGTAGAAGTTTGAGCTTATCAGCGTCAGCATCTCCGATGTCGGCGTCAGCCAAAATGAGCGTCAGCCAAAATGAGCATCAGCCAAAATGACGTCAGCAATGTTAGCATCAATGTCAGCATCTTCGATGTCGGCATCAGCAATGTCAATGTCAGTGTTGCATCTCCGATGTCAGTGTCAACGGTGTCAAGAATGTCGGTGTCAACAACATCTCCGATGTCAGCGTCAGCTGGATAAGCATCAGCATCTCGAATGTCGGCGTCGAAAATGTCAGCGTCAGTGCTAACACGAAAAAAAGAAGCGTTGACACGAAAAAAGAAGCGTTGACACGAAAAAAATCATCCCTAATGTCGGCGTCAGCAGCTTCGCCAGCATCGATGTCGGCGCCAGCCGACATCTCTGATGCCAGTGTCAGCATCTCTGATGTTGACGTCGGCAACGTAAGTGTCAGCATCTCCGATGTCGGTATCAGCAATGTCAACGTCAGTGCTTCTGACACGGAAAAAAAACATCTTCGACGTCGACGTCAACCGACATCAGCGTCAGCATCTCCGATGTCGGCGTCAGCCGACATCGGCGTCAACGCTGATACGAAAAATGTTAGTGGTGTTCACAATGTTAGTGGTGACAGTGTCAGCAGTGCCAGCAATGTCAATAATGTCAGTGTCAACGGTGTCAGGAATGTCGGTGTCAGCAACATCGACATTGACATTAATGCAATTTTAAAAGCCTCTTAGGTCAATCAATGGTAGAGTGATGTGCTTATGTGCAAATAAGATATATTAATGCAATTTTAAAATACAAATGCATCTGCATATTCTTCCCATAAGGTTGTTTAAGCTTGCATAACATAGTATTATATTTGCATATCATAATATTATATTTCCATAAAATCGGGTTATAGATGCATAACAGAAAGTGCTGACATGTAATTTTTTTTAAAAAAAAAACAGAAAAAAAAATCTGGACACGCGAGGCGGGGCCTGGGGGCATTGAGGTGGGGGGGGGGGGGGGGGCAAGGAGGATGGACACTCCATCAATTTTTTCAAATTTTAGGATACTCCTCTAATTAGAGCAATTTTTTTGGATATTTTACATATTACCCCCTTTTTTTTCCGACCCCAACTGGTGTTATTTGACTCATGGACCATTCCTATTTGCTCATGAGCTATTTTAGGTTCCTGGAAATCCTAATCAAGTTGGAATTCACCATTCTAACAAAGAAAATTTCACTCCACAATAAATATGGGATTCACCATTACTAATTGCTCAGGTTGGAATGCACAATTATAAGAGCATCTTCCACCGTAATCCATAATGGCTAGGACAAATAGCCTACCAAAAGAGAGTATTCTATAAATACTAATATAAGCCACAATCAAATGATCTGTTATACAGTTTTGTTGTTCCCACCGTAGGCCAGTTTTGGCAGGCTAAATTTCTCATAAATACTAATATAATTTAAAACTTTCACATCTTATTTCCGTCACTCGATTCTATCTTTAGTACATTAAGCAATATAATATATATATTTTTATTATATTTTTGATGAATCTATATTAAAAAGATTAATGTCATTTTCTAAAAATATTATTTATGCAATGATAGTTTAAATATGTCAAATATTATATTCATATCGAAGAAGTCTTTAATATCTTTACAATAATACAACTTTTATTTTTAATTAAAAATCATAACTATATAATATATAGATTTATAATTGTATTATTTATAAATTTACATAAATATTAAACACTTAAAAGTAAATAAATAAATACCATTTGGCCTTCCAAAATAGGAAGCCAAATTTAGCCTTTGTTTTATAAATAGGCCACAAACAAAAAAACTAAAATGGGTTTTTGGCCTAGAGTGGGAGCAAAATTAGGCCAAACCCCATTTTTTGGCTTACCATGGGAGATTGTAAAGGCCCGGATTTTTTTAATAATAAATAATAAATAAAAATAAAAATAAATAAATAAAAATGAATTTAAATCGGGTTAATTAAAATCCCTTAAAATGAATTCCGGCATATAATTAATTTAAATGGACTTCCATTCAGATTATTTTCGCTTTCGCTTGCTAAAATTTGAAAGTATAATATAATTTTATTATTTGATTCAGTTCGAGAATTCGATTTAAATTTGAAGTTTTAAGCTTTATATCTTGTGAGTCGAGACGGGATAAGATCAAGAGAGCGGGTTTTGAGATTTATTATTCGGACATTATTTTATACGAGACCACTTATATTCTCTTTTGACCATCTTGTAATCTTGCCTTTTTCCTCCCTTGAGCAAATCCGAAAATCCCAGCCATTTTAATCCCTTGTATTGATTTAAAAATCAAGGAAACTTCACACTCACCTTCCTCTTACCCATTTAGGCTAAATAACCTACTGCACTCTCCTTTCCCCCTTTGCTTTCTTCCAACTTGAAATGAGAAACAAACAAACCACTTTTGCTCAATTGTGCATCCGAATTCAGCCCCAAGCCACCTCCAATCTTTAATTTATAGCTTTGATTTTTCCCTTACAACTCACCACAAGACAAAACCCAAACCTTATCTCCATCCTCCTCTTCCTTCCTTCCAAACGAGCCCTAAAGAAGCCCTTGTCCTCTGAAATCACCAAGCCGCCGGCCACACCCGGGCACTAGCCGAGGCGCCTGAGCACCAGTCACCACCACCACCTCCTGGTTTCCGAGCACCACCGGCGCCACCACCACTGAGCACCTCCCACCGTTTCATCGCCGGACCACCAGCATCACCGCCATCTTCAGTTCCGGCCACCAGAGCGCCACCACTATTCTCGTCCCCTCACCCTCCTCGTCTCCACGAGCAGCAGCAACAGCACCTCCGTTCCCCCTCCTTCCTCTGCGAGCCACACCCAGCAGCACCTCCCGACCTACTCGGAGCCCGCGACGAGCAGGAGCAGCCGGAAAATCCCCCGGAGACCGACCGTCGAGCCGCCGCCTTCTTCTCTCCTTCCCGTGACTTTCCGTTTCCGTTCGGTAAGCCCTCATTCCTCCTCCTCTTGGTCCGAAATCGCATAAAGTTGAAGCTTTAACCTCTCTGCATCCGTCCTAGGCCAATAACGGCTCGAATCCACCACCCTCGGAGCAAAATCGAGCCCCGGCGTAGATCTCCCGGCGAGAATTCGAATCCTTGGTAATCTCTCTCTTTCTCCTTCCTCTTTGCTCGCACTTAGCTCTCTTTGATTGGGTTAGGGTCGGACTTGGAAGCCTATCAGATTGAGTGCATCTTGGGTCTGAAACAGTGCCTGCCGACGGCCTGGTTTTCTTCTTCTTCATTCCGTTCTGCAGATTTGGGGAAGGAGGGTTCGGTCCACCCTTTTTTATTTTGATGGGTTCGGTTCTCTCATCCGAGTGGGCCTATTTCCTTGGGCCTTTTCTTTCCGGGTTGTATTTTGGGCCTGTTGGTTTTGTTCTTTAATTCCTAACATGCTTTATAATATGTGGTTGATGATAATTATATGTATATGTTAAAATATATGATGGTATTTAATTATTATGATTATTAATACTTTGTTATGATAAACCCGAGTTACGAAAATAAATTTATGAAACCGTTATATATTATGAAAGTATTTAAAAAGGGGTTTATAAAGATGGATTTATTTTGGGAAATGTTTATTGATGTCTTAAATTACTTGAAACATTAAAGTCAAAGTTTTGAAATAAAATGCCGGAATTAATTCTACAATATGATTTGAGAAATTGGTTAAGGATTTAATGATTAATGTCGGAATTTGACCAAGTACGATTTGAGAAATTGTCTTGAAAATGAGTTGACTTAATTCGGGATTTAAGAGTTTGGAAAATATGGTTGGTACGATTTTATCAATATAGTTGATTGGAAATAAATAATTTTGGTTCATGTTGAGCGTAGCGAAAAGGTTTTGGAAAATGGTTTTACAATCGATTGGTTTTGAGGATGTTAAGAACTTGGGTATCGTGTGTATGAATGTTGGTCCGGTAGCTTATGGAAATGGCTTGATTTTAGGTGTGTATTGCTTTTGGATCGCTTTGGACTTGCACTTGGGCCCTTGCTTGCGTTATTTTGTTGTTCTGCATCTTCAGGTAAGTTCCCTAGGGGGCTTACTCAGGTTGGACATTCATGCCTGTTGTTGCATTTTATGTTAGGTGTTGCATATGCATAAAAGCATGCCATGTAGTATCCTGTTTAGGTTGCACTAATTGAATGAGCATCCGCTTACTTTATGCGTGTGAAACAGAACGGCTGTTATCTGTGATAGTCCTAGAGTCTTTGCTAGGGTCATAGGGTAGCCCAGCCTCATCGGGTACCCTGAGTCAATCGAGTCATGAACTTCCTTATATTATGAGATGCCTGCGGGCTTTATTGTGGAGCGGGTTAGGCATGCGTGCCCCCCGATTATGATGGAATGCATTCACGAGCTGGCCAGTCTCCGCCCTATCGGAAGGGGGTGGAGGTAGGAGAGGGATATGCCATTTGGCATTGTCTTGGGCCCTTTACAGTATTTCTGCACATTATTATAACTAGGAGTTAATGATGCGTGATTTCTAAATGGTCACCATTTGGCATTGTGATGAGTCAAGATGGTGTTTGATGAATATGCTGACATTCGATGACTGATATACTGTTTGACCCCCCTTACGCGGAATAGAATTTGGATAGGTTGATAAGATGATTAGGTGAGTTATGTGTTCGTTAAGAGAAAAAAAAAACCCTATTATGACTGGTTCTACTGGTATTGCGATGGGAGAGGCGATCGTGAGATTTGACTTGAAGTGGCGTACTGACTCCATGACACCTAACCTCGTTGATCTCTTGATATGTGTGCTTGCGTGATAAGTTATGAGAACTCGATGATACACTTGTGATGCCTTTTGTGTGAGGTAGATATACTCTATGACTCGTGATATGATGTTGAGAGTTTGTTACTGCTTTTGGCGTGATAGTATGATTTATGTTATGGGAAAACATGTTATGTTTTGAGATGTCGGATGGGTAAGATTATCATGATTGATGTTGAGATTGCCATACTGAGTTGAAAAAAAAAAATGATTTTGGCTGATGATGTTATGAGTTGATTACTTATGTGCATATTGAGTTGAGAATGATGAGAAAATAATTTTGGAACCTAGGAAGAGAATATAGGATTAGCCCTTAGAGGTGGATGATTCCACCTCCGTGCTTCTGAATTTGATTGATGGTTATGCGAGAAACTAATCTGGTGGTTGGAAGATTTTGACGAAACCTTGATTTGAAAGGATTTGACTTGTTTTGGTGTAAGGTTGCTTGATTAGACGTTGGGTTTGAAGATTTTAAACGGTTTTGAAAAAAGGACCAACTTTGATTGTGAAAGAATGAACGATATCGAGAATTTTGAGGCTAATTTTTATTTTCAATTGCGGAATCCCTTAGAAACTTTTCAAACCCGGGCAACTCTATGATACTTCACGAAGTGGATACATGCACTTTATGGGGGCGCCTATAGGGTGTTTGCTAAGACCTAGTGATGATATTGTAGAGATCGAGTTGTGGTACTTCCGAAAAGTCGAAGCGGGGATGTGAAAGGGGCGCTTATTGCATACTTGTCAAGGCCAATTGGAGATGTCACGACCGTGACTAGGATGTTGTGAGAATCTCGGAAGACGCAACCGAGATGATTACAAGATTCTTGAACATGGTCCTTGGACTCATCAAATTCAAACTTTATCCCCTCCTTTATTTTGGTTTTAGTCTCGGGGACGAGACTTGTCTTTAGAGGTGGATGATGTAATAATAAATAAAAATAAAAATAAATAAATAAATAAATAAAAATGAATTTAAATCGGGTTAATAAAATCCCTTAAAATGAATTCCGGCATATAATTAATTTAAATGGACTTCCATTCAGATTTATTTTCACTTTCGCTTGCTAAAATTTGAAAGTATAATATAATTTTATTATTTGATTCAGTTCGAGAATTCGATTTAAATTTGAAGTTTTAAGCTTTATATCTTGTGAGTCGAGACGGGATAAGATCGAGAGAGCGGGTTTTGAGATTTATTATTCGGACATTATTTTATACGAGACCACTTATATTCTCTTTTGACCATCTTGTAATCTTGCCTTTTTCCTCCCTTGAGCAAATTCGAAAATCCCAGCCATTTTAATCCCTTGTATTGATTTGAAAATCAAAGAAACTTCACACTCACCTTCCTCTTACCCATTTAGGCTAAATAACCCACTGCACTCTCCTTTCCCCCTTTGCTTTCTTCCAACTTGAAATGAGAAACAAACAAACCACTTTTGCTCAATTGTGCATCCGAATTCAGCCCCAAGCCACCTCCAATCTTTAATTTATAGCTTTGATTTTGCCCTTACAACTCACCACAAGACAAAACCCAAACCTTATCTCCATCCTCCTCTTCCTTCCTTCCAAACGAGCCCTAAAGAAGCCCTTGTCCTCTGAAATCACCAAGCCGCCGGCCACACCCGGGCACTAGCCGAGGCGCCTGAGCACCAGTCACTACCACCACCTCCTGGTTTCCGAGCACCACCGGCGCCACCACCACTGAGCACCTCCCACCGTTTCATCGCCGGACCACCAGCATCACCGCCATCTTCAGTTCCGGCCACCAGAGCGCCACCACCATTCTCGTCCCCTCACCCTCCTCGTCTCCACGAGCAGCAGCAACAGCACCTCCGTTCCCCCTCCTTCCTCTGCGAGCCACACCCAGCAGCACCTCCCGACCTACTCAGAGCCCGCGACGAGCAGAAGCAGCCGGAAAATCCCCCGGAGACCGACCGTCGAGCCGCCGCCTTCTTCTCTCCTTCCCCTGACTTTCCGTTTCCGTTCGGTAAGCCCTCATTCCTCCTCCTCTTGGTCCGAAATCGCATAAAGTTGAAGCTTTAACCTCTCTGCATCCGTCCTAGGCCAATAACGGCTCGAATCCACCACCCTCGGAGCAAAATCGAGCCCCGGCGTAGATCTCCCGACGAGAATTCGAATCCTTGGTAATCTCTCTCTTTCTCCTTCCTCTTTGCTCGAACTTAGCTCTCTTTGATTGGGTTAGGGTCGGACATGGAAGCCTATCAGATTGAGTGCATCTTGGGTCTGAAACAGTGCCCGCCGACGGCCTGGTTTTCTTCTTCTTCATTCCCTTCTGCAGATTTGGGGAAGGAGGGTTCGGTCCACCCTTTTTTATTTTGATGGGTTCGGTTCTCTCATTTTAAAAGTGTTGGACCGGTTCAGCTTTTGGTATTTGAAAGTAGGAGATGGGTTTGGGCCTATTTCCTTGGGCCTTTTCTTTCCGGGTTGTATTTTGGGCCTGTTGGTTTTGTTCTTTAATTCCTAACATGCTTTATAATATGTGGTTGATGATAATTATATGTATATGTTAAAATATATGATGGTATTTAATTATTATGATTATTAATACTTTGTTATGATAAACCTGAGTTACGAAAATAAATTTATGAAACCGTTATATATTATGAAAGTATTTAAAAAGGGGTTTATAAAGATGGATTTATTTTGGGAAATGTTTATCGATGTCTTAAATTACTTGAAACATTAAAGTCAAAGTTTTGAAATAAAATGCCGGAATTAATTCTACAATATGATTTGAGAAATTGGTTAAGGATTTAATGATTAATGTCGGAATTTGACCAAGTACGATTTGAGAAATTGTCTTGAAAATGAGTTGACTTAATTCAGGATTTAAGAGTTTGGAAAATATGGTTGGTACGATTTTATCAATAGAGTTGATTGGAAATAAATAATTTTGGTTCATGTTGAGCGTAGCGAAAAGGTTTTGGAAAATGGTTTTACAATCGATTGGTTTTGAGGATGTTAAGAACTTGGGTATCGTGTGTATGAATGTTGGTCCGGTAGCTTATGGAAATGGCTTGATTTTAGGTGTGTATTGCTTTTGGATCGCTTTGGACTTGCACTTGGGCCCTTGCTTGCGTTATTTTGCTGTTCTGCATCTTCAGGTAAGTTCCCTAGGGGGCTTACTCAGGTTGGACATTCATGCCTGTTGTTGCATTTTATGTTAGGTGTTGCATATGCATAAAAGCATACCATGTAGTATCCTGTTTAGGTTGCACTAATTGAATGAGCATCCGCTTACTTTATGCGTGTGAAACAGAACGGCCGTTATCTGTGATAGTCTTAGAGTCTTTGCTAGGGTCATAGGGTAGCCCAGCCTCATCGGGTACCCTGAGTCAATCGAGTCATGAACTTCCTTATATTATGAGATGCCTGTGGGCTTTATTGTGGAGGGGGTTAGGCATGCGTGCCCCCCGATTATGATGGAATGCATTCACGAGCTGGCCAGTCTCCGCCCTATCGGAAGGGGGTGGAGGTAGGAGAGGGATATGCCATTTGGCATTGTCTTGGGCCCTTTACAGTATTTCTGCACATTATTATAACTAGGAGCATGCTAGTGTGTTTAACTTTCGTACTGCATTAGAGCATCTTTATTAGGTGTAGCACATACTATGTGGCCTCAGCGAGGACTGCCGGTCCCGCATGAGTGGCTCGATCTGACTCATTTCCCCGTTCTTCTTTTAAAGGTATTCTCTGCAGATTTGAGTGCTCGATGTCTATATGACGGGGTTCCCTGTTGGCGAATCGAAGAATCTGACTAATATCCTAATTTAGTAAAATGGTAATTAAACACTCATGCTTTGGTTTTGACCGGTTCTTCCGTGACACTTGCATCTTTACTCTGTTTTCGCCTTACTTCCGCTTGAAATGGATTCCGCGACATAGTCTTAGGACAGGTCAAGGGTACCCAACGACCCTTCGATGTTTTTAGGGTTTGAAATCCCCCTTTATTATTGACCTTAAAATTGAATTTGAAACCTCGACCCGTACCTGGATTGCAAGATCCGAACAAGGGGTTTTATCCCTTGAAACGTAACCCGAAAATCATAATTGGATGCACTACCGACATCTATAATCATCTCGCAAGATGATGGTCTGGAACTCATAACAACAGGAACTCAAAATAAAATTACAATTCAACTGAGATTTAGCAAGAAAATCACCTGCACCATTTGCCTCTCTATAGCAATGCTGAATTGTGACGCTCTCAAAATATTTTCTTAGCGAATGGATCTCTTCGATTATTTGAGCGACCTCCCATGGTGTATTATTCACTTGATTGATGTCATTGACTATGATTGTGCAATCACTTTCAATAATCACTCTTCGAATCCCCATCTCCGCTGCGAGTCTTATACCTGTATTGACGATGCCATGGAAAATAGGCCTATTAAATAATACAAGTGTAACGTCATAAATAGGCCACCCAACGCAAAAAGACACCTGGTCCCACTATAGGGTTCGTCGCGAAGCAAGACACTCAACCAAATCCCCACCAAAGCCCATTCGCGACCTAAATAGGGATGTCAACTCACGTAATAAACCAGAGTGGATCCTCCACAGGACCTCGTGGCTCTCAGGAGCCCTAGCAAGTAGCTCGTTCGCTCAAGCACCTCATTTCTCATAACGCCACGTGTATGGCCTATTCCCTTAAGCGCGAGGGCATGCCTTACACGTGTCATATGTAAAACCACGAGGTCGCCAGCCAACTACTCGCTTAGGTTTCCCTATAAATACCCCCCTCCGGCCTCAAAGGGAGGGATCCGATTTCAAGATAGAAAAGCATAAGAACTCTGATTATCCCCCGGAGTTGAGTTCTAAAGATCTTTGATCGGAGAAGAACGTTATTTGGGATAACAACCCCGCCTAGCTCCCTCTACATACGACGACCGAACAATAACTTAATTCATCGCGAGCCAAACTCATAATCCCCATCGCTTGGACTAATAAGTATATAATCTGATTATCACTCCACACCGCTAGGGCCCGCATGTATTTTAAGACATTTTGTCGTCATAGTGAGGTAATAAGTATAGGCGAAATCCCATAAACGCGTCATGTATAAACTGCAAAAGATTATGCTAGAATGACAGAACTCATCCTGACGTTACATTTATGAATCCGAAGAACTAGACCGTCATTATTCCTCACAATACAACCAACATGCGGTTGAGTATCAATTTTCACTGAAGCATCTACATTTATCTTAATAACATTTATTGGATGGCATTTTCAAATCAATTTATCAGGAGGCCTAACATGTTTAGGTAACTTCGTTTTTACCTCCCATGGTGTATTTTAGCCTTTTTGTTTTTGACCTATTTCCAAAACAAAGGCTAAATTTAGCTTCCTCTTTTAGAAAGCCAAATGCTATTTATATATTTATTATTAAGTGTTTAATATTTATGTAAGTCTATAAATAATACAATTATATATCTATGTATTATATAGTTATAATTTCTAATTAAAAATAAAATTGTAGTATTGTAAAGATATTTAAGAGTTCTTCGATATGAATATAATATTTGACATATTTAAATTAACATTGCATAAATAATATTTTTTTAAAATGATATTAATGTTTTTTTATTATAGATTCATTAAAATTATAATAAAAATAAATATTATGTTTCTTAATGTACTAAAGAAAGAATCGAGTGACGGAAATGCAATGTTAAAGATCTAAATTATATTAATATTTATAGGAAATTTAGTCTGCCAAAATTGGCATACGGTGGGAACAACAAAACTGTATAATAGGCCAGAAGAGAATATTTTACAGAATATTCTCTTTTGATAGGCTATTTCCCCTAACCATAATGTCTTAGGGCATCTTCCCCCGTAGGCCAAATCGACCATGAAAAATATCCTACTAAAAAGGAATATTCTATAGGATATTCTCTTTTAACCTACCATCTATTATTTTGGTTCCCCTCATAAGCCAATTTTAGCCTACTAAAATTGTTAAAACTATCTATAAATTGATGCATATTTTCATTGATTCTATACATCACCTAATATATTTGGTTGTGCTAACTTTAACTAATTTTAAAGTGAATCACAAAGGTGTATGTCATTGTGAAAATTTTGATATATATTCAAAATTTCCTAGTAGCTTTGGAACAAGCCATTAAAAATTCACATGAAGACGATCAGAGTGATGACCTCGAAACAATGAATGATTTTAGAGAGAGTGATATTAATTTGCAATCATATTAGGAATTTATTATTATTATTTTCAAATAAAGTTGGATCTAAAAATTATTTTCAAATAAAGTAGTTTATTTAACTCGATATTTATTTATGAGGTATGATTTTGATGAAGATATAATAATAAAAAATGAATATGTGTTTCTAAAGATATTATTTATGCAAATATAATCCAATTCAAACATATTAAATATTATAGTCATATCAAAGAATTCATGAATATCTTTACAATACTATAACTTTTAGTTTTGATAAAAAAATATAATTAGATAGTTTATATACAATTAATTGTGTAATTTATAAATTTATATTAGTATTAAACAATTAAAATAAATAAAAAAATGGGTGAAATTCACATTTGACCTTCTAAAATTACAATCCGAATTTGGCCTTCATTTTAGAAATAGGCCAAAAACTTTTTGGCCAAAACCCATTTTGACCTATGATGGAAGGAAAAAAAAAGGCCAAAACCCATTTTATAGCCTATGGTGGGAGATGACCTTACGGGGGAAGATGCTCTAACGCCATCTCCCATGGTAGGCTAAAAATTGGGTTTTGACCTAATTTTACTCCCACTCTAGGCCAAAACTGTAAAGGCCGGAAATATTTTATATACTATATTATTTTATTTTTATTAAATATATTATTGTCTTATTCGATTGGTAAAAAAAAAAAAAGGGGAGAAAACTCGTCATCGAGCACAAATTTGATTTTAAGGTCATTCCGGCATCGTTTGAAAATTTGATCTTGACGGATTTCAATTCCGTCTTTGAGCCCTGAAATTGAGTATTTAATTTGATTTTGTTAATTTGTAAATAAGTTATAAAAGTTGATTTAGAATTTATTTCATTCCGTTAAAGTTGGGATTAGCGGGTTTCGAGTTTTGGATTTCGGGATTTAAATTTGTTGTTGTAGGGCCCACTCGCTACCCTTATTTCTTTTCCCTTTTTCTTTTCTTCCCCTCTCTCTGCCTCGTTGCTAGCCAGGACTGCACTCTCCTTTGTCTTCTTCCTCATGTGGTGCAACAACCCACACCAAGATCAGGTGTCTCCTTTTCCCTATAAAATGGGCAGCCCTCTTGAACCCTAAATCACCTATAGTCAAAACCTCTCTACTCACCTCCTTGCACTCTTTCAACCCCCAGAAGATTTCCCCACAGCACAGCTCAAAGGAGCCCCCTTTTTACCTGTTTTGTCGAGCCACAACAACACCCTGCACCCCTTTGCCCTCCGTCCGAAGAGAAGCGGCCGAGCCCTTCACTCCACCTCCTCTGAGAAGCAACAGCCTCTCCTCCTTTCCAGCAGCAACAGAAGCGGCCAGGAACGCCGTCGCCAGAAGCCGGAACCACCGACGCCGAGTCTCTCCCCCCCTGTTCCTCCTCCGAAGCCGCCGAGCCCATTCCTCCTCGATTCCGCGAACGGCAGCAGCCAGCATCTCCGTCCTCACCTTCTGCGACGCTAGGCCGCCAGGCTCGTAGCCCCGAGCCGCCCTCTTCCTTCCCCCGCCTCCTCTATTTTCCCTCGAACCCGAGCGGTAAGCATTCTTTCACCTCCGTCTTCTCCAAAACGATGTAAAGGTGCGCCTTTTATGACATTCTCCCTTGTCCTAGGCCACCCCGGTGAGGATCCGTCTCCGTCGAGGTCAAATCACGCTCCGGTGAGCGTTCTCGGCAAATACTCTCGAGCCCTCGGTGAGATTCTTCTTTCCTCGATTGTCCATTTCCGGTTGCTTTTATCATTTCTGGGGTGTCGGAAGAGAGTGGGTGAGCGAGTGTTGTGACCTGAATCTGCCATGTTTTACATTTACTTTTATATCGATTTCTGCATACATTGCATTCATTTGGGTTAAGATAGTACAGAATCTATGTAGTTTATGTTTATTTGCCAAATTATGGAATCTACACCAGTTTCTGTTTAATTCGCAGAATTCGAGGCATTTTACAGCAATTCTACAGAAGGTCGGAAAAGCTCAGAAAACAGCTACAGAAGTCCAAGGTCAAAGCAGCAACTGAACCAGTCGAATCGAGCCGAGAAACCAGACTACTCGACCTCGAGTAGCCCTTACTCGATCTCGACAAAGATGCCCTAGCACAGCCTTGTCGACAGGAGCAACATCGAGAACCAGACCACCCGACTTCCGGAGCCTACTCGATCTCGACAAAACCTGGTCGAGATCGACGAAGCCCAGCGCCACATCCGGAGTCGAGAGGAGAACTGATCGAGGAGCCAAGGACAAGGACTATTCTACTCGATCTCGACAAGCTTCTAGTCGAGATCGACGAAGCCCACAGCGCCAGTCCGAGTCCATGCCGAGGAGAAGCTGCTCGACCAGAGAAGGCCATACCCTAGTTGATCTCGAGGAACCATAGTCGAGATCGACGAGCTCCGAGTCCAGATCCGAGCCTGTCGAGTGGAGCCACCCGAGAAGACCCAGTCGACATAGCCAGGCTACTCGACCTCGACGAGCCCTTGTCGACATCGACGAGCACCGTGAGCCAGAGTCCGAGCCTGTCGAGCAGAGAAGCCAGCCAAGACCAGTCGACTAGGATTCCTACTCGAGATCGACAAAGCTCTTGTCGAGATCGACCACGCTTCCAGAAGCTGTTCGACGCGGCTTGACGAATCCTACTCGGTTTTGCATTGCTTGGACGCGAAGATTGTCGATTCTATCCAAAACTATCAAGATCCATCATGAAGAGAAGGAATTTTATCCATAGAAGACGTTTAGATATATTTTCCTAATTTGGATTTAATTATGTTATAGCTTTTATTTATCTTTTTAAGTTTTAGATAAAGTTTTAGATATAGATAGATATCTTCTTTCCTAGAATAGATAGGGAATGAAGCCTATAAATAAAGCCCTAGGGGCTGGTTTTTCATTCATTCAATTTCAGTCAGAGACAAGTAGTTCCAAGTAGAGATTTAGGAGTTCGAAGGTTTTAGGGTTTTGGCATTCAACGAGAGTTGGATTGCCGGGATTGTAAAGTCTTGGAATTTAGTTTAATGCAAGTTGTTTCCTTTCGATCGATGATGTCTGAGTTTGCGATGAAGCGCGAGTAGTCAACCCACTTCTAGGGTTGGGGCGAGCCCGACGATAGCCATGCATAATTGAGGTAAAGATCCGACCTTTATCATGTTTTGAGCATTTTCCTACTTGTTGATGTGTTTATTGCCCACCTAATGGAGATCCATGTTAACCACTTGGATTATAAACATAAAATCAGTAGAGACAATTAGGGTTTCTTGAGAGAGTTGTCTAATTGTTGGAAAAGGCGAAAGCTTAGTCCTTTAAATGCGAATTATATGAATATCTGTTTGGTTCTACCTTATGCATGCTTGGTTATTGTCGTTGCAAACCCCAATCTTGGAAGTTCTTTTACATTAAAGTTTAAATCGAAATCCCAAAAGCATTTGTTCTTTATTTTCTTTATCTCATTCGTTTTGCTCCCTGCCCTCGTCGATCTCGACCACACTCTGGTCGACCTCGACCACTGATTCTCGACCTAGAGTCGCCGTAGCTTACTTGTGCAGAAATCGACGAAGACCAACTTGACCCAGACGAAGGCTACTCGATCTCGAGTAGTTCTGGTCGAGATCGACCACCCTTAGCCGAGCTACTGTGCTGTGTTCGACTGTGCCTGACCCCTGTCGACTAACCCTTAGTCGAGGTCGAGTACCCCTGTTGTCGACTTCTGTCCGTGAGATTTCTCCGCTACCTAGGATCCGCTGACACGCTTCCTCGTGGATCGATCCTGACTTCCCGCTGCTACATCAGGAGGAGGTCTTGTAATTATTTGCGTGGGCAGAATCTGGTTTGATTTATTTTGTTATATTTTATACTCGATTTCCTCCTATCAACAACGAGAGAGCTCGGGTTGTGGGCAAAAAGGACCGCCGGAGGCTGAGCCTTCTTTCTTCCTCTTCCGTTGTTTCCGTCGTCGATTGCTTCTTCTGGGTACTGGTGATTCTTTCCTTTCTTCTCTGTTGAGTGAGTTATAAGGTTGGGCTTGGGTTGGGCCTGACCCGATTTCCTTAAGGGTTATATCATTTTCCCCCTTTGCAAGCTTCTGATTTGGTAGAGTTAAATCCGGATCCATCTCTCCTTTTGTTCTGATGGGCTCTCGGTTTTGGGCTCGGGTTGGGGATCTGATCCGGTTTTGTTTGGACTCCTGGGCCTTTGAGTTGGGTTTGAGGGACTCTTGTTAATTATATTTTATATGTATAAAATATGTTATATGCATTTTATATATTATGGTATGATTCGGTTTTATGTAATTACATATTAGATTTTTGAAATCAATATATATATATATATATATATATTAAGTTGTTGTATAAATATTATTAATCATTAATTAGACAACGTTGTTATATGATGTTAAAATGTGAAATTTGAGATTTCGAATCGATTTATTGACCTTGCTCGATAAACTTGAATTGTAAAGAGGATTTAAGTTGGTATTGTATTTCTAGTTAATGTATCGGATGATAAGTTATGTATAAAGAGATTTTCAGGTTTCAGGAATGTCTTTTAAGGATTGATGTTTAGAAAACCAAAATGCCGGAATCGTTTTAATTATATGACCTTGTGAATTTTGTTAAGGATTTTTAAATGATAAATGTCGGAATTTGGCCAAGTGTGATTTGAGAAAATGTTTTGAATATGAGTTGATTTAACTTGATATTTAAGAGTTTGGAAAACTTCGGGAAATGAGTTGGAAATATTGTTGGTAAGATTTATCGATGGGTTTAATTGGAAATGAAATAATTTTGGTTGATGTTGATCGTATCGGAAAGGGGTTTTGAAAAATAGTTTTACCGTCGATTGGTTTTGAAGACATTGAGAACTCGGATTCGTGTGTGTGAGAATGTTGGTTTAGTAGCTTATGGAAATGGCTTGATTATAGGTGTGTATTGCGGTTGGATTGCGTTGGACTTGCATTTGGGCCCTTGTTTGCGTTATCTTTTGCTGTTCGGCATTTCAGGTAAGTTCCCTAGGGGGCTTACTCAAGTTGGACATTCATGCCTGTTGTTGCATTTTATGTTAGGTGTTGCATATGCATAAAAGCATGCCATGTAGTATCATGTTTAGGTTGCACTAATTTGAGCATCTGTTTACTTTATGCGTTTGAAACAGAACGGCCGTTATCTGTGATAGTCCTAGAGTCTTTGCTAGGGTCATAGGGTAGCCCAGCCTCATCGGGTACCCTGAGTCAATCGAGTCATGAACTTCCTTATATTATGATATGCCCGCGGGCTTTATTGTGGAACGGGTTAGGCATGCGTGCCCCCCGATTATGATGGAATGCATTCACGAGCTGGCCAGTCTCCGCCCTATCGGAAGGGGGTGGAGGTAGGAGAGGGATATGCCACTTGGCATTGTCTTGGGCCCTTTACAGTATTTCTGCACATTATTATACCTAGGGGCATGCTAGTGTGTTTGAGTTTCGTACTGCATTAGAGCATCTTTATTAGATATAGCACATACTATGTGGCCTCAGCGAGGACTACCGGTCCCGCATGAGTGGCTCGATCTGACTCCTTTCCCCGTTCTTCTTTTAAAGGTATTTCTGCAGATTTGAGTGCTCGATGTCTATATGACGGGGTTTCCTTTTGGCGAATCGAAGAACCTGACTAATTCTATAACTCGTTATAAATGGTAATCACCCACTTATGATTTGGTTTTGACCCGGCTCTGCCATGGCGCTTGTATCTTTACCTTGCTTCCGCTTTACTTCCGTTTGAAATGGATTTCACGACGTAGTCTTAAGACAGGTTAAGGGTATCCAATGGCCCTTCGAGGTTTTTAGGGTTTGAAATCCCTCTTTTTACTAATTTTAAATGAGTTTGAAACCTCGACCCGTATCTGGATTGCAAGATTCGAACAAGGGGTTTTATCCCTTGAAACGTAACCCGGAAATCATAATTCTGGGCCGTTACAAAAACCCAATTTGACCTTTTTGTTTTTGGCCTATTTCCATAAGAGCATCTTCCCCCGTAAGCCATTATAGCTAGAGGAAATAGCCTATCAAAAGAGAATATTCTATAGAATATTCTCCTTTGACCTATTATATGACTTTGTTGTTCCCACCGTAGGCCAATTTTGGTAGGCTAAATTTCATATAAATACTAATATAATTTAGAACTTTCACATCTCATTTCCGTCATTCGATTCTATCTTTAATACATTAAGCAACATAATATTTATTTTTTATTATAATTTTGATGAATCTATAATAAAAAAGATTAATGTCATTTTCTATAAATATCATTTATGCAATGATAATTTAAATATGTCAAATATTATATTCATATTGAAGAACTCTTGAATATCTTTACAATACTACAACTTTTATTTTTAATTAAAAATCATAACTATATAATATATAGGTTTATAATTGTATTATTTAGCATTTAGCCTTTCAAAAGAGGAAGCCAAATTTGGCCTTTGTTTTAGAAATAGGCCAAAAACAAAATGGCTAAAGTGGGTTTTGGCCTAGGGTGGGAGGAAAATTAGGCTAAAACCCAATTTTTAGCCTACCATGGGAGATGACCTAAGAAATGCCAAATTTGGCTTACTCTTTTGGAAGGCCAAATCCTATCTTTTATTTATTTATTTTTAAATGTTTAATATTTATATAAATCAATAAATAATACAATCATAAATCTAAATATTATATAATTATGATTTTTAATTAAAAATAAAAGTTGTAGTACTTTAAAGATATTCAAGAGTTATTGAATATGACTATAATATTTGAAATATTTGAATTATCATTGTACAAATAATATTTTTAGAAAATAACATTATTTTTTTTTAATTATAGATTCATCAAAATTATAATAAAAAATAAAGATAGGATCGAGTGACGGAAATGAGATGTGAAAGTTCATGAATACTTTAGTGTTTATAGGAAGTTTAACCTACCAAAATTGGCCTATGGGGGGAACGACAAAATCGTAAAATAGGCCAAAAGAGAATATTATATAGAATATTCTCTTTTGACCTGTTATACTGTTTTGTTGTTCCCACCGTAGGCCAGGTTTGGCAGGCTAAATTTCCTATAAATGCTAATATAATTTAAAACTTTCACATCTTATTTCCGTCACTTGATTCTATCTTTCATACATTAAGCAACATAATATTTATTTTTTTATTATATTTTTGATGAATCTATAATAAAAAGATTAATGTTATTTTCTAAAAATATTATTTATGCAATGATAATTTAAATATGTCAAATATTATATTCATATCGAAGAAGTCTTGAATATCTTTACAATAATACAACTTTGTTTTTAATTAAAAATCATAATTATATAATATATAGATTTATAATTGTATTATTTATAGATTTACATAAATATTAAACACTTAAAAATAAATAAATAAATAAATATCATTTGGCCTTCCAAAATAGGAAGTCAAATTTAGCCTTTGTTTTGGAAATAAGCAAAAAAACAAAAAAGCTAAAATGGGTTTTGGCCTAGAGTACGTGGGCAAAATTAGGCCAAAATCCAATTTTTTTTGCTTGCTCTACAAAAAAAATTTCTCCACAATCAATATGGGATCCCAACGAGTTATGGCATAGTAATATGACATATTTTATAAATTTCACAAAATTCAAGCTCGATTCCAGCCCAAGCCTCATTTTGAATTGAAGGTAATGTGCCAATGATCGTTGAGTAAATGAATAAACCCAGACCGGGCTTATTTGCAACCGAGTTAATTTAAGCCAACCGGCTCATATAACAACCCTAGTCGATAGATATTGTCAGTGTTAATTGTGAGTGGAAATCAAATTGTCAGTATCATCTGCAAACCCATCTCTGTCTTTATCATCATTACCTACACAATGTTGATGGATATATGAACATTTACCCTATTATATCAACAATGTACGTTAATGGTTGATTGCTTCTATGATCACAGATTGATAAAAGATTCCTTCAAACCTCTGAAATTCCACTCTCTCATCCTTCCAACACTCCCTTCTCTCTCCACATTTCAATTAAATCAAGGAAAATGTTACAAACATCCCACTTGATAGATCAACTAGTTAATTTATGAGCATCCACAGAGTAAACTAGAGTACATCAGAGTTAAGAGAATGCACATAGTCAAGCTAGCATCACTCGTCCGAACGCCTGCGCTTTTCTTAGGGCTTGGATTTGAAGGCGTGGATGAAGACTGACTACTAGTAGACACCGGAGGCAATGGTGGATCGATGACATCAGTAGCCTCGAGTGGTGCTGGTGCTGCTTGCGGTGCCATAGGCCCTCCAACCATCCCGAGCAGGCTGCCGATGGTTATTGGATGGATTTTGTATTCAGCCTTTTCATCCAAGCATGGGCTCTCTGTAACATAAATGCACACTAGTGGTTAGATGAGAGCTTCAAACATAAGCTGGGTGGGTTTCCATTTTAAAACCAATTGGCAATATGAGGAGTAGTCCACTAACTTATATACCAAGACTTTAACTGTCATATTTTCAATATGTCTTCACATTCTCAACAATGAGGTTTAGATGTTTTTATTCAAAAAGACATAAATTTGAAGTATAAAGTCAAGTAAAGTGGATTTGACACTTGTGAATTTGATTGAAGTGTTAAATCTACTTCATTTGACTATAAACATAATGTGTTACCTCATGACACCAAAATGAAATCTTTCCTTGCATACTTACTCATATAGTTTACCGCCGTTGCAGGATAGTCAGTGACGACCCCATCAACCCCAAGCCCCTCAACGAATGTTGCTATGTTGAGTATTGGATCCGCACACATATCCAATGGAATAGTCGTGAATTCATTGTATAGAACAGAGACGTGCACGGAGATGTTGGCTTCATGCATCCGTTTGACAAGCTTGGTATCATTTGAGGTGAAGAAGGAGCTGAGTAGGATGAGATCGTTCTTTGATAGGTCTACTGTATCAGCAACCTTCTTGATCTCCTCCACTGCTTGGTTATCAATGGATGTTACTGCCTTTGTTACAGCATATACTTTTCGGTAGGATTTCGTGTCCTTAAACACCGAAAGCACAGAGCTGTCATCGGATTGGATGAAAACCATTTGGGTCGATTGGCTGTCGAATGCAGCCTTCTTCAGTGCTGTGCTTACTGCTTTTGTTATGTCCAGGCCTTTCTTCGAAGCAAGGTACGGCGCATTCTGGTTAACAAAAGTATATTCTTGTTAGAGGACTGAACTTGAAGTTGCAAGGATGAAAGGAAAAATATGACAAATTTTAGGCAGTAACATTTTGGGTAAGGTCTGTGACTCGACTGGAACGTTTAAAAGGTTGAGGACTAACATAGAACGGATAATTTACCCTTTCTTCTAACTGTTGATTGAATGAAAGATGTGGAAGGGATGCAAACCTTTATGTTGATCAAAATTCCAGTGACTCCTTTTGTCTTGGCAAATTCAAGGAAGTTTGCTAAGGTGATAAGTTTGCCCTTGTTCTTGGCTGCCGGGTTTCTAGGCATGCCTTGTTGTGGCTGAAAACTCGCGATTTGTGCTGAAATAGACCCATCAACTTATAAGAGGTTTGTTTGTAGGCCAAAGGACAGCATATAGAAATTACAGACAGTAAGTTTGCAAGGAGCTAGCCTTACGCTTTAGCGACTGTATCTCACTCCAAGCGAGATTAAATGAGAAAATCCCGGGCTGCGGTTGGACTTCAGGGACAGAGGTAGACTGAGACATGAATGTAGTGATGGCAGTAGTTGATTTTGTGAGGTCAGCTGACGACAAGCAGAATGCGATTCCATCTTTCGACATCTGTACCGAGCAGTCGATTATGTCTGCCCCATCATTGACTGCTTTCTCATATGCAAGATCTGTAGATGCTGCATAGTCTCCACTGGCCCCATTGTGAGAAATCACCAAAGCCTTGCCTGTGTTGAGAAGATTTTATGGTGAATTGGGCAAGATTGATGTATGATTTCGACATTTTTTGGCCTAAATGGTTGTGATGTTCTTACATACCTTGTCGCGGCTGCGTAGTGTTCTTGTTATGGGCTATGCAGGCTGCATTCAAAGCGATGAATCTCAGGTGAGTGAGCAAGAATGTGATCAAACGAGACGATGCAAAGAGCGTATCCGAACTCACCAATGGCTTCGGATGCAGTGTTAGCAAAGTCAGTCAGGACACCATCAACAGAGAACTGAGAGTTGTCGACAAACTGTAAGTACTCGAGGCTCGGATCATAGCTGTAGTTATAAGGCAATTGCGCGTCATTGGCGAATCCAGAGGCGTAAACTTCGAGCCCCAAATCATGTGCTTCCTTTACGAGCTGCGTAGGCTGCTGCAGGTACAAGTCCTTTCCAACCGGGACTATAGCCTCTTTCGGAACAAGAATGCCCGAAGCGTATTCCTTGATGGAGGCAAGGTCTTTGAGGATGGAAGAGTAGGGCTTCTTGGTGGTGGGTTCTGTTGCATCAGGCTGGAGGAATCTGAATATGAGCTTTGCTTTGCCCTTACCGATTTTCGGCTTGATGGCCTTCAAGAAGCCGATCTCAGGCGATGAGATGTAGTTTATGTTGGTCAGGTTCGGATAGTTTTCGATGAAGCTTGATGTACTTAGCTGATGCTGGTTGTAGAATGTGTCATACTGAATCATCCCAAACATACATAAGTTTACGGAATGATAACGAAAAACAAAGCTGAGTAGTTCGATCTAGAGCTATTACCTCTACATTCACCCATACACTTGCAGGATTGTTCTTGAACAAATCGTCGAGTGAGATTATCGGAGAGAGTCCATCGAACATATCCGTCCTTGAAAGTGAACTCTGGATCACTGTAACAAAAACATAAAGATGCTTAATAGTCATTCGATTGGTTCGTGTTTGCGTTTGCGTTTGCGTTGTCTTACATAAAACATGAGCAAAAAGATCGTCAGCGTTGTAATCCAACGCAAACCAGCTGGTGACGCTCTTCCCATTGATGTCGTAGGTCTTCTGGGCATTCGGATGGACAGCAGCGATGTTGGTCGTGTTATCAAGCCTTATCTCAGACAGGCAGAAGCCTTTGCTATCCTTGGTCAATTGAAGGTCACAAAACATGACCATGTCCTTTAAGCCCATCCCTGTGGCCATCATGTAGGCGAGATCACTAGAATCCGGTAACACCCCTGACATCCCTCCTCTCGCGATCACCACAGGCCGCTTCCCTGCAAGATAAGCGTATTGTTGATTATGGTTGCGTATCGAATGAGGATTGGCATTGTGATTGAACTTTGGAGGGATGAACGAACCGGATAGGGTTTTCCATTGTTGGGATGTGCTTGGCTGTGGCTGCGGAGAAGGAGATTGCGCCTGAGCGATGTGGATTATTAGAGACGATACGAATACTAAATAGCTTATCATGTTTCTTCTCCTACTCTTCCTGCACAAACAAGGCAATTTTCGTTACGTTCGCGCTATCTAACGAATATGCGGCATACAATGAAAGGATTGTAGATGAAACCTGAAAGGGAGATGAAGAAGAGAATTGGATTGGGTCTCGTGATCTCTTGGAGAAATGAGAGATGCACGAGAGAGAGGAAGGAGGATATTTTAACCAATGGATAAACATTCCCTGTCAAGTCCCTCAAGGAAGGACAAGGTAAAAAGGGGTAAAACAAATCCAGGTGAAATGTGAGGTGTTTTGGGGTGTAAAAATATATGTGTTGTGATGAAGAACTGGAATTTGAGATGAGTGAAGTTTGAAAATGAGAATGGGAAAAGAGGCAAGAGGAGAGAGAGAGAGAGAGAGAGAGAGAGAGAGAGAGAGGAGGAAACAAAAACTAGAAATTGTAGATTAGATGGAAGAGGATGTATTTAGGTGGTCAACATTCATTTACTAATAAAAGAAGTTGCGTTTTACCAGATTCAATTCAATGAATGGCCTTGCTATTAATTTGCATCTTTGGGCCTCTTAATCTGCTTCATTTGTTCCAAAATCAATGCCTAAAAAGGAAAGTAGTTATGGTGTTTGTAGTATTCAGCTACTGAGATTGCAATCGAGTATTGGGTCGATTCAGTGGGGTTTATCTAGATTCGCATTTTTTTTATTTTTTTTTTAGAAAAATGAATTGAAAATTGCCATGAAAACTCAAATGTTTTATTTAAACAAATTTCTCTTTCAAAGCTCTCAATTGCTCCATTGGAAGCTCAACCAACTTAAGCAAACAGAATATATGAACAAACTAGATAAACGAAATTGATAGATAGATGGATTCGAGCAAAATAAGTCGTCACAATTTAAATCTCAATCCACGGAAACAAAACGAATCGAATTGGATGGATCAGATACATAATGTGGATATAGGCAGCTACTTAAGAAATCCAGTGACTATGTCATCGAGGGTTCCGCTGTTATCTTGATTGAACTCGGCTAGCAATTCAGTGTCCTCGAGTAAGTACTGGTCGTCCGAAATCATCATTTCCTCAGCATTCTGCACTAAGCTCGGAGCACCAAAGGACGAATCAGCGAAACTGTTGCATTGCAGCGGATAGTATTGTCCGAAGCCCTGGGCTGATGGATCAAACACCGAAGCCAATGGCTTGTTAGAGGCGGCAGAGATGTTACTATAGCCATTTTTGAGTTCTTGTAAAGGTTGGAGCTCCACCGTGCTGTAACCGACATTGCAAGCGTTGAAGGAGGTTAGCGGATCATTTTGAGGCGTGTAACGAGAGCTTATTCCACCCTGCCACTTCTCCATGTGCTTGGTGTAATCCATAAGGGTTGGGACAACGGAGCCTGAAGGGGCTGCAACACATGGTGATCGGCCAAGGACCGCCCTGCTGCTGTTCTGGTGTTGGAACTGGTCCATGCCCATCAGTCTTGGGACATCGACGTTTTGCTTTGGAATCATGAATCCCCCAAGATTGCTATGACACGGTGCTGGTGTCGAAGCAACTGAGGAATTCACTAATCCACCGTTCATGCTACAAAGCGCACTGTATGGGTTCAGCGGAGTCCTTCCACTGGGGTAAACAGACGAGTCATGGAGGCGAAAAGGATTGACGAATGCATCTGAGGACTTGCTTGATGAAACACTCAACCTTCTTAGGTAAAGCCTGTATTTCTGCGTCCACAAAAAATGTTTTGGAGGATAAAAGTATTCCTTTTTCGGAGTTGGTTGTGTATGTTAGTAAGGATTGACATCCTGAAATTAATGTTTACCTGCAGGTGGCTCGCTACGTTTTCTCTGGTGAGTCCATCGACGTTCATCACATCAAGAATCTTTTTCGGAAAAGCCTCTGCAAAGAACAAAAGACAGCAATAAGAGCTCTTACTTTTCAGGTGCAAGTGAGGATATATAAACGTGGAACATTTGAAGTAGGAGATGGAGAATTACTTTCAGGCCCCAATTCATCAACAGCAGCAACAAACTTCTTATGAAGCTCAGCAGTCCATTGCAATCGCGCCTTCTTCTTAGAGGCAGCATCCGCGTTACATTCATCCTCTTCATCGCCTTCACCTCCACCATCCTCGGCAGTACTATCATGCTCCTTTCTCTTTCTCACTACCGTCTCCTCTCGCTCCAAATTTCCATTTCCATCAGGCAAAAGCGCGACTTGATCATCATCTCCGGTTTCAGAATCAGAAACGGCCTTACCCTTTTGTTGGCTGAACCGGTTTTTCCTTACAACATGTTGCCATATGTTCTTGACATCTTGGATTCTAACCGGCTTCAGAAGATAGTCCACAGCACCATGCCTTACTCCCTTCATCACAAGCTTTGGATCATCATTCGCCGACAGCACTAGGAATACGAGCATTGCAAGGTTCCGATCAATGTCGAAAATGATGAGAATAAAGAAGGGAAGGATAGATAGAGCTTACTGATAACAGGAAGGTCAAGTTCAAGGCCGATAAGCTCAAGAAGCTTGAAGCCATCCATGTCAGGCATATGCACATCACTTATCACAATGTCAAACTTGTCCTTGTTTTCCCTCAACATCTGTAGAGCCCTTACTGCTTGGGTTGTGACTGTTACTAATACCCCCCAATACATTGCAATTTAAAACATGAATAGAACAAACCGCTTTCATAATAAAATTTACTTGAATAAAGAAAAAAGGAGGAGAGGAAATGCAAACCATTGAAGTTGCAATTGAGAAGAAGTCGCTCCAAGATCCGAAGACAAGTAGGATTATCATCGACAACAAGGACCCTCATCCCCACTGGGAATCTGTCCCCTTTCCCATCCATTATGTATATATTAACGCACTACACACAGTACTGTATTATATATGTAGATTGAAAATGCATCTGTGAAGGCAGAAACAAAACCCTAATCAATAGATTAAGAAAATGGAGAGAACACACATGATTGAGTCAAAAGGGGTTTGAGCTTGGAGTTTGGATAAGTCCAGGAGCAAATCCCTGTAAGATAATCAACTAGTGTTTTTTAACTTCCATTTTCTTTTTTAAAATTATACAAGAAAGGTTGGTGAAGATTCGGTGTTAGCAATATTTATGGTAACGGATCACCCCTTGTAAGGAAATTAAAGCTTTCTTTTAAAAAAATTTATTTCCTTTCTTTAATTAATTCTTCTGTAAGGTTTTGTATGGATGACAAGTACTTTGTAGTTTGTACGGGTAAAACATTTTGTTATATGTCATTTTGTATGAGCACAAACATACTTAACGGTGTAGATTCATTTGTTCTTTTGGCTAAAGCTTTGGTGTTCGTTGAGCTGAGCAGATTCATTGAAATTTTATGGAAATGTCAATGGCAAATATGAACATTGAACATCAAAAACCATCATAGGAGATGGCTGTCTGACCTTAGAAGCTGACAACTTCATATATCAGCTTAGTAAGTTACCTCTGATGTAGTAAGACTGAGTCATATCCAAGTCTGAGAGGCTCACAGAATGGTTCGCAAGTTACCTCTGATGTAGTATATGAGCAATAAAAGTCAGGAATTTAGTAATCTCTATAATACACACTTATTGGAGAACTCACGTGTCTTCCAAGAATCATGGTTTCTGAGAATGACTGCCTTCGGAAGATCAATGCGTGCAATGCTTCTAACAAGCTCAACGTTCTCATTGCCAAAATCACCTGATGGCACCAAATATGAAATGTTCCCCAAAAAATTACATACATAAGAAAATGAAAATTAAAGGCAGCAATTGAAGGAAAAATGTGTTGAATTGGTGGGCTGCTTCCAATTGCTAGTGTATGTAAGAGAAAGGCACATTGAAAATTGGAAAACTTACCTGTAAAGAGCACAAGATCAGGCTGCAAAATTACAATGGGAGAGCAACAATTAGAATGTACAAATTCGGTCAAGATTGAAAAAGAAGTGCCCCATCATCAATTAGCAAAGATCAATCGAGAATTCGGAATTGAGGAACATGAAATTCAGAAGCGAGACATATATAGAGGAAGGGTTAAGAAAGGGACCTGCAGAAATTGAAGGGCTCTGGAATCAAGCTCGAAGTCCCAATTGTCGTGCTGCGAAATTTTGAGGAAACAAAATCAAACGGGATTAAATTGATTACCGAAGAGCACAAAATAGTTGACTTCCAAGCATATGATTTCCACAATTTCGCATTTACGAGAGGGAGGGAGGGAGAGAGAAGATACAACATCTCCAACGACGACGATTCGAGCGGACGAGGTGGTCATGGAAATGAAATTGGGAGCGGTGGTTGGGGAGGAGAGATTTGTCAGGCGAAGAACTACAGACTGAAAGAGCACCGGCGATCCAACAACAGTTGGAATAGGTAATGGCCCAGCCAAATTCTTTCCAGTTTAAAAAAAAAAACATTTTTCCTCAGTGAGACCTTTTCGATTCAACAACAGTTGGCTGCTTGGAGAAACCGAACTAGCCAAGAGCATCATCTGGATGAGTGTTATCGATTGGAATCAAGAAAACTCCATTGATGGAGCTCGGAATCGCAGAGAAAACTGGAATCGAAAGAGAGGAAGAAAGAGGGCTGTTATTCCAACTGAAAAATCTGTTACACTGAACAACATACCAAAGCTCTTATACAGCTAGAAATGAAACGATGCGTTTAAGGTAAAACAAACAACCGGGTTTTAATGCTAATATAGAAAACCGGGTTCAACATCCCCCTCAAGCTTGGAATCACATTCCGAGCTTGGACAATATGTATGAATGTTGAGGAGATGGGAGGATCTTTGTCAAGACATTAGCTAATTGTTCCTTTGTGGGCACATGAACCAACTGTAAGATGTCGTCGAGAACGCGCTCACGAGTAAAGTGATAGTCGATATCGATGTGTGTCGTTCTCTCGTGGAAAACCAGGGGCGGAGGCAGGGGGGCATGCGGCGGCTCGAGCCCCCCCTGGAAATTTAAAAAAAAAAAATTATATATGTCTTATATATATAGCAAAAGAGGGCATTAATGATACAACACAACATTCTGGCACAAGTGGTTGGAGGGTGGGCTGGGGTAAGTGAAGGTCCTAGGTTCGAAACCCCCTTTCAGCCTCATTTTTCAATTAGTAAACGAACCAACCAAACAAGCTCAGCGGAAGCAAGGGCCATAGCTCTGTATTCCGCTTCTGCAGAGCTCCTAGAAACAGTTGATTGCTTCTTTGATTTCCATGCAATTGGGGAACCTCCAAGTGTGACGAGATATCCAGTAACTGAGAGTCTAGATGTCGGACAAGCCGCCCAATCCGAATCAGAAAAGGCATGGAGGACCAGATCAGTTTTGCCTTGAATAACAATCCCTTTATCAATTGATCCATTGACATACCGAATTGTGTGAAGGAGAGCCTGGAGATGTGGCTCACAAGGTGCAGCCATAAATTAGCTGAGATACTGGACTGTAAATGACAAATCAGGGCGGGTGTTAGTGAGAAAATTCAATTTCCCAACTAAGCTCCTGTAGAACTCTGGATTTGCTATCTTGACACCCTGATTAGGAACCAATTTGATGTTGAGAGGAAGAGGTGTGAGAGGAGGCTTAGTGTCTGAAGAGAACTCTATCCCACTGTCTGACACAATTTCTCTAGCAAACTTTCGTTGAGACATCAGAACTGCATTGTCCATGTAAGTGAATTCAATCCCTAGAAAGAAATTCAAATGCCCAAGGTCTTTGATGCTGAATAGCTGATGAAGATGAGCTTTGAGTGCAGTGATGGCCTGATGATTTGAACCAGTGATGATAATATCATCCACATATACTGCAACAATTACTGATCCTGAGGAGGAAGACTTGAGAAATAGGGAGTAGTCATTTTTTGATTGAAAAAAATCCTTGCTTGAGGAGTGTTGCAGTGAGCTTAGCAAACCATTGACGAGAAGCTTGCTTCAATCCATAAAGGGATTTCACCAATTTGCAAACCTTGTTAGTAGGATTGGGAATACCCTATGGCACTTGCATATATACTTCCTCATTCAAATCTCCATGTAGAAAAGCATTGTTGATGTCTAATTGGTGTAATGGCCAATTCTGAGACAAAGCAACTGATATGAGACACCTTACAGTGGACATTTTGACAACTGGAGAGAAGGTGTCAGCATAATCAATTCCTTCAATCTGTGTATATCCTCGAGCTACTAGACGAGCTTTGTATCTCTCCACTGGACCATCAGATTTAAGCTTAATCTTGTACACCCATTTACATGTAATGGGATGCTTTCCTGCAGGCAAATCAACCAAAAGCCATGTATTGTTGACAGTTAAAGCTTGTATCTCTTTATTCATTGCATCAATCCATTTAGGATCCTTAGAAGCTTGTTTGAAGGTTCTGGGTTCAATGAGGGATGGAGAGGGAGAGACAGTGGTGAGGGCTAAGGGACAAGCAACACAACATTTGTGCAGTACATCAAGGTTGTTCACTGTAATGCAAACAAAATCTTTAAGGTGAGATGGAGCAATGTGAGGACGAGTGCTCCTTCTCAAGGGAGGATCAACTGGATCAATGTCCTGAGCAACTGGATCAGCTATATGAGGGACAAACAGTGGATGGTTTGTTGGATATGGAGGATCATCTGCTGGCTGGTGTGTCTGAATAAAGGTGTGAGATTCAATGTCTTGAGCAACCACAGGTAGAGTGGGAGCATTGTTGTGGGGAATGGATTTGAAAGGAAAGATATTTTCATGGAAAACAACATCTCTAGAAGAGATGATTTGTTGACTGGGAATATGCAAAACTTTAGAAGCCTTTTTTCCAAGAGGATATCCAAGAAAGATACATGGGTCAGCCCTTGGCTGAAGTTTATCTTGGTGTGGTTTAGGTTTGGTAACAAAGCATAAACAACCAAAAGTGTGTAGGTGATTGTAAGAGGGTGGTTTGGAGAACAGAAGTTCAAATGGGGATTTGTATTTGAGGGAAGGTAATGGTAGACGATTGATGATGTATGTGGCTGTAAGAAGGCATTCACCCCATTATGAAATAGGTAAATTGGATTGAAAAAGCAAAGCTTGGACAGTCTCAAGGAGATGCTTGTGTTTTCTTTCAACAATGCCATTTTGTTGGGGTGTATAGACACAACTAGACTGATGAGTGATGCCATTAGATGAGTAAAACAAAGTGGCATTAGAGCCTGAGAATTTAGGAGCATTATCAGATCTGATATTTTGCACTTTGGTTGTGAACTGTGTTTCAACAAACATAACAAAAGACTTTAGAACAGTGAAAGCATCACTTTTAGATGACAGCAAATGAGTCCATGTGAGTCTAGAGTAGTCATCAACAATGGTTAAGAAATATTTGTAGCCATTATAGGTAGGTGAATGGTAAGGTCCCCATGTATCAATATGAATCAAGTGAAAAGGAGATGTACTTTTGTGATCACTTAAAGGAAATGGTTGCCTCTGTTGTCTAGCTTGAGGACATATACTGCAAATTCCATCAGTTTTATTCAAGACACAATTGCCAGCAGATGGAATATGTTTCAAAGTATCAACAGGGACATGCCCCAATCTACAATGCCATAGAACTGTATTTGAAAGTACTGAATTGACAGAATGTAATGAAGCTGGGAAAATGTCATTTGTGGAGGCTGTTGGCTGGGAATGACAGTCCAGGATGTAAAGGCCTCTTGAAAGTTTACCAAGCACCTGTGTTGTCCTCGTTGAAGGGGCCTGACGAAAACATGAAGTTGGTGTAAAAACCACATTCATAGAAAGGTCTGAAGATAGTTTGTGTACAGAAATCAAATTGAAGTGAAAGTCAAGGATGTGAAGGACATTGTCCAACTTAATGGAAGGGGTAACCTGGACTGTACCTTTGTGTTTGATGGGTATTTGAGAACCATTTGGGATAGTCATGAATTGAGGAGATAATAAGGGTGTGTAATTGCAAAAGGATGACAGATTGGGACAAATATGGTCAGTTGCACCACTGTCTAGGATCCAAAATGAATTGATGTTATGAGTAAGAAGACATAAGCTATTACCTGCCAACAGTGCGCTTGCTGAAACAGATGGTGAAGATGGCTGAGTATTGGAGGATCCTGGAGGACAGTGGCTGAGGAGACTCATCAGTTGAGTGTATTGCTCGGATGTCAATGTTGGAGGAGAGTCTGAAGTGGTAGCAGTAACTCTTCTTTCAGCAAAATGTGGAGGATTGGCTTGCAGCTTGTAGCACTTAGCAATGGTGTGACCAGGAATCTTGCAATGATCACAAAATTCACCTGACAGTTTGTAGCATCGAGAGATCGAGTGACCAGTCATCTTGCAGTGCTCACAGAAGTACTGAGGGCGGCCTCTGCCCCTACCATTAGCAGTGGAACCAGGAGATGATGACCCAGGGATGGAAGGACCACGGCCTCTACCTCGGCCAAAGGCGGCAAAGGCAGCTGCATCAGAAGATGAAGGTGCACCAGAAGCACTTGTGATCTCTCGCTGCTTCTCCTCTTGAGTAACAATCTTGAAAATTTCATCAATATCAGGAAATGGTCTCATCATCAACACATTTCCTCTAACTGAACTATATGAATCATTAAGGCCCATAAGAAATTGCATTGTTTGCTGATTCTCAAGGATCTTGGTCAAAACACCACCAGATCCAGCATTGCAATTGCAGATCGGAATTTCAAGAAGAAGAACATATTCATCCCATAATGTCTTCATTTTAGTAAAGAAAACAGTTACAGACAATGAACCTTGAGAGTTTGAAGCAAGATCTCGCTGAATCTGGTAAATTCGGGCTTGATTTGATTGAGAATAGCGCTTGTTGAGAAGGCGCCAGATCTCCTTTGCAGTTGAGCAGTAGATGGCACTCTCGGCGATATCTTTGCCGACTGAATGCAAAAGCCAGGAGATCACCATTCCGTTGCATCTTTCTCATTGTGTGACCATTACCGGAGGTGAATCAGGATGAGCGCAGGCACCGGTAATAAAAACCAAGCTTGTTCTTCGCAAGCAATGATACTTCGATTGATCGTTTCCAGTGGTTGTAGTTTCCTTCGCTTAGAAGACGAGTAGAGAGAATGTAATTCGGGTGATCCGAATGGTGCAGGTATAGCTCGCTGTTTGGATCGATTGCAGTGGCCTCTAATGGCGGATCCAGTTGTTGCTCCATTGAAGACGATTGGAAAAAAAATGAAGTGCGATTGAAGACGAAATTGAGAAATTGAAAATCAAATTGACTAGCCTGATACCATGTTATCGATTGGAATCAAGAAAACTCCATTGATGGAGCTCGGAATTGCAGAGAAAACTGGAATCGAAAGAGAGGAAGAAAGAGGGCTGTTATTCCAACTGAAAAATCTGTTACACTGAACAACATACAAAAGCTCTTATACAGCTAGAAATGAAACAATGAGTTTAAGGTAAAACAAACAACCGGGTTTTAATGCTAATATAGAAAACCGGGTTCAACAATGAGAGCGAGCAAAACGATGTAGGGTTGTCACATCCTCTAAAAGTGCTTTAGAGAGGTTGCAACCGGCGTCGTTAACCGTCCTAGGTTTATTTTTTTTATTTAAAAAGTGAGGATTTGAGTAGTATTAGCATTGGCTAGTACGTCACGTCGCCACCCAATAGCGTCCCGTAGGACGAGGGCATGTTACTCTAAATGCATCGCTAGTAGTCCGTAGTCCACCGTATGACGAAGTCGAGTGATGCAATCCGCCATAGTGTTGATCCCACGGATTATGTGACTAAAGTCTATCGTCTCGAAGGATTGGAACTAGAGCAGGAGATAACTGAGACGAGTATCTAAGGCTACACTTGGCAAAATAAAAACCCATCAGCTAGCTTGTTAGACTTTTTAATTTTGATATTATATTGTTGTAAATGAAATAAATGTAAGATTTTAATTTAATTTGCTTTCAAAATGAGAGTATTTCAACAACTACTCACCGAAGCTTTTCGGAGCTTATAATTTTTTATTAACAAGTTTTCATAAGCTACTCAAACTACTAGGTTTATCAGACATCATACTAGCTTATCTATCTATCTATATATCTATATATACATATACTAAAACTGATGCATAACGTTCTATGTGGCGCGTTGTGGTTGATTCCAAGAAAAACGTCCAATGTGGCGCGTTGTGGTTGATTCTATGTGGAAAAAGAGGAAATTTTCTCAAATATATATACCTTCTAAAAAATCTAATTAGGTAACTATACTCAATCGAAAAGTTATTAGTCGCTCTATACCCTTCTGGATGAGTAGATATCATGGCATACATAATGGATCATATTGTTGATGCATAAGGGATCCGACTCATTCTATCTAGCTTAGCCTGTGTTATTAGACACTGTTTCTTGCTTAGATATAGACCATGTTGCTTGCATGGGCAAAAATCCCCATTTTGGAATCTTTTATGTTGAACCTGTCCAGAACCTTATCTATATAAGTTCATTGATTTAGTCCAATGAGTCTCTTGGATTTATCCTTATAGATCTTGATGCCTAAAATGTACTAGCCTCTCCAAGGTCTTTCATTGAGAAATGCTTCTTAAGCCAGTCTTTTACATACTCAAGCATTTGAATGACATTCCCAATAAAGAGTATGTCACCCACATACAAAACCAAGAATACAACTTTGCTCCTACTAAGGAGTATGCCTTTTTTTTTAATGAAAGCAATAAAAATCATACCTTGGAATTGGATTGCCTTCCAAGAAGCGCTTATTTACGGTCTTAGCTTGATCTTATTCCTACGAAAATGCTTGTATCTCCCTGAATGAATGGTACATGGCTCGATTCATCCATCCAGCAGAGTCTTCTTGGAGCGAAATAGATGCAATCGTTCGAAGCTCAAGCTCCCTAGGGATGTGCTCATCCTCTTCTTAGCATATCGTCCCTTTGGGTCTTCACTAAACTTATATAATGGAACCTGCTCCTTATGCTCTAAAATCTCAATGTTTTCGAAATCCTACATCTCAAGAAAGACGAGTGAGCAATCGTCATTGTCACTAGCCTCACCTTGCACCGATAAAAAATTTGGAGGACATTAAAATTTCATTTGTTGAGCCTCTTGGATCCGCAACATCTCATCCTCAAAATTGTCTTGGATCCTCTCAAGTCGGGTCACAATTTCAGCAAAGAACTTCTCCATATGACTTAGCTTGGACGATTTTTGTAAATTTTGCGAGGCTTGATCTCGGCACCCAGGTGGTGCGTATTCTTCAGTGAGGTCCCTCTCGTAAGAAAGGTGAGGATGCAACATGTAGTACACCTCTTGTTCCTTTCCAAACGGAGCTTTCAACACCGGGCAATCACTAGCTACATGACCAAAAGCTCCGCAAAACTCACAATAGCATGTATAATCCATGATAGGAGCACAACCTGAAATCATAAACAAAAAGGAAGGAAATCAAAAGCAAAAGAAAGACTTAGAAAAATCAATTCAAAATAAACAATCAATACTAACAATAGTCCCCGGCAACGGCGCCAAAAACTTGATATAGGCTAAACCTACACCCACAAGTGTATGGGGTTCAGTTGTAGTATATCGAGTGTCGAATCACAGGGACCATGTGGTATCGATTTTAATTTCAGACTGATTAAACTAAGCCAAGGAAATAAAAGAGAGACATTTTTATGGATCGAGAAAGTAACCAACTGAAAATAAATAATTATACAAAAGATGGTATTAGAACACAGTGGCGAATCCATGATTTTGGTCAAGGGGGGGCTAAACATAAGTTTACTTTGACGGGTCTCCGCAATGTCGGATCATATTCAATAACGGGTTTCCACAATGCCGAATCACTAATAATAACCTCTTGTTTCTCCAATCAAGCTCTTTTATCACTCCTTTTATCACCGGAATCTGGTTGGTTGAAGGAGTTGAAGATCCAACCCTTTGAATAGATGATTAGATCGAATAAAAGCTTGTCCATATTATATACTTCTATATAAAAACAAATCCACAATTCCAAATCACAACCCACAAATTCACAAATTTATTTCTCAAAACCATAAATTACTCTTATATATATATATATATATATATATATATATATATATATATATATATATATATATATATATATATATACACAAATCCACAAATCCAAATCACAAACCACAAATTCACAAATTTATTTCTCAAAACCATAAATTTTAATCACAATTTATCGGAATTTATTATCAAGATTATAAACCCTAATTGAAATTTAATCTAAATAGACAAATTATTATCAAATCCACAAATGGTGACAGGAGGTATAGAATTTGTATTAGGCTAGCCAATTCAAATTTGAATTGATTCTCTTTGGAAAATATTTGGGAAAAAAATAAAAACATGAAGAAAGGAGAATCGAACCTGGGTCTTCAAACAACAAACCCGTGTCACTCCCATCCGTGTTTTATCATTGTGCCAATGCGTTTTCTTGTTATTCTACTCCATTTACTTAATTTTATTACAAAAACACCCGACATATATATAAAATATAACTTTAAATTTTCGGATCCGGGGGAGCTTCAGCCACCCCGACCCCCCGTGGATCCGCCACTGTTAGAACACAATAGATACGAGGCAAATCTAGGATAAAGGATCCCCACAATAATTATTTAGTAGATTAATATCGATATTCGTGCCACATTGTCTGAGTTTGTTGAAAGTAGCTATCTAAGGTACTTACTAATCTCATTTCGGTCTCATAGTAATTGTGCCTGAATTGGTTAACCATATCCTTTCGGTCTCAAGCAACCAATTAAACCCTTTACGCTCTTAGAACCTAGACCTCAATTGCATCAATATCCCCTTTCGCGCTCAATCAAATACAATCTCAACCTAAAATTTCTACGATAGCTATTAATCCACAAGGAAATCTATAAAGCTTTCACAATAATAAAATTTCAGGTTCAAACTTAAGGTTCCGATAGTAAGTTATTGCCTTTCGGCCTCAAACCCTTATCTAATTGCCCTGTTAGTCTTATCTTTTTTCGGTCTCAAATTCTAACAGGACTCCAATAACTCATTAAGAGATTCTCTGCTAGGCGTGGCCACGGGTTACGGGTCAACCCGTGACCCGCCGGGTCGTACGGGTCAACGACCCGCCGGGTCCGGGTTGACGGGTAGGGACGGGTAGCGGGTTAGGGTTAGGGTCGGGAGATCCGTGACCCGTGACCCGCCGGGTCGGCCTATTTTTAAAAAATATCCGTTGGTGGTGGGGCCCACAGGTCGGAGGTGTTTTTTTTTAAAAAATATAGCCGTTGTAACGGCTAGTAGACTCGGGGCTATAAATACCCGACTCCTCCTATCACAAATCCCATCCAATCCATCAATCACCTATCAATTTGATTTTCAGAAGCTCGAACGTTGTAATCATGTCCGGTGACAACCTCAAAGAGGCGTTGTTTCAAGATCACTACGATAAGGAGGATGTGCAAGTCGATCGATCATTCGTAGCCGTTTGTCGTCATTGTGCTAAAAGGTACAAGATGCGGAATAACATTGGCCATGGTAATTTGAAGTCTCACATCACCAACAAGCACCCCGAGAAGATTAAGAACGATGGCGCTTCGAGCTCGAGTGGAACGAGTGGTGGTAAAAACTAGTCTATTATTCCTATGTCCTAAGTCTTAATAATAAGTAGTGAGTATTGTAGTAATGTAGTAAGTTTATGTTTTACGTTTTTATGTTATTATGTTATGTTACGTGAATCGGTGAATGTGAGTCGTGATTTGTAAGCGTGTATTCGTCTTTCGGTTTACAATAAACTTGTGTTTGAATGATTCAAAGAATATTGTTTTATAAGATAATATTTTTACTAATTACTTAACAACTTAGAAAAAATTACCTAAACATTATAATGATTATATATTACATTTAAAATGTTCAAAAAATAAAAATCTACATAAAATATATTGGAAACTTAACATATAAATTTAATTAAAAGTTAAGCTAGTTAACTAGTAGCCAAACACCACCCAAGTGCAAATAAAAAAAAAATTGAATCGAGGGCAACGGCTACATTCCCAACAGTCGACCCGCCGGGTCGAACGTTGGACCCGGCGGGTCGACCGTTACCCAACGGCTCCATTGGAGGGAAAGGGCTCGGTTTGGCTCTATAAATAGCCCCTTTCCCTCTCAATTCCAACCCACACCTCACTCATCTCCTCTAATCTCATCTTCATCTCTCTAATCGCTCTATAATCGCTCGATCTTATCTCTCGTAATCCCGGGTTCGTAGTCTCTCTCTTAAATCTCCTAAATCTCTTCAATTCAACATGTCGGGTTTCATCAACCGAGTTACTAACCGAGTTACTAGGGGTCGCAAGAGTGTTAGTGGAGCCCCATCTTCATCGACCCCGAGTGTCGGAGGAGGCGGCTCGAACCCGGCGGCGGCACCAAGCCTTCGTCGAAGTGCATTGGTCTCGACGGCGAGCGGATCCCGACGTCGTCGAGATGATGCTCTACTCGCCGACCACGTCGACGAGATCATGGAGGAGGAGGAGGAGGCCGAGCTCGAGGCCGAAGGGACCCCCCAAGTCGGAACTCCGACGATTCCGACCCAAGAGTCCGGGTTCCCCGCCGAAGGGAGCCAAGGAACTCCGGCCGATGGCGACCCTATTATTACGGCGGAAGTTCGAGCCGCTACTTTCAAGTATTGGTTCACGAAGGGTCCTAGGGAGCCGGCTTGGGAGGAATCGAGTTGCACCGCCAAGTGCAACTTTTGCTCCACGGTCTACAAGCACAAGAAGGGAGGCGGATATGGGAACTACGGTCGCCATATCCGTTCGAAGCATCCCGAGAAGCTCGGCCTCGCCAAAGGGCAAACTCAACTAACCGGGTACGCATCTTCTTCCTCTCAACCCCCTGGTTTATGGTCTTATGATTATCGTAGTTGTCATGATCAATATGCGGAAACGATAGCTGCCGAGGGTTTAGCTTATAGTTTTTCACAACGTTTATGTTTCAATGAATTTATTACGCAAAATGTTCAACCTGAATGGCACGGTATTAGTCGAAACACGGTTAAGAGGAAAATACTTAGACGGTATAACACCCGTAAAAATGAATTAATCGAATATTTTCAAAAAAACCATGATTTACACGTTTCGATTTGTAGTGACATTTGGACCGACCATTGGCAACATCACTCATACATGGGTGTTACTTGCCATTGGGTTGATCAACGTTTTCAATTGCACAAACGTGTTTTAGCTTTTCGAGTTTTCGACGAAGCACACTCGGCACGAAACATAGCAGGTGTCCTTTTAACGGTTTTACAAGAATATAGATTAACTAAAAGAGTTTTTAGTATCGGTTTTGACAACGCTTCTGCCAACACCGCATCTATCCCCGATTTAATCCAAAACTGTCAGCCCGCAATAGGCGGCAAGTTTTTCCACATCCGTTGCGCCCCTCACATTTTAAACTTATGTGTTCAAGATGGTTTATTATATTTACAAGGTGTTGTTGAACCAATTCGATTTGTTTTGCGGGCACTTTGGCGAAGCAAACATCTTCGCCAGCAATGGAGCGCTTATTGTCGTAGCCACCAAACCCACCCAAAAACGTTCCCCAAGGACGTTTGCACTCGGTGGAACTCCACTTACACAATGATTTACGATTCAATTGCTTACAAGGAACTTCTTTTCGGTTTTTCAACACTACACATCCCGGACTCACACATATTTGCCGATGTGTGGACTCAGGCCCGGGACGTTGTGGAGGTTTTCAAAGTTTTTTACGACGCAACTCGGACGTTTTCCCACGTTTACATGCCTACATCAAACATTTTTTGTTTTATTGCAATGAACGTAGCAATAGCCCTTCAAGACGGGATTAACACGCCTTCCATTTCCCAAGCGACTAGGGAGATGCGGGAGAAATGGATCGCGTATTACAAATTTATACTCGACATTTTCCTCGTAGCGTGTTGTTTCGACCCTAGATATAAATTAAACGGAGTTCAATTGTTTTTAGAAAACTATTATCCGACTTTAGGAATTGTGGATGATCCTGATTGCAATGTTACAATTATTGTTGCTAGAGTTAGAGGATTGTTAGAACAATTATATACTGAATATTCGACGGGCGATAGAGCGCCCACCGGTCGTCCTCCAGTGCCTTCCAGTTCAAGCGGGTCATGAACCAGCATCACCGCTAGAACTAAGGCACTTGCCCGAGATATCTTTGGGTCAAAGAGGTCGAGATCTTCGTCGAGCCCCCACTCGGAGCTCGACAAATATTTGTCCACTAACTTTGATTTTCTCAGCGATGAAGAGGAAGATTTCGATGACCTTGAGTGGTGGAGCCGTCCCAAAAGACAAAGATTCCCGACGTTGCAGGTAATCGCCCGACAAATACTTGGGGCACCTTGCTCCACCGTAGCCGTCGAGCAGCTTTTCAGTCGCGGAGGTCAGATTCTTTCGGAGAAGAGATCAAGGTTGCTTCCCGAGAACCTCGAAGCCCAAGTTTGCCTTGCAGATTGGAATAAGGCGGAGATGCGGATGCAGAAGAACAACTTGGGGACTGATTCCGAGGATGATGACGGAATAGAGACAGAGTCCGTTGGGAGCTCCATTGATGGCGCGGTCACAGATGGCTCAGGAGGTGGAGGAGGATCCGACGATCAAGAAGACTAGAAGAGGAGGTAACCGGGCCGGGGTTCAGACATACAGGTAAAAGAACTACGTGGGCTTTGATTCCTCACCCCCGGGAGGATACGTAGGCAGTCAGGAAACCGATTCAAGCCCTTCTTCCTCCCCCCCCCCCCCCCCCCAACACTCCCTAATACAAAAATTGTACAACTTTATTGTAATTTGTAAAACTTATAGAGTTATAAGTTGTAAACTTATAGAGTTATAAGATGTAATATTACATATTGTATTTTGTACGTAAAGACTAAAGAGTCAAGTTATTATTTATGAACACAAAAGGATATTTGTCAAACACATAGGCGTTCAATTCCCGTTCCCTTTCTCGACAAATCCGATCCGACAATTCAAATTCCGAAGTCCGAAACAAGTGCAAACCCGTCCAACCCGGGTTCCAACTCGTCGGGTTGAACCGGCGGGTCTGACCCGCCGGGTCAACCCGTCGACCCGATGACCCGCCGGGTGACCCGAACCAGACAACCCGTGGAAATCCCGGGTTAGGGTTCGGGTCGCCCTTCCCCGACCCTTGACCCGACGGGTCGAACTCGTCGACCAGGGACGGAACTGGGGGTGGGCTGGTATATGCTACAACCCACCCCAGTTTGCTAGTAATATATATTATATAGGTAGATTTATCAAATGTTTTGAATGACCCAGTGGTTGAGAGTGAAGAGAGGAGTGCAGTAAGCCCAGGTTCGAATCCCCCTCTCCTCCAATTTTTTCGTGGCTTCCAGCTGCCACGCCCTGTACACTTCCATTGAGTGGTGGCCCTCCCTGATCAATTGCATACTAGCCATTAATTTTTTTTTAAAACATTGATTAATTTCATCTGGTATTTGACATATATAAAAATTAAAGAATATTTGATAAATAAATGTTTTTATTCTTGCTAATTTAAATATATATATATAATATATATCTAATTTTTTTAACTCAATATATAGATATAATGATAAATGGTAAAAATAAAATAAAATTATATACAAATTCAGCCTACCGAAGATTGTAATCCTGGTTCCGTGCCTGCCGTCGACCCGCCGGGTCTGACCCGTGGCCACGTCTATTCTCTGCGATGACAGCCAACCCAATCTTTCGTGCAACCTTCATCGCATCCTCCATCAAGATAGCCAGAGAGAAGAAATTCGACGGGGTTGATCTAGACTACGAGTTCCCTCAAACCCAAGAGGAGATGGCCAACCTGGGTATCCTTTTCCGCGAGTGAAGGGCAACAATTGACAGCGAGGCCAGAGGGAAAGTTGAACCTGCTCTGCTTCTAACAATTGTCGTCCGCTACACCAACACCAACGATACGACTCCGCGAGTTCCATATCCAGCACAGGACATAGCGAGCTGCTTGGACTGGATCAACGCAATGGCATTCGACTTGGACTCTCCTGCCACCGGTTGGGGAACCCCGGGAAGGACAGGTGATAAAATTACTGCATTAGTTAAGGTGAGGGAGATTGCAAGATAACGTACATGTATATATAATTAATTAAGATCGGGTCTTATAACGCATGCAGGGCCTACTGCAGCGCTATACAACCTGTGAGGAGGAAATGGCGATGGCGGTGTCAGAGCCTGGGCTCAAGCTGGGGTGCCTATGAGAAAGATCGTCCTTGGGATTCCCTTCTACGGATTCGCTTGGGTGCTGGCTGATCCCAACAGAAACGGCTACTGGGTGACAGCAAATGGTGCCGATACTGTTGTAGCGGCTGGCGACTAGGATGGTCGTATGAATTACAACGATATTGTGAATTTCATAAGCAGTTGTGGTGCTGCGGTGACCACTCGGTATGATGGGGGCCTATAGCTTCGCGGCCAAAACGTGGATTAGTTATGACAATGAAGCCGCGGTTGCTGCCAAGATGGAATATGTTAAAAACAAAGGGATGTTGGCAGTGGCGGATCCACGGGGGGCTCGGGGTGGCTGAAGCCCCCCGGATCCGAAAATTTAAAGTTATATTTTATATATATGTCGGGTGTTTTTGTAATAAAATTAAGTAAATGGAGTAGAATAACAAGAAAACGCATTGGCGCAATGGTAAAACACGGATGGGAGTGACACGGGTTAGTTGTTTGAAGACCCAGATTTGATTCTCCTTTCTTAATGTTTTTATTTTTTTTCCCAAATATTTTCCAAAGAGAATCAATTCAAATTTCAATTGGCCAGCCTAATACAAATTCTATACCTCCGGTCACCATTTGTGGATTTGATAATAATTTGTCTATTTAGATTAAATTTCAATTAGGGTTTATAATCTTGATAATAAATTCCGATAAATTGTGATTAAAATTTATGGTTTTGAGAAATAAATTTGTGAATTTGTGGTTTGTGATTTGGAATTGTGGATTTGTTTATATATATATATATGTATATATATATACATATATATAAGAGTAATTTATGGTTTTGAGAAATAAATTTGTGAATTTGTGCTTTGTGATTTGGAATTGTGGATTTGTTTATATATATATATAAGAGTAATTTATGGTTTTGAGAAATAAATTTGTGAATTTGTGGGTTGTGATTTGGAATTGTGGATTTGTTTTTATATAGAAGTATATAATATGGACAAGCTTTTATTCGATCTAATCATCTATTCAAAGGGTTGAATCTTCAACTCCTTCAACCAACCAGATTCCGGTGATAAAAGGAGTGATAAAAGAGCTTGATTGGAGAAACAAGAGGTTATTATTAGTGATTCGGCATTGTGGAAACCCGTTATTGAATATGATCCGACATTGCGGAGACCTGCCAAAGTGAACTTATGTTTAGCCCCCCCTTGACCAAAATCCTGGATTCGCCACTGGATGTTGGGTTATTTTAGCTGGGAGATTTCCATCGACTATAACTTCGCTCTCGCTACAGTTGCTTTCAATAATGCTGCTTCCGCGGCGCCAGCTGCGCCCTAGACCTGTTGTGATCGATCTCTCCCCATCGATGATAATTGATATGTTATGATCATGATCTCGCTTGAATTTGTGTTTACCTTGATTGCTTATTTCTTCTTCATCTTCTTCTTCTTGCATATGCGTTGCTTTAATTGTTTCCATCAGCTCTATGCTTTTTGACCTTTTGAAGTGATTTGTTATTTACTACTAATAAATATGGGAAATTCCATTTGATGTCCCAAGTTTTTGACAATTCTGGTTGATGTTCCATGTTTTTTTTTGTCCGGATAGTACCTTTGAGTTTTGTTAAAAGTTTGATTTATGCCCAAAACTCATATTTTCTTCATTTTTAATGAATTAAACCACCCATTATTATTTCTTTCTTCTCAAAAAACCCTTTACTTTTAACATTGAACAAAACTAATTATTATTTGACTAAATTCAATACAAAAGTGAAAAATTCACTTTTATTTTTTAAAATTTTACAAAACCACCTATTATTTCCAAAAAATTTAGGGACATTTTGGTAAAGTGTTCGAATTAGCTGCCCTAATTAGCATAATGTTAATTAGAAAATTGTCCGTCGTCCCTTCAACGACGCTTTTCCCACGTCGATCCTCTTCTCCAACATTGATCCTTTCTTCTCCCCTGTCGATCCTCTGCTCATCCTTTGATTGAGACGATACCATCTCTTCCGACCGATATTCATGTCTCTGATTCGCTTGCAATCGATCTCGATTGGTGCGGCTATTGAGATGGATCTTGATTGCAATCGTTCCAAGCTCCAATCTACCAAATCTAGGGTTCAAGCTCCAATCGATCTCGATTAAGGTTCTCCTCCTCCATTGACGTTAGTTGCAAACTTATTCTCCCCTTCCCTCTTCAGTAAGGCTCTCGATTTTTCCAGTATGCTTGTGTTGATATTGCTAGTTTTGCAGTTTGCTTCCAATATCTAGGGTTTATGGTTGAAGACGATAGCTGCTTTTCCTACTTCTGTAACTGTCTTTTCCAGTTGTAATCCTCAATCCATGCTCTTCACTCAAACCAAATAGATTAATTTTGGGAAAATGACTAGAACGAGTAAATTACTTCGAGTGTTCGTGATGCATCTTCCATAGAAATGTAATCGGACTTTTCCAGTGGTGGATGATCTTATCACAAGGGTTCAAAATTAAGCAATTTGCGCTTGTTGTTGTTGCCCATTGCTTGAGAATTGCAAGGGTGGAGTTGGTAACCTGTTAAAACGCGAATGAGATTGTTGATTTGTGCTTGTTGTTGTGCATTGATTAAGAATTGTAGCTCTGGATTTGGTAATCTCTCGTCCTGGTGTGAGTTGCTTTCCTATAGCATGAGAATGCCTATATTCTGAAAGAAATTGCAGCTACAATTTGTCTTTAATATTGGTTCTATTCAAAAGTTGTCTCGTGCTCTGCCTAGGTTTACTAATGCTTGCTTAGTGTGCTGACATGGTTTTTTCCTTATGGGTTTGCTAATGCTTGCTTAGTGTGCTGACACTGTTCTAAGCACCTTCCAGCAGGTATCTCTTGTTTACTCACCTTGTCAGTCGATTTAGCAGAGTTATGATCAATTGTGTGATTAAATTATCCTTTTTCAATGATTCAGGTGTGGATCTCCAAGGGTGAATATGACGAATCTGGGCCTGCAATTTTTCACCGCAAGTGCTTCCAGGAATAACAATGGTTATGTACTTGTCAACAGACAACAACTTATATTTGCCTTGCCCTCCCCCTTCTTTTTCTTTCAGTTGCCTGATGGCTAATTTTTTTTTACTTCGCTAAATTCCTTTATTCTTTTTTTTTTCATTTTTTTTTTCATTTTTTTTAATTCTATATCTATTGATTTTCTTTGACTTTTACCATAAGTGAATTTTATTCTCCTTAGGCCATGTTTATCAATGGATACTAGGGATATTAGGAATACTAATATTTTATTCTTTTCTCTCCGTCACATCATTCTAACATCTCATTCTCATTTTTCCCACCTTATCAATAGCATCCCTAGTATCCCAAAATCCATCTTTTCATACCCACTCAATTTACAAATACACCCCTCTTTAACAATTATTTCCATTCTCGATTATATTATTATATTCATTTATTATTATTAAAATATTAATATTAAATTAACAATTAGTTTTTTAAATAATTATGTATTTCATTTCTTGCATTATTTAATATTTCAAATTATTCCATATTTATAATTCAATTTTTCGGATTATATTATGCATATTTATAATCAAAGAGAAATTATTTAAAAAAAATATAGTCAAACATATTTAAAATTGGTGTCTACAGGTAGATAAAAATGAATCTATTATTGTGGTAATTTTTTTTTTAACATTTTGTTCCCCAAATTCTGATTTAATTGTGTAAATCCCCCCCCCCCCCCTCCAAGAACAAATCCAGACCCTCCATCAAGGGCCACGTGTTAACCACTGTCGCGCCCGTTCTGATGGCCACTCCCTCTGCGACACGTGTCGCCCTCTGCATGTCATTTGCTGCTGGCCACTCCAATTCCGACACGTGGCTCTCCTTTGGTAGAAAGTTTCGGCGCACATGCTTCTCTGACCCGGTGTGCCCCACATTTCATCCCGTGGTATCGATACCTTGCTCACATCCCTCTAGCATCCCTTGGACCACTATTCACATTTTTTTATATTACAACCCCTAGTATCCCTGCTCTTTTTTCACCCGTTAAAATTGCCCTTAAGTCCCAAGTAATAAATATACTAGCAAGAATCAAAATCTCATAAGGATACCTCAAACATACAATCCACCACTCAAACCATCATCCACGATATAAATATTTACCAACTATTCCTAAATTTCCGGATGGGGTCAGACTATAATTGGCTATGGAGAAATTTTGTAGAGCTACAAAAGAATAGGCAATCAGACTCAAATTGGCTTCAAACAGAGGATAATATATAGGGTGGGAATAGAGTCACATAGGGCTAATAAAGGCGCAAAAGAGTCGGCCGAAAATAGAATTCAAAAACCTAATTAATTTGATAACAGTCTAATTTCTGATTTGGCGTTCAGCAACGAGCCACGGGGTGCCTAACCTAGGCCGCAGGACGATCAGGCGATCTGCGAAATCCTTCGTCTAGGCTTCGGTCCGCGGAGCGGCTGTCGATTCTTCAACCTCTCTCCACGTCGCTTCTCCAGCCACTCAAGGCTTTTTCTTAACTACTTTTGCTTTCCTAAATGTTCACTTCACCGGCCTAGAATCTGTGATACCTAAAATAACCCATAAAATTGTATAGATTCCGCCTCTTCCAACTCAACAAGTGATCATGTAATTGTAACTAAAAATGCAATATTTACAACTAAACCATGCTAAATGTAATCACTTATGCATAACCATGCTCTATCAATCATCTTTCTCATCTTCCATATCCTCACTCTGGCGCCTCTCTCCCTTTTGACACTATTGTTCGCAGTATCATCCTTCGGGATGCTCTTGACTAGTTATCTTAATTGGCAACTATCAAATTCTTTTCGGTTCAAAAAAAAAAAAAAAAAAAACTACCCCAGCTAATTGCAGCCCTTAATCCTAACATGTATATACAATGTGCAATATTGTATGTCATGAAATTATACATATATTTCAGTATTTCGTACAAAGGAGAACGAATCAGTTACGATTCCCATTATTTCAAATAGAAATGGTTTTAAGTGAAATGCTGTTAAAAGTACATATATAGCAGTACAGGCAATTTTAACACACGTTATACACATATATTTGTTGAAGTATATAACAAATCACTCCAAAGTCCAAAAGCATAAACCTGAAATTAAAAAGCAACGCACGCACGAAGAAGAAGAAGAAACAAGCAATCAACACAAATTCAAGCGAGGTCATCATAACTTATCATCGATGGGGATCAGATGAGATCTATGGCGCCGCAGCATTGAAAGCAACTGTAGCGAGAGCGAAGTTATAGTCGGCGCCAATCTCCCAACTAAAATAACCCTTCAGCCCTTTGTTTTTAACATATTCCACCTTGGCAGCAACTGCGGTTTCATTGTCATAACTGATCCAGGTTTTGCCCGCGAAGCTGTAGGCTCCCAACATGTTACCATCATACCGAGTCGTCACCGCCCCACCATTCCCGTTTATGAAATTCACAATCGCGTTGTAATTCATACGGCCTTGGTCGTTGCCCGCTACAACAGTGTCGGGACCCTTTGCATCCTCCCAGTAGTCATTTCTGTTGGGATCAGCCAGCACCCAAGCGAATCCGTAGAAGGGAATCCCAAGGACGATCTTGCTCATAGGCACCCCAGCTTCATTCCAGGCTCTGACGCCCCCATCTCCGTTGCCTCCTCGCGGGTTGTAAAGCGCTGCAGTAGGCCCTGCGTACGTTATAAGAGATAGATCTTTAATTATATATGTTATCTTGCAATCTCCCGCACCTTAATAATTAATTAACTAATGCAATTTATGGATTCCACCAATTTATCACGTACCTGTCCTATCCGGGGTTCCCCAGCCTTGCACAGGAGACCCCAAGTCGTAAGCCATTGCGTTGATCCAGTCCAAGCAGCTGGCTATGTCCTGTGCTGGATAAGGATATTGCGAATAGTTGGTGTTGGTGTAGCGGACGGCAGCTGTTAGTAGCAGAGCAGGTTGATTGGTGGCTCTGGACTCACGGTCAACTGCTGCCTTCCACTCGCGGAGAAAGGTACCAAGGTTGGACATGTCGGCCTGGGTTTCAGGGATCTCGTAGTCAAGATCAAGCCCATCGAATTTGTTACTTCTGGCTACCTCTATGGAGGAGTCAATGAAGATTTTGCGAGAGATACGGGAGGCTATCATGGTGGAGAATCTAACAGTGAGTGGCACTGGTCCTTCCGATATGCCTCCACCTATGGAAATGAGGGTCTTTACAGCGGCGTTTCTGCCCTTGAGGAAGGGGGTAAATTGGGCGGCCACTGCTGTGTGCCGGGGGAAGAATACGACTTGGTTGGCTTGAATGTCAGCAAAGGCGAAGAAGATGTGGGTGAATACATTGGGGTTTATGTTACGCAAAGGAAGCTGACCATCTGCCAACCAATACCCTGCCTTCACTCGTGCCATTGTGTTGAGCTTGTGTATCCATTGATTGTACAAGATGATCCTTTTATAGAGGTTTTACACTACTTTGCGCGCGGAAGCAAGCCAGCAACTATGCTATGCCCCGTCAAGTTGAAATTATTTTTTTTCCGTCCCTGTTGCTAAACTTAATTGCCATTTGACAATGTCAATAATGTTATACATTAATATATATAACTTGTCTTCATCCTGTTAATTACAATAATGGATATTTATCATCCGAATATGAACATCTATAAGAGTTCTAGTGAAACGGATTATAGGGTGAAACGTGTAACAGAATAATAGGCGTTGGATTTAAAACAAATCAATGGATGATATTCATTTGAAATAGCTAGGAAACATAGCATTTATGGTGATTTTAGAATTTAATTAGATCGTAATAATTACAAATCCTAAATTTTCTCCTTAACAAATATGCTAACAATTCATTTGAAAAAAAAGAGTTTAAATGTTTATTGAATAATGAGCTACTATTGAATTTACAAAAAATTTAATAATCGAATGAAAATGAATATTTAATTTATTTGAAATGAATACAACAAATGATGATGATGAATATTTACGTTTACTTAAATGAATATTAAGTGTACGTATCTATATATGTATACTTTGAAATATGAAACATACCACTTATTGTGATTTTATAATTTAATTAGATCATAATAATTATAAATCCTAATTTGTCTCTCTAAAAAAACATGGTAAAAATTGATTTAAAAATAAAAGAAGTTCAAACATCTAGCGAATAATTAGATATTGAATATGCAAAAAGTGTAACGAATGAATATTTACTTTATTTCAAATGAATACAACAAATGATGATGATGATGAATATTTACGTTTATCAAATAATCAGATATTGAATATGCAAAAAGTTTAATCAATTAATGAATATTTACTTTATTTGAAATGCATGAATACAACAAACGATGATGATGAATATTTACTTTTTCTTAAATGAATATTAAGTATACTTTCTAATTTCAAATCAATAAGAAACTCATAGTAGTGAATACAACAATACATAATCAAATGAATATTTATTTAGGTTAAAATGGAGATTAAGTATAATTTTTTTAAATGATAGTAATGAACGCAAACGTTCAGTGATCAAATGAACATAGATTTTTGTTAAAATGAATATTTATAGTGTTTGAAATGAATATTTAAAACAATATATATAATGTAAGATGTTGCCTTACATGATTTACAATTCAAATCTATAAGAAGTTTCCCTTTTAATTTTAATTAATGGTGATTACTAACAATTAATATGATTTCCTAATTTGTCTAATCTATGATGGTTGTGTGTAAATACACTTAAATCTCATCCATTCATTTCATTTAATCCAACGCATATTATTTTGTTACACGTTTCACCCTATAATCCGTTTCACTAGAACTCTTCCCTCTAATATAATACGTATAATACTAAAACACTTGTAAAATGAGACACGTGGCGGCCATACATTTAAAGTTAGAAATTTAGGATAAAAATCCCCAATTGCTTCTCCAATTGTTTAAAAATCTTCTCTTATTTATGACGTTTAATTTTTATTTTTATTTTTTGCAGAGCTGCAACTCGGCATTGCACCTGAATCCACTTGATCATGATGGATACTAAAAGCGAATTAATGCAGCAGCTAAAACACAAAATTATCGATCACTAATCAAAAGTTTGCCGATCAATTCACTCCAATCTCAAACCAACAAAGTGACTGTGTTCAAGCTAAAAATGACCCTAGACAAACTTATTAGTTTCAATCTTTCCTCCTAATCCTGCGATCTCTGAATTTCTTTCTTAATCTTTTCATCCTTATCCCGCAACTCCTGAATCTCTTTCTTAATCTTTTCCTCCTTATCCTGAAACTTCTGAATCTCTTTCTCCATCTCCTTCTGCAAATTCAGAATTTGTTGTTGTTGTAGGTGAATACTCATCTAAATGAGGAATCAAATCTTCCTCTCCTTCTGCAAGCGAACATTCTGAATTGAGTCATAAGAAATTTAAACTTGAGAAGATAAATCACTAAAATAAAGCAAAACAAAAAAGCAACCTTGGATCTGCAAAGATGAATCTCCTATATGCAACCATAAATAATAAATAAAAATAAAAGTTCAAATAATTTTGTTTAACCAAAAGATTACACATTTATCCTCTAAATTTTCTCTTATTTAAGATATGCTGAGATTTTGTTTAACCAAAAGATTACACAATTTCATATCTGATGAGGTCTCTGTATTTCTCTTATTTAATATATATCCCCATATTCAGAATCGACGTTATATATATTCAGAATCTATTATCCTCTATAATTTATCCTCTAAAATTTTGTTTAAACCATTTGAATTATGAAACACTTATCTCTTTCTTAACTAAACGTACGATTGCATATCTAGCTAACTAAAACCGTTTTAATTAAAATAATTAAAAATTTTAGATCTGCAGAGATTTTTAAATCAATTACAAACCATTCGCTAACTTTTAGTACTTCAATTACCCAATTAACTAATCTTTATCTCTTTTATTTAACCAAAAGATTACACATTTATCCTAATTTCAGATCTGCAGTGATTTTTTAAATTTAGTTTAAACCGTTTTAATTAAAATAATTAGACTTTACAAATCTGCGGAGATTTTTAAACCAATTATGTTACTTTTTGTTAAAATAATTAAAAATTTCAGATCTGCAGAGGTTTTTCAACCAATTACAAACCAGTTTGTTCCTGTTTTTTTTTTTGAAGCTTCATCCGTTATTACTTAAATTACCCAATTAACCAATCTTTCACTTTTCTTTATCCAAAAAATTACACATTTATCCTAATTTCAGATATGTAGAGTTTTTTTAAATTATTAAAAACCATTCGATATTACTTTATTTTTTAAGTTCTCTCCGGTATTGATTTCAGATCTACAGAGATTTGTTTAAACCGTTTTATTCTATTTCACCCTAACCTAACTGGCAACACGACTCTTGTAACGGCCCAGAATTATGATTTCCGGGTTACGTTTCAAGGGATAAAACCCCTTGTTCGGATCTTGCAATCCAGGTACGGGTCGAGGTTTCAAACTCATCTTAAGATTAGTAGAAAGAGGGATTTCAAACCCTAAAAACCTCGAAGGGTCGTTGGGTACCCTTAACCTGTCCTAAGACTATGTCGCGAAATCCAATTCAAACGGAAGTAAAGCAGAAGCAAAGTTAAGATACAAAATGTCAGGGTAGAGCCGGGTCAAACCAAAACGTAAGTGAATGATTACCATTTATACCAAGTTAGAGAATTAGCCAGGTTCTTTAATTCGCCAAAAGGAAACCCCGTCATATAGACATCGAGCACTCAGAATCTGCAGAAAATACCTTAAAAAAAAGAACGGGGAAAGGAGTCAGATCGAGCCACTCATGCGGGACCGGCAGTCCTCGCTGAGGCCACATAGTATGCGCTATACCTAATAAAGATGCTCTAATGCAGTACGAAAGTCAAGCACACTAGCATGCTCCTAGGTATAATAATGTGCAGAAATGCTGTAAAGGGCCCAAGACAATGCCAAATGGCATATCCCTCTCCTACCTCCACCCCCTTCCGATAGGGCGGAGACTGGCCAGCTCGTGAATGCATTCCATCATAATCGGGCGGCACGCATGCCTAACCCGCTCCACAATAAAGCCCGCAGGCATAATATAAGGAAGTTCATGACTCGATTGACTCAGGGTACCCGATGAGGCTAGGCTACCCTATGACCCTAGCAAAGACTCTAGGACTATCACAGATAACGGCCGTTCTGTTTCAAACGCAATAAGTAAGCAGATGCTCATTCAATTAGTGCAACCTAAACAGGATACTACATGGCATGCTTTTATGCATATGCAACACCTAACATAAAATGCAACAACAGGCATGAATGTCCAACCTGAGTAAGCCCCCTAAGGAACTTACCTGAAGATGCAGAACAGCAAGGTAAAACAAGCAAGGGCCCAAATGCAAGTCCAAAGCAATCCAAAAGCAATACACACCTATCATCAAGTCATTTCCATAAACCTCCGGACCAACATTCATACGCACGAAACCCAAGTTCTCAACATACTCAAAACCAACCGATAGTGAAACCGTTTTCTAAAACCTTTCCGATATGATCAACATCAACCAAAATCATTTCTTTTCCCATCAAACCCATCGATAAATCTTATCAGCAATATTTCCAAACTCGTTTCCCGAAGTTCTTCAAACTCTTAAATATCGAGTTAAATCAACTCATATTCAAAATAATTTCTCAAATCATACTTGGCCAAATTCCGACATTAATCATTTAATTCCTTAATCAATTTCTCAAAGTCATATAATTAAAACGATTCCGACACATTTATTTTTAAATCATTATATAAATAAATTCCGACATCTAATCACCAAGATAATTCTAATTTCACAAACCATATTTATAAATCAAAACTCGTAATTCATTTCAAACTTCTAAAATCACAAATCAGGACAACACTAAATACATATTCCAATAATGTCTCTTTTAAACCATTTTATAATGTAATAAAATTTCAGAATTATATTTTTCCAAAAATCGGATTACATTTTAATATAACAATTAATATACATAACATATAAATATAATCAATGTATCGTAAAATGTAAACAAAAGACAACAATAAAGAGACTCAACCCAGCAGGCCCAATCCCTCACAAGGATGACCCAAAACCTGGGCCCAACAAGCCCAACCCGAGTAAAAGGCCCAAGAGAAGACCCGGATTCCAATTTATCCCAAAGCTGGAAACCCAACTCTCTAAATGATATAACCCGGATAGCAAATCCGGGTCAGGCCCAACAGAAGCCCACCCAAGGTGTCTTCTTCCTCAGCTTTCCCCTGCCGCGCCTGGCTCTAACGCCTCGCCGCCCTCGGCTCTCGCTCTCGACGCTCTCTCTCCCTCTAACCCGGCCAGTCCAAGCAGCAAGCAAGACGAAAATCGAAAATAAGAATTGAAGGGGAGTTCGGAAAGCTCACCGAGCGGATTGGGTTCGATGGGTCGCCGGAGAACTCGTCGAGGTTCGATGTGGGTTGTCGGAGTCGGTTTTCTGACGGGGATGCCCTAGGGAGTATGTAAAGGGGTTAAAGCTCCGCCTTTACTCGGATTTAGGGCGAAAGGGAGCAGGGAGGAACCTTACCGCTTGGTTGGAGGAAACAGGGAACGACGACGGCGTTGGGGGGTGCTGCTCGACGGCTCCGGCTCGCCTGGGAGCTTCTGGGCACTCGCCGAGGCTTCTAATTTCTTCTGCTACTGCTGGCTTGTTCTAGGAAGGAGGAGGAGCTAGAGACGGGTCCCAAAACAGAGAGCAGTGGAAGGAGATTGAAGCGGGTGGTGTCTGCTGCTACTGCCGTGGAGAAGCGACGATGGATGGAGGCTCGGAGGCTGCCGAATCGAGGACAAGGGAGAAGCTGGTGTTTGGGTGAACTTGGTGCTCGGATTTCAAAAGGAAAATGGGCTGCTTTGGTAGCAGATAGTGAGAAGAGAGGAGAGGCTGTCTTGGGGGTGGAGTTCTGGGTTTCCAAATCCCAATTTGAAGAGGAAAAGAGGGTTGATAGCTGTACATTGCAGAGGGAGTTTGGCATTGCCTGCAATAGAGAAGCATGGTGAGAGAGGGAGGGTGGTGGCGTGGGTTCAAATAAAGAGGAGGGAAGAGGACAAAAGATCTGCATCCTTGAAGTCCGAGGGAAGAAAGAGGGGGGATAAATGGGTCCCAAATTTGACTTTCAAAGTACCCGAAAGATATGACCTCGAACCCGCTCGTTCGATCCGGTCCCGACTAAATTAAATTTAAATCGGACCCTCGGAACCGAGTAAGAAATAAAATCCAAATTATATTTCTAAATTCGAATTAAATAATGAAATCCGAGTTTAATAATTAACTCTAAATATTATTTTCAGTTTCCGCATACGCAGCGGAATAAAAGCATATTTTAAATTTTCAACTAAATAATGTCGGAACTCGTTTTGGAATATTTAGAATAAAATCAACAGCTCAAGGACGGAAATTTCAAACCTCCCAAATCTTAGAAATCGGAATGATTATAAATAACTATTTTAATAATTTAATATTCTAAAATTTCCCGGTCTTTACAACTCTATATATAATCAGAATCAAATATAACAGATAACTCACTTCTCCTGCTTCCTCTTCCACCGGTTCCTATCTATTTCCCCCTCTCTGTCAACCATCTATCTTTTATGTTTTTTTTTTCGAATACTACTAATGTTTAAAACTTATACATTGCAGGCTTTTGATCATCTATTCTTCTTTCCTATTTTAGATAGGCAAAAATGAAGAATGTCACATACGTCGACGAGCTTAATCCAACAAACATCAAAGGCAATATTAGAGTTCGAGTTGTGTGCATGTTCGACAACATCAATTTTCACAAATGACAAGAGATGATTTCAAAGGACCTAATCTGTGTCGATGAAAAGGTGTTTGTCCTTCATAATTTCTTCATTTTATATACTCCTAGCGTACGTATTCAAATAAATACCATTTACTCTATTTGTTCTCAGGGTAATAAGATTCACGTGTCCATTAAGAAATCACTCATCAAACAATTTGATTGTATATCTGAGTATGGAATTTACTCAATATCAAACTTCGGTTTGATCAAGTACCATGACCGGCCAATATCGTCACTGCTTTCACCCTCACAAGATGACCTTCTCCATGAACACAATCTTGAAAGAAGTTGTCGAATCTTCATTCTCTCGATTTGGGTTTGAATTCGTTGAATTTGATGACATTTTAAGTAATTAATGATGTTGATCTAACCCGCTTGGTTGGTAAGTTCTTATTTATTGTGATAAACTATGATATAACCCGCTTTGGTTTTTTCAGATGTGATTGGTAGCTTGGTTAAAATAGGAAACATTATTGAGTGCAGTGTCAGTTATGACGATAAACTGCACAAAAGATTGGAAATCCATATCCAAAACACTAGGTAATGTTCATTGTTAAATTTTCAATTTCAATATATTACAATTTATATATACAATATACGATTTATATTATCAATAAATTCATTCCGTTATTCTATCCAATTTGTAGGAATGATGTCATCATCTGTACTTTGTGGGATACCTATGCCGATCAGTTTGCCCCTTACATCGATGTTGTATTGGATGACAGGATCATAGTCATCATTCAATTTGCAAGAACCAATTACAAACCATTCTGTTACTTTTTGTTTTGAAGTTCCATCCATTATTACATTGATTTTTGTTGTATTTCCAGTAGCTGTTTGATTTGGAGAACACTAACTCGAACCACAAGAGTGAGTTAAATAGTATTAAAACGATATAATATAAGCATTTCCAGTAGCTGTTTTATTTCTGTTAAATTTTTTTAAGTTCCATCAAATAATACTTCAATTAACCAATTAACCAATGTTTATCTCTTTTATTTAACCAAAAGATTACACATTTATCCTAATATTAAATTATGTTATGAATTTAGGTGGGTAGATATGTCACCATGGTTACCATTGAGGACATTGAAGATAAAAATGGATGGTACTATAATTCACGTAAACCTTGCAAAAAGTCCCTCCTCCCCGAGGGATGACGCTTTTGGTGTCCCAAGTGTAAGCACACTATCAAATTTGCATTTCTAAGATAAATAGCTTAATTATTATATATGTTTTATCATAATTGTTCCTTAATATTTTTTGTAAATTCCTAATTTCAACGTGTAATTTGTTTATGTTAGGTTTAAAGTCGAAGTCATGGTGAATGATGGATCGAGCATCAAGGCATTACTATCTTTGATTCTGATGTTGATCAAACCGTGGGGAAGTCTGTATCCTCTATACTAAGCTACTTGAGTAAGGTGAACATATCCGTCCTATTTCCCAAGCCAAGAACAATTAACTTTCACCTAACTAATTATTTCCCATTTCTTATGTCAATTGTAGGATGTCGATGTTCAATCAATTACAACAGATCTTCATGTCTTTTTGAACAAAACCTTTATGTTCATAATTGATGTGAAGGATTACTATATTGAGAATTCCAATTCTGGATTTACTATGTAAAAGGTGACAGATGATCAAGTGTGTCATCACTCATCATTGAATAAAAGTATAATCAATGAAAATATATCAATATACAATTTATTGAATTACAAAAGTGGCATCAAACAATTTGATTAAAAAAGTGGCATCGAATAATTACATTAGAAAAATAGTAATCAAAACACTACTTAAAAAAAGTGGTATCACATTAAAGTGGCTACTACCGTGGCAAAAGAGTATCAATTGCCACGGAAAACACCAGCCGAAGCTACTTTGCGTGGCCAATTTAATTATTTTTTGTAGTGATGGTTCTTGGCAGCGTTTCCAGTTGTTCTTGGCGGTTCTAATCTGAGGTGGGGCTATGGCGTTCGATGTCGGGTCTGGCTGGGGTCGAGGCGGTGTGAATCGAGGCGACTCCGTATTCCGGATATTTCCTTGGAGGTTCGTCTTCATCGCCTACAGGGACTCCTGATGTACCGATGGCCAGTGGTATCATCGCTTGGTGGCGCTTGGCTCCGGGTTTAGTCTATGTTGTCCTCATCTTTTTTGGATTAGAATCGTTTGTTCGTTTGCCGCTTTTTGTATTGCACCATTTTTATTATAATTACGTTGTATGTTTGACGGTTTACCGTCCTCTGACTTTTGTCGGCCTCTTGAGGTGTCAGGTTTGTCTGATTCTCAAATTATTACCTAATAAAAAAAAAAAAATCGGAGCTATAATCAGAAAAAATTAATGTCTATTTTGAACTTCAAGATTAATTAACAAGTTCACAATGAGGAAAAATTTTATTCTCTAACAAATTCACGAGGAGGAACAATTTTGAACATCAAGATTAAAAATACTAGATTCATTTTTCTTGTTGTATAACTAGCTATGATATCATATGAGGTCAGTTGTGTCGGATTTTTCAAAACACCCTGACCTTGATCCGTGATTATGTTAGAATTTCATCAAGTTGAGCTAAATAACCCTTTTGAATAAATTAAAGGGATTCTAAAGATAATGCAATCAAAGAGGCGTGAATCAAGTTGTATATTGTATATTTATGAATGGAGGGAGTAAATGCCCATCTTTTTTCTTTTTTATTTTTGGTAGAGTGTAAATGTCAATCTGGGGGATTTCGTATATGGAAATAACACTAACCTGAATCCTATCCACCACCCATCTGACAAAGATAATGCGATTTTGACGCCCAATCGGGGTGGTTTAGTGGTGAGGGGCAAGGGATGGGAAGAAGGTCCAGCGTTTGATCTCTGCCTCCGTCCATTTCCTTGGAATTTCTATCTAGGTTTGCCTTGTTCCTAATTATCAGTGAGTCGAACCGGTCGACGCAAGCCGATTTACGTGATACGTGGCTCTTGCCGGACGAAAGATGCGAATTGTATCTTTATACATTTTTTTTTTGGTAGAAATTGTATCCTTATATGTTGATTTCTAGTAACACATTTCCTCGTCATAAAAAAAAAAAAAAGATAATGCGATTTTGACAGCTTATTTTATTTGACTTTAAGGTTTCCACGGCCTTCACCATCGATCAACAACCAACAAATTATAAATTATATCGACAATTGTACATGGAATCCCGTTTAATTAAATTAAACATCACAATTGGAATCGCCTATGGTCAGTCAATTAATAGGCATTATATTGCAATTACTAACTAGTCGTTGTTTTGGATAAAAAGTGAAAGTAATCCCTCAAGTAGAAGTAGAGTAACCGTCGAAATTAGGAGTTTACTATGTTTGAGAAAGTAGATAAAATACGAAATAAAGGAGAAACAATCGTATATGGTGAGAAAACCAAATACATACGTACAGATGATTCCCTGACTCGGGGGTGATTCCCTAGTTCAAGAGACGAGAGCTCGAGATCGAGTGTAATAATGGCAAAAGTGAAGTACAAGTAGCTAATAAAGTGCAGTAGATCGAGAGTGCTTCAATCCGTCCTCCATTCTGCCGTCAAGGGCTGATCTATATATATGGCTAGCTGGATAACGGTTATATGAAGGGCCTCCGGAGTTACGGCGCAGATTCCGCTTTCTATTGGGTAATCCTACCAACTTCACGGAGTTCAACTCCACGGGATCCTAACCGGGCAACTAATGTGTGCTTGAGCTGCTTGTATGATGGGTCTCCGGACTCCGTACGGCTAGTGTTTTATATATATACACGTAATATATATATATATGAGTGTAGATCTCGTTCGGTGTACAGAGAGTGCGTTAAGTACTTAAGTCTAAATATAAATTTTTTTCCTCTAAAAAATAATATAAATACAAATAAAATTAGTTCGACAGGTTATATATAATCTAAATATCTTTTAATTAGATTCTCTCAAAATATAAATGAAATTCACATTTATAAGGTACTGCATAAAAGTTTTTTTTCCTAATA